>OY856412.1:573061793-573711793 GCA_963693085.1 Alisma plantago-aquatica | reverse complement strand
TGGCCAACAATTTTTGGGAGTGAAGACCAAACTCAGGGGGGTGAGAGAGAGTGAAAGGTTGAGGGGCGAGGAAAAGATTGTTTTGGCTGGAAGCCTATAACGGTTATTGTGCGGGTGAAGAAGCACATGTGTGCATGAGGTAGGGGGAGAATCAGGCGCGGCCCTTGGTCAACAAGTCGTATGACCCATCAATTAAAATCACAATTTATTTCCTTTCTTTTTCTTTTTCCAATAAGTTTACATTTTCCTTGCTATTTTACATATCCCAATCCACAAATCCATTTCCCTTAAAATTTTAATCACACATTTACTTGACATTACCCCCTCTTAAAAATACTACACCCCTTTTTATGAGTCCAAGATGGCCAAAATAATTACTCTCACAAGTAATTCAAATAATAATATCTATATATGAATAATGTCTTTTTATGTGATTTCAAAGCCAAATATCATCCCATTATTTGGTTGTGGGTATAAAGAGGATTTGATTAAGGTTAGGGATAATTGCATTTTAGACACTCAGTTTTGAGAAATTCAACAAGTTGTAAAATATGCATACAGATTTAGAATTAAAGACTTTTCAAATCAAGGGTATTATGCAAAGTGGCTCAAAATGAGATTTCATAGAAAATTTTGGTATGCTATAGAAAGTGTTTTTGGGAAGTAAAATTGGAAAAGAAGACATGGATAGATGTGTTTTATGATTTCAAAAAGTTGGGCAACTCTGCCATATCATGTTGTAGGGAAATGAGAATGATGTGAAGGTAAGGAAATCATATGGGTTGAAAGTATTTGTTTGGTAAATGTTTCAGATTTTGTGTTGCTTGAGGATGAACAATATTCAAGTTAAGGCTTGTTTGATTATGCATATTCTTCCTAGCTTTAGTTGCATTTTCAGCTTGGTTTCACATTCAATTCTCTCATTTTACTTTCGTAATAGCTTGCATTTAGGTTTTTCTTCATTTCTTGTAAATTTGTAAATTTTGATTCAAATCCTTGGTTCTCATTCCAGGTTTGATCTTTATTCAATATGCACCCACATAGGATATGGCGATCCCGTTAACTAACTTTTTTAGAAACTAAATCATATTTTCATTGATCCACCCCTTCATCAGTTGATGCTCTTATTAGTCAGAAGCTTCACCGAATCATACCCTTGCCCATATGACAATATACCCCCCTTGAGGGTGGTTTACTTATAAACAAAATTTACCATCTGTCTACATCCATGACACGCCTGCACTGACATATTGATGCTTGGTCTATGCCAACTCCCCAACAAAAAAGCATGGATGATCACCAACAACCATCTTGACTTTCCAAACAACCATCTTGACTTTCTAATAGTCTATGTCCAGTGCATGACCTACTTTGGCCTTTGATGGAAGTCTTTCCCATGCTCCAATGATAAAGGCACCACCATGCACATATGACTAGAATGCCATCACACATTAATGGTTGGAAAATCCCAACCCTCAAATGAAAATCATGCATCAACCCTTCATTGGGAACCATGCACATCACCAATGTGCATCCTATACTCCACCCTCTACGCCCGACCTGGTCATGATCTCTGATGAAGACGTTGCACTTGACTACCGATGGGCCTGTTGCCCTTCCATCTTCTAACATGACTCTTCACCTTCCTTTGGTCACTGCCCCTTAGCATGTATGGCAGACAAGACTTAAGTTCAAGACAGGTGGAGAGGGTTCCTAACCCCAGCCTCTACCTATAAATACAAGGTTGAACCACCAAGGAATGGATTTTGTGACTAACGCTGATAGGCTGCCAATTCTATTCCTCACCACTCACCTCCATTTTCCATCAAGGAGTCTCATTGGTGAACGAACGTCAACTGATAAAGCATCCACCTTCACTTCTGCTAGGAATCCAAGGTTCAAACATGAAGAGAGTTTTTTATGTGAAAAATATCTTCATTGGTCAATGACCTCCACCATTGTCAACCTGTTATTTTTTTCCTCACAGTGATCAGATCCAACCTGGAGGTGATATTGTATGTAGTCTAAGTAAATATTTAGGGACTTTTCCTTGCTGAATTTTCCTATGTAGAAATCATTTACTTCATATGTCCATGGATACATAGGAATAAAGTAGTACCTTCATCCCTACAATTGTTTGTCAAATTTAGGCATGATATGCAACAATTGTGGCTACTGGGGTCTTATGTATGAGATTGTCACTTCCAGTGGGTTTGTGGACCTAGACTTACACTTTCATTCATCATGGAGACAATCTGTTATATACCCAAACAAATATCATTGTCCATGCATGTTCATCATGATCATAGTTTCTATCTTTGAGCATTGAAGAACATGGGCCTAGAAGTAGGTTGAGGATTGGGTAAGCTATGCAAATGGATTTTGGAATGTGTGTCTATCCCCAAGAAGCATGAAACAACTCTACTTAGCTATAGAGGGTCCCTTAGAAGAAATGAGAGTCATCTCATGTACGGGTCCCTATATTGGAACCTGGCTATGGTTTGAATAGGCTAAGAATATCTCAATTACCAAAAGAAAAAGAGTCAATGGAAAACCTATAGAATATTGATCATGTGAAAAAAATGATAAATAATACACAAACTTCAGACATGAGATGTGCAAAGAATATGGACAAACTAAAACTCAGACAACCGTCCAAGGATGAAAGACTACAAACACATATCAGTTGTACAAATAAGCCCCAAGACCCTACAACTTCCATCATAAAATGCGACATCCCAAAATCCTCAACAACTACCACACAAAAGTGTGATCCATCAAGTGCTCACTAACATGTTGATTGTCAATAAACATATAGTGACTTGAAGAGAAGGTCCCATCTGATCTCTTTCTCTAGACTCCTCCTCTCCATGACAAGCTCTCCAACTACATTTCAAATACCTATGTCCAAAGCCCAACAAGACAAAGTTGGTAGTCTTATGTCATTTTCAAATCATCCAAAGGCAAGTAATTGAAGCTATATCTATTGTTGTTACCTACAAAACCTCGAAAGGACCATAATCCCTAGTATATGACTATTGAATGCCAGCCATTCCATATTATGGATGAAATAGAAGTAGTTGATATTGACACAGGCTCACTCACTCCTCTTGTAAAGGTAGGTGTCACCCTACAACTATCATTAAAACCAGCCTTGGGCAAGCTCCTCAATCAACACATCGATGTATTTGGTTGGATCTACGCTAACATGCCTGGGATTGACAAATCGATTGATGTACATTGACTCCCAACTATTCTAGAAATGTGTCCTATCAAGAAAAGAGCTATACACATATGACCATAACTGGGACTAACGATATGTGAGGAAGTACAGAAACAACATGATGTTGGATTCATATGCCTGATATCCCACCCCATCTAAATGGCTAACATAATGTCACTCCAAAAGAAAGACAAATGTGTCTGCATGTATGTTGACTTCATGGATCTCAATAAATCTAGCCTAAAAGATGGTTTCCTGTTGCCACATATCATTGTTCTTGTGGATAACATGGCTAGACATAAATTACATAGTTTCATGGATGGGTTCTAAGAATACAACAGGAGAAAGATGGTGTCATCAGACATCAAGAAAACCTCCTTCACCATGGAATGGGGCATTTTCTATTACAAAGGTATGACTTAAAACTCAATAATGCAGGTGCAACCCACCAAAGAGTGAAGGTAGTTATCTCATAAGACCTTAGTCATGAATACATCAAATTATAAGTAGATGACAAGATCAGAAGTCAAAGCAAGTAGAAAACCATGTAGTATGTTTGGAAAATTTATTCCAAGACTATGGCATTTCTACTTCTACTGAATCTAATAAATTGTACCTTCAATGACACATCTAGAAACTTTTTAGGATATATAGTTAGCCAATGAGGAATAAAGGTGGATATATGGGGAAATCTCAAGTAGTTATTGAGTTTATCACTCCTATTATGAAGAAAAAGATCAAAGGCCTTCTCAGGAGGCTCTACACATCATCTAATTCATAGCAAGGCTGACATCAATTTTCGAGCCAATCTTTAAGTTGATGCATAAGAATTTTGACAAGGGTTGAATGATCAATGCCAAGTTACATTTCACAAATCAAAATAGTATTTATTCAACCAACCTATGCTCAAACCTCTAGTGCAAGGTCACCTGACATCTTGAGGATGTTAGTCACATAATAAGACATAATAGGGGTCTGTATGCAAACGGTCGATGGTGAAAAAACATGACATCTACTATATGTATAACATGTAGGAAGAGATAGAAGGAATATATAACTTAGTAGAGAAACACTACCTCACATTAGTTCATACTACTAAGAAGTTGTGTCATTACATAACGTCCTATCTGGCTCTCCTAATTGCACTTCATGACCCCTTGCACTATCTATGTGATTGCCCATCCCTCATAGGACAATGCACCAAATGGAAGGTTCTTCTCTTAGAGTTCAACATCACTTATGTTCCCACAAAGGTAGTGAAATCCTAGGCATTAGCAAATCTATTGGTAGATAACCCTCCATTTTCCTCGACAAACATGGATTTTGGCTTCCTTGATGGTGACATTGGTAAGGTCAACACAACAATGGATACAACATTTTCTCTGGATGACACATAAACCATATTCGTTGATTGTTATTCAAATAAAAACAAAAAGGACATAGGAGTTGTTCTAATCAATGTAGAGGGAGAATACATCCATATCCCTCAAAGGTTATAGTTTGAGGCCACCAACAATGTCACATTGTAAGAAGCATGCATCTTGGTCTTACAAGATAATAAAGTGATGAGGATTTGAAAGGTCAACATCAATAGATATTCCCTACCATCACATCTCAAGCTAATCATGAGTGGAAACAAAAAAGGAGCATCTCATCTTGTACCAAAATTTCCTATCAAAGCTTGTAACGAGTTTGATGATATCAAGTTCACCCATGATAAGAGAGATAAGAACACATTTGGCGACACACTAGCGACCCTTGCATCTTGGGTTGACATCCAAGACATGGACAAATTCTTAATTGAGGTCAAAGCACTACCTTAGATAGCATGTTAGAAAACCTTTCTCCAGATGAGGAACCATTGTTCATGGCATGAAGCGATTCCTTAAAAGTTAGTCATTCCCTAAGGGTAAATCAAGATGTGATCAACATCATCAGGTGCCTAGTGGCTGATTACATATTGGGAGAAGACACATTGTATTGACATTCTTCCAATCAGATGCCCTTGGTATGCTTCAATGATAAGGAATCCATATATGTTATGCATGAATCCCACAAAGGCATTTGCGGAAATCATAGGAATAGTGTTTCTCTCACTAAGCACATGTAACTCTTGGGCTATTATTGGAGCACAATGGAGTATAATTTTACTTGATACATCTCAAGTGATGAATCTACCAGCTACATGCCAATCATATCCACATACCTCCCACTCATCTATAAAACGTGGTGATGTATTGGTCATTTGTAATATGGGGAGTGGATATGATTGGAAAGATCAACCCGAAGACCTCTAATGATCATTACTTCATATTGGTCACCATTGACTATTTAAATAAATGGTGAAAGCAATTTCGATCTATATGCCTTGGCCTCATAGGTCATCGAGTTCTTTCCAGACAATATTATCACCCGTTAGGGTGTACCTAGTGAGATCATCTCTGACAATGGTAGCAACTTCATTTTCAAGACAATATAAGAGTATCTAGATTCTTTTGGCATCAATCATCATAATAAATCTCCTTATCAACATCAAATGAATAGAGTGGTCAAAGCTACCAAAAAGAACATCATCACGATACTCAAGAAGAGTATTGAATCCAATTAAGAGTGGCATGATCATCTTCTCATGACTCTTTGGGCATACAAAACTTCTATATGTACTTAAACAAGAATAACACCCTACTCTATCATCTATTGGACAGAGGTTGTTTACCAGTCAAGATTGAAACCCTCTTTTACAAATACTTCAAGAGGTAGACTTACTCAATGCATCTTGGGTCCAAGATCTTATACACTCCGTAAATATGATTGAAAAATGAGGGTTTCAACACCTTGCAGCAAGCACAATGCTACCACACACAAATGGCTCAATCCTTCTCTAAGGAGGTACCCCCTACACTTCCAAATAGGTGACCTAGTATTGCACATGTATCTCAATCCTGACGTCCATGGTGAGTTCAAACCCAGACGGGAAGGACTGTTTAAAAGAATTTACAGTGTTGGAACCATGTGATTCCAAGATATGGACGATGATATCCATGATCAATACTAGACAAGTCAATAGGTACTATTATTGATGACAAGGGGGTCGCATGGGAGCACATCCTTAAAGTGATATTGTAAACCCCCTCTAAACTAAAATGGTAATGATCATTCATTAGAGAAGATGAAATTGAGGATGAACATTCCATGATTGCCATCTTTAGTCTCTTAACATAACAAAATAAATTTTATTTAAAATCATCACTTAATCAAATTTTCCTTAATCCATTTTACTTAATAGGATTACATAGCTATTTTTTCTGATAAAGAAGCTCCTAATGGGCTTGAGACGAATGTGATATGTTCACCACCCTACACAAGAACATGATGACTCTACTCCTCCAAAGAGACTTCTATCAAGAATCTCTCTATAAATATGTTTATCCTTCATCCAAGAAACGTTCACCTACCACCTCATCCACCACCTATTGGGTTTTAAGGAACAAAAAGATCCACAACCAATGTCCTTAGAGAAGGTGTTGATTGGGAAATTCATTCATACTCTTGATTTACCTGACCAATAGGACATAACTCGGAAATACCTAAGCATTTTGTACATTAGAACATTACCCCTTCCTATGACTCTAAGCATCATTACTTGTGAGACGTGTGCTTGTGACAACACACCCTAGAAAATATCAAGAGAATATAAAACCATTTCACTTCATCTCATCAACC
The DNA here is from genome assembly GCA_963693085.1 of Alisma plantago-aquatica. Lineage (NCBI taxonomy): Eukaryota > Viridiplantae > Streptophyta > Magnoliopsida > Alismatales > Alismataceae > Alisma > Alisma plantago-aquatica. Next base: position 573,704,847 of record OY856412.1, on the reverse strand, counting down.
TGTGAGGAACCAACCTCCATCCTAAGGTTGTAAATGACAAGGTCAAAAGTTCTCATCTCATGATGGTATACGACAATGTTGGATCTTGCACACCATAATCTACCAAGTTAGTCTAGGAATTCCATGCATTATGTGTGGTGACTCCAATGTTGACAAAGTTAAAGCCGATCACCAATCTAGTTAATCAATAGATCTTCTTGTCATATCATAGGGAGAACATCTAGCACGCCATAATGCACTTGACCCTCTTAAATCATCAAAGAAATAGTATTTGGTAACATGATAAACAACACTCAAGTCTGGAGAATATAACAAGATTGTGGTACATGTTAGAGAGTCTATTTGTTAGATACTCTTTGTAATATGGGCATAATTATGTGTTAGGACCATAAGGGTTTTCTACTTCCTTGTGCTTCCCACTTATCCTATATAGCATTAGGGTATTTTCTAATGATTAATATATCGATTAGCCTTCTATTTACTCTTTTACAATAGCCTTCCATATATAGTGAGTGGAACTCAACATGATCAATGAATATCACCTTATGCCAACAAATGTCCTAATCGGTCTAGGTCGTGAACCAACACACTAGTCAAACCCAAGCCCAGGGAAGTCCAACATCAATGATTATGAAAGAATTATTATCAAGATATACAATGTTGCTGCCTTTGATAAAGGTCCATCACATCTCTTGCCAAAGGTGGTGCACATCCAATGCACAAAAGATGGATGTCTAACCAAATTTGTAGGGGACAAACAACCCCACCCTATATAAACCCATGATGCTTTAAAGTGGCCCAACATTTGAAAAACTTAGATAACATAATGGAAAGGATGCACTCACCCTAAATGACAACCTCTACATCTGGAAGCACTCACATGAACACTTGCTCTGTATGACAGTAAAACAAGATATGTACAAACAATGTCCTAAAAAATATTCCAAACAACTATCCAGCCACAACATCTAGGACAATATATATATATATGATTTAGTGAAGTCCCATAGTCTTCATAGTTGTACTGTATCTCTTCTCCTACTCAAGAAAGAAACAAACATAATTTTCTTCACACCCAATAAGCTAGCTAAAAGACATACCAAGGAGTCATAGACACACTAAGTAGACCACCTATCATGCTGAGGTAGACTTATGATGTATGCCAACTCCTCCAAGGTGGGAATCAAGTAAGTTTGACCAAAATGTAAGACATTAATCTCTTGGTCCCAGAATTGCACAACAACACTCATCAACTCTGTGTCCACCATGACATAAGGAGGTCATTCATCCTACGAAAAAAAACATGGGAAGCTAATGAGATATTTCTCATTGATAGATGGAAAACTGCCCTCCTATATATAGGAGAGGAGGAAAGTACAAGGAAGCAAACATAATCATATTGGTCAAAGACAATTATGCCCATATGCATAATCAACTAATTACTCTAACACTACCCCCTCAAACTGGAGCATGGGTGAAACACATTTCCAACTTGCCAATACATGCAAAAGATAAACTAGCCCATATAGATTTTGATCTCCCTTGATTAGAAATGATCTCCCACTTAATCAATGCAATAAAACAATTGAATCACTTTAACTCTCCTCCATTAATAAAATAGCATCTAGAAGATAGTACGAGGCCCTTTCCCCGTGATGAAGGAAACATTAATGTAGAAGCAATAACATCAAAATTGACTCCCCTTAAAATTGATAAAAGCCATACCAACACAAGCAATCATGACTGAACATTAGAATGTTTACTGAGCATCCAAAGTAGTAGATGGTGGATAATATGTAAAGGTAGTTGTATGATCACCATTGTTGTTAAAGTAGCATCAAACAAGAAGCACCAACATTGGAATAATGTGTGGTAATTTGAATAAGAGAATTGCTATAGGAATATTGATTCATAGAAGATGGACACATGTTTGAGATGTGTTGCAATAGGAATATGCATTGTAGTAGGTGTCAACAACACATATGAATATTCAGAAACTAGGAAACATGGTTGGTTGGCATGACTTCTTCTCTTCATCTTCTCTCCTCCATCTCAGTTTTTTATACTAATCATCTTCCTCGATTCTCCCCTCATGCCAACCACAAAAAGGACCATTGATAACATCCAATTTTGTGGATGTTACATGCCTATTTTACCCTTCATTTCCCTTATCAAGGTTTTAATATGATAAAGTGTATTTTTACTGGAGCACACACATACACATACACATACATATATATTCCACCTTTGATTATAACTTTGAATCTTGTTTTAGGAAAATAATTAGGGTTGAGATATTAATAAATTACATTGGTCCTAAGAAACAATCAATGATTTCCTACACAAGATAAGATAGCATTGATGTGCAAATGGGTAAGCCATCAATTCGTCAATCGATGGAGAACCTAAAGCTAATGCTCCAACAATCAGCAATATAAGAGACTTAGACTTTCCATTAGTGATCATACGCCGATGGAAAATCTATGCCCCTCACTAACAAAGACCACATCAAAGCACACTAATGCTCAACCTACACTCCCACATCGATACCTGGTCTTGCAGTTATAGCCAATGCTCGAGCAGTGAGCCGTCCACCATTGGCCAGTTTATTGGACTCATCGATGACTAGTCTACATCTGAATGCCAATGGAGTGAGTACATCCTTAGCAAATGAAAATATACACACATAGAATATATATGCCCAACCTAGATTCCCAAACCGATGCTCGGTATTCCATCAACAACATATATACTATATACAAACACAACCTACGAAGGATCTTCATGTAGTTCATCGATGAGAAGCTTGTAGTCTTCCACCAATGGAAGTTCTACTGTTGCACACTGATGAAATCCCTATGAAGATATTCCCGGCTAAGATTAGTTAAGTGAGTTCCCTTAGACATGGGGTACAAGAAAAAGATCTTAGCACTCAGGTTCCTTGGGCACATCCATTCGCTATAGATAGGGGCCTTGAACCTTCAAAGAAGGTACTTCTTCCATTGTGATGGAGTGGCCCAAGTCTAGATCTGTTATCGACCCCCATTGGTAGGAAAGGATGAGAGTCGAAAACCTCAATGGTTCATGCTTCCACATGTGTCTACGTCTATCGTTGGGAGAAGGAGGATCACAAAGTTCATCATCTCTGTCACCATCACCATACACTAGAAGTGGATGTCTTCATCAACTATAGTACCCCTACAAATAATGTTTTGTTGTGTTTCCTCCTTCTTCCCCACTTTGTTTATCCCCCTTCTTTTTTACTTGGGATATGATCTTCATCATTTGTAAATTTGTATTGTCACTTATGAACATGAGTAGATAGACCACCCAACTTGGGTTGGGAGTAGCCACTAAGGATCTCCCAACATGTAGATATTCATTTTCCATCAAATGTATACACTCTTAGCATTATTTGTCTCCTTGATCTTGTTCCTGAATAAATCACTTGCATGATTAGTTACCATATTTTGATGCTCTTTTCTAATGTCTCACAAGAGTAGTATTATATTAGATATGGAGTTAAGGAGTGGTGTGAATGCATGAAAATGTTAAGTCGTTATTGATAATGATCTCATGTATGTATGTTTGATTGGTTGTGCATCTCGAGAGAGAGATGCCTATAATATAGATCTCAATTAATTTAGAGAGAGGAGGAAATAAAAACTAATGATGATTTCTTATAAAATATGCTAAGAGTAGTGCTTGCATGTAGGTGACTATGCTTAGTTGGTGTAACACAATCCAAGTTATATCCATATAGTGAAATCTATTAAAATGATCTAAATCATGATGTCAATATGTGATATTTGTTTTCTTTTGACTTTATTCTTTTTCTCTCATTTTGGTTAACTTGTTCCCTGAGGGACATCGAATCTTCCTTTTGATTCATCCTATCTAAGATAAGGCTTTAAATCCCAAACAATTTGTCACCCTTGTCCTTATGTCTGACTCTCTTTACTACATAAGACATTATCATTTTAGGAATATGAGCCACCTTGTCCTTGTGTCTAGAAGTATAATCTAATGCACACCTTTGAACCAATTGCACTAAATCTTGAAAGTTTGTTTAGTGTGTCTGGTATCTTAATTTTACTTGTATAATTCTTTTAGGTATTTAGAGTGATTACAACTTTTTTTCTTCACCAAGAAAGAAGTTATGTCTGCCCAAGGAAATGAGAATTGAAATAGGGACAACCCCCCCTCCACCACCTGTCGAGCTAGGGTAGAAAAGAATATCTGGTATGTCATCCATCTCTTTGTTTCTTAGCATCTACCTACACCAAAAAGATGAGGTACCCATCGTCCATCCAAGAGTCAACATTTTTAACTTTAAGTTGATTCCAACCTTCATAGAATTTGTTAAACATCAAACCTTTGGAGGGAGTTAATCTGATGACAACCCTTGCCATCACATTGATGCCTTCTTGAATATTTGTAATACCTTGAAGATCAATAGGGTTCCTCATGAAGTGATATATTGTAGGGTTTTCAACCTCTCTTTTATAGTTAAAGCACTTGCATGATATAAGACCTTGAAACATGGAAGTATTCCAAGATGAGAGGCCCTTGTTGATGCTTTTACAACTAATATCTTCCCTTTTGAGAAGATTATAAGATGTAGAAACAAAATTAGTGATTTTATTTAGAAACTTAAAGAAAATGTGATGAAACATGGAAGTATTCCAAGATGAGAGGCCCTTGTTGATGCTTTTGCAACTAATATCTTCCCTTTTGAGATGATTATAAGATGTAGAAACAAAATTAGTGATTTTATTTAGAAACCTAAAGAAAATGCGAGTGATGCATGGGAGAGGTACCAAGCTATCATGGAGCCAAAATTTTAACCCTACGAACCAAACATAATATCAAAGATGACATGCGGAAGCACAAAATTCTTAGCATACATGAACAAATAACAATATCAAAACATAAAAATAAACTCAACAATCAACAAGTATTATTAATAGCAACATTGTTTATTACAAGATTTCAATTACATATTGAAGAGTCAAATTGTATAAGTATGCTCATCTACACTAGCTAGGATCTTACCATTAGTACACTTGAACGTGTGATCACAAACCATAAACTCCTAAGAGATCTCTTAACCTAAAACAAATGTGAAACAAACCGGTTGACACACAAGGTGTTGAGTACATGGCGTAAAGATACATAAATATAAGCTTTTCATAATTTGAAAAGTTTTGTAGAAGTAAACAAAAAAGATATAAACGAGCTAAGTATTCAACAAAGTGAGAGCCAATATTTTAGTTGATTTACTCCACTTATACCAACAATATAATGTATCATAAGTTCTTTGACCAGATTCCTGACATAAGGGTCTATGAGGGTGCTCAAGATTAGCTAAGCTTATTCATAAGGGACCTCAAGGCCATTGCTGAAATCTAACCTTTGTATCAATGCAATCATACCTATCCTAACAACTCAAGTAATATGCCCAATCTTGTGTCCTTACCCCAATACTGAAGGTAGGTGCACAAGGCTTGCATAATGGAGATTTGTATTTTTGTGTTCAAGTTATACAATCTATGAGACAAAAATTGAGTACAATATTAGAATACTACATGGAAAATTTTTAGCAAGTAAACAAGCATACATGCATATCATAGTTCAAATAAAAAAGCCATGGCCATATAATTATTTAAGCCCATACCTAATTTCAGAGGTTCTAACTTATCCTTGACCATCTAGATCATAGACATCACCTAGTTAAGGACATATCACATGCACATTTTAGATTCTCATCAGTAATCATTGGTAGTTCCATTTTAGGGTTTGATTAATTCATTAGGGTATCCCCATCATTACATATCTTATTATATTACACTATTTTTGGTCAACCAAAACTCATGTTTCCTTTTTAAATTTTTGAAAAGCTATTACAAACTAATAAAGATGTAATAGTAAGGATATGTACAATATACATATCTATCATATAGGTAAATAAGAAAGAGCTGAAATAACATGTCCAAGTACATCAATGTGCAACAAAAGACCACTATGGTATAGGATAATCATCTAAAATCCCTCCATAAAGGTCATCAAGAAAGCATGCATCAAATCTTCTAAATAATTTTCAGAGAACAGACCCAATAAAAAGAAGAAAGGAGTACATGCTACTCCCTCCATTAGGAACATTTCAACCTTTCTCAGCACAATACTTAGAGACAAAAAAACATGTCAAACATCCTCCCTTCATCCAAGGTAATCATCGAGGAATGAAAGGGGACAACTTCCATACTTAGAAGCATAGTTAGACAAATAAACCTCTGAATAATTTACACAAATGATCAACAAAATAAGAAGAAGACAGATAGAGATACTGTAAGATAGCCACATCCTCTCAACTAGATAGGATAGGTTGGAATCACAGTACCAGTCTGCATCAAACATTCAAAGAAAACAACAATACATAATCAACCAGATATTATGGCAAGTAAAATTCACCATAGCATATCATAGTCCTTCAATATTAGCTTCCATATAGCTTCAATGTCTTTATACAACCCTTGATGGACTATTATATCCCTCTCTATCCAGATATAGTATATAATAAGGGGACCTATATTCCTATTAGAAACACTCCCCATTTTAACAAGCTCCTCCCAGCAAGTAGGAACCTCTTCCATTTTGTCTTGAAACTTTACTTGATTCCATAAGATTTTAGTAGAAGGGAAATCAAAGGAAACATGATGAGTATTCTCATAACCATTCATACATAAGAAACAGATTGAAGAAACTGATATACCCCTTCTTTTAATATTGTAAGACATAGGAAGTTTATTATTCTTATCCTTCCATAGATGAATGATACAATTCAGTTGACATTTACAGTTCCAAATCCAAGAAAAACTAGGATCCTCAGTCCCTTTAATCCTTATGCTATCCCAAATCAACTAGATATTAGCATCTATCTTCCCAAAAACAGTCAGATAATATTGACCACTCAGACTAGGCATATAATCATCTAACACATTATATAAAATGTGAGACCATATGTTAGAAGGAATCCTCCATTTCTTATCAGAAATAATTGCATTGAAGAAAGAATCTGAAGGAATCCCCAAAAAAGTAATCATTTTTCTTCCAATAGTATCCCCCAAAAATTTGGATGAGCACCAAGGATCTTGCCAAATCATAAAGCTATCACTAGACCCAATGTTGAAGGTAATTAAAGGAAGAAGGACCTCTCTCACCCTAATAATATTATTAAATAACCATGAATGGTTAGATGACCCTTCAGCAGTCCAAAAAGAACATTTCTTTAGATGTTTCTCGCCAATCCACTTAACTCATAAAGTATCTTTCTTACTTGAAACATTCCACGCATTCAAAATAAGACAAGATATAGAAATTTCTTTACTCTTCCTCAGGCCAAGCCCCCCTTCCTTTTTGGAAGAGTAACAATTTCCCATTTGATTAAGTGTAAATTTCTTTTATTTCTACTGTCCCCCCACAGAAAATCCCTACAAATGCGATCAATCTCATCAAGGGTAGATCTAGGAATGGGAAAGGAAAAAGACCCAGTGCAAATACATAGAGGATAATGTAGACTTTATGAGTTCAATCCTCCATGCAAGGGGCAATAATTTGGCTTTCTGGCTTTCCATCTATTTTTTTAATTTTATCCAGTAAGGATGAACAATGCTTCTTGGATATCTTCCCAACAAAAAAGGATATACCGAGATTTGGAATCGTCCAGAGAACCAATATTAATACACAAGAGATCAAATATTTCCCCCCATCAACCTTCTTACCAAAGAGAATAGAACTCTTCAGTTGATAAATGTTCAAATCAGAAGCACAACCAAATCTATCGAAAGTCTTACTGAGATTAGTAGCACTACACTCATCAACTTTAGAAAACACCATCATATCATCTAAAATGATAAGGTGAGAACGAAAAAGATCCTTTGATTCTTGAATAGGGTGAATATCTTTATCAACTACTTTCATCTTCATCATCTCCGTAAACCCATGTATAATAATTACAAACAAATAAGGATGTACATGATCTCCTTGCCTTACACCGTCTAAAGTCCAGATAGGATCCATGAGTTCTCCATTTACAATAACTTGATAGGATATGGAATTGGAAATAACTTTGATCCAGTGAATCTATGTCATAAGAAACCCCATATTATGCATTATAGAATAAAGATAAGACCAGTTCATAGAATCATAGGCCTTAGATATGTCAGCTTGAATGCACATATTAGAACCTAAAACCTTCTTGAAGTCACTTAATATCTCATTAGAAATAAGGATTTCATCTTTTAGTCTTCCTCCCTTTACAAACACACAATGATTAACATCCACTGCAGAAGGAAGTACCAACTGAAGCATGATGGAAATAATTTTTGATATGATCTTGTAAAAAGTATTACACAACACACAATGTCACCAATTGGATACCAGGGATTTATGCATACCTTTAGGAATCATAGTAATATAAGTTTTATTATCCTCTTTCAACAAGCTACCATTTTAAAAGAGCTCATGAACAATGTCAAAAACATCATCCCTAATAATTTTCCAAGCTCTTTTATAAAAATGCCCATTGAACCCATCAAGGCCCGGGTCTTTGTCATAATCTAAGTTATTTACCATTTCATCAACTTCCTTTCTTGTAACCATAGAAGTAAGACATTCTCTCTAGGAAGTAGATAGCTTAGGTCCATTCCAAGTGCCATTCCACACGCCCTTCAAATCTTCACATTTATAAAACAAATTAGTATAAAAGTTATAAACAATATCTTTAATATCATTCAGATCATGAACCAAAGAACCATTAATCAGTAAACTTCTGATACTATTTCTATTATGATGTGTTTTTAGAGAATAATAAAATAATGTAGTAATTATATTACCACACTTCAACCATTGCACTCTAGACTTCTGCTAATAAATGTTTCTTCAATATCACTGCTTCTTTAACTTCCAATCTTAATTTTTTTGTATATGCTCTAGCATTCTCATCAAGTGGATATAAATCAACAATCTTTTGTCATTCCAAAGCATTGTCATGGGCAATATTAGCTTTATCAACTAAGTCACCCACTGACGTCTTGTTCCAATCTTTAAAAATCTGTTTTAAGTTCCAAAGTTTCCTATAGAGTTTGAACATAACAAAGCCTTCAACTTTAATATTCCACACATTCTCCAGAAAATGATAAAAACCATCTATGGAAGTCCAAGCATTAATAAACCTAAATGGGGAACTGAGCTTCCTGGGGTTACCATTGATCAAAGTGATCCTTCCATGATCATGGATAGTATTAGAAATACAATCTCCACTATAAAGATAAAAAATAGATAGAAAATTATTATTATAAAGAATTTTATCTATTTTGGAAGTGACAAAATCCTCTCCTTCTTTATGATTGTACCATGCAAACTACGGGCCACTCAAATCCAATTCATACAGCCCACTATCAAGCATAAAATCATTAAACTCATCCATAGATTTCTTTGATGAAAGTTGTTTACCAATTTTTTCACAAACCTTCCTCAAAAAATTGAAATGTCCCATAATAGATGAAGGTTCAAACATATACACATTAATCTTTAGAAAGAATTCCCAAAGACTTGTTCTATTTGAATCTTCATTATGACCATATACCACAGTAAGGAGAAAAGATACATCCTCAGTCTAAACTCTACAATGGACAGCTTGATCACATTCATAAAGTTTTTGAATTTGGTAGGAATCATCTTTCCATAAAACTAACATCCCACCAAGAACATGAGATTCATGGTTTAAAATCCACTTATACTTAGGGAAAAACTTGTTCATGAAAGCAATGATTTTACCACTATGAAGCTTTGACTCATTGATGATAAAAATATGACTATTTGACCTTCTAAATTCTCCTTGTATGCCAGAGCTTTATTATAAATCCCACTGACGTTCTAGGAAAATATATTCATAGATAGATTCATTTGATCCCCTGGGATGGTGAGATGACATCCTCAACATCCTAACTAATAATCCAACCCTCCAAATTTGTTCTGCATAGGCAAAAATATATAATTAGTGACCCTATGGAAGATTCCAACAACAGGTTTAGCAATGCATTTCAGGGGTGACTTGTTAGTTCTTTGAACATTCTAAAAACCATCTTCACCCTTCTCTACATCAACAAAGTTATTAGGAGAACTTTGAGAGAATAAAGAAATAGGGGTCAGTGGAACAATGTGACTATTGGTATCAGCTTTTAGCAACATATCTTTAATTAAATTCGACTATGTGTTGAATCCCAATCCTTTTCAAAGCAACCAACTCTTCATATAGAACTTCCTCAATAGAGACCTGGTTAGGAATAACATTACTCTTCTCTACCCAAACATGTTTTGCAGAATCACCATTATCAAAAGCATAGAAATTACTTTGACCATATAAATCACCAGATGTACATTTGTAAGGAATCCAATCATAAGCCAGATCCACTACATGTTCATCATCAACATCACTCAATAATGTAACAGAAGAAGGAAATTTGCCATCAATGGGAACGAGAACCTGGATTCTAGCATATTCAATACTAGAGAAGTATTTAGCATCTTCATCCATTCTCAAAAGAACACCCAATAACAATCCAATCCTTTCAAACATTTTTGCATCCCATAATTCTATTGGTGAATTATATAAGAGGACCCATATGGAAATTTTTTCAGTTTAGCTTTGGTAAAATTGTCACCCTACTTCCACTTCTCCAGGACCAATGGTCTGTTCTTCACATACCAATTTCCAAAGAGCGCATAGTTCAAGTCACGAATATTAGAGAACCTTAGTAGAAATATACCATCACCTCTGTTAAACACCTCCATTGAACCTTGCAGATTCCATAGCCACACCAAATAAGTCTCCAAGGTAGGAATATGAGGCCTAAAATCAATGATATAGCCAATAAGGCATTTACTCCATCTACTAGCCTTCTCTAGAGCTTCATATTTTAGATAAATAATCTTGCCATTAATCATTGTTACATCCATTTTCTTAAGCGAGAGACGTGGTTCATTCATCTTGATGAACTTCATCCAACTCCTTAGATCTCAAGTAAGGTTAAGCTGGGAGTCTTTATCTTGACAATGTAATGGACCTTCCCCCCTTCCTCCTCCAAATCTAAGCGAGATTCATAGGCTGGATGCCGGAGCTGGAGTGTCGCCCTTTCTATCGCCCCTTCTGTCACCCTACCAGACCCAGACACGAATGTCATATATTATTATATTACACTTAAATTTATTGATTCCCCATTCTAAATTAATACTATTATTATGAATATTATATTCCAAAATCCCATTATATAAATTAACCCTAATTTTATGCATATTGATAAGGTTGGGGTTTCATGTCATATTAGGGACCATCATCATATAACATAAGTTAGATGATCGTTCAAGTCTCAAAATTGCATATAATTCTTAAGATACTAAAAAGAGGATGATAATGACCATTACCTAATTTATTTTATTAAAGGCATTTGTATTGTATTTCATTTATGTTATTAAATCCAAAATTAGGGTTTGACCATTCTCAACTTCATACTAATCATAAACACATTATGATATTTTGTAGTGACCTAGAGCACATTATAAGGGTATACTTCAAATTTCATAATTTTCTGACTATTTGTCTATTTTCTAGGATTAAATCAAAGTTTAAAGAAACTAATTGCATGCTAATAAAAATGACCCAAAATGTCCGATAATATTCAAATCAGAGTTTAAAAGTGTGTATCCAACACTTTTGGTGTCCTAATATGAATTTTGCAATATTTATGCCAATCATATGTTATATATATATATATATATATATATAATTTAATGTAGCCTACGCCATTCATTATTTTGCAAATTATAAACCATAAGCTATTTACATCATTTAATATAGAATAAACCTTTCATTATCTTGCAAATTTAATCTAGCACCCTCATCATAGACATGGGGTGCTATTCCTTTATCATTTATCTAGGATAAACACTGACACCTTGGCACCTGAGATCAAGTGAAAGGGGTTGAAACCGCTAGCTTTGTGAAACAAAATCTAGCACTAAACGGTTGGCTTCATAGGCTTCCAATTTCCCTTCTTTTGTTTCTTTGTCTTACTAATTCTATGTTCAATGGGAAAGAAAAGTGAGAGTAGAGGTATTGAACTCTTTGATCCCACCATCTTACCTCAAACCAGGGGTTGTCGAAGGTAGCAAGAGAATCATCATAGTAGTTTGCAAAATTGGAATCACAGTGGTAGTTCCAAAAGGAGTAGGTGGTCGGGCTATCTCGAGACTGGTTACAAAGTGTCACAAGGAGTGAGTGGATCTTTAGGTTCAACACCATTATTGAGGATTTCATGGTTGAAGAAGGTAAACTAGTGGGCTATTAGCTATTGTTGGAGATTATAGAATATTTGTGGTATGTTTCTATGCAATACTCAAAGTGTGTAGAAATGTATAGGGTGATGGGAATAGAGGGACAGAGAGAAGATAAGTTATCGAGTTTAAGTACACTATTGGGGGAGTGTAGAAAAGGGTGATCATATAGCCATGATGTGCAATAGTGGGTGTAGTTGACCCAAAATGCATGCATGACATGATTCTTATCACTAAAGCAATTAACATGGCCACCTGAGCATTTCCTTTCATATCTTCTAACAATTATAATTTCTACTAGGAACTCAAATTCAAATGAGATTTGGAATATTGGTCCGTTGTTACACCAAGCCTCTTATTTCCAAGTTTGATACCACAATTCTAATATTCAAACGTCTAAAGTAAAATATTCATATAACCTTATAAGTAGTTGTAAAAACCTTGAATTCAATACACTTCATCATCAAATCTTGATCAAACACATCCAATGATATTTCTTGTGACCTTAAAACACCTCATGTTTTTTTTAAAATTGGATCAATTTATGCCTCTATTGAATTTTAAATCAATAAAACTCAAAATTAGGGTTATCAAATCAACCCCACCTTTATGGAATTTCGTAATCAAAATTCAACTAATATGGTATTGAATATGACATAACATAGTCTTTTTTCTATGATGCTTAGGCCACCAAGTACATAGTAATTTTTCTATTGATGCTTAGGCCACCACGTCTAGTTTCCAGGGAATCTAAAAGATATGGTATGAACTCTAAGGTTTTCATCTTAGGGTTTGACAACATCTAGGGTGTACCCCTTCTTAACATGGCATCCTTTCAACATTAAGATTTACATCCCTTTTATCCATAACAATAATGTTTTCTTCATATATATGAAGTTCAAGAAAGGTATTGAGATTCTTATCTTTCTTCTTAGAAAAAACACATCCACTATCACAGCCCTCAATTAAGATTAACATTGTACTTATATTTTATGATTATGTTGGTAAAATTTTCATGCTCTAATGGACTAGTGCACCCAATTTTTTTCGAATTGTCTCAAATTGTGTTTTTTATCTTTCATTAGATCTGGGTTGAGCATGTATACATTGTGATTATTCAAACTAGGATCTCAAAAATATTATCATATCAAGCTCATAACTTCAAATGTATATCTTTCATATATGGCATGGTTTCATATTAGGTCAGAATTATAAGAGTGACCTATCATACATATATGAAGATTATAATTCAAGTGAAATTCTTTCATGCATCTTAGATTAACTTGAGGAAAACTTTGTTATCATCATCTAGGTTTTTTAAGTATCTCACTTGTATCTAAGAAAGAGCTTGACAAACCTGGGCCACTCAAGCTAAGACCTATCCATGTCTAGTCAATACATGCCAACTACATACATATACCCATATCCAAACTTTTACACAACTTTCGAAATGAGGACAATCATTGGATTCCTTTATAGGGAACTACTAACCCAAGTATGAGGCTAATCATGGAGATCAAACGTCATATATATCATCTAGGGTTGTGGAACGTCTCCCTCACCTTAAGGAAATGCATGCATTAAAATGCCTCTTTCTATAGGGTTATATCTTTACATAGGAAATATAGGGTTCAAATTCATCAAAGCAACCACATACTAGGTGAACTAACTCATTTACCTAGAAGTAGCCTAGCTAGGGACTGATCATCATGTATTATATCATGCATGCATTTTAAAATTTAATAAATTTTGGGAGTTAGGTACTCTAACCTTCTCCCATGTCGTGTTTACCCTCATCAAGAGTTCACCCTTTTTGCATGTCCCAAGCTAGAGGTCCTCTATTGTACAAACATTGAGGAACATGTTGATCCTGAACCATATCTCACTAATCATATTGTAACATATCTAAAACTAGGCATAAACAATCATGCCAAGCCACTAGCCACGTGTAGAACATTAAACAATCCACACACACTATATGTAGTGCCATATTATCGATGGTTGCATGGTCAAAACTCACCTCATGTCATCAAACATACTTAAGTCTTAAAAAACAAGCATAGGAAATCTTGAAGAAATCTCATATCATAATCATTGACACTAACACTAACATAATCATCATAATCATAATCATAATCATCATCATCATCATCATCATCGTCATCATCATCATCATCATCATCATCATCATCATCATCATCATTTTCGTCATCGTCATCAACAACAACAACTTAGATCATCTAGGCTATGACTAGCCTAACCTTTATCATTGCTCTAGACAACTCTAGAGACTATAACTATGATCTAAACTCTCCATCTAGATTGATGTTACATATCTTTCTCTTAGATTTCATGGTCACTCACTGCCTTTCTGCATGTGGTAACATTTTTATGTGTATATATATACTATTACTTAAAATAAATTTTCTTAAATGTTTAAACATGTGAGAGAAAACCACCAACTCCTTTCAAATAAATCAAAAAACTAAAATGAGTTACCACACTCTTCAAGCAGTCAAGTACTATGAAACCTGGAGAATTAGTAAGAACATGGTGCACACTTGTGTAGATACCCTAAGCACAAGCCGTTAATATATGTCTAGGGTTATAAGACGAAATCCTTTTTCTCACCCTCCTGAACCTGCATCCCATACTATATGACTAAAGGAGGATAAAAGAAAGGTTCTAGGGATTACACAAGTCTACACCTAGTTATAGAACATCTAGGTTTTAACATAGAGGCTAAATCAACTTAGTCCACAAAGGACAACTTGTAAATGTTATAGGGTTGAGATGTAAGGTTGAGTATAGTTTGTATTTCATGTGAGAAATGTTTGGTGTAGTTTTTTCATGATCCGATACCATATGTCATGGATCAGAAATCCCAACCCCACCAACCAAACGTGATATCTAAAACATGACATGCAGAAGAGTGAAATCTATAGCATAAGTGAACATATAACAAGATGAAAACAACAGTATAATATCAACAATCAACAAGTATTATCAATAGCAACATTTTTAGTACAAGATTACAATTACATATTGAAGAGTCAAATTGTACAAGTCTGGTCATGTACACCAGCTAGGATCTTACAATAAGTGCACCTGAAAGCATGCTCACAAACCATCAAATCCCAAGATATCTTTGAACCTAAAACATACATGAAACAAGCGGGTCAACACACAAGGTGTTGATTACGGGGATAAAAGGTACATTTATATAAGATGTACATAATTTGAAAATATTTGCAGGAGTAAATAAACAAGAAATAAATGAGTTAAGATTTTGCAAAGTGAAACTTGTATTATGTGTTCAAGTTATAAAATCTATGAGACAATCATTGAGTACAATATTACAAACTACATGGTAATAGTTGAGCAAGTAAACAAGCATACATACAAATCATAGTTCAAGCAAGAAAGACATATTCATATAATTATTATAGCATGTACCTCAGTTTAGAGGTTCCTAACTTATGCTTGGCCATCTAGATCATAGAACCACCTGATTAAGAACATATCACATGCACATATTAGATTCTCATCACTAAACCTAGGTAGCTCTAGGGTTATATTAGTTCATTAGGGTATTCCCATCATTATTTATGTGCCTATATTCCAAATAAACTTACTAATTTCCCATTCCATATCAATATTATTACTATAATATTACATTTCAAAACCCCGTTCACTGAATTAAGCCTAGTGTTATATATACTAATAAGGTTGACGTTTAATTTCATATTAGGGGTCATCATCATATAACATAATTTAGTTGTATCGTTCAGGTCTAAAAATTACATATAATACTTTAGATACTAAAAAGAGGTTGATAATGAAAACTACATGATTTATTTTATTAAAGTCATACATATTGAATTCCATTTATGGTTATTAAGTTCACATACAGGGTTTGACCATTCTTAGTTTAATACTAATCATAATCACATTATGATAACTTTCTAGTGACCAAAGGTCACTATAAGGTCCTGATTCAAATTTCATAATTTTTGACTATTTATCAATTTTCTAAGATTAAACCAAGATTATAGAAATTAATTACATTTTAGTACAAAAGGACCCAAAACATTCAATACTATTCAATCAGAGTTTATAAGTGTGTTTCAAACACTCTTGGAATCCTTATATGAATTTATGAGAATTTAATTCAATCATATGCTATTTATATCATTTATTGTAGCCTATACCATTCATTATCTTAAAAATTAATAACCATGCGTAATGGAGCATCAAAATATATATCTAGGATTTATAAATGGAAGTAGACATTTTCCTAACTCCTGAGGTATATTTTTGGCATTTTTTGGATAAGGGATTTATTTAAAGAATTTTCTAAGAATTGTGCTTTAATTAAGGAATTTACCTTTTTAGATTGAGAGGGCATGTTGGATCTACGGTCTAGAAGGGCTAGATCCATGCCATGTCACCCCACTTCTAGCGTAAGGAATATTATCTAAGTTGACCAATTCTGTTGAATTGGCATAGGACAACCAAACGAATGGGCCACCATCTCTCTCTACATGATCCACACATTGTGGTTTGCTTCTCCTTAGTACAACACCCACTGTTGCAAAATTGATATCCGCCTAGCGAAGGGTTGAGCTCATTGCCTAGCATGTGAGAACCTCACCTTGATGAAGCTTCCTTGGTTTCCCTCCTTCCCTTTAGAACCTAATCTACAACAAGACATGGAAGGTATACCAGAGGTATGATGGATGTTCCTCTATTTCCTTGAGGTCCAGAATGCAAAATCTATGCTAGGAGTGTTTTCTCTCACCCCGAGCTACTAGCAAATGGGCTCTTTCCCTTCATTCTCATGTCTGCTTTTTTTGCATTGTCATGGCCAGTAATCGTAGCGAGGAATCTCGTAAGTGGGCAACACCCTCATCATAGACATATGGTGATTTTCCTTTGTCAGTGATCGATGTTAAACATTGACACCTTGGCACCTCAGATCGAGTGAAGGGGTTAGAAAGCTCTAGGTCTGTGAAACAAACTCTAGCACTAAATGTCTGGCTTCATAACCTCATCTTCCAACTTCCCCTCTTTTGTTTCTTCAGCTTACTACTTCTATGGTTGATGGGAAAGAAAAGTTAGGGAAGAGGTATTGAACTCTCTGATCCCACCACCTTTCCTCAAACTAGGGGTTGTTAGAGGAAGTAGGAGCACCATTGCAGTAGCTTGCAAAATTGGATTTTGCAGCTGCAATTTTAAAAGGAGCAGGTGGCGGGGCTTTCCAGGGTCTAGTTACTTAGTGCCTCAAGGAGTTAGTGGATCTTCAAGTTCAACGACATTCTTGAGGATTATGTGGTTGAAGGAAAAATGAGTGGGTTGTTATCTGGCTTAGGGGCTTACAAAATGGTCGTGGTATGTTTCTAAGCAATACTCAAATTGTCTAAAAATGTATAGGGTGATGGGAGTAGAGGTATGGAGAGAGCTATATTATTGAGTTTTTGTACCTTAGTGGGAGGAGTGTAGAAAAGTTTGGCCACATATCCATGATGTGTAATAGTGGGTGTAGTTGACCTAAAATGCATGTACGATGAGATGCTTATCACTAAAGCAATTAACATGGTCACATGAGCATTTTGATTCATATCTTCTGACAATTATAATTTATACTATGGAACTAAAATTTAAATGAGATTTGAACCATTAGTCCCTCATTACACCAATCATCTTACTTCCAATTTGGATACCACAATTCTAGCATTTGGTTGTCTAAATAAAATCTTGAAATAACCTTGTAATTAATTGTATAAACTTTAATTTGAATACACTTCATCATCAAATCTTTATCAAACACATCCAAGAATATTTCATGTTCCCTTAAAGTGCCTCATGATTTGTTATTAAGCCACTTAGATATATTTATGCCTCAACTATGTATTTCACTTCATAAAGCTCAAAATAAGGGTCGTCACACAAGCATATTAGAGACATTGTACCCACCATGGTTTTGATGAAGGGTCCTTAGTTACTACCTTTTACATCTGGATCACTCAGAGTGAAAGAATGTACATAAATGCAACAATGGGGAGTGACTTGGATGTGCCGCCTCTAGTCGGCCTTTATCTATCGCGCTTTGCTATGACCTCCCTTTCGGGAGAGCGATGAGATCTCTAGCCACGGCTAGATCTCATATTTGCTTTGGATTGATTTTATTACTCAGTTATATGGCTTCGTTTGAGTTGATATACGAGCAGAACACTGTCTTGTTCGAGCCCCTCTACCACTACTCAATGCTCAGGTTGAAGGAATTCTTCAGGAAAAGCTACATAAGACAGCCTCAAGGAAGAAGAATCAATGCGGAAATGTCTCTCTCTCGTTCCAATATGAGTTGTAGTGTCTTTGGGTTACCGAACATGATGTTTGTATGTTCTGTTTGTATCTTTCTTCCCAATTGTAGATGTCGTATGGCTAACAAGTAATGAATCGATCCTTTTTCTCTCAAAAAAAAGGGGAGTGACTTCATGGTTCATGACTCAGAGCTCCTTAAGTAGATTACAGACAATATGGTTGTAGTGCAACCTAGGTAGGACCATGAAAGAGGACTAAATAGGAATGTTTTTGATGTGGGGGGGACTACTAATAAAAATCCATAGGAACCCTCATTGCCAAGCTCACAAAATAGCCACCGATGTTTGGGCCTTGAAGGAGTCCAATGCTAAGAGGTTGGAATCTAAGGAAGAGGATATTTCCAATAGAGACCCATGTGCTCCTAGGATTCATTTTCCATATAAATTGTTCAAAGCCTACTTGAAGAAATATATATACATAAATGTGTGTATATATATGTATATATATACACACACACACAAATATATATATATATATATATACATATGAGAAATTCACAGAATTTGTAAACCAATTCATCTTGACATCCCATTTCTAGATACCACCAAAGAAATGCCAACTTATGTCAAGTTCTCAAGGATCTGATAAGTAAAAGAAGGTGAGGATATGAGGTAGAAATTGTCATACTCACAAAGATGTCAAGTGCCTTTGTTCAAGCAAATATGCCAACAAAAGAGAAGTATCCATGAGCATTCTCTATCCCATTAATTGTAGGGGATAAAAAATAAAGGAAAGGGATTGTTGATTTAGGATCAATAATAATATTATTGTTGCTAACTCTAGCCTAAAAGGTTTTGTCTGACCGATATGGTAAAAATAGGCATCAGGATCCAACTAGATAACCACACTTTCAAGAGGTCATTAGGCATCACTGAAGATGTTCCTATTAATGTTGGTATGTTCTTCATCCATGTGACATTATTGTGATGACATCAACAAGGAATTCTCTTGCCCTTTGATATTAGGAAGACCCTTACTATCTATAGGAAGAGCTTCGATAGACATGGAGGTAGGGATTATAACAATCCTATTTGGAAACAAACACATCTAATTTAGATTTCAAGATTATATGAGAGGCCCATCCCTATTTTAGTCATAGTATTTTTTTTCAATAGCTAAAAACAAGCCTACATTGATATCTAAGAGAAAAATGCCACAGTGGATCCTTTAATCAGGGCCCTAATTGAACAAACCTCTAAAATTGATGATGTTGAGGTATAAAATTTATTGGACTGTCTAGATGCATATGAAAATGATGATACAGCTGAAGAGGACTCAAAAATAGAAATAGTATAGTACACCTATCTAGAAAGGAATTCCACACATAATGAAGCACTAAAACCTGAGACAAAGTTGAAACAACTCCTTGAGGGGCTTGAATAAGAGTTCGTAGACACTGAAGGGAGAAACTGTGGTATCATTAACTCTTCTCTATCTAAGGAGTGGAAAGAACAACTTGTATTAGAGCTAAGATTGTGAAGTAAATTCATCAGATACTATATTGAAGACATTAAATGACTAAACCTAGTTGATCAAATTCATAGAATATACTTATAAGAAGATGCTAAACCACCAACTCAAGGAAAAAGGGGGTTGAACCGGCCTGAGAGAGGTTTTAAAGAAAGAAGTTATCAAATTGTGTTATGTTGGAAGTGGTATGAAAGTATTGAGGGGACATAATGGTAATCATATTGCAAATCAAACAATTACTAGGTGGTGGATGTGCATGGACTATAGGAAAATAAATTCAAAAACTAAGATGGATTTGGTCCCTTTGCCCTTAGTAGATAAAGTGTTGGAGCATCAATCCCATCACTCCTAATTATGTTATCTTGATGGGTTTTCAAGATTCTACAAGGTGTCGATCCATCCAGATGACCAGAAGAAGATGAAATGCACCAACTTATATTGTAACGACCTCGCCTTCCGGTAACCCCCAATTAAGGGAGATCGAGAGGTCGGTGCCGTTACCCAATTTCCGAATCAAGGTTCAACAACTAATTGATAATAATTATTAAATTCTACTAGACTAAACTAAAAAGCTGTAATAAATAATTTTTTTTGCATACCTTTGAAAATTTTGGATTTCTAAACTTCTATCCAGAACTGGGACTAACTAACTAATCCTCCTTGGACTTTAATTAGTGTATTTCACAATATGACAATTTACTATTTGTCCTTTTTGTTTTGTACCTAAAACGCCGATAAACAAAACGTCGGTCAGCCAAAGATGGTATGTGGGGGATTCACTAATCATGCAATTGTCTATAACAATGTATTGCATTCAATTATCAGTTAACAAACAATTTTATGTATTAAGTATAACTACGCGATGCATGTGTACCCTATCCCCTGTGATGTCCCTGCAATGGACCTGGATACTACCTCCCTTATGGTAGATTCCCATTATACCCCTCATGACTTCACCTAATAGGTGAATCAATTTCTAGGGTTGAGTCACATGGCACTACCCGTAGGTAGCCCACTCCTTAACTCATGGTATGCTAAGAGTCTCATGGCACTACACATGTGTAGCGCAGTTTCTAACTCATGATACCCTAGACCTTGCTCTAGGTTATCCTTAGCCTTTGCATAGCCACAGGGGTGGACTCGTATCTAGCTAGTTATACATGTATACTCATAGTGATAGTCATAGTCACTTTATAGTTGCATGAATTAAAACATCCAACAGTTATTTCAAGCATTGAGGGAAACGTCGATAAAATCCTCGAAAAACTAATCGGTATAGTCATAAGCGTAACCACATACCTCTTATTGTAGTTTCGGATTCAGAATAAAATATGAAGAGAGAGAATATCCAAGTAAGCAAGAAAATTGTACAGAAACCATGAAATAAACATTCCAACTTCATTTTATCAAAATTTATTCAATTCCATCTTATTCCTTAGGGTTTCTATTCCAATTTTAGGGTTTCCTTGAAAATTAGGGTTTTGCTTTCATTCTTAGGTATTATGAACCCTAATTCATCAAATCCACTTAAAATCTTTAAATTCTATCCTTTTAATATTCCTAACAGTTTTAGGATCATTATTTAGCAATTTACTTCGTTAATTAAAAAATAACATGGGTTTCTTTTTCCTTTTCCCTAAATTAGGGTTTCCATGTACCTTATCTTTCATTTATAGACATAAACCCTAAATTAACCATCTTTGTACTCAAAATGGATGAAAACTCCATGTTATCAATTAACAGGTTGATAATCCTCAAATTAACCTATTAAGTTACAAAGAATCACCCTTTATGTACCATTAGGGTTTCTAATTAACTTGAAATGCATTTTACAAGCAAATTAAAGTACTTTTGCAAAAAGAACTAGAATCAGGTTATATAATCATTTTTATCAGATTCCTTGCATTTTTCTACCCAACTTTCATATATAAAGTTCCCTTATACGAGATTCCTAGCTATTTCTATGATTTTAGTAAGGAAAAGCTATTTTCTGGATTATTTGATCAGAGAGGACATTTTACCAAATTTCTTGGGTCGTTTGATCAGTGCGTTGATGGATCACAACTTGATCTGACGCTCCATGTCAGTTGTTCCCACTAGCGGTGCGTGCCTCCTCTGGCGATCGTCGATCCTCGATCTAACGCTCCACTGCGGTGAGCAACCTTCACTTAACCGACCACCCTCCTAGCACCGTTGGATCCCCGTGTGGATCACGATGATCCTTGATCAAATGAAGGTTGTACATCGTCTTCCTCCTTTCCTTACTGCTCAAGCCGTGGCAGGGTGAGGCGGTGCCCTCGCCAGAGTAGGGTCAATCGCGAGAGGGAAAGAGCTCTGAGGCTCGAGAAGTTGCCAGCAGGGTTCGTGAGGGTGAGAGCAACCACCCGAGGGCCTATTTATAGTCTATGGGGGTCTCTACCTAGGGTTTCTTAACCCCTCCATCGCCTGGTTCTTTTCCCAATTGGGCGTTTTTCCTATTCGCGATGAGATCCCATAAAAGTAGGGTCGAGAAGCTTCGCCTCTCACCCCCGGACCTATTAAACAAGTTTCCATGCTTCCACAAGCATTGAATCGATCGAAAACAAAGGGGAAAGTTCCCCTGTGGGCTTGCTACAGTCTGCATCCCATAGGTCTCTAGACGATGAGCCAGGTCAGTTGGATCAAGATCCAATGGCCACGATCATCCGCGCTCAAACAAACAAGGAAAGATTTCCCAAATTGCAAGGAAAAATCCTATTTTGAGGATAATCTTGAAAAATCGATAACTCTCAACTCTTAACTCCTTTTTGCCTCAAGTTTTAAGGGAAACACTTTTATGTTTTTATATTTCATCCTGCAAAAATTAGGATCATTATCTCAATTAAACAGTTCCTTTTCTTTAGTTGCAAGAAAACACCCTTTTATTCATATTTTCCTCATATTCTTTATTTCCCTTGCTATTATATAATTATCCTTAGTTCCTTGAACCCCAAGGAACCTTTATAACTCGAAATTCTATTTTGAGAAAATATCTTGTAGCCTTTTAATCATCCTTTATTCATTTTCTTATATATTCCATTATCCCATTGAATTCCTTTTTCATTTCTTTTTCTTTTTCTTTCAATTGGGCTTAATGGCCAATAAGGCCCATCAAAAGAGCATGCAAGTCTATTATTCACGAAATTCATTCAAAACAAACCATGAAATCAAACATTGATCTTATTTATCCTTTAAAGGAGATTCACAAATCTCATTACATGTTTTGGAAAAAGAGGTTATAACATCCTCCCCCCCTTATAGGAATTTTACCCTCCAAATTCAACAATCAAGAAAACAAATCAGGATATGCTTTTTCCATGTCCATCTTCAACTCCCATGTGGACTCATCCTCTCCATGGTGCTTCCAAAGAACCTTTACCATCTCAATATTCTTATTTCTGAGCTCTTTTACCTTGGTATCTAGAATCCACAAAGGCAACTCAGGATAAGACAACTTTCCTTGAAGCTCAATAGGTTCAATGCTCAGCACATGGCTTGGATCTTGCACATATCGCTTTAGATTGGACACATGAAACACATCATGCATCATATTGTATTGAGGGGGTAACGCCAAACGATAGGCGGCCTCACCAATCCGTTCTAACACTTCAAACGGACCCACGTATCGGGGACTCAACTTTCCTCTATTCTTAGCTATAGCTCGGAGCGGTCAGATTTTCAGAAAAACATGTTCTCCCACAACAAAATGCACATCAGTATGCTTTGCATCAGCGTACAACTTTTGTCGGTCCTGGGCTCTCTTTAGCCTTTGGCTGATCAAAGCGACTTTATCAGCATACACTTGGAGTTCATATGACCTCAATAAGGTCCTTTCACCAACATCATCCCAGTGAAGTGGTGACCGACACGGTCTCCCATATAGAGCTTCATATGGAGGCATCCCGATACTGGCTTGGTAACTGTTGTTGTAGGCAAACTCAGCTAAAGGTAAGTACTACTCCCACGATCCACCCCAATCAAGAACACAACCTCTCAGCAGATCTTCTAAGGTCTGAATTGTCCTTTCTGACTGACCATCTGTCTGGGGGTGATAAGCGGTACTGAACTTCAACCTTGTACCTAGTTCCTCTTGAACCTACTTCCACAACTTGGAAGTAAACTCTGGGTCTCTGTCTGAGATGATGGAACTGGGTACGCCATGCAAGCGTACTATCTCTCTGATATACAGCTCAGCTAAGTCTGACACTTTGGCAGTGGTTTTCAGGGCAAGGAAGTGTGCTGACTTGGTAAGGCGATCTACCACAACCCATATCGCATCACGACCTTTCTTGGTCCGGGGTAGACCCACCACGAAATCCATGGTGATCTGCTCCCATTTCCACTCTGGGATCTCTATAGACTGTAAAAGTCCATCAGGTCGTTGGTGCTCAGCCTTCACCATTTGGCACGTAAGACAACTGGCCACATAAGATGCAATGTCTCTCTTAATTCCTGGCCACCAAAAAAACCTCTGCATATCCTTAAACATCTTGGTAGTTCCTGGGTGCACCGTGTATTTAGAACCATGAACCTCTTATAGGATACGTTCCTTCAACAGTGAATCTTCTGGAACCCATATGTGATTCTCAAAACGGATTCCTCCATCTATTCCCAAAGAAAGACGGGTCTGAGGCTTCTGCATCAAGCCTTTCATCTTGTCAAGTCCTCCACTGGCCAACTGTGCTGCGACAATCTCACTCAGCAATTCAATCTGTATCTAGATGTTGGCTAATCGAACTCGATCATCTAACGGTTGAGGTGACCATTCTACCAGCTCTTCTAAGATCTTCCACTGTCTAGATAATACAGCTGCACACCTTAGTTGTTTCTGACTCAAAGCATTGGCTATGACATTTGCCTTCCTTGGATGATAGGCAATGGTGAAGTCGTAATCCTTCATGTACTCCATCCATCGTCGTTGTCGTAGGTTCAAGTCTTTTTGTGTCAGTAGATACTTCAGGCTCTTATGGTCGGTGAAGATCTCAAAAGTGACACCGTACATGTAATGTCACCAAATCTTCAAGGCATGGATGATATCAGTTAACTCCAGGTCATGGGTCAGGTAATTCACCTCGTTGGGCTTGAGTTGTCGGGAGGCATATGCAACCACACGCCGATTCTGTTCCAACACACAACCAAGTCCCATCTTTGATGCATCGGTGAAAATCATGAAACCCTCATTGCCTGATGGTAGAGTCAAAACTGGTGCAGTGGTCAGCTTCTCTTTCATCTCCTGGAAATGAGCTTCACAAACATCGGACCACACGAACTTCACATCTTTTCGAGTCAACATGGTCAGAGGTAAGACGGTCTTTGAGAAATCTGTGATGAAGCGCTGATAATATCTTGCTAACCCCAAGAAGCTTCGTATCTCGGAGGGGTTCTTCGATGCTGGCCAGTCTCGAACCACCGACACTTTAGCTGGATCTACGGCGATCGTTCCTCCTGAGATGATGTGTCCAAGGAACATGACTCGGTCTATCCAAAACTCGCATTTAGAGAACTTCCCATAGAACTTCTGCTTTCTTAAGATATCAAGGACTTTACTTAGGTGGTCTCGGTGTTGATCTACGTCATCCGAATAAACCAGTATGTCATCTATGAACACTATGACAAATGAGTCAAGGAAGGGTTGAAACACACTATTCATAAGGTTCATGAACACACTATGTGCATTGGACAACCCAAAAGGCATAACCACGAACTCATAGTGGCCATATCGGGTTCTAAAAGCTATTTTCAGGATGTCCCCACTCTTGACACTCAACTGGTGGTAACCCGACCTCAAGTCGATCTTGGAAAAGACTCAAGCTGACTTCAACTGGTCAAACAAGTCATCTATCTGGGGTAAAGGGTATTTGTTCTTAATGGTAGTCTGGTTGATCATCTGGTAGTCTATGCACATTCAGAGCGAACCATCCTTTTTCTTTACAAAAAGAACTGACGCTCCCCATGGTGATGTGCTAGGGCGGATAAAACCCTTATCCAATAATTCCTACAATTGCTTCTTTAACTCAAGAAACTCCGCAGGGACCATTCTATAAGGTGCTAGGGAAATAGGGTTTGCACCAGGAGCTAGCTCTATCGAAAAATCTACCTCTCTTTTGGGAGGAATCCCAAGTAGATCATCTGGGAAAACATCTGCATAGCCCCTTACTACCTCTATTTCTTCTAAGGGTTGCACCTTGGGTTCTGGCTCGATGACTACTGCTAGGAAAGCTCGACACCCTTTACTCATCATCCGCTCTGCTTTCACGGCTGACACATACATGCTGGTAGTGGCATCCTTCCTACCCCTAATGACAAAAGGTGGTTGACCTGGTCTCTTGATGATCACTTTCTTCTCTCTATAGTCTATATTGGCCCTATACGTATAAAGCCAATCCATGCCAATGATTACGTCAAAATCATTCATGTCAAGAAGGATAAAGTCCGTAGGAAAATCATGATCTCAATATTTCATAGATACCACCGGGGTTTTCAAAAGGGAAGTAAAGATTCGACCAATCAGGGTTGTAACATCTAAGACATACCCTAAATCCTTGATATCCAAACATAGCACAGTTGCAAGATTTCTCGAAATGAAAGTATTAGTAGATCCAGAGTCAAATAAAGCTTTCACATTATGTCCCATAACTTCAAGCATGCCTACATTATTGTTCACCATGCATTAGACCATTACATGCTTAACTTTAAAACATAAAAGAAAACTCTAAGGGTTATTACCATCGATCAACCGATTGGCATTAACTTGAGCCTCCTCATTGTCAATGGCAAACACCCGAGCTTGTCTTCTCTCTCCCGCAGGTGGGGCTACAGCTATAGGTGGGGCTGCCACAGGTGGGGCTGCTACAGGTGGGGCTGCCGCTTGTCCTGGTCCTCTGGGATCTGGCATAGGACAAATAGATTGTAGATGTCCTTCTTGGTGGCATCAAAAGCAAGTCTTCTTCTTGTAGCAGCATTCGCTGGCGTGCCCCTTTCCGCAGGTGCGGCAAGGAGGTCAGTTGTTTTCTTGACGGGGTTTTCCTTTTCCTCCATGTTTTCCTTTAGCTTGATGATGTCCTTGATCCTTCTTGTGGTTGTTTCTTGGACCTTGGGATCCTTCAGTGAAACCCAAGTACCCCTTGGGTGGAAACTGGGTAGGCATTACTATCCTCTCCATGTCTAAAGCAGTGTTGTAGGCTTCGACGAAAGTTTTAGGCTTGCTTTCCATCACATGGGGCCTGATGGCGGGGTGAAGATGCTCTATGAAGTGATCCACCCTTCTTTCTTCATCCATCTTGTACCCAAAGCACTCCAGGATTTGGAACTTGCGCCCGAAGTCTGCCACAGAAGAGTTTCCTTGGGTCATGTTGGTGAACTCCCTTTCCTTTTCCTTCTTAGCTGAGACTGGGACGAATCTGGCTGTGAAGATCGTCTTGAAATCAGCCCATGCCATGGGTTCCTTTATTAAATCCCGACCGGTGATGTGGGTCTCCCACCATATCTTGGCTGCTCCTTCCAAGAGGTGAGCAACAAAGAGGACCTTCTTGCTCGGCTGTACCTCAAGCATGCAGAATCCATTCTCGACTGCAAGCAGCCAAGCTTTCGCTTTGTCGACTACCTCTGTCTTGTCCTCTCCCCAGAACTTCTCGATATTCAACTGGACGAAGTCCAGGATGGTGGCCCCCAGTCTAGGATGAACCGGAAGTGGCTCACCATAGTTAGGTCTCGGAGGGCCAAGGCATTAATGGCCTATGTCAACTTCCTCTGCTGCTCCATCCACAAAGCTTCAGGGGTGTGGATCATCAAGGTCGGATCCAGACCTCCAGCTTGGTCTTCTTCCATCTGGTCTACTTACTCGTACACATGTTGCTCTTCATACCCTTGGTCTTGCTCTTGATCAAGGTTGCCGAAGGGTATCGGGTCAGGGTTAGGGACCTCATGAGTGGTCTCTTCAGGCCTCTTTCTCTTCTTAGAGGATTCACCATCATGGTTCTTCTTCCTCTTCTCTGAAGACCCCTTTCCTTTTTGGGGAGGCCAAGCACTCCTAGCTCAGTTCCCAGTACCCTTGGGGATAACAACTGTCTTTGTATGAGCCATCTACATAAGCATAACAAACAGACCTTTAGTTTATCATTAAACTAATTATACTTATGTTAGTGACGTCTCATTACATATCTTTTAGTAATTTGATGGAGGATTCCTTAATCCTTAACTTACTTGCCCATACCACATGAGGGTGAGGAAGAGAGAGAAAAGCCTAACTCTTAAAGTCCTTAATAGAATTTGTGATGAGAAGGGATGAATAAGATGAGGAAGTCCTAAAGGTATCTTATTTCGATTCAAATACTAGGACATCGGCCAGGCAGTCACACATTCTGAGAGTCCTCATATTCTGACTAGCGGTGCGGAGGAAAATTTTTCCAGCCCCAAAAGTGATCCTTTTCTAGACACCTCAATCTGTTGGAAAATCCTCTAATAACTCCCTTGGGTTCTACAGAGTTTGTAAAATTTAATAATTATTAACAATTAAGTGGAGAACCTTGGCTCTGATACCAAATGTAACGACCTCGCCTTCCGGTAACCCCCAATTAAGGGAGATCGAGAGGTTGGTGTTGTTACCCAATTTCTGGATCAAGGTTCAGCAACTAATTGATAAAAATTATTAAATTCTACTACACGAAATTGAAAAGCTGTAATAAATAAAAAATTTGCATACCTTTGAAAATTTTGGATTTCTAAACTTCTATCCAGAACTGGGACTAACTAACTAATCCTCCTTGGACTTTAATTTGTGTATTTCACAATATGACGATTTACTGTTTGTCCTTTTTGTTTTGTACCTAAAACGTCGACAAACAAAACGTCGGTCAGCCAAAGCTGGTATGTGGGGGATTCACTAATCATGCAATTATCTATAATAATGTATTGCATTCAATTATCATTTAACAAACAATTTTACGTTTTAAGTATAACTACGCGATCCATGTGTACCCTATCCCCTACGCTGTCCCTGCAGTGGACCTGGATACTACCTCCCTTATGGTAGATTCCCATTATACCCCTCATGACTTCACCTAACAGGTGAATCAATTTCTAGGGCTGAGTCACATGGCACTACCTGTAGGTAGCCCACTCCTTAACTCATGGTATTCTAAGAGTCTCATGGCACTACACATGTGTAGCCCAGTTTCTAGCTCATGATACCCTAGACCTTGCTCTAGGTTATCCTTAGCCTTTGCATAGCCACAGGGGTGGACTCAGATCTAGCTAGTTATACATGTATACTCATAGTGATAGTCATAGTCACTTTATAG
The DNA here is from genome assembly GCA_963693085.1 of Alisma plantago-aquatica. Lineage (NCBI taxonomy): Eukaryota > Viridiplantae > Streptophyta > Magnoliopsida > Alismatales > Alismataceae > Alisma > Alisma plantago-aquatica. Next base: position 573,675,283 of record OY856412.1, on the reverse strand, counting down.
TTGCATGAATTAAAACATCCAACAGTTATTTCAAGCATTGAGGGAAACGTCGATAAAATCCTCAGAAAACTAATCGGTATAGTCATAAGCATAACCACATACCTCTTACTGTAGTTTCGGATTCAGAATAAAATATGAAGAGAGAGAATATCCAAGTAAGTAAGAAAATTGTATAAAAACCCTGAAATAAACATTCCAACTTCATTTTATCAAAATTTATTCAATTCCATCTTATTCCTTAGGGTTTCTATTCCAATTTTAGGGTTTCCTTGAAAATTAGGGTTTTGCTTATTATGAACCCTAATTCATCAAATCCACTTAAAATCTTTAAATTCTCTCCTTTTAATATTCCTAACAGTTTTAGGATCATTATTTAGCAATTTACTTCCTAAATTCGAAAATAACATGGGTTTCTTTTTCCTTTTCCCTAAATTAGGGTTTCCATGTACCTTATATTTCATTTATAGACATAAACCCGAAATTAACCATCTTTGTACTCAAAATGGATGAAAACTCCATGTTATCAATTAATAGGTTGATAATCCTCAAATTAACCTATTAAGTTACAAAGAATCACCCTTTATGTACCATTAGGGTTTCTAATTAACTTGAAATGCATTTTACTAGCAAATTAAAGTACTTTTGCAAAACGAACTAGAATTAGGTTATATAATCATTTTTATCAGATTCCTTGCATTTTTCTACCCAACATTCATATATAAAGTTCCCTTATACGAGATTACTAGCTATTTCTATGATTTTAGCAAGGAAATGCTATTTTCTGGATTATTTGATCAGAGAGGACATTTTACCGAATTTCTTGGGTCGTTCGATCAGTGCGCTGATGGATCGCACCTTGATCTGACGCTCCATGTCAGTTGTTCCCACTAGCGGTGCGTGCCTCCTCTAGCGATCGTCAATCCTCGATCTAACGCTCCACTGTGGTGAGCAACCTTCACTTAATCGACCGCCCTCCTAGCACTGTTGGATCCCCGCGTAGATCACGGTGATCCTTGATCAAATGATGGTTGTATGTCGTCTTCCTCCTTTCCTTGCTTCTCAAGCCATGGCAGGGCGAGGTGATGCCCTCGTCGGAGCAGGGTCAATCGCGAGAGCGAAAGAGCTCTGAGGCTCGGGATGCTGCCACCAGGGTTCGTGAGGGTGAGAGCAACCACCCGAGGGCCTATTTATAGGCTATGGGGGGTCTCTTCCTAGGGTTTCTTAACCCCGCTGTCCCCGGATTCTTTGCCCAATTGGGCATTTTTCCTATTCGCGATGGGATCCCATAAAAGTAGGGTCGAGAAGCTTCGCCTCTCACCCCCGGACCTATTGAACAAGTTTCCATGCTTCCACAAGCATTGAATCGATCGGAAACAAAGGGGAACGTTCCCTTGTGGTCATGCTATAGTCCACATCCCATAGGACTCTAGATGAGAGCTAGGTCAGTTGGATCAAGATCTAATGGCCACGATCATCCGCGCTCAAACAAACAGGGAAAGATTTCCCAAATTGCAAGGGAAAATCCAATTTTGAGGATAATCTTGAAAAATCGATAACTCTCAACTCGTAACTCCTTTTTGCCTCAAATTTTAAGGGAAACTCTTTTATGTTTTTATCTTTCCTCCTGAAAAAATTGGGATCATTATCTCAATTAAACGGTTCCTTTTCTTTAGTTGCAAGAAAACACCCTTTTATTCATATTTTCCTCATATTCTTTATTTCCCTTGCTATTATATAATTATCCTGAGTTCCTTGAACCCCAAGGAACCTTTATAACTCGCAATTCTATTTTGAGAAAATATCTTATAGCCTTTTAATCATCCGTTATTCATTTTCTTATATATTCCATTATCCCATTGAATTCCTTTTTCATTTCTTTTTCTTTTTCTTTCAATTGGGCTTAATGGCCAATAAGGCCCATCAAAAGAGCATGCAAGGCTATTATTCAAGAAATTCATTCAAAACAAACCATGAAATCAAACATTGATCTTATTTATCCTTTAAGGGATATTCAAAAATCTCATTACATGTTTTGGAAAAAGAGGTTATAACATATATGGTACATATTCTTTTACAAAAATTATGTTTGGCTTATGTAATGCACATGTGACTTTTCAAAAGTGCATGGTTTTATATTTCTTGAAATTCTCAATGACATCAAGGTGGTGTTTATGGATGAGTTTTCCATGTATGGGATGCCGATTTAAAAATGCCTAAATGATGTGAAGAAAATCACCAATACTCAATAGGGAAAAGTGATATTTTATGGTATAAGAAGGAATACTAATGGGAACCAAAGTATATGAGAGAAGAATAGAAGTCGATATGAGTATAGTTGAAGCAATATCCAAACTTCCATCATCCAAGTCAATAATCAAAGTGAGAAGTTTCGTGGGACGTGCAAGATGTTATTGGTGTTTAAAAAATACTTCTAAAAAAATTGATTCCATTATCAAGTTTACTTGTGAAGGATTCCATTTTTCATTTTGGTTATAAATATTTAAGGACCCTTGACACTCTAAAGAACACTCTCACTAGAATACCTATAGTTCAAGCACCAGATTGGGACATTCCTTTTGAACTGATGTTTGATGCCATAATATATGTTGTTGGAGATGTCTTAGGCCTAAAAAGGACAAGAAACATCACATTATGTACTATGCTAGCAAAGCTCTGCATGACATACAAGTAAATTACAATAATATAGAAAAAGAAATGCTAGCTAATATTGTATATGCCTTTGACAAGTTCAGGAAATATCTAATAGGTACTGATCTGATTGTGTACATAGACGATGGGGCCAAAATATATCCATGATGAATAAAACTATGAATCCAAGACTTTTGGGATGGGATCTTCTCCTACAAGAATTTTATCATGAAATAGTTAATAAGAAAGCATCTGAGAACATATTAGCAGACCATTTGTACATAATTCAGTTGGAAGAAGATCGATCTCTACCCAATAATGATAGTTATATTAATGAATCTCTAATGTTAGAAAAGGTTGTTGATCTTGTGGTGACATGGTTTATAGACATTTGCAACAATATTTCTTGCTTGCAACTACCACTCGACATTAGATACAATAAGAAGAAGAAAAATTCTTCTCAGATCTAAAAAACTATTATCAAGACGACCCTCTCCTATTTAGAAAGTGTTCAGATGACCTCTATAGGAGGTGCATACCCCAAGAGGAGCTGCCCAAAATCTTACATGAATGCCATGCCTCATTGTATGGTAAGCATCTGGGGGCAGGAATAATTGTATCCATTGTGCTTCAGTGAGGGTTCTACTTGCTTACTTTGTTAAACAATTCTCAAGCTTTTGTTAAGTCTTGCAATGAATGACAAAGGGTTGTCAATATGTCAAGGCACAATAAATTGCCAAGAAGTTGAAATTTTTTGTGTGGGGAACTGACTATACGGGGCCTTTCCTTACATCATTCAACAATCAATGTATCTTTGTTGCAGCAGATCACGTATCCAAGTGGGTAGAAGTTGTGGAGGCTCCCACTTGTGATTCTAAGGCCATCACGAATCTTTTTAACAAAGTTATCTTTATAAGATACATGGTCCCTGGGAATGTAATGATCCACACTTTTGAGTATCCCCCAATTAAGTGAGACCAAAAAGTCAACAGTTGTTACCTAAATTTATTAGGATTAGATATAAAAAATAATAAACAATAATCAACAATTCTTGTTAAATGAATGATGATTGGTTACAATATGTATTATGAGGACCCTCCAAGGATTTACATGAATTATTCAAAGAAAACTATCATATACATGAGAATAAGTACTAAGATATCTAAGTAATCCTTCTCGGTATTAACTTTAAAATCCTCAATTGATTTCATCTAAATCACCATGTCTTCATATCTTTTTATATGTCAGTTACCTAAATTTCCAGAAAAAAAAAATCATGGATCAGTATATTTCTATAATGTGTACGTGGTTTCATACAAAGGTGTGCATGTACATATATATTCAACAATTAGATATTACACATGAATTTGTATTTTCATTCAAATAAACTAACCCATGTGGGTCATGCGACCTTGGGTGTAATCACCTTTCTTTATCCGTCATTGAACATAGGTGAACTACCCCTGAGTAGGTCTAAGAGTGAGTTCAGGATATCATATTTTGCTTTATGTGATATCATATTGCCATTATAATTGAACTAGAATTAAATAAACATCCAACTTTTTATTTATCAACTCAATGCTTCAAAAACTTTTATTGCTATCAAGATATGATTTACAGAGAGATGTCAAAAACCATAGGGAGTGATAGGGTGACTAGCAAAGGCCTCCAAAGAGGATTGGGCAATCTTGACAAAGAAGGTGATGGAGACCCACCTCGAAGGACAAATGCATCCCCCTGGGATCAGTCTGAGTGCACATGAACTTCACAAATAACATGAGGTTGACACAAACACAATATGTCTACTCCACCAAAGCAATGGAAATAGATCTATATAACACCAGCAACTTGCAAGTTCCTCACCTTATGATCTCACAAGATAACCCAACCACACCTTATAATTCTAACCAACAATAGGGCTCTAAAGTGTTGTATAGAGATTCCATTGGGAAAAGCACAGATGACACTAGCCATGGGTTCACTAAAATAGATGCAGAAAATTGTGATATTTCCTAGTACCCTGAAGACATTATGGTCTCCTTAGATCATGGTTACCCATCATTAAACCTTCTTAGGGAGGAATGGGACAAACTCCTGAACCCTGGAAATACACTATCACCGTCAAACTGCTCTTGAGGGAGATTGGCTTCCTAACCCTTTGGGACAGAATCAATATGTTATGGAACCTAGTGGTGGCTTCAACTTAATAAATGTGGAAAAAAAATATTTTGTAGTTCAACTACAGAAGGAGGAGGATTGTATTCATGCCCTAACAGGGGTTTGTGACTAGTTTTTGGCTCCTGCCTGACAATTCAATGCTAGTTCCCTATGTTCTCACAAGACATAGCAAAACCCCATAAACTGGTTGCATTGGTGTGTATTACAAACCTCCCCATTCACCTGTACTAGGAGGTTCTTCTAAAGGAAACAATTGATAAATAAGGGAAGACCAAAAGGTTGACATGAACACAAAACTTTAAAGAAGGAGGGATTTGCTTGTATTACAGTATAACTAGACAAGAATAAACATATACTTCCTATAATCACAATTTCATGAACTTGCTATAGAATTGGCTACAAAAACATCCCATTCATATGTACAAACTATGGTCAAACATGTAACCTCAAAAAAGGTTGTAGCTCATGAATAGACAGAGAACACAACCAAACAAGAGAGCCTTGCCACTAGCTCCTTCATCTTGGAGTAACTGCAGAGGAAATATGGCTTCTTTGACTCCATTGACACCCATCTAATCTAACACAAGACAAGGAAGAATACCCCAATATCCCTCCACAAGAAAAACTACAAAATTCCAACATGTTCCAAAGTTTATAAAATCAAGAAGACATATATGAAGCCCAAGAAATCACAAACATGGACAACATGGAAAAGGTGACCAATGGCATCAATTGGAGCACTCATAAGAAAAATTACATGTCCTTTGGTCAACCTGGAAATTGGCAGATAGAAACCATAACAAACATTGTAACCAGATCCATACTTCCAACTAGAACCAATAAAGATGTCAGGCACATACTACCCCAACTAATCCTGAGCATACGATAGCTAACCCATCGGGTGATATGGTTCTCATTGGAAGGGAAATAGGTAATAATCCCTTTGTTGTCTTTGTCTTCAACATGGGCAATCTATAATTAGAGACAACTCCCATCCCTCTCACTGGATTCTAAGTAATCCCTCTGTTGGTATTAATCTTTGCAATAGGAAGGTAATACACCCTAGGGAAGATAGTAGATCCTCTACTCAAAATAGAGGGAAGAAATCTCTCATACATGACCATGAAGAATAAGTGAAGTCAACGAGCACGTCAATCCTTATGGACTCTGACCAATGAGAATCATGAGTTGGAACATTCAGGGTATCTATGATAAGGATACCCAAAACACTTTAGAAGAAGTGGCAACTAAGTACAATGTCTCTGTATTTACGTATGAACCTCATTGTAAAGCTCTCAATATTATCAAGAAACTTGGCTCGCCCTATCTCATATGGTGGAAGTAGTAGGGTTCTCAGGTATTATATGGGTGCTTTGGGAGGCCAATACCTCCCTTGAAATCCTAATCTCACATAAATAGTTCATTCATTATAGGATTGACAACTCCCATATGTACACCTTTATCTATGAAAGTACGACCAAAGGAGAAATATGCCTCCTATGGAATCAACTTCAAGCCATGTCACCGTCAATTCTTGATATGTGGGTCATTTTGGCAACTTTAATTTGGTTAGGTTCCCATCTAAACAAAATGGCATCTCATCCTTCTACGCATCTAATAACAAAGATTTCATTTATTCAAATGCCGATTGTCATTTTCTTGACCTAGGAGATAATGGTGGAAGAACAACTTTTAGAAGAGGTCTCCTCCATGAGCACTTAGAAAAATATCTCAAAAATCGGTCTTGATCCATTTTTCTACCTCATGTTCCATTCAGGTGCTGGACCACATCGACCATGTGCCACTACTAATTAGTAATATTATTTCCAGTAGAGTGTTCATCAATCATTCACATACTTCTACTAGGTGAGAATCTATGCCCAACTTCAAAGCCTTCATCCAACATTCTTGGAACCCCAACCTACCATTTTAGCAAGTAGGATAAAAGTTTCTTCAGACGACAATACCTTGGGAACATTCATAAAAAACGTTTTATAGAAGAGAGAAAGACCACCTTACCAATAAGATCAAATGGATCCAACTCCAATGTATTCTAGACCGTGCTGAAAATTTGGCTCTCAATATTATTGAACTTCAAACTCAACTAGATTTTATCCTGAGAAGAGACAAGATGGAGTGGAAACAACAATCTAAATGTGATTTGGTGAATCTTGATGAATATTACACAAAATTCTTTCACTCTCTGGTCAAAACTATTAGGTGGGGGAATAAGATCACAAAATTAAAAGACCAATATGGCTCCTTGTTGGAAGATGATGCTCAGGTAAGATAGTTAATTCTCGCTTTCTTTTCTAGTATTTATTAGGAAAGTGACATTACAACAAGACAAACTTCTAGCCAGTCCTTTATTGGGTTATTCCCAACCCTCAATGAACTAGACATCACCTTTATCTAAAGCATGCCACATGAAGTAGATATTTGGGATACCTTCAAATCTATGGCTCCCCTTAAACCACCTGGCCCTGATGGTGCATACACCTCCTTCCTTTAGAAGAGTTGGCAAATTGTTAGAAGACAAGTGTGTTTTTCATCGCAAACCCCTTCTAATGCATTCTAATTGACTCAAGTGCAGCCGACTCCATTCTAATTCTCAATTCCTGAAGTCCCTTCTCTAGAATCTTATTCCCATCTTCATCCTATCTCTCTGAACAACATATGTATAAAATTTCTATTTGAGGTGATAGTTGTCTGCATCAAGCCCTTCCTAAGGGAATGGATCTCACCTCTACAATCAATCTTTGTCCCTAGAAGGAGTATTGGGGACAACATTTTCCTACTATATGAGATCATCCATTATATGGAATTTAAACTCATACAAAAAGTTTTTTTCCCTCAAGTTGCACCTAGTCAAAGCTTTTGACAAAATTATATGGACCTCCATTGAAGACACACTTCTTAGAACTTCCATCCTGCAAAATATTATCACTATCATAATTCAAATCACAACCTAAGGTAACACATTTGTCATGTGGAAGGTGATATCATTGGATCATTAAAACCATCTTATGGGGTTAAACAAGTAGACCCCTATCACCTTACCTCTTTGTACTTTGCCTTGAAAGATTCAACCAGGTAATCTTCGTAGAAAATAACAAAGGGAAATGGAAACCCATAATTCTTACCAGAAGCAAACTCCAAGTTTCCCATGTCAGCTCTACTAATGACATCATCCTAGTTGGAGAAGCCTTGACTCAATATGCAAGCATTATCAATAAATGCCTACATGATTTCAGATTAGATTGAGGACACTGCCTTTCACATGATAAATCTAATGTCTTCTTAACACTAAGGCATCAAATATGTAGAATTTGAGGATATAGGAGACCTCCAATCTGTGGAGACACCTTGGAGTCCCCATCATTCACAAGAGGAAAGGAAAACAACATTTCCACTGCCTTAGTAAAAAACTCAACAATAAATCACCACATGGCAGAATAGACTGTTAATGCTTGTTGGTAGGGTGACTCTTGCAAAATTAGTTCTTCTATATCAGACATGCTACACAATGCAAACTACCCAAATACCCCTATATCAACTTGTGAACAAATTGATCAGCTTATTAGAAATTTTATATGGAACTGTATTGCATCAAATAGGCGTGTCAACCTAGTTACTTGGAAGAATTTAACCAAATTCCCCGAACAATTGAGGATTAGGCATTAAATCATGAAAGGAATTCAAAGATTCATTGATTATGAAGATGTGCGGGCCTTCATTCAGAAGCAACCAACCCCGTGGGTAAAACTCATGCACTCTAAATATGCAAGTCAGGGCATACTTAGGTCTGCATTCTCACACACATGGAGAAGCATAAGGAACTCCATTCATTTTCTACCAAACAAATCTAGAAGATTAGTGATTTAGGTTGTATGAAGAATGTATGGTGTAATGTATGGGTGGGAGATGGTCACTTTCCTACTCTTAATCTCAATTCAAACATTGTACAAGATATTAAAGACATGCAAGTGGCTAATATGGTCACAGACAAAGGTTCATATGATTCTAACTTCCTAGGTTACTATTTCACTAGTTCAACAATCATTGACATTCTTTGCATGCTGACTCCCAAGACAAATAATGGAGAGGACGCACCTATATGGATAGCAACAACATATGTCAATTTCACTACTAGTTCGGCCTATAAACTTCTTTGCAACACTGAGGTTACTAGCAACTCTAGACACTATGCTGCAATTTGGTCCTCTTCTATTCCATGCAAGATGACAACCCATCTATGTCTCATTCATAGGTACAAAATTCTTACCAATAGCCTAAAATTCAAAAGAAAGGTCTCTATTGATAATATTTTCCCGCCATGTACAACTTCTAAAGAAATTACTCTGCATGCCCTACAAGATTGCATGGAAGTCAAGGACCTTTAGCTCATGATCATTCTTGATGAAGAATCAAATTTCTTAGAGGGAGTCTCCACATCTGAATGTCTTGGGTATAACCTCAAGTCTTTGAAGAAACTAGTCAGCCGATGAGGTCTGTTTGTAGACTCCTGGTGGCTGATCTAGAAAATAGAAACTATTAACATTTTTAGAAAAAATAACACCCACCATATATTATGGTGTTTGCATGTCAAGCTCAAAGATCTTCCTATGTTTTGCACTCTCTAGCACACAACCAGAACCATCTATTTTAAAGGTCACTACATATGATCTTCCACCAACTATGATGGTTATGCATGTGGATGCCACCACCAACTTAAAAGATAACTTGAAATCCACTACCTTGATCCTCAAGAGTAGCACATGACAATGGCAGGGAGGCAGTTGTCATGTAATGTGTGACATTAACCCAATGGAAGGGGAACTTTATGCAATTATAGATGGACTCTGTTACACTACAAGTAAGATTACTCATCATGACATTCTCATCAGCAACTTCATAAATGTGATAGAGTGGTCGACCAGCCTCAAGAAACCCCTGAGCAAATACAATTTTCTAGTGCGTGGGATACAAGAAGTTTGTAAGCATACAACAATGACTTAAGTTATTCACATAGAAAGAAATCAAAACAAGCTGGTAGACCATCTTGCCAAGCATTGTTTGAAGAGCCTGAACTATGTGCATCTTGGAGCTCTTGTCCCTATTTCCTTCACGACACATATCTAGATGAACTACTATCCTTTGTTTTAGTGTTTTCTAGCCTTATTATCTCTTAAAATCAACAAAACTCTAACATAATCTTAGATTAATTTTTTCTACTGCTATAGAAAAATAACTTCAAAAATCCATTGGCAGTCGAGTATTCATATAATAACCACATAAGTCAAATGGAGTCATAACGTAGTTATATCCATGCAATCCAATCATCAAGGTAAATTCAAGCAATCCACAATCAATCAACCTTATCTGAAATATACATACGGCCAATGTGTCAACATTGTATCCATATGACACTAAGTAAACCTACTTAGTTCCTAAACTAGGGTTTAGGATCATCTAGGGTATGGACTAGGAATAAGGGTATCAAACCCTAATTACATCATATCATTACTTTTGAGGGATAAAAACCCTACTTACATATTGGGTGTAACCCTAATTATCCAATTTGAACATGTTATGTCATTAAGAAATACTACATTTGATTATGTGGATTAGGATCATAGCAAGATATAAACATTGGTTTGGTTGACCCTAATTCCATATGTATGTCATCTAAAGGTTTTAGAAACCCTAAATATACATCATCATCATTGGAATCATTATCTAGTGATCTCATTATATTCAAAAATGTTAGTTTATATGACAAAGTAAACATATTCAACATATTCAAATCTAGGGTTTTCATGTATTAGTCACTTTATAAACATGTCTTATATATACTATTGGAAATAAGATCATAATTAGATATCAAACTCAGTTTATTCATAATCTACGCAATTTTCTAATCAAAATCATATAAAATATCATTATCATTTGTGCTACCAATAATTGGTTACATTAATTGCAAGATAACTAGCTTTGGGTCAATCAAAAGAGGCAACATCGATAATTTTCTATATTATCCCAACGCGCCATGGGGTTGGGTTTGAGCCAATGGGCTCATCCCATCTCATCACCATGTTCCCACATTGGTGGGGTGTAACAAAAGGAGCGAAAGATTGGAATGACCCTTTCCTTAACATAGATACCCATGGCCATAAATATAATTTCATTGGTCCTCTTCTTCGTCAGTTCATGTGTCCCTATACGATGTGTCATATGAACGCAGTCAACCCAACAATTGACTTCTTTTTCTTGGGTTCTAGTAGAAAAATTGAAGAGTTATCAATCTTCTCTGTGCCCTTCTGGACTCAACTAAGTCTCCTTTAGTGACAGTGCATGGCCAAAGTGATGAAGACATGAGTGATGGCAAGGAAGAAGGAGGCTTGATATGGGAAATTAATGTCAAGGCAGAATCTGGCAAATTGATATGAGTTTTTGGCTATCCAATCCTAGGCAAGACTTCTAGCACACTTCTATAGTTGAGAGGGGTTGAGGTAACCCCTACAACTCAGAGCCTTGAGAACCAACCTCTACATGAATTGGGCATTATCTAACCTTGCCAAGATAATGGCGTTTAGAGGTATGGTTGTGTTTAGATGGTGCTCACCAAGTTATTGGGTTTGTTAGTTGGGTGGTCCAAAAATTGGGTAGGGAGAGGAGATCATATAGGAGTCAAGCTGCTATTAACCTCCTTTAGGGAGGTTTATGACAACTTGCCTATTGTAAGATCTTGTATTAGCAGTTGATATCTGAGATTAATCCTGTGACATGCGCCTAAGGTTCCAGCTTATCTAGATCTTAGTGTGATAGATCTCAAATGAATTAAGTAATCAAGATAATCTCCCAATTAAATCATATTATCATTAACTTTTAAAAATCATATAGATCACTAGGATTATCTGATTAATCGTTAGGATTATCTTCTTACTAGGTTTAACTCAGATTAAACCAAGTTTGAACTAAAATGCAAAAGATAAGTACCTCTTTCTTGGTGTGCAATAATTCACCTAATTTAACCATCTTGGTCATACATAATCATATAATTATTGCAAAACTTGTATTTATCTTCATTTAGTCATCATATCATATTAGACCAAGTATTAGGTCATATTATGCTTATTTGGTTCCAAAATACTCGGAATCCAAGTACAAACTAGATAGTGTCTCCTTAATTATCAAGCTCATTTATCCTCTTAGAGTTTTTTAGGTTCTAATTATCTCATCATGAGTTCATCAATTAACTCACAATAATATTCACACCATATTGATGCACACAAATCCAATCTATTTCACATATATCCAAGTGGACCTATTTGTCACACAAATAGCCCAATTGTGCCTAAATTGAAATCCTAAGGTTCATGACTTATACCTAGGCCTCCCAAGGGTCACAACCCTTATTTGTTTCTTATCTATGAGATGTATACTAGAGCTAATCATGATACCTCATATGAAGTCATAATATGTTAGTTCACTGTTACATTATTTACTACAATTGACAACTTATTCTAAGTCTAGAGCTTAGACTAATAATCCCAATTTGATCAAAGTCATATTATTGATCCATCAAGATAATATCACTTTGATTGTTTTAAAGTGAAACTCAATACATTACTATTGAATTCATGATCACATAATCCAAATTTACCAAATTTGAGGATCGTAGATTCACCCCATGTTAAAAAGGAATTTTGTCCTGAAAGTTTCAAACTAATCAGATTGAGGTGAATGAGAACTCACATTATCCAAAAAAATAGGTCTAGCGACATTTCTTGGATAAGTTTAATCTACGATATCATTAATAACTTCTAATGATATGAAAGCTCCTCAGGTTAATGAGGTTGAAACTCAAATTTAATCCCAGGGTGTATCCGCATCCTTAGTCATTGTATGATATTATTACTTGATTTATATTTTCAGTTTGTGATTACATTCTAACTTATTGTATACATTTTCACTTAAGTTTCAAATCCATTATTCAACCAATTTCATATAAGGGGGAGGTAACACCTCAAAACCCTCATTCATTTCATTAAATTCAACTTGGGGCATTCATCTTCACATGTCAATTTTATGCACCCCATGTGGCTACCCAATCTCTCACACTCGAAATGTAAAAAAATAAGCATTTGGTTACATCCCAAATACAAATTTCTTCATAATCCATGTGTAGATATGGTGCACCCAAACATTATCTTCTAATCAAAATTTTGGTTGAATCATCCTTAACAATGACTCTAAATCATGAATACATTTTAATTCCATGAATTTCATGAACTTAAGGGATAATGTGTTTGTCCACTCTTGATTTTATGAACAACTACCTTTAAGATTCCATTTCATATTATTTCATAACTTATTATATTCTTTGTGTTTACATATATTGTATCTTTAGTCATAGCCATTTTGTTGAGGTATCTAGGGGTATAGTTACAAATGGAGTGATATCCTATTGACCCCAAGGGTATCATGTACTTATGCAGTGCTTTTAACATTGAACCCTTGGGCCTCATGTACTCATTGAGGTGTACATTCTCCTAACTCCTTGGGACTTAATTGCTCATAGATGGATTTCTTCTGACCCCACAAACCTTATGCACTTAGGACGTGATCACCACCTGAACCCCTTGGGTCTTATGTACCTTTAAGCATCCCTATGTGACCCTAAGGTTGACTTGGGGCTCTACCATGCCTAGGGTTTATCGATATATCATGATTTCATTTCATTTCTCTAATTACACTTGTTCCATGACAAGTGCATCTATTATATTTATGTATCCCATGATCATCCTATTCAAGGAGAGTCTATACCTTAGATTTCTTGTATATGATTACTTTCTATGTGTTATTTTCCATGACACATTTTACTTGATACTTCTATCACCAAATTTTTCATTCTTCTATACACATACATCTAAGACATTAAGCCAAACACACACTCTTCTTTTCCAAACTAGTTGGCATTAGGGTTTCTGTACCTCAAATGCATGATTATTACATTTCTTTAAGTACTTCACTTTTCCAGTATATATATATATATATATATATATATATATATATATATATATATATATATATATATATATATTACCATGGGATTTCACTCACCAATGTTTTAACATTTAATATAGGTCTTACTATTTTTTTATCATGAGTAAAACCTATTATGACTTGGTAGGGGTAAGGGATTCCTTGCCCTATTCACATACCATCCCATCACATTACATCTCTCTAGGTTTAGGTCCTTTTGGGATGTCCATGGTTGCTTAAGATTTTTTTTTTAAATCGAACACAAAAGGATCTAGCTCATCCCTCTAAGGGAGATCCTAGCCTAGGGTTCCTTCTTTTCTTCCAAGAGGAGGTTTTGGCTTTCTAGCCACAACCTAACCCCATAGATTTATGGTTGTACCTCCACCATATGTCTTTTCCCATTATTGGGTTGACCCACCCCAGGTCGGGACACCACCCCTACGTATGAGTTGTGGGTCTTATGTTTATTCTTACATAACCATTTATTACCTATTTTTCATATGTATAATCAAGCCCTTTACATGTATCATGCATGCACTACTCCACATACTTGCATGCATGGGTAACTTTAGGTATCTAAACTAGGGTACCAACACTAAATTACCCTAACCCATTTGGGTATTATATTTCCTTAACCTTATACTTAGGGTGTGTTTGGGTAACGTTATCATTTCACCCACTACTCTCATTACCTAGTATTATCAATTCGGTTTGGAGTTAGGGACCATACCATGTACTTCAGTGTTTTATGATTCCCTTGACCCACCAAGGTTTTCATACCCTACTGGGTTATCTCACTCAAGTCCTTCATGGATGATTGGGTTTTCCCACCCAAACCTAGGTCTTTCTAGAGTTTACCATCACTAGAGAGACATAAACTACATGGCACATCCTTCACATCTATTTGTCTAAATAACATTATTTTAATTGGTGAAGGATGCCATAATCTAACTTCTTCTCGAAATTTTAACTTGACATGAGGAGAGAAGTGAAGTTTAGGGTTTATTAAGAAATGAGATGATAAGAAAACAAAATTAGAGATGAAAAAATTTAGGGAAATATTATTTTAGGAAAACCCTAGGTCTTGGCCAGGCATGTATCACATTGTCGTAGAAGGTGTTTGTATACCAATGGTGCATAGGAAATTATTGCCAATATATAAATCCATGATTCTTTCTAGACACCATTACCCTTAGATCACCCCTAATTTCCTTATAATTTTGTGGGTTATTTGAAATTATTATATTATATATTATATAAAAAATTTGGGCTCTAATACCAAGCACAATGACCTCCACTTTTGAGTATCCCTATATTAGGGGAGATCATAAAGTTGAGAGGCATTACCTAATATTTCTAGGATCTAGATTCAAAAAATAACAAAAATATAATTAATGATTTCCATTAATTGAACAAAGATTGTTTACAAGATGTATAATGAGTCTTCTCTACGGTATTACATGATTTATGCAAAGGAAAATATCATATACATGAGAATAAGTACTAAGATATATAACTAATCCTCCTTGGCATTAACTTCAATATCTTCAATTGTTTTTGTCTGACTCCATGTCTTCATATTCCTATATATGGTAGTTACCTTTAGAAAAACAAACAAAAGCACAAAGTATTGTATTGTGTACATGGATGCATAAAAAAGTGTTCATGTACATACATACATACATACACACACACATATATATATATATATATATATATTCAATAATTAAACATTTCAACATATGAACTTGTATTTTCATTTGGACAAAGTAACCCATGTTTGTCATGCCATTTTGGGTGTAATCACCTTTCTTTATCCATCATTGAACGTAGGAAAAATACCTCTTGGTAGGTCTAACCCCGAGTTTAGAATATCATAGTTTAATTAATGTGGTGCAATTTATAACTGAACTTGGGTGAAATACTTCTTTGCATTATAACTGAACTAGAATTTAATAAACATCCAACAATTTATTCATCAGATCAACACTTTGGAAATCCTATGGAAATCCATTGGTAGTCGATATGTCGAGTATTCATATAATAATGTTGTGCCTTAAGTGGAGTCATCGTGCAATTATATCCAATGAATCCAATCATCTATGTACATTCAAGCAATCCCAAATATATCAACCTTATCTGAAATATACATACTACCAAATTTCTCACCATTGTATCCATATGACACTAAGTAAACCTAACTTAGTTCCTAAACTAGGGTGTAGGATCATCTCGATTTGGGCTAGGAACAAGTGTATAAAACCCCAATTCCATTACATCATTATTTTTTGGGGTTAGAAACCCTAATTACATATTAAGTGTACCCTGATTATCCAATTTGAATTCGTTATGTCATTAAGAAAAACTACAACTGATTTTGTGGATTAAAATCATAGCACGTTATAAACATTGATTTCATAGCACTAATTCCACATTTATATGATCTAAAGGATCTAGAAACCCTAAATATATGTCATCATCATTATCTAGCGATCTCATTGTGTTCAAAAATATTAGTTCAAATGATGAAGTAAACATATTCAATATATTCAACATGTTAATCACCAAATCAAGGGTTTTAATGTATTAATCACTTTATAAACATGTATTAGCTATACATTTAGAAATATAATCATAATCAGGTATTAAAACTATTTTATGCAGAATCTATGCATTTTTTTGATCAATTTCATATATAATATTATTATTCTTTGAGCTACTAATAATTGGTTGCATTAATTGCAAGATAACTAGATTTGGGTCAATCAAGAGAGGACACATTATCAATTTGCTATATTATCCCAATGCACCATGATCTGGGCCTAAGCCAATGGGCTCACACTATCTCGTCACCCTATCCTCACATGGAAGGGGCATAACAAAAGGAAAAAATACTGGAATGAGCCTTACCTTAACACAATGAGGCTAGGTAGTAGATGTAATTTCGTCGGTCCTCTTCTTATTCCTCCATTCAAAAGTCCTTGTATGTTGTTGTGCCATGATTGCAGTCAATCCAAAAGTTGGCTTCTTCTTCCTAGGATCTGGCAGTAAAATTGAAGAGTAGGTGATCATCTCAACTACCTTTAAGACTCAACTAAGCCTCCTCCAATGCTAGGCAATGTCCAGAGTGGTGGGGACCCGATGGCCGACAAGGAAGAAGGAGGTCAGAGATGGGAAATCAACAACATGGTGTACTCTAGAAAATTGAGAGGATATTTGGGTTATACAAGCCTAGAAAAGACTTCTAGCATTCTTATATAGGTGAAGGGGTTTTAGGTAACCACTGTGACTCAGAGCCTTGAGAACCAGCCCACCCATGAATTGGGCATTATCTAACCTTGCCAAGATAATGGCATTTCCATGTATGGTTGCATTCAGGTGGCACTCAAGGATGTGTTGGATTTGTTAGTTGGAAGCTCCTAGAATTGGGTAGGGAGAGAGAGAAACCACAGAGGAGTCTAACAGTTAACCTAATGTCAGGAGGTTGATGATGACTCACATGTTGTCTCTCAAATTAGTGGTTGATATCTGAGATCTAATCCTATGTCAATCACCTAAGCTTTCATTTTACCAGCACATTAGTGTGACACATCTCAAATGAATATAATAATCAGGATAATCTCCCACTTTACTCAAATTATAATTAATTTCTAAAAATTCTACAAATCACTAGGATTATCTTATCAACCCCAAATTTTAGGATTATATTTTTTCCTAAGTTATCATAGATTACACCAAGTTTGAGATTAAAATATTAAAGATAAGTACCACTTTCTTTCTATACAATAAATTACCTAATATAATAACCTTGATCACATATAATCATATAACTATCCCAAAACATGTATTTATATCCATTTGGTCTTTATCTTGTATTGAACTAAGTATTAGGTCTTATTATGATTTTTGGTTACCGAAATACTTGGAATCTAAGTGCATACTAGTTAGTTACTCCCTTAATTATTTAGGTCATTTATCGTCTTAGAATCTTCTAGATACTTGCTAAATATTTCATAATGAGGATATCGATTAACTCACGATATTACTAACACCATATTGATGCATGAAAACCCAGTCTATTTAGCAAATATCCCAATGGACCTGTTTGTCACTCAAAAAGTCCAATTGAGTCTAAATTTCAACTTGAGGCCCATGGATCATACATAGGCCTCCCCAAGGGTCACAAACCTTATTATCTTCTTAATTACAAAATGTAGACTCTAGAAAATCATGATACCTAACTTGAGGCCTCATATTCATATGTTTACTGAACATTAAATCATTTACTAGAAATTGACAACTTACTCTAAGTCTAGTGCTTAGACTCATCATCCCAATTCAATAAAAGTCATATTATTGATCCATCATTCTAATGTTTCTTTGATTATCTTAAAGTGAAACTCAATACATTATTATTGAGTTAATGATCACAAAATCCAAATTTACCAAATTTGAGAATATTACATTCATCCCACCTTAAAAGGGAATTCGGTCCCCAAAATTCAAACCTAATCCAGTTAATGTGAATGTGAACTCATATTAGCCTCAAACATTAGGGCTATCAACACTTCTTGGTGTGGTTTAATCAAGACTATAATTAATAACTTTCAATGATATGGAAGTTGTCACATTGCTAAGTTTGGAACCCAAAATCCAAGGGTATGCCCACATCCTCAATTTGTAACACCCCTCCCTAGGGTTTCATACGTAACCAGCGGAAGCACAGTCTAATCCCCAACATTATCCATAATGTGGGGTACTTGGCATATCAGGGAGAGATTGTCACATGCATGATCTCATATCAAGAAATAAACAACACTTGGCATTCATGAAATATAGATTCATACATGAGTTCTTGGAAAGAAAGCTACATCATGCTTCTAAAGGTATACGAAACATAAACTAGATAATCATGAAAAAGATAGGATCTCCATAGATGGACGTCCCACCAGGAAACAACTCCTAAGATCTTGGATCCTTGGAATCTTCTCAAGATGTCTCCTTCCCTTTAGCTCCAACTTCTACGGACATCTTGTCCCCAACCATGCAAAGGAAAACAAACATGGTAAGTAAGCGACATTGGCATGTTATAAGGCATAAAAATAACATATAAATTGATTTGACATAAACACGAACATGCATTAACATTAATAATTTCTTGGCATCTTTTACATAAAGAACTTGACTAGAAGTATATGCTCCTCTCTTAATGCCCCATAAGGAGTCCATAATGCTCGGAAAGCCCATAATTGCTCAGAAAGCCCATAATTGCTCAGAAATCCCATAATGCTCGAAAATCCCATAACAAGGTGCATATAAATCTAAATCAATTTCCATTAACCATGATCTTTCTTAGACTTAATTATCTTCTAAATGATTTAGGCTTGATATTAATGGGATTTCTCCCTCTTAAACATAGTTGGGATTCCTCCCCATGAAACATAATGGGATTTCTCCCCCTTAAACATGGATGGGAATCTCTTCTCTCTTAATCTTGGTTTCATGTATCTTAACCATAATTCATAACATAAATCAAGTTTCTATAGTTAGACTTAGATTATAGCAATCAAACATCCAATAATCATATGCATTGAAGAAAAGCATGCATTTATCATGACTTTAGTATAAAGTGCATAAACATATCATAATCATTCAATAAATCAAGTTTACTATGCCAAGGGCATGGACCTCTTACCTTGAGTTAAAACACCTAAGTCAAACCTGGTTTGACTGGTTGGATCCTTTTAATCACCTGAAATTAGCATATATATCCTTCATTACACATCATAAAACCCTAATTTGTTTATATAAATATTGCGATGTTAAAATAGCAAAATCAGTCTATAAAAACATAAAATCGAGTTCCACATCAAAAATCCTTTCCAAAACATATTTTTGCATAATTTTCCGATAAACAGGTGATTTATTATGAATTTCTGAAGAACAGACCAATCAGTAATTCGAGAAAAAACCACGTATATATATGTATATCCAAATCCAGAAAATAGTGGGCCAGCATCTGACTTGGCCCAATCGGGCTTGGCCAACTAGGCCGCGAGGCTTGCCTCAGCGATAAAAGGAAGGGCATGAAATTCCTCAACTACCCTTGTAGTTTAAAGCATTGGTAAAAGAAAAACGCGGGGCTCAGGGGTCATTGGACACCCTGGATCCTTCCCCGTCAGCCATGGCGTCGAGCGCCTATTCCTAGAGGAGAGATCCAAATGAACCTGAGGTACACATATCATCTAGCAACTATGAGTTGCTTATCGACTTGTGCAGACAATTCCGAAGAAGAGGGTTCATCTACCTGAGTCTCCCGAGTCATCGGCTCGCCTGTTCATCATGGCCTTCAAGGCTAGAACGGCACATGGAAACAGGGGACATGGTCAGGTACCAGAATCCAGTGAGAAATCCATCCGCCAAGGCCATAAAAGCATTCCATGAGGCGCGTCGGAGTCTCTGAAAGGAAAAGATGGCTCTAGGGGCCACTAGACAGGGATGTCAGGGAGAAACCAAGCCACAGACAAGCTGAAGGAAAGATTGTGTTTGTCGACCCATAGACTGGGCATGATTCAGGGAAAACTGAAAGCGAAAAACCCTTCGCGGTAGGTAGGTGATTCTCACCGCAAGTGTGATTGGGTTGTAGTGGTCGGAGGAGTCAGGCAAAGCCATGGGCAGTGTTACCTTGGCTGGAGGAGCACTGGAGGTGGCCTGGCGGTGAGTGCCTGCAAGGACAAAGATCCAGTCTATAGGACTAAACACTCAGGGGTCTTTCACGGAAAACAAATGTTGCGGAGATGTTGAAGGGGTAGCGGCGATGCTAACTGGGCACTCAATTTCCTGAAGGACTGCGATTATTCTGGGAACATGGCGAAAGTCGACGGCAGTGAAAACTGAGTAGGGTGGGGTGCTAGGGATTTCTATAGGATTGATTGATAGTAGAGAGACGAAAAGGAAAGGCTTTCGATGGTATTGGGAAGGTTAGGCACAAGGAGGAAGTACTACCATGGCGACTGCGAGTAGGTGGTGGAGAGGCCGTCGTAGCCCATATTGAGCATTTATTATATAGGGCAAGGGAGAGGATGAGTAAACCACCATTGAACTCGGGGAAGGAGGGCGAATTCACTGGTGAAGATATCTCGTGAAACGTTCCCATAGTGAGGGAGAGAGAGATCGACAAAGGAAACTGTCGGGCTGACTGCAGGACTGTCAAAATGTCGTGAGGTGGAAGACAAGCTGGACACTGTTGGATCCCGATCCCACGGTCACGGATGCTTGCGGAGAATTAAATCAAAAAGTAACACGTGACATATGCATAAATAGCGAATTATGGCTTAAATTGATCGTATTAATAACATTTCATTCAATTCAATGGTTACAATATATAAGGTCTTCTTTAATTGTTTATAGGGTCAAAACATAGGTCAAAGGAGCCCAAATTTTGACCATAGGTGCATTAGGGGGTCTAGAACGTTCCACTAAGGTTAGATTTTATGCTTGTATACATTTAGGCCTAATAAAGCAAAGATCATCATGTATACTTAAATGACTATGATTAGTGTATATAAAGCTATTAACCTCTCAAATAAGAACTACAAGATATGAAAACGTGCACTAAATATTATTTCTTTTCAATTAACAAATTGGAGGCATTAAGAAAGCAATTAAACATGTAATTCACTAATTACCATATGAGAGAGAAAATTTGACATAAAAGCATTTATTCTCATTTTCTTAAACAAAAGAGCGTAGATATATATGAAAA
The DNA here is from genome assembly GCA_963693085.1 of Alisma plantago-aquatica. Taxonomy (NCBI): domain Eukaryota; kingdom Viridiplantae; phylum Streptophyta; class Magnoliopsida; order Alismatales; family Alismataceae; genus Alisma; species Alisma plantago-aquatica. The sequence goes on along the minus strand of OY856412.1, from coordinate 573,653,643 downwards.
CATTTTCTTTAAATAAAATAAGGGTCAGAGGGCAATTGGACATAATAAAATGAATTTGCAAAACTAACATGGGAAATTTGCATTTAAGTCCTCAACAATTATCTTATTTAGAAAAAGAGAATGCAAGGAATAAAATAGTTTGAAATTTTGAATAATAAGAGTGGGATGTTACAATTATACCCACCTTAAATAAATGTCATCCTCAAAATTTCCTAGGGTTTCTACCCACCTTAAGGATTACACATAAACTTACAAATTTTTCCATACAATTTTTATTATAAAAGAAGCATACATAAACAAAGCATTATGATTCAACATAAATTACTTAACTACCCTTCCTAACTCTCATACTTACTCCTTAACATTACACCTAAATAATTACACTTAGGGAATCTATCTCTCACTTACCATGACTACATCTTCATAGTTGTCTAACCTTAGGTCATATATCCTTCATCTCTTTATATGTGGTGATCAAGCACATATTTAGAAATGTTAGATCTTTTCATGCTACATCTCACCAACTTATTTGCACATGTGTCCCATACCACACACACAATTAAGAAAGTAAGACAATTGAAAAGTCACATTAAATGACATTTTCATCAAATCTCAATTCGATGGCCCTTACCATTGAGACAAGGAGAAACATGTCATCACCTAGGGTTTGGTTTCAACTATATGAGCATGCTAACTTGTACTTCTCTAATGAGGTGAGGGATCTAGTCATCTTTAGGGATCTATAGACATACTAGCATACATAATCATGTTTTCTACTTCTATTTCTTCATCCTAGGGTGACTTGCATGAATCATTATTGCTGCCTTAGTGGCCATCTATTTCTTGCTCTGATACCATTAATGTAATACCCCTCCCTAGGGTTTCATACGTAACCAGTGGAAGCACAGCCTAATCCCCAACATTATCCATAATGTGGGGTACTTGGCATATCAAGGGGGGATTGTCACATGCATGATCTCATATCAAGAAATAAACAACACTTGGTATTCATGGAAACATAGATTCATACATGAGTTCTTGGAAAGAAAGCTACATCATGCTTCTAAAGGTATACTAAACATAAACTAGATAATCATGAAAAAGATAGAATCTCCATAGATGGACGTCCCACCAGGAAACAACTCCTAAGATCTTGGATCCTTGGAATGTTCTCAAGATGTCTTCTTCCCTTTAGCTCCAACTTTTGCGGACATCTCGTCCCCAGCCATGCAAAGGAAAACAAACATGGTAAGTAAGCGGCATTGGCATGTTATAAGGCATAAAAATAACATATAAATTGATTTGACATAAACATGAACATGCATAAACATTAATCATTTCTTGGCATCTTTTACATAAAGAACTTGACTAGAAGTATATGCTCCTCTCTTAATGCCACATAAGGAGTCCATAATGCTCGAAAATCCCATAATTGCTCGGAAAGCCCATAATGCTCGGAAATCCCATAACAAGGTGCATATAAATCTAAATCAATTTCCATTAACCATGATCTTTCTTAGACTTAATTATCTTCTAAATGACTTAGGCTTGATCTTAATGGGATTTCTCCCTCTTAAACATAGTTGGTATTCCTCCCCATGAAACATAATGGGATTTCTCCCCCTTAAGCATGGATGGGAATCTCTTCCCTCTTAATCTTGGTTTCATGTATCTTAACCATAATTCATAACATAAATCAAGTTTCTATACTTAGACTTATATTATAGCAATAAAACATCCAATAATCATATACATTGAAGAAAAGCATGCATTTATCATGACTTTAGTATAAAGTGCATAAACATATCATAATCATTCGATAAATCAAGTTTACTATGCCAAGGGCATGGCCCGCTTACCTTGAGTTAAAACACCTAAGTCAAACCTGGTTTGACTGGTTGGATCCTTTTAATCACCTAAAATTAGCATATATATACTTCATTACACATCATTAAACCCTAATTTGTTTATATAAATATTGCGATGTTAAAACAGCAAAATCAATCGATAAAAAACATAAAATCAAGTCCCTCATCGAAAATCCTTTCCAAAACATATTTTGCATAATTTTCCGATAAACATGCGATTTATTATGAATTTATGAAGAACAGACCAATCAGTAATTCGAGAAAAAGCCACATATATATGTATATCCAAATCCAGAAAATAGTGGACCAGCATCTGCCTTGGCCCAATCGGGCTTGGCCAACTAGGCCACGAGGCTTGCCTCAGTGATTAAAGGAAACATGGCATGAAATTCCTCAACTACCCTTGCAGTTTAAAGCATTGGTAAAAGAAAAACGTGGGGCTCATGGGTCATTGGACACCCTGGATCCTTCCCCGTCATCCATGGCGTCGAGCGCCGATTCCTAGAGGAGAGATCCAAATGAACCTGAGGTACGTGTATCATCTAGCAACTATGAGTTGCTTATCGACTTGTGAAGACGATTCCGAAGCAGAGGGCTCATCTACCTGAGTCTCCCGAGCCGTCGACTCGCCTGTTCATCATGGCCTTCAAGGCTAGAACGGCATAGGGAAACATGGGACATGGTCAGGTACCAAAATCCAGTGAGAAATCCATCTGCCAAGGCCATAAAAGCATTCCGTGAGGCACGTTAGAGTCTCTGAAAGCAAAAGATGGCTCTAGGGGCCACTGGACAGGGATGTCGGCGAGAAACCAAGCCACAGACAAGCTGAAGGAAAGATTGTGTTTGTCGACCCATAGACTGGGTATGATTCAGGGAAAATCGAAAGAGAAAAACCCTCTGCGGTAGGTAGGTGATGCTCACCGCAAGTGTGATTGGGTTTTAGTGGCCGGAGGAGTCGGGCGAAGCCATGGGCATCGTTACCTTGGCTGGAGGAGCACTGGAGGTGGACTGGCGGTGAGCATCGGCAAGGACAGAGATCTGGTCTATAGGAATCAACACTCAGGGGTCTTTCACGGAAAACAAATGATGTAAAGATGTTGAAGGGGTAGCGGCGATTCTAACTGGGCACTCAATTGCCTGAAGGGCTGCGGTTATGCTGGGAACATGGCGAAAGTCGGTGGCAGTGAAAACTGAGTAGGGTGGGGTGCTAGGGCTTTCTGTAGGATCGATTGATAGTAGAGATATGAAAAGGAAAGGCTTTCGATGGTATTGGGAAGGTTAGGCACAAGGAGGAAGTACTACCATGGCGGCTGCGAGTAGGTGGTGGAGAGGCCGTCGTAGCCCATATTGGGCATTTCTTGTATAGGGAAAGGGAGTGGATGAGTAAACCACCATTGAACTCAGGGAAGGAGGGTGAATTCACTGGTGAAGATATCTCGTGAAACGGTCCCATAATGAGGGAGAGAGAGATCGATGAAGGAAACTGTCGGGCTGACTGCAGGACTGTCAAAACATCGTGAGGTGGAAGACAAGTTGGACACTGTTGGATCCCGATCCCACGGTCACGGATGCACGCGGAGAATTAAATCAAAAAGTAACTCATGACAGATGCATAAATAGCGAATTATGGCTTAAATTGGTCGTATTAATAACATTTCATTCAATTCAATGGTTACAATATATTAAGGTCTTCTTTAATTGTTTATAGGGTCCAAACATGGGTCACAGGAGCCCAAATGTTGACCATAGGTGCATTAGGGGGTCTAGAACGTTCCACTAAGGTTAGATTTTATGCTTGTATACATTTAGGCCTAATAAAGCAAAGATCATCGTGTATACTTAAATGACTATGATTAGTGTATATAAAGCTATTAACCTCTCAAATAAGAATTACAAATATGAAAAAGTGCACTAAATATTATTTCTTTTCAATTAACAAAATGGAGGCATTAAGAAAGAAATTAAACATGTAATTCACTAATTACCATATGAGAGAGAAAATTTGACATAAAAGCATTTATTCTCATTTTCTTAAACAAAAGAGCGTAGATATATATGAAAACATTTTCTTTAAATAAAATAAGGGTAAGAGGGAAATTGGACATAATAAAATGAATTTGCAAAACTAACATGGGAAATTTGCATTTAAGTCCTCAACAATTATCTTATTTAGAAAAAGAGCATGCAAGGAATAAAATAGTTTGAAAATTTGCATAATAAGAGTGGGATGTTACACAATTATTGTATGATATTATACTTGGTGATTACATTTTCAGTTTGTGATTACATTATCACTTAAGTTTCAAACATATTATTCATCCATTTTTGTGCAAGGGTGAGGTAAAACCTCAAAACCCTAGCTCATGCCATTATTTCCAACTTTGGGTATTCATTTGCACATGTCAATTTTATGCATCCCATGTGGCTACCCAATTTCTTACATTCAGAATAAAATGAAACAAATATATGGTTGCATCTCAAATACAAAGTTTATCATATTCTATGTGTATATATGGTCTACCTACACATTGTCTTTTAATTCAAATATTTGGTTGAATCATCCTAAACAATGACTTTAAATAATGAATGCATTTTAATTCCTTAGATTTCCTTGAATTTCATGAACTCAAGGGATAGTTCTTTTCTCAACTGTAGAGTTTGTTCATAACTCCCTTTAAGATTCCAGTTCAATTACTATCATAAAACTTCTTTTTTCTTTCTGTCTACATATCTCCTTAGCCACTCCCTTAAGGTTTCTAGGGGTATAGGTACCTTTGAAATGATATCCTCTTGACCCCAAGGGCCTCATGTACTTACGGAGTTTCTTTTTCATTAACTCCTCATGCCTCATGTACTAATGGAGGTGGTCATTCTCATGACCACATGGGCCTTAAGTACTCATGGATGGATTTAACCTCACCCCATGGGCCTTATGCACTTAGGAAATGATCATTTCTTGAACCCCTTGGGTATTATGTACCTTTACATATCCCTACTTGACCTTAGGGCTGACTAGGAGATATACCATGTCTAGAGTTTATAAAGATGTCATACTTCCATTTCATTTCTCTTATTCCACCAAAATCATACTATAAAAGAAAAATCATTGCTACCTCATCTGAATATGTACCATATGAATAGGAGAGGACAAATAAAAAGAGGAAGATGGTGAATGCTACCAGTAACCCATCATAGAAAAAGAAAAGGACAGGGTGAAAAGCATGGCAGAGGAAAACATAAACAAGATGAAAATCTAGGAACAACATCAGAAGAGGTTGCAGGACGGATAACCACTTCTGATATTATAGAGGAACCAATGGAGGTGGTAGTCACCGATGAACAACAATCAACTATAGAGTGAACATGGAAATTATACAATGTATTCGTTGGGTCAAAAACACCAAGCCAATTATGACTTTGTGATGCAAAATAGTATCTTGAAAGAAAAGAGATAAAGCTATGAGAGGTCCCTAGAAAAATTAGGACTATGTACTTGGGTGAAACAAATGCTAAGAAAAATAAACATGTCCACAACCTATTTTTATTCACAAAGGTCCTATAGTGAATTGAGCCTAGAATTCATATCCTCATTGAAGAAGCGTGTGATGGAGGAAAAAGAGGTAGAAAGAGTTGGGGGACCCTATTAGCCAGAAGTAAGATTTTTCAAGAAAGAAAATATACTTACTTAACGTATGTTGAACAATATTTTCCACTGAATCGGATGAAAATGTTGCTACCTCCAACAAATCCAAATATAAAAGAGCATTCAGGGAGTTAAAACACTAATCAAACATGGGAAACATTTGTTTGGTGAAGAATAACATACTCCTGGGCAATCAAAAGCATCCCATATGCACTTTGGAATAATGTGAGTCATTTAGAAGATACTAGCATGTGAAATCTTTATAAGATCTAATACATGAAATAGGAAAAGGGCTGACCTACACATCCTATAGAGCATCATTATTAAAAATCATGAATATTGGGAACCTTGTAATAGATAAAACTATTAGTATAAAGGGCCTAGATGGTTCAAAAGAGTTGTGCATGGGGAGGGGTCTAATATCCCTAATAAGGCACCTCTAGACCATCCTCACATCCAACAAAATTTTTACTAAAATCAAGGGGAATATATTTGTAGTTCTCAAGTACACACTCTCCAGATAAAATATCACGAAGAAGGGGAAAGGTATTACTACAAGATCAATAGAATGAACGAACTACTACCCCTCCTAAGAGATGAGCAATTACAATTATGACAAACCTATCTTCTCTATAGAAGATATATTAAGGACAAAATTTAGGGGGAAAATGGAAGAGGTAAGTGCGAGAGCCCATAGACAAGGCATGCCTAAAGTGAAAGAGGGAACAAAACAAACTGAAGAACCACCCCAAAGGAAAAAAACTAAAAACCAGGATCCTCAAGGCAGCCAACAACGAGATTTTTTTTCATGACTGAGAGAACCCACCCCAGGAAAGCCCAGAATGGTAAACTCTCGAGGCATGAGAGGGTGTGGTCCGGTCACCCCCATCCCACGCCAAATTAGGGTGGAGTACCTTTCACAAATTACCTTCGATGAGGTTTAAACCCAGGTCCTTCATTGGGACTTATCGAGCCGCAACCACCAGGGCTACTCTGGTCAGATAAGGAGCTTGAAGCTAAAAAAATCCTTGATGTTGAACAACACCATGCTACAGTCGAAGGGGAATGTGCATTGAAAGAGAAGAACCAGGAAGACACATAGGAGGCTAGGTGATTAAGACAACATCACCCTTCTAGAAAAGAACAATGTGAAAAAAACTAAGAAGGCCACATCTCCATCGCCATAGTAGATGGTAACATCTAATGAAATGATGGTGTTGCCACATATAGATGAACCTTAGACCATCCTTTCTACTGAGGAAGTAGCTGCAATAAAATCTACACCACCATCAAGCCAACCGCACATGCCCAACCTGTAAGAGGAGCGTGAATGTCAATATGGCGCCATGCATGAGCATATTCTTAACTCCTCCTACAATTTATCTTCTTCATCTTCTAGCTTGTGATCACTAATGACACAAGTGGAAAGAATAGAAGCAAGGAATAACCCCTACTGTAGTTCCTGAATCAACTAGCATCTTATCAATGATAGATATAACATATGAAAATTATAGCAGAACTAGCTAAATTGCAAAAGGAGCATGAATATATGCAGAGAGAAAATGAAGAAATGTGAATGGATTGGGAAGACAAAATGTAGCATTTCAAAGAGAAGCACCAAAGAAAAAGACTAAAGCTTGGGTAGGAATCATCCTTATCTTCCTCAATGTCAAGCCCATTGATGTCGTCACCTCCTAAGAACAACGAGCCATCGCCCTCCCCTATAGTTGAAGAAAAAGATCAAGACCACACATATTAATGAAGACAACTCCACTATGAACATTAACTTGAATTCTACCTATCATTGATGAGCACTTAAGGCAGAACAAGATAAGGAGGATGCACCATCACCACCACTAGAAGTCTCTCTTCAACCAATCCAAGAAGAATAGAATATTCAAGTTGTAGTCAGAACCCCTAAAGAACAAGAAGCACCATGATCAAGAGAGGTCCTAGATGGGGCCCACAAAGAAGGTGAACATGACAACCAAGTCTAGGGTAAATTTGAGGAATCATACGAACAAGTAATGTCCAAGATAGAAAATCTATTTGACGTTAATATCATCCCAGTGGATGTCTACTTCTTGTACATGCATTTCAGCAAATATGAAAGGCCTATTCCAAAAAATTGCTACACCAGATAAGGACACAATGGGAGATGAATCATTAGACAAAGTTGAGGAGAGTATGCATAATTTCTTCAACAATACTCCTATAAGAAAGCTTGTCCCAAGTGTCTTTAAACCAAAAATTTAAGAAGTTAACCATGGCCCTATGCCTCCACCTCTTCCATCAAAAAATGAAGGGGATGGATATGATAGTCACACCTAGAATATCTTGTAGAGACATTCATATCCTCAAAGATATCCTTAGTGAATACCTATAGGGAGAGGACATTGTATACACTAAGAAAAGTTGTACCATGATGAGCTAACATTTAGAGGAATATTTCAAGAGGAAAACGCAAGTGTGTGAATGATTATTCAAAATCCTTTGTGTGACTATCCTTGAAGAATTATTGGATCCAAAGAAAGAGCAATTGATATTCGATGACACTCCTGCTCTCATCGATTTCCTTTTTAAAAACAATATCAAGGTACTTTCTATGTATGAGATACAAGAAGCAATAAACATGAAAGAAAATAGGTTTCTTGCATTGCCATGCAGAGTCAAGAATTGTTGGCTCCTTTAAGGATGTGATGGATAGGGAAATAGTCTTGGCAAGGGTAAATCTTAATAGATCCAAGAAAGGAGACACCACAACAATGACAGAAAGATGACCAAGAGTAGTAGTACCAATATGAAAAGGAAAGTAAAGCCAAGACCATTTTAAAATAAAGAAGAAGAAGTACTAGGTGTCGTGTCAAGGAAACAACACCTAAAGTGGAGGCAGAGTGTGATAAAGTGGTTTTTTTCTATACTCTTTTATTCTTGTTCCTGAGCTCTTTGACTTTGGAATCAAGAATCTTCATAGGCTTCTTTGGATAAGAGAGAATCTCCTGCAACTCAAGAGGCTCGTGATTCAGCACATGACTATCATCCTTCACATAATGCTTCAGATTGGATACATGAAAAACATTGTGCATCATACTATATTGTGGAGGAAGAGCAAGTCGATAAGCACATTCACCAATGTGCTCTAGAACCTCAAAGGGGCCCACATATCTCGGACTAAGTTTCCATTTGTTCTTGGCTATAGCACATATGGGTCTGATCTTCAAGAAAGCATAATCACCTTCCTTAAACTGTCTGTCTGGCTTGTGTGCATCTGCATATGATTTATGACGATCATGGGCCCGCTTCAACCTTTTCTTGATCAAAGACACATTATCAGCATAAATTTGCAACTCCTCAGACTTTAGCATCTTCCTTTCTCCAACTTCATCCTAATGGAGAGGGGATCTACATGGCCTACCATAGAGAGCTTCATAGGGTGGCATATCAATATTAGATTGATAGCTATTATTGTATGTGAACTCTACTAATGGAAGGTAGTAATCCCAAGATCCTCCCCAATCTAGAACACATCCTCTAAGAAGATCCTCCAAGATTTAGATAGTATGCTCTGACTGACTATCAGTTTGGGGATGATATGATTTGCTAAAATCCAATTGTGTACCCAACTCATTCTGTACCTGGTTCCATAGGTGTGATGTGAACTTTGGATCCTGTTCTCAAACAATAGATACTGGCACTCCATGCAGTCGTACGATGTCCTTGATATACAACTCAACAAGCTCAAGAACCCTAATCGTAGTCCACATAGGTGAGAAATGTGCAGACTTGGTCACACGATCTACTATGACCCATACCACATCATGTCCCTTCCTGGTCCTGGGGTAATCCCACCACAAAAACCATGGTGATGTTTTCCCATTTCCATTCAAGAATTGGTAAAGGTTGCAATAAACTATCTGGCCATTGATGTTTGGCCTTAATCTACTCATAAGTGAGGCACTTAGAGATGACCTCTACTATATCATTATTTATAACTCTCTACAAAAAATGTCTCTGCAAATCCTTATACATCTTAGTAGATCCATGATGCATTGTGCCTCTTGCATAATACACTTCTTAGTCTCTGACTCCTCAGGTACCCACATCCGATGCTTGTACCTCAGTCCACCATCCATACTAATAGATAGATGTGTTTGGGGCTTAGCCAAAAGAGCTGTCATATCCTCCAAGCTAGAGTTGTTCTTTTGGGACGTCAGAAGTTCAAAAAGAAGACCAGGAATAATATTGATATTTGCAATAATAATAGTGTCATCTTTTACTTGAGGTGACCCAAAAGTCAAAGGTTCCAGACTCATCGGTTCATAAGTAAGTTTGATGCATATATTGACCTCTTATGACTAAGATAATCAACTACAACATTGGCCTTGCCTAGATGATACACAATAGTGAAATCATAGTCTTTAAGATATTCCAACCATCTTCTTTGTCTAAGATTGAGATCCTTCTGAGTCAATAACATTTGAGATTGTTGTGATCTTTGAATAAATCAAAAGTAGCACCATACAGATAATGTCTCCATATTTTGAGAGCATAGACAATGGCAACTAATTCTAAATTGTGAGTTGGGTAATTGACATCATTAGGTTTCATTTGTCTAGAGGCATAGGCAATTAATTTACCATCCTGCATTAGGACACAACCCAAACCCATTTCAAAAGCATCAGAAAATATTACAAAGCCATCATTACCAGAAGGTAAGGTCAAGAGAGGAGTAGAAGTCAAACATGATTTCAATTCTTGGAAGCTAGATTCACATTTAGGAGTCCAAATGAATTTGGCATCTTTTCTGGTAAGTTTGGTCATGGGTAGGCTATTTTAATTAAGGATGAAACGAGGGTAATAGCCTACTAGACCAAGGAATCTACAAATTTTAGAGGCATTGGTAGGAGCTTTCCAATCAAGGACGGCTAAGACTTTGGTAGGGTCAACAAAAATTTTCCACCCGAAATGACATGGCCAAGAAACATGAGTTGGTCAATCCAAAACTCACATTTGGATAATTTAGCATAAAATTTTTGGGCTCTCAACACATCAAGTACTTTCTGGAGATGCTCACTATGTTGATCAATAGAGTTTGAATATATAAGAATCTAATCAATGAAGACCACCACAAAGTTGTCAAGAAAAGGCAGGACGATAGTATTCATTAGATTCATAAATACTCCTAGAGCATTGGTTAACTCAAACGGCATCACCACAAATTCATAATGTCCATATCTAGTTCTGAAAGCTATTTTTGGAATATCACAATCCTTCACTCGTAATTGATGACAGTCTGATCTAAGGTCAATCTTAGAGAACGCAGTGGCAGTACGAAGCTGGTCAAATAGGTCATCAATTCTCAGGAGGGGATATTTATTTTGATGGTGGATTGGTTGATCATGTGATAATCAATACACATTCACATTGACCTATCTTTCTATTTGACAAAAAGGATAGGAGCACCCCAAGGAGATGTATTAGGATGGATGAAGCTTGTATCAAGAAGTTCTTCTAATTGTTTCTTGAGCTCTGAAAGCTCGACATGTCCCATTCTATAAGGTGCCTTTGAGACTGGTGTGGTGCCCAGTGCTAACTCAATTGAGAACACAATCTCACATACTGGAGGAAGCCCTGGAAGCTCCTCGGGAAATACATTCGAGTAATTTCTCACCACATCCAAGCTCTCTAAAGGTTTCACCTTAGAATCGGACACTGACATAACAACAAGATAGGCTCTACATCCTTTGGCTATCAAGGTTTCGACTTTAAGAGAAGAGATAATCATATTTCAATTTCTTTTCTTTCTCCCGGGTATTATCAAAGGTTTAGAATTAGGTGTATAAATGATTACTTTCTTGGCTCTACAATCAAGCATGGCATAGTTAACAAAAAGCCAATCCATCCCCAAAATTAGGTCAAAATCTTCCATATCAAGGAGAATGAAATCAGAATGAAATTGATGACCACCATGAAAAAGGCAAGATTTCGATTTTCTGAAGAGAGGTAGATTTTGCCACTGGGAGTTGTTACATCCAAGATATAACCTAGATCTTTTATCTCTAACTTGATCATGGAAGCAAGATTTCTGGATATGAAGGTATGTGTTGATCTTGAATCGAATAGCTAGGAAAACAATAGGATGATCTTGGAGACATATCATACCTACATTGGGATTTTTATATGAGATCATGGTTTAGAGGGGTTTTCATATATACAATGTTTTCGAAAGCGGGAAGTGGGAGGCGTGCGGAGAGCACCTTGTGGCTGCTTGAGCGCCAGGCGGCCGCTCAGGCGGGCGCTTTTTGAAAAAGCAGATACTGAAATTCTTCTATAATTTGATAAAAAGATATACATGTTTGTATATAAGTAATATATATATATATATATATATATAAAAGGAAGTTTTAGACTTATCTATACAGCTTACACAACAAAATAAAGCACCCAGATAGTTTTTAACACAGTTGTAATATGGTATTTGGGTATTACTAATACCCAAATTGTTTACTTTTACTGTAGTGAATATATTTATAACTATATATACTAAAATGCACTAAGCAGTAGAAGATATATAATGTATTAATGTAGCTTATGCAGTAAATAAATAGAATATATATAATGTTTTTCATTAATATCCAGTAAACAATAGAATATATATTACACTATAGAATGTATTAGTACATTATAGTTATATAAGGTAGAAAGGTAAAGAAATACAATTTGTAGTAGATAAGTAGATATTTATGTATGTATTATTGTATTATAAAATGTATTATACAGTAATGTTTCATATTAAACAATGTACATCAGCAATGTATTACACAGTAATGTTTCATATTAAACAATGTATAGCAGCAATGTATTACATTATTACAAACTTCTAGTATTACACATTATATTACATGGTAATACAGTCAGTCATGCACATAGATAGATACTAGGAAAGTCAATATATAGTAGCAGCAACAACATTTGATTAGAAAAAAAATGAAAAAAGAAAGCAATTGTATAAAAATCCAGCGCCTAAAATTTAGGCGGCCAAAAGCGGGCGCCCAAAATAAGGAATCAGGCGGGCAAATAGGCGGGCCAGGCGGGTTTAGGCGGCCGCTTAATGGGCTGCCGCCTGAGTGGCCTCTCAAGGCTGTAACCAGGTGGTTGAGCCTCCTGGCCGCTCAAGCGGCCGCTTAGGCGGGCGCCTGGGGCACTTTTCAAAACACTGCATATATACAAATAAATTATTAACATTGTTACCTTCAATTAGGTGGTTTTCATTGGTCTTAGCTTCCTCTGCATCAATTGCAAAAAATCAACCCTGACAGTGTTCTGGCTGAACCTGAGCTATAGGGGCAACTGATTGAATAGGTAGAGCTCCAGGTTGAGTTGGTGGGGCATTATGATTTAGATTCATCCAATATGGTGGGTTAGGGAAGTTTCCCCTCATGTGCCCCTCCTTTTTGCAATTGAAACAAACATGCCTATCATACTTGCATCTTCCAGGGTGTATACTTCCACAATTCCTGCATCTGGTAGTATTAGGCGGTGGCCCTCGTTGTGGCCCACCTCAGCCTCAGCCTCCTCTGTTTGGTCCTCCTTGGTATGATTGACCTCAATGGTGATTTCCTCCTCCTCTTATCCCATGCCCATGGTGAAGGACGAATGCCTGGGAGAGTGGTAAATCAAGGCGGCAACTGAGATTCAAACTCAGGTCTCTTTGTTGGGGGACACCATGCTTGACCACTTGAGCCACTACTTGTCAGCTCTAATAGTGCATTGATGCAAGTACTAAATATCTTTTCTAGAATAGTACATATGAGCACTAAATCAATTTGGTAGAATAGTGCATGTTGATGATCAACTGTAGCCATAATGAAAAAATATGGCTAAAACTTGTGATCTCTTTTGTGGATAACTCTTCCTTTTCTTTTATGCTATTTACCTTAATTACTTATACGTTTTCCAAGTTCCTAGTTTTATACTTTGCCAAGTTTCTAGTGTTACTCTTTTACCAAGTTTTAAATGAGAGGTATAATTAAAGACATGTAGGCATACTCAGTAAAATATATTTATATATTGTGCTGATATGTACCAATTTCAAATGCTTTATAGGTACCTTTTGCTTATGATGATGAAGATGCAATTCTATATGCTGGCTCAAAAAAAATAAATCTTTCATGGGGATGCTAAAGTTAAATGGTACTCTTAGTTTAAGTTCTTTTTCTTCTGCAAGTAGTTCTCTCATGTATTAAGTTTTTCTTCTGTAGAACTCCTATGCCTTCAGGCCCCTATGTAATTAACATTTGGTTTATTTAAGCAATCTTTTTTATTTGGTGCATTATATACTTGTGTGTTTGATCCACTCAGGGACAAGCAACTTTATCCCTTTACACTTTTTTTTGTGCCTAAGGTGTATATTGGGGTTAGGTTGTTAACCCGTGATAGATGGTATCAGAGCAGGAACATATGTCAATATATGTGTATCAAATACCTAGTAACCTTATTTAGACCTGAGGTAACCCATATTTAACTTTATGTTGCCAAGGTGTCTAGAAGGATACTTGCAGAAGGTTCTGGCATAAAATCCTGAATCTATTTTCATGGTGGTTAAGGTTCCTCGCTGCAAGTAATCTTCCTGGCTAACACAACTACTGTTAAAGTGGGCACTCGTACCTTAGAAAAATCTATCTTCTCATCTTTTCTCAATTAAGGACTACCCCAGCCACCTATTTAGTGAATGATACACACTAGGCTTCTCATATACTTTCTCTCTCTTGACCATGATCCATGAAGTACTCTCTCTATTATGTGGGTATATTAGGAGAATTGGGAACAACTAAAAGAAATGAAGAATTGGAAAACATATCTTTATGATTGATAAAAACTTTGTTGTTTGCAATATGATCTACCTCGATTAATCAACTAAATAATCTCTTGATTTACAAACTTACAGATGCCTCTAAAACTAGATCTAAGAGAAAGAGAACTAATGATGACTCTGGTGATGAATCTAACTCCAACCCTAATAAGTCCATGGTTACAAGTGAATGGGAGGAACAAAAAAAGGTGATGTTGGAATGCATGCATGCCCTAGCCCTAAAGGAAACCAATAATATTTCCTCTTCATCTAGGACCAATCCTGAAACTACTATTAGTGACTTCCTCAAACTAAAAACCGAAGCCTTTCATGGAGAAGACTTAGGTGAAGTCCTAGATAAATCCGATGCATGGATCTTATCCGTTGAAAATGCCTTTAGAGCCCTTAAGTGTGCTGAGGAAGATAAGGTCACTTTTGCAACCTACCAACTTAGGGGGTTCACAAAGTTGTGGTGGGAAAATTATTACCATACACGAGAACTCCCAGATGCCCTTATAAGTTGGGAGGAGTTTAAGGTGATTTTCACTACTCGGTTCATACCCATATCTGCTAGAAAGGAAAAGAGGAAGAAGTTCAATAACCTCAGCCATGGAACCTTATTTGTTGCTTACAATGTTAGGGCCTTTAGACTCCTAGAGTGTCATGATCGTCACCTTGATGAAGATGAAAAGATTGAACGCTTCATTCATGGCCTTAACCAAGAACTAATAGTTTACCTTTGCTCCTCCGCCCACACTACCTTTTAAGCCTCCATCCATAGTACCCTTACCCAAGAAAGAACCTTAGGGAAGAATAAGGCACCAAGTTTGGGATACTTAGGTCTGACTGATGCATCCATCACCAAGGACAAGGAGAAGGGGAAGGATAAGAACAAGCCTCATAGCCATGGCATGGGAAGAGGAGGAAGAAATCACCATAGAGGTTAATCATACAAGTATGTACATGCACCAAATAACAAGTCTTAAATAAACCAAATGTTAATTACATAGGGGCCCGAAGGCATAGTAGTTCTACAGGAGAAAAGATAAATACATGAGAGAACTACTTGCAGAAGAAAAAGAACTTAAACTAAGAGTCCCATTCAACTTTAACATCCCCATGAAAGATCTAATTTTGTTGAGCCAGCATATAGAGTTGCATCTTCATCATCGTAAGCAAAAGGTACCTATAAATTATTTAAAATTGGTGCACGTCAGCACAATATATAAATATATTGTATCGAGTATGCCTACGTGTCTTTAGTTATACCTCTCATTTAAAACTTGGCAAAATATTAACACTAGAAACTTGGCAAAGTATAAAACTAGAAACTTGGCAAACGTATAAGTAATTAAGATAAATAGCATAAAAGAAAAGGAAAAGTTATCCACAAAAGAGATCAAAAGTTTTAGGCATATTTTTTCAGTATGGGTTCAGATGATCATCCTCATGCACTATTCTACCAAAGAGAATTAGTGCTCATATGTACTATTCTACCAAAGAGATGTAGTACTTGCATCATGCACTATTTTACCAATGAGATTTAGTGCTTACATGTACTATTCTACCAAATAGATTTTGTACTTCTATCAATGCACTATTCTACCAAAGAGATTTAGTGCTTATCACATAATGGATCAGATGTCTTATATTTCTTACGTTCATAATCACAAATATGGAAAAATCAAACAACATGTCCTCAAAGCATCAATTTCATTTATAATCATATGTTAAGTATTTACGACAAATATATTACAACCATGTACTATTGTAGCCAAGTGAGGGTAATGGTGTACCTTCTACTTAGAAGTGGGGAGTCCAGAGATGCTCCTCACCGGTACCTTTGTCCTACTGAAATTACAAATGATTTGGTACTAATTATCTATATTGGAAAAATAACCATTTAGTTCTAAAAGAGTATAAAATGTCCTTTTCTTAGTTAGAGTCATGGGAGTAGAGTATGGGTCATGGAGTAAAGATTTGAGTCCATAATTAATAGTTTCATGTTAGAGTAGGACTTCTAGATCAAATTGGTAGTCTTTATATCATGATGGATAATTATAATCATTTTTTGGTAATAAAAAAGGAGTATTGGTTCATATTTTTCTGACACTCCTACTATTTATAGTGAATTTTCCAAGATTAGGGTATTTACTAACAAATATTGAAAATCAAATATAATAAAAGAAAAAGGAATAATTGGGCCGTTGGATGCTCAGATCCAATAGTCAGAGCTAAGATGTGAGGCCGCAAATATGAAAAAGGTTGGACTGAGGTGGCAGAGCCTGACTGGTCCACTTGGATTCGGTGGGTCTCACTCTCCCTTAGTCTCTGCAAGTCAAGCTTGCGCTGCCGTCAACACCGGTGAGCTTCATATGGAAGTAGGGGGCTCCTCATGTGCGGTTGGGATCAGATTCTCCTTCGCGAGGGCGGTCTAGGTTAGGGCGGTATGGTTCTGATTCATGGCTCCCCTTGGAGTAGCGCGCCACCGAGGGAAAGCAAGGTGCTACCTACTCACAGTGGAGGAGATCGTGTGGGTGAGCTACATGTGGTGTCGAGGTCTCCTGAGGTTTTGCAGAGGTGCCTTGAGGCATCATGAAGCTAGAGGAAGGGTCAATTTGTGGTGAGGAGGGGAAGAGGGAGCTTGTCCATCACTTACTCCATGGCAAAGCCGATCGGAGGTGTTGTTAGAGGGTGGAGCTATCGAAGCTCTATCTTGACCAATTGGAGGGTTGGATGAAACAAAGGAACCTCAAAGATTCTTTTGGAGGTGTTATATACGCGTGAGGTAGAGCAGTTTGTGAAAGCCCAATTGAGTTGGGAGAGCTCAGAGAGGGGTTCTCGCTAGGGTGGTCGTGGAGGCAGTTCCAGTGATCTCCAGGGGTCGTGTGAGGGCTAGTCATGTTTGTGGTGGCAAGGGAGAGGTGTTTCTTTGGTCAATTTCTCACAAGGCAGGTCAGAGTGGGGAGTAGTTGTCAGGGGCTTGGACTCGTGGCTGTAGCCACGTTCTCCCGGGTCGATCGCAGGTTGGAGACGACTTCCTCGCCATCCGATCCATGTTGGATCTGGGGTTGCTCCATCAGACGATTACAAGAGGCTCATAGGGGATGATCCACATATCACTGACCTAAGCCTTGCATGACAGGGTAAAATACCCATGCGTTAATCAAGAATCATAGGGTTACATATAGATGTAATTTAATTAAAGGAAAACTTTGGAAAAACTTTGAAAAATCATAGAGAGAGCTAGAAATATTCGATTGACATGAAATTTGAAACATAGCTCCCCATTAGTGATCCTTACATGTTGGGAAAGTTTGAGCTCAAAATTCACAACTTGATTGGTCAATGTATCACTTTATGAAATTAGGGTTTTAGAGTTAAGATATTATAAAGGAACAAGAATAAAAGAGTATAGAAAAAAAACTACTTTATCACAACATCCAAATGTGAGTTCTGGATTGACCAAGTCATGTTTCTTGGCCATGTCATTTTGGGTGGGAAATTTTTTATTGACCTTGCCAAAGTCTTAGCTGTCCTTAATTGGAAAGCTCCTACCAATGCCTTTGAAAATTGTAGCTTCCTTGGTCTAGCAGGCTATTACCGTGGTTTCATCCTTAATTTTAGTAAAATAGCCCTACCCATGACCAAACTTACCAGAAAAGATGGCAAATTCATTTGGACTCCTAAATGTGAATCTAGCATCCAAGAATTGAAAGTCTATTTGACTTTTTATCCTGTCTTGACCATACCTTTTGGTAATGATGGCTTTGTAATATTTTCTGATGCTTTTGAAATGGGTTTAGGTTGTGCCCTAATGCAAGACGATAAATTTTTTGCCTATGCCTCTAGACAATTGAAACCTAATGTGGTCAATTACCCAACTCACGATTTGGAATTAGTTGCCATTGTCTATGCTCTCAAAATCCGGAGACACTATCGGTATGGTGCTACATTTGATATATTCATAAATCACAAAAGTCTCAAATATCTCTCGACTCAGAAGGATCTCAATCTTAGACAAATAAGATGGTTAGAATATCTTAAAGACTATGATTTCACTCTTGTGTATCATCCAGGAAAGGCCAATGTTGTAGTTGATGCTCTTAGTCGTAAGAGGTCAATTTATGCATATATCCTTACTTTTGAACCGATGAGTCTAGAACCTTTGACTTCTGGGTCACCTCAAGCAGAAGATGGCACTTTTATTTTGGCAAATATCAATATTATTCCTGGTCTTCTTTCGGAACTTCTGACATCTCAAAAGAACAACTCTAGCTTGGAGGAGATGACAGCTCTTTTGGCTAAACCCTAGACACATCTATTTGTTGGTATGGATGGTGGATTAAGGTACAAGCATCAGATGTGGGTACTTGAGGAATTGGAGACTAAGAAGCATATTCTACAAGAGGCACACGGGTCTAAGTATTCTATACATCCTGGATCTACTAAGATGTACAATGATCTGTAGACACATTTTTGGTGGAGAGGTATGAAGAATGATATAGCAGAGTTCATCTCTAAGTGCCTCACTTGTCAATAGATTAAGGTCGAACATCAATGGTTAGGTGATTTATTGCAACCTTTATCAATTTTTGAATGGAAATAGGAAAACATCACCATGCATTTTGTGGTGGTATTACTTGGGACTAGGAAGGGACATGATGCAGTATGGGTCATAGTAGATCATCTGACCAAGCGTGCACATTTCTTACCTATGCGGACTACGTCCAAGGTTCCTGAGCTTGCTGACTTGTATATCAGGGAGATTGTACAGCTACATAGAGTGCTAGTATCTATAGTTTTAGATCAAGATCCAAAGTTCACATCACACCTATGGAACATGTATAGAATGAGTTGGGTACATAGTTGAATTTTTGCACAACATATCATCCCCAAACTGATAGTCAGTTAGAGCGTACTATCCAAATCTTAGAGGATCTTCTTAGAGCATGTGTTCTAGATTGGGGAGGATCTTGGGATTACTACCTTCCATTAGCAGAGTTCACATACAATAATAGCTACCAATCCAGTGTTGATATGCCACCGTATGAAGCTCTCTATGGTAGGCCATGTAGATACCCTCTCCATTGGGATGAAGTTGGAGAAAGGAAGATGCTAAAGTCTAAGGAGTTGCAACTCTATGCTAATAAGGTGTCTTTGATCAAGCAAAGGTTGAAGTAGGCCTAGGATCGTCATAAATCATATGCAGATGCACACATGTTAGACATGTAGTTCAAGGCAGGTGATTATGCTTTCTTGAAGATCATACCCATCTGTGCTATATCCAAGAACAAAGGGAAACTTATTCTAAGATATGTGGGCCCCTTTGAGGTTCTGGACCACATTGGTGAATGTGCTTATCGGCTTGCTCTTCCTCTACAATACAACATGCTGCACAATGTTTTTCATGTATCCAATCTGAAGCATTATGTGAAGGATGACAGTCATGTACATAATCATGAGCCTCATGAGTTGAGGGAGAATCTCTCTTATTCGGAGTATCCTATGAAGATTCTTGATTCCAAAGTCAAAGGGCTCAGGAACAAGCAGATCCAGATGATGAAGGTGTAATGGAACCATCATGGTGCAGAATATGCAACCTGGGAACTATAAGCGGATATGGAACAATTTTTTCCTCATCTCTTTCAGCCAGTTTAATTTTGCGGACAAAATTTCTTTTAAGGTGAGTAGGATGTGATAAAGTGGTTTTTTTCTATACTCTTGTATTCTTGTTCCATTGTAATATCTTAACTCTAAAACCCTAATTTCATAAAGTGATACATTAACCAATTAAGTCATGAATTTCAAGCTCAACCTTTCCCAACATCTAAGGATCACTAATGGAGAGCTATGTTTTAAATTTCATGTCAATCGGATATTTCTAGCTCTCTCTATGATTTTTCAAAGTTTTTCCAAAGTTTTCCTTTAATTAAATTGCATCTATATGTAACCCTATGATTCTTGATTAACGCATGCATATTTTACCCTATCACGTGGGGCTTAGGTCAGTGATCTATGGATCGCCCCCTCTGAGCCTCTTACGGGCGTTCGATGGAGCAACCCCAGATTCAGCTTGGATTAGGCGGCGGGGAAGTTGTCCCCAACCTCTGATCAACTCGGGAGAACATGACTACAGCCATGAGTCCAAACCCCCGACCACTACTTCCCACTCTGACCCACCTCATGAAAAACTGACTAAAGCAATGCCTCCCTCTTGCCACCACAAATGCGGCTAACCCTCACACGACCCTCGTAGATCACTGGAACTGCCTCCACGACCACCCCAGTGAGAACCGCTCTTCGAGCTTGCCCAACTCAATTGGGCTTTCACAAACCTCTCTACCTCGCACCTATATAACACCTCCAAAAGCATCTCTGAGGTTCCTTTGTTTCGTCCAACCCTCCAATTGGTCCAGATAGAGCTTCGATAGCTCCACCCTCTAACCAACACCTCTGATCGGCTCCACCATGGAGTAAGTGATGGACGAGCTCCCTCTTCCCCTCCTCACCATGAATTGACCCTTCCTCTAGCTTTGTGGTGCCTTAAGCCACCTCCGTGGAACCTCAGGATACCTCGACACCACCTACATCTCACCCGCACCACCTCCTCTACCACGAGCAGCTAGCACCTTGCTTTCCCTCGGCGGCACACTGCTCTAAGGGGAGCCACAAACTGAAATCGTGCCGCCTTGACCTAAACTGCCCTCGCGAAGGAGAATATGACCCCAGCCGCACATGAGGAGCCCCCTACTACCGTCTGAACCTCTCTGGAGTTGATGGCAGAGCAAGCTTGACTTGTAGAGACTAAGGGAGAGTGGGACCCACTAAATCCAAGTGGACCATTAAAGCTCTACCACCTCAGTCCAACCTTTTTCTTATTTGTGGCCACACATCTTAGCTCTAACCATTGGATCTGAGCATCTAATGGCCCGTCTTTATTCCCTTTTCTTTTATTATCTTTGATTTTAAATATTTTCCAGTAAATACCCTAATCTTGGAAAATTCATTATAAGTAGTAGAAGTGCCAAAAAAAATGAACCAGTGCTCCCTTTTTATCAGAAAATTATGAGGATCATGATTATCATATCGGTTAACCCTAAATCTGACTTGTATAAGTACTCATACTCAATTATGATTTTATCTTATTTAATTATTTTGAAAATACTTGAGCCTGATTTAATCACCAAAATATTGTGATTATCCTCCTTTTGTGCCTAGATAATTATGGGATGTTCATTTCCAATTTATGTGACTCAATTATTAGCAAAGTTCAATTATTACTCTTTTTCCCTATTTGACTTACCAAAAATGATTATAATTATCCATCATGATATAAAGATGGCCAATTTGATCTAGAAGTCCTACTCTAACATGACACTATCAATTATGGACTCAAATCCGTACTCCATGACTCATACTCTACTCCCATGACTCTAACTAAGAAAAGGGCCTTTTATAGTCTTTTAGAACTAAATGGTGATTTTTCCAATATAGCTAATTAGTACCAAATCTCTTATAATTTTAGGAGGACAAAGGTAACAATGAGGAGCATCTCTGAACTCCCCACTTCTGAGTAGAAGGTATGCCATTACCCTCACTTGTCTTACAATAGTACATGGTTGTAATATATGTGTAGTAAATACTTAACATATGATTATAAATGAAATTGACGCTTTGAGGATATGTTGTTTGATTTTTCCATATTTGTGATTATGTACATAAGAAATATAATATGACTAATCCATTATGTGATAAGAACTAAATCTCTTTGGTAGACTAGTGCATTGATAGAAGTACTAAATCTCTTTGCTAGAATAGTACATGTAAGCACTAAATCTCTTTGGTAGAATAGTGCATTGATGCAAGTACTAAATCTCTTTGGTAGAATAGTACATGTGAGCACTAAATCTCTTTGGTAGAATAGTGCATGAGGATGATCAACTGTACTCATAATGGAAAAATATGCCTAAACCTTGTGATCTCTTTTGTGGATAACTTTTCCTTTTCTTTTATGGAATTTAGCTTAATTACTTATATGTTTGCCAAGTTTCTAGTTTTATACTTTGCCAAGTTTCTAGTGTTACTCTTTTGCTAAGTTTTAAATGAGAGGTATAATTAAAGACACGTAGGCGTACTCGGTACAATATATTTATATATTGTGCTGACGTGTACCGATTTCAAATGCTTTATATGTACCTTTTGCTTAACTATGATGAAGATGCGACTCTATATGCTGGCTCAACAAAATCAGATCTTTCACGGGGATGCTAAAGTTAAATGGGACTCTTAGTTTAAATTCTTTTTCTTCTGCAAGTATTTCTCTCATGTATTAAGTTTTTCTTCTATAGAACTCCTATGCCTTCAGCCCCCATGTAATTAACATTTGGTTTATTTAAGGAAGCTTTGTTATTTGGTGCATATATATACTTGTGTGTTTGATCCACTCAGAGATGGGAAACTTTAACCCTTTTGTACACATTATTTTTGGCACCTAAGGTGTAGATTGGGGTTAGGTTGTTAACCCATGACATAGAGATAGAAGCTAAGCACACACTGCTAGAAAGATATGAGGAGCAGGAGGTTGAGGGAGCTCAAGTAGACCAATACTAGTACAAGGATTCACCAGATGTATTTAGCAGGATAATCCACCCAGTTTACTAATATGTTGGTCCATTTAGCATCTAAAGAATGATTGTCTTCTAAGGATGAATTTAGAGATGAGGCATCTGACTTGTGCATCCTACCATGTTAATAAACCCATGGTTAACATTTACCCTAAAGACTTATTTCACTCTCTTTCTATGAGAGACAATTGGACCTAGTTTTGGTTTTTAATTTAGGTGATACCATTTGTAATGGTATCAATAATAACATGTTTAGTTATGATTTTATCATATTACCTCTGTAAGCTCATTGAGTTTTGAGTAGATATTGAATTTTCTCCAAAAAAAGGATTATTGGCTCCTAACTGTACTTGACTTATATAAAAGAGACACGGTGATCTACAACTGCTACACTTAGGATCTCAAGTGAAATACAATGGTCTTATGAGAAGTAGAAGCACGAGAAATCCAAAAGATCCCTATAATACTGGAACATAAGAACTAAGGGGTCAGTAATAGATACAATAATAACTAGAAGACATTTACGTTCACACCAAGGTTCCCCAACAAGAGTCAGGATCAGGAAATAGTGCATTTATAGTGTTGAGGCTAATGGAAGCAATTAATAGAAGAATCTATTTTAAGGATCTGGTTGAGAAAGACTTCCACAAGTTGGGTGGTAAACATGTCATGGAGGTCATTTATGACAGATGTTTCTTTCATGATCCAGAATTGCCCCCAATGCTATACCGCACTGACTTAACACTAATGTACCCCTCCATGAGAAGCATTCCTGGAGAGAGGTTGTGAAATAAATATGGATAGACACATATAAGAAGGAGCACACATTATAGTGAAGAAGGGATGGAGCATTAGTGAGCAGCAGAAGACACAACCAAAACCATTAGAAATCTTGACAACACAGGAACAACACATTTTTCAGAAGGAGAATCAACATGTATATGAGGTAGCCAAGAAATCAATAGAGAAAAAACAAGATAAAGGGAAACAACACACTCTCCTTCACACTAACACTACTATATAGAAGGTTGTGAAACAAAGTGAAGTAGATATACATGCTCCAATTGACCAACCAAAAGAGAGGGAGCTTATAAGATAAGGGTCCTATGATCATATCCACCAAGTACAACTCAAAGATAAAGAATACCTAGATGTTAAAGAAGCGGTACCTATCGACTAGCACTATCAAAGCCACTTTTACAAACTTTGATAGTCAGGCATGCAAAAATCTATCGCAAGATGATCTAGATTTGGTCATGGACAAGTTAAGAGAAGATGACATCTCTAAAGACACCATTTTCCAAAGAGGAAGCATCTACGTCCTAAAAGGATTGTTTCTATGATACTTTAAAACTTAATGCGTATATGTCTGTGAATGTAATTTCAACTTATCAATCACTAATGAAAAATGGCCTTTCCCAATGTTCATATGGCATACTACCTTATACAAGAAGACCTTATGAACAACAAAGAATCTGGACAAAAGGAGAGACTCATTGAACACCTCCAAATTTTCTCCCACCTTCAACCTTCCTCCCTATCTTGCATGATGACCATTGGACTCTATTGGAAATAAACACCAAAGCAATAACTATCATCTTGTAAAATAGTTCTGATGTGGAGTACAAAACCAAGAAATATATCAGCATGTCAAGTCCACATAGTGTCACCAAGTGAAAAACTAAAACTTGTGTAAAAGAAATAGTAAATCTTGTACAATCATGATAAGGGATAGACATATGTCTAGCAAAGGACTTCAAGAAATTGTATTTCTATCACAGTAGTCCATAAAAAATTGTACAATCCATTGAATATTGCTTCTATATTCTTCTATTAATGCATAACATGGCCTTTTTAGGATCCAAGGTTAAAAGCTTGACAACAAGGATTATCATCCTGTTAGCAGAATGTATGTTGTCTAACTATTGCGCTCTCATTGGGCAATGTGGGACTCCACAATAAAGAGTAAACCCTACCAATTTACATTCAACCTCATCCTTTAACACCCTGGGGACAGAGTGAATGATAAGTTTGAGGGGTGTAAACATGCAATGTAGGTATTGTCTTATCTCCCCTAATTTAAATTTACTTCTATTGCCCCACCTGCACATGCCATCTTTACATATACAACTTTGAAACTTTTACTTTGCACAAGTCAGATTAGAGTCACTGACCTAAAATCTAGTTATGTTATTTTTTATGAAATAAAGGATAAATTTTGGCTTTAGAAAATTGTTGCCCCAACTTTCTTGGAAGTTATCTTCAAGTCTAGACTAAGTCTAATTGTCTTCAAGCTATCCTTTAGCACTTTATTGTATAAACTAACGAGTTAGGGTAGTAAAATCACATAAATTTCTTGGTGATTATACTTTTTTGTCACCCCTACTATAAGATGATGCAAATTGCTACTAAAAAGCTTGGTCACTTGAAAAAAGTCTTATAAATAGGAGGGACCTTAATTTGATACATGTTTAAGATCTCATCCAAGACACTGAGTACAAGTTAGAAATGCATAAATCTTACATCAAGGAAAAAGCTACCCCTTATAGTGCTAAAATCATCAAAAAGGGAAAACTAGGCTTGGAAACCCACAAAAATCCAAACAATTCCAACATCCCAAAATTCAACCACATAGGAGGATAAAAGTATGATTGAAATAAAAGCATAAGAGTTGTTCCATGTTACAAGCCAGGGGTGGTTCCTGACCGATGTATAGTTGTGTCCACAAACACAAATATGTCATGATCAGTAATAGAAAACATAAGCTCTATAAAATAACCCCTTATTACCCAGATATGATCACAATCCCCCACTTGTTGATAAACCAACTTATTGAGTGACCCTAAGAAGAGAAAGGTACACCATAAACTTAGCCTACCCTACAACTCTCTTGATCATCTAAAAGAATAGAAGTTGGAAGTGAAAGCTACCTTCTATAAGATTGAGGCATATGGCTAGGAAGTGGAACTAGGAATAAATGTTTCTAAGGAAGATCATAATGTTTGTGAAATGGAGTACTAGATTAAAGGTCAAGAAAATCTGAGTTGTTGAGATATATTCCAGGAACACAACAAGCAAACGAATAAATTGAGCAAAGATCTTGGCATAGAACTAACATAAAGATATGATCCTTGTAATACAATTCAACTAACTTACAAAGTCTTCATTCCTCACCTTATACTTTGATTCTATTTATTAGTTTGACTACAAGCTAGCATCTAAGTTTGAAGGGCTGATAATATCCAATTTGTAGAGGTTACATGCATATTTTACATTTCATTTCCCTTAGCAATATAGGTTTTAATGCAAAAAATGTACTTTTATTTGCATATGTATAGATATTCCCCCTTTGTTTATACTTTTACATCTCTCTATAGGAAAATAGAAAAGGTTGAGGAGCATAAAAATTTCAACAGGCATCAGGACTTAGTGACCAATGATTGCTTGGGCAAGAGGATAGCATCGATGCACAATGCATGGAAGTCATTGATCTGTCAACTAATGGAAGAACCTAATGCTATTTCTCCAACAACCAATGGTATAAGAGACTCAGACTATCCATCAAAAATCATAGACTGATGGAAAGTCTATGTCCCTGATTGACAAAGACTCTATCAAAGCACATTGATGGTCGACATGCACTCATGCACCAATGCTCTATCTTCTAGTGTCAATTGATGCTCAAGAAGTGAGCCTTCTACTAATGGTTGGTCTACTATACTCCATCGATGACCGGTTTGGAACCAAATGTTAATGGAATTGATACATCCTCGATCAAAGAAATCTACATGCATCATATATTAATTCACAGTCTACATTCCTACGCTAATGCTCAATTTTCTCACTCAGTCAAAATTCACGATCAATTTCAATTCTTTATCAAATGATGAAGTCCATTCCACATTCCACACATTTTTCATATTTTTTTTATTTTTTGCCAATTTAATCGATTCATTTCATCTACTTCTACTGGATTTGAGTTTTCTATGAAGAAAGAAACCTCCTTTTCATACTCAAAGTACAATGTTTATCAATTCTTCTATTTTACAAGCCTTTATTATAAATTGCCCAGTTGAATTATCCTAACTAAAAAATATTTTTAGATAGCCAGCTATTTTTTCTTGATAAATATGAGGGGAAATCCTAAATTGCTTGTCTTTCATTATTTTATTCAAAATTTTTAGTTTTCTACAATTTTCTCCATTACATTTCCAAAATTTCTAGAACACCAAGTAAAAGGTTTTATATGACTTGAGACACCTGATGGATCTGAGCCATCCATATTGAGCCATGTGGAAAATTTCCTCAATCTACATGTCATGTCACGTGGTACATCAGAGCGATTTGTCGCATCTTCCATAAAGTTATATCTTAAATTTCAAACCCTAATTCCACCATATAAATGACCATGTCCACCGAATTATGGCCCCCTTTCAAACCTCCTGAATTCAGATGCTCAAACTCCTCTCTCTTTACTTTTTGCATTATCTCTAACTAGAGGATACTTCCTCTAACATCACCTACTCTTTTTACACCATTAGTCTACTCAATGGTAACCTAATTGATTCATCTACTTTATCAACTTTAACTACTTTTTCTGCTCCAACTTCTTTAATTATCATATCTGCTTGATATTGCTATCTATCCCTAGTAATCTAATATGGAAAAAAGGAATAGATCTTATTCTCCACCCACATATGCTTATCATAATCTAGCACATAATGTAAATTGGTCCTAATCACCCATGAGATATCTCTATTGTGAGAGGTCTTAAGGTGACTGGGAACCCAAACTACCTAAAAGTAGAATTTTAGGGAAATTATAGGAAGGCTGTAGACATCTCTATCCCCAAAAGCCCGCCCATAAATAGAAAATGTTTTTTCTTTAATTTCCACTTTTCTTTTCTTTTTCCATTTTAAACAGCCTAAAATTGCTCTCTTTTCTAAATTGTATAAAATAGCTTGATATCGATATAGCAAGTGATATAGAGTGCTCACCCTTCCCCATTGTTACAAGATCATTAGACATGAATCCTCTGGGTTTGTTTTGTTCTTTTATTTTTTTTACCTATCAAACATGGGTGACAAACAACATTTCACCATGGACATATAGTGTTGTATTTTATTTTTCCTTGCCTTTCCATATAAAATGTGTTGGAGACTCTAAATGCTTTTCTTTATTTTCCAAGCAACTACAATAATAAGTTGCACCACCAAGGACATATTCTGAAAGCATATTTGTTTCAGACAGGGTGCAACACATGAACGATGAAGGAGCTTCACACAGTCCACTTATTGGTGGCCTTTTGTGATAAAGTTCTCTTTGGCTCAATTATGATCAACTACTCATTCACCCTTCAATTGACTTGACTTCCTCACTCTTGCCATTTTGCATAATCAAAAAGACTATCTTTGAATCAAATTGATACACCTAAAAACCCTAGTTTGAGATGTTACAAATCCTTGGATTGATATATAAATATTGTACCCTCTTGTCCTTTCATTCTTGACTTTAGACTTCATTTTATCACTTCTTGATCATTTGAAATTGTTTGGAGACTCATATGTGGACATTTGATGCATAATGCTTTGTGTACATAGACATACATATTGATAATGACAATTAATCTTTTTTATCATTCATGTACTTACTTCATCCTATGGATCAAAAAAATATGTAAATATTCAAGACTACATTTAAATCCTTATTTTTTATTTTATTACAAATGGCTCTTCCTATCTCCATCTAGAAATTCCTAAACTTAACTATTTTTTCCTCAATTTCACCTATTGGGTTAAGATTTTACCTTAATGGGTCCCACCGAGGTAGCCCAAGAAAGGGGTAGATCGACTGACCCTCAGATGATGATACGATGGTCAATTAGTCATCCCTAACCTTGGGGCAGGTAGCTAACAAGATGCCGAGTTTGGGGGGAAATCCTAATCCCCATAGCTCTCTTGTTTCTACCTCATTTTGCATTATTTTTCAGTTCATTTCTTCCCAATTTTGCATTCCACCCCTTATCCATGTTTTTTCCCCACTGAACTAGAGCCTCCTCCACGGATAATTCCATGGAACCTTTTGGCTCTGTTAGGAACCACAAACCCTAGACCCTTCACTTATATAAACCCCTCTAAGTCCATTTCTTTCTCCTGAACATATCCATATCCTCATATTTTGCTCCCCTAGACTCTTGCATATTTTCCCCTCTTCTTAGTATTGATAGCCATTGCTGCTACTATATCACCTCATGTTCTCTCTCTATCCTCAAGTTTGACTCTCTCTAAAATGTGATATGATCATAACTCTCACACTTGACATTGAAATTTTAAGAATCTATAGTCCATTTTGATAATGAGAGTGAGAAGGATGTGGTGAACTACTTATAAACTATATCAAATTCCTATTCTAAAAGCTCCCTTGTAATGAACTTTAGTGGTGATTATGAAATCATAGGTTGAACATTTATCTAAACATACTAAGATCTACTTAATTTAGTATTAGATCTATTTTTATCTTGAACTTTTGGAATATAGGCTTGAAACTTGATAAAGATCAAGGGTTTGTTGTCATTCTAATATATATGACCCAATAAAATCATTCATCCATATGTATAACTTAATGTTTGATTTTTTTGATGGTTTGTGAAATCGTGTTACTTGCTGAGGATGAATGATTGTTATCATGATCATGTGGAACAAGCACCCTAGATCTTGATTTCAAGATACCGAAGTTCTTGAACACCAAACAAGAATCATTATTTACTCAATCTTGGACTAGGATCTGACCCTATCTCTTGATCTACTCGGTCTGGAACTTGTAATTTGAAATCTTTTTGAAAGGTTCTAAACAAATCTTATGACACCCAATCATCCATTTAAAGTTACAATCTCCTCATATTTGACCTGACTATGATATTTCTTATATTGCTTGATATGAAACTTTTATGTGCATCTTGGCTATGTATTTTTCAAAACTACTATTCCCTACAAATAAGTTTCTATTTTTTCATATGCATATGTTTATTGAACATGGAACATAAGAAAACAAAGGAACTTTCATTATTATTGAGGAACATGCTTCCTATGGATGTTGCTAGATTCACACTTCCTCTAGAAGTAGCTAGTATCACCTTCTTGGAAAAGGGTCTAAGGTTTGCTCCTCATTATGAATATGCCATATATTTGTTGGAGCACACTTATTGGAAATTTTCATAATTATTCTAAGACTTTTTGATTTAGGAATGGAAGAAATCATGATAGAACGAAGGTTTCTATATAATGACTTGATTTTTTTATAAAATTTTGATATTATCTTATAAGTCTCAAAGCACACTTATTCTTGAAAATTAAACTATAATGTTTTCAAAATTGTACCTTTGCACTGACCATGGGTCTTGAATTTATGATTTTAGGCAATATAGGTGGACAATAAAGATCTAGCTTTTGCATTCAAATATATTTCTTTGATAACAAAAATTGAACATGTTCACAAAATTTTACAACGGGTTGGTTAGTTCTTATAAATCTTTTGTGTTTTGAGTTGTTATTTTTTTTTATATGCCAGTGTGTTAATTATTTTGGGTCACATAGGGGTGGGTGCTTCAATCCCTCTATCAATGTCTAGGCAATGGGACTGGGATTGGGATCGGGACTGTGGTTATATTGGTTCCATATAGTTGGTATCACAACCAATACATGCCCATATACATTAAGTACTTTATTTCTCCAAACTCCTAAACCAAGAAACTGTAGAAGTCCACAATGGTGAAAATGGGGGTGTCTAGGCTCAGGGTTCTGGCTAGTAATCACCTCCTTACAACCTCACAGTGGCTGATGTTCCCTGCTATACCTGGCTTTAGTCGATCTAGAACTAGACCTAAAGGTTCTCCTTTGAAACTGTATATAGATCGCTGACATCTCATATTTTCTCTAAGGAAACTTAAGACCACCCATTAGACTGAGGTAGGGTGACTCCTTGTCTCTTGTCTCTCTTGTTAGGTATCTTGCCTTGAAATGTAATCTCCCTATTTTTGGGTAGTATGGGGAAAAGCTAAATTAAAAATGTAAGATATAGACCAATAACATGCTATGATCAAATATACTCTTGACTAAACCCATGTGATAAAAAGGACTCATGCTAGGATGTACCTTACATATGGCTTCACAAACTCTCAAGCATGGAGAATGAGCCTTTGGAACCAAGAATGATGGACAAGAGAAGAAGGATAAAAAGAAAAGGAAAGTCGAGAGGAAAAGAGAAGTTAAAAAAAAAAAGGAAGTCAAAATGAGAAAGGCATCTAAATAAGAAGCTGAAAAAGAAAACGAAAAGGAAGAGGAAAAAGAAGATTATAAATAAGAAGAATCTAGGGAAAACAAGGGAAAATGAGAGATAAAGGGAAAGGGACCCAAAAGATCTAGGTCTAAAAAAGAGGTTGATTATGAGGATGAACCAATAGAGGTCCTCAAGGAGGATGTTTGGGAGGTACAAAACAAAACACGTATGGATGTTATGATAAATCTAGGAAAACACACGACCTCCTTAGCCCCTAGAGGAGTCTACATTAGTGGCCCAAAGTTTGTCACCATCACTTATTTACTTAAATAGATTCTAGAATCATTTCATGGTCAAGATAAGGAGGATGTGTTGGACAAAGATGGTGCATGGATAATATTTATGGAGAATACTTCAATAGGTTGGGATGCCTAAAAAATAATAAAGTGACTTTTTCCACTTATCAATTGAAGGGTGAAGACAAAATATGGTGGGAGAATTGAACCAACTCTCATAGAACTATTCCTTTGAACTATGAAGCCTTCAAGCCTATTTTTCTATCTTATTTTCAGGCCTAGTAATGAGTTGAAGGAAAAGAAGAAGAAATTTGTGGCCCTAACTCAAGGTGACTCTTTGGTTTTTGAATACATTCTTCATGTCTGACTCTTGGAGAATCATGCTAAGAACTTGACTCAGGAAGAGAAATTGACCAATATGTTGAACGACTGGATGTGGCTGTTCCAACTTTGGTCACATCTTCTAGATCTGCCACTTTCCAGGATGCATTTAACCATGCTCTAAAGATGGAAATAACCCTAGGGTTAGGACAACAAAATAACCATATCTTGGCCTATCTAGGATTGAGTAGTGTTTTGATGTCCGATCCTAAGAAAGAGGAATATCCTCAAAATTATCCTAATAAAAATCAAGGTCAGAGAAACCCAAATCAAGGAAATTGTCAAAATCAAAGGATGAGATGCTACAGTTGTGGAAGTAATCATGGAGGAAAATGCAAATACCCAAATATAATTTTCCATTACTGCAAGAAAGAGGGCCACTTCAGGGGTTAGTGCCCCTATCCACCTCTATAGGCCACCAATGTTGATCATCAATGAAACAAATAAGGAAATCAAGACTAGATCTAAATTACGCTCTTTTGATTTATGTAACTCCTTTGATTCTTGCAACACACCTTGTTACTTTGGAATCAACATATCTTGGTAAATTTTAGTTGGATACCCTAGTGTGTTGGGCTTACTCCACTTATTTATGACTCATAACCTATCATGTATTTGGACTTGAATATTAATATCTTTTTTGACCAGTTTGATCACTCGATCTTGAACTAAATTGAGTGACTAGTCAATTTTTGTGACATAATGATAATGATATTAACATTGATGATGTGAATTATGAGATAATGGATAATTTAATAATATTGAATTTCGGGGACAAAATTCCTCTTAGGGGAAGGATGTGACAAAGTTTTTTTTCCCCAATTATGATCAATTACTTAGTTACCCTTCATTCGACTTGACTTCCTCACTCTTTCTAATTTCCATAGTCAGTGACACTATCTGAATCAAATTGATACACCTAAAACCCAAGATTGAGATGTTTTTGGGATTCTTGGATTGATGTTTGAATATTGTACGCTATTCCTTTCATTCTCGACTTTAGACTTCATTTTATCACCTTTTGATCATTTGCCAATTTTTGGTGACTCTTATTTGGACATTTGATGCATTATTATGCTTTGGGTACATATAAATATTCCTTACATTGATCGTTAATCCCTTTGATCATTCTTGTACTTGCCTTCATCATATGAATCCCCTTTTGCAAATATTATAGACTGTATTATAAGCCTTGTGTCTATATTTCATCCCAGACAGAGCTTCCTATCCCCCTTTAGAAGTTTCTAAAGTTACCCTTTATTTTCCATCATTTTTCCCTAATTCTACTTAATTGGGTCAAGGTTTGGCCTTAATGGTCTGCGCCAAGGCAACCCTAGTAAGGGGCAGATCGACTGAACCTTAGATCATGAACTGATAGTCATTCAGTCATCCCGAACCTTGGGTTGGGAAGCCAAGAAACCTCCAGGTTTAGGGGAAACCCTAATCCCCAGATCTCTTTTGTTTCTACCCAATTTTGCACAATTTCAGTTCCTTTCTTACCCATTTCAGATTCTGCCCCTTATCCATGTAATTCCCCCACAAAACTAGCCCCTTTTATGAATCTTAGAGCCATCTCCATGGGCACCGCCATGGAGCTTTTTGGATCTATTTTGCACATCAAACCCTATATAAGCCCCTCTTCAAGTCCATTTATTACCCATAAACATAGCCATACCCTCAAATTTTTCTCTCGTATGCTCTTGTAGATTTCCCCCATCTTCCTTGGACTGGAGGTCTGTGTTGTTACAATATCATCTCATCCCCTTTCTCTCCCTCCTTGGGTTAGACTCTCTCTCTAAAATATTCTGTGAGCTTAACTCTCACATTCAACATTAAAAATTGATAAATCTATAGTCCATTTTTATCGCAAGAATGAACTAGATGCAATGAAACTACTTTTAACATCCAAATCCAATCCATGTTCTAAAATTTCCCTTGCAATGAACTTTAGTGTTGATTATGAAATCAAAGGTTGAACTTTTGTCTAAACACCATGAGATCTATTTGAACTAGTGCCAGATCTATTGTTTTCTCAAATGTTAGAATATGGGCTTGAAACTTGAAAAATACAAAGGGTATTTTTCATTCTAATAGTATGACCCAATGAAATCATTCATACATATGTACAACTTAATGTTTGATATTGTTGATGGTTTGTGAAAGTATGTTACTTGTTGAAGATGAATGATTGCCATTATGGTCATATGGAACAAGTACCATAGATCTTGATTTTTGGATACCAAAGTTCTCGAACACCAAATCATGATCATTACTTACTCAATATTACACCAGGACCTGGCCCTATCTATTGTTCTAGTCAGTCTGTAACTTGTAACTTGATATCTTTCTGAAAGGGTCTAAACAAATCTTGTGACACTCAATCAACATTTAAGGTATGCTTTCCTCATATATGACCTGAATGTTGTATTTCTTATATTGCCTGATATGTAAGTTTGTGTGCATCTTGGTTACTTATTTGTCTGAGCTATTGTTCCTTACAAATAAATTTCTATTTTTTATCTACATATGTTGATTGAACATGAACATAATAAAATAAAGCAACTCCCAATATTATTGAGGATCACACTAAGTGGCTAGGCTCACACTTCTTCTATAAGTAGCTAGTATCACCTTCTTGGAGAAGGGGCCAAGGTTTGCCCTTCATTAAGAAGATTCCATATATTTGTTGGATTGCACTTCTTTGGAAGTTGCTTTAACTTGTTCTAAGACTTATTGATTTAGAAATGGAAGAAATAATTATGAAATATGAAGAATTTTTGCAATTACTTGATTTTTGTACGAAACATCGATATTATTTTCTAAGTCCCACCAAACACACTTATTTTTATAAACTAAACTATATTGTTTTCAACAATGCACATGTGCATTTGCATTGACTGTGAATCTTGAATGATTTTAGGCAATACAGGTGGATCATCAAGATCATGCTTCCACATTTAAATATACTATTTTTTTACAAAGATTGAACATGTTCAAAAAATTGTATAATGGGTTGGTTAGTTATTATAAATCTGTCATGTTTCAAGTTATCATTTCCTTTTGTATTTTCTATTGTGTAGATCCCTTCGGGTAACCCATGGATGGGCACTTCTTTCCCTCTACCATTGTCTAGATAGTAGAATTGCTATTGTGGTAATAAGGGTTTTGTGACACATGTATTCTTCACTGATGGAAGTGCCATGACTCACTACACATCAATGAAAGCCATACAAATATCCATGTTGTTAAAATTAGTTAAGTGCATTCCCAAGACTTGGAGTTCAAGCAAAGTATCTCAACGCTCAAGTATCTCAAGAACATGCCATTCCCTATAAATGGGTCTCGATCCTTCAAGAAGGTACTTCTTCCATTGCAATGATGTGTTGGATAAGTCCAATTCATCATTAATTCCCATCTGTAGGCTAGGAGAAGAGTTCAACCCTCATCGGTTCCTACTTACACATGCATCTACATCCATCTTCAGGATAAGGAGGATCACAAAAGTCAACATATCGATTGCCATCGACATTCACAAGAAGAGGAGGTCCTCATCAATGTTTAGTACCCTTACTGATACTATTTTGTTGTGTTTGTTCATCCCCTTGTTTTTTCCTTCCTTGGTCTATGGCCTTCATGATTTGTAAATCTATATTGTCACTTGTGAACATGAGTGTCTAATCCACTTAACTTGGGTTGGGAGCAAGGAACGGGGTATCAGATAGTGATGTCATTCTGATAGCCTAGAAACAAGTATTTATTAGTATACTAACGTAAATTTTGACAGATGCAAACATGGACATTTTGATGCCAAAATGAATGAATTAAATCATGAAATTTTGAAAGTGTAATCTCTACACCTAAATTCATCATTTTGTGCAATGAAATTCCATACTAGATATGTGGGGGTGGGGGTCCATCATGTGGGAAGTAAGGAGACTATCCTATTTCCTAGTGATTTCGATGTAGGATTTCAATGACAAAATGTAAGAAATAAGATGTGGAACTTTACTAGCACAATATATTAACTTAAATATATAGATGTACACAATGATATCCAATTAACAATATACTAACTCATATCAGTTGTATGTTAGGTGTCAATGTTGGTATTCCATACAATATTGAGTTGATTTGGTTGACATATTGCTCCCATGATATGTACATTAAGTAAGCTTGGCTATATGAAGGTACAAGTTGCTAATACATGTCATGTACAATACTATATAAGTATATTGCTCATTTGTATTATATAAACAAATACAATATGTTTTAAAATTTTGTTTGATAAAATAGTCTAAAAATAATAATAAAAGGTATTTAATGAATAAAACACATTTAAAGGCCTACCAAATAATAATTTTAACTTATATAAATTAACATACAAACAATATAGAAAATTATATAATCAAAATTATATTGAAAAACAACAAATATATTTTTTACTATATTTCTCTATATATGTTCACAATACTCTTGACTTTAGTAGAACTTGTACAAAACATAAAATAGTAACTAATTATATAAGTTATATTGTATTATTACTAGTAATTAGATAAGTACATGATGATAGTAATTAATAGTGTAGTAATTAGCCACAAATTATGATAACATTATAGATCCACATAATATAATTATATATGCATGTATGGTTAGCATCAAACATATTGATTTTGGAGTAGTGCTAGGTTTTAGAGGTAGAAAGTAGGTGAAAGTGGAAGAAATTAGTAGGAAAAAAAGATGGAGGGATTGCAAATTGAAGAAATTAGTTAAACTTACCTTAAATTGGGTTGATTTGAGTTGTCATTGCCAAAAATCACCCAAATGCACCTTCTTTTCTCTTCCCAAGAAGCAATAATAGTCATTCTCGCAAAAATCAATAAACCCATCGGTATACCATAGGTTTTTTTGGTTCTGGGAAGTTAGTAGTGCACTTTTCACCAGAACTATTTAAAAAATGTCAGTAGTGGCTTTATACCCATCAATATACCAAAATTTGGGAGCCTATCAATATGCGAGCATGTTTCCATACCTGATGGCATCAATATTGGTATCACGAGAAGTATATTTCCAATATCATCTATATCTCATACCTTGGTTGGGAGTAGCCACTATGAATCTCTTGATGTAGATATTCATGTTCCATTGAGTGTATATACTCATAGCAATGTTATCTCCTTGATCTTATTCATGAATGAATCACTCGCATGATTAGGTACCATCTTGTGATGTATGTTTTCTAATGATAGAAATAATAATATTACATTAGATATGGATTTAAGAAGTTGTATGGATGTATTAAAGTGTTGGATTACTAGATATAATGATCATGTGTTTATATGTTTGATTATTTACCATCTAGAAAGATAGACATGCCTATAATCTTGATCTAACCTGATATTGAGAGAGGAGGGAATATGCACTAATGATGATATGATGATTCCTCATAAACTATGTAAGTGCATACAAATGGGTATGAGTGTCTGCATCTTGGTGAGTGCACTTGGTTGATGAAACTTAACCAAGTTCTAATCATATATTGAAATCTATGAAAATATCTAAATCCTACTATCATTCTATTACTTCAGCTTTTTTTTGCTTTATTCTTTTGACCTTGTTTTGATTACCTTGTTCCATAAGAGACATCAAATCTTCCTTTTGATTTGAGTTAGATAATCAAGGCATTAAATCTCAAACAGTTGGGCATCCTTGTCCCTATCTTTGACCGCATATTATCATTTTGGGCCTTTGAGGTATCAATCATAAATTTCAAGTCTGATTACTCCAGTTTTGTCTTCATTTGGACACATAAATCAAAGACGATTGATTACAAGAGTGGTTGGGGTGAAAATTCATAAACATTGATGTAAAAACGTATATATATAGGGTGACATAGAAATAAAGCATCACCAGTATAAATGGATAGTCGAAAGTACAAATCACTATCGGTAAATAGGTATAGTAGGAAAAATAAAATCACATGAATAAAGGCTTTATGAATGCAACATAGAAGATCCCTTGTTCAGGTAAAGGCACTCAGTGCTTAGAGTAACCAAATTGAGAGAAAGAACATAAAAGTATGGTGCCCCTTCTTTTTTATGTGCTTTATTTACTAGCTGGGTTTTTTGTCCAATATATCGTTGATATAGCTGATAATGTGAATTAATGTGCTACATGACATGATTAGATAGATCTTGGTAGAAAAACAAATGGACATTTGTGTGACCCAAAAAGGCATATTTTTCTAGCTGTTAGGCTGACAAATATAAGTATTGTGATGACTAAGCCATCATATTATGGATTAGGTCAAAAATATAGTCTCACTAAAGATCTGATTAACAATAGGCATGGTGTATGGGGGTGTGTATGATGGCTTCTTTTCTTGGTTGAGGATGTTTAGTTGATCTACCAATGGCAGAAACATCAATGCTTAAGGTCTAGCTTCATGTCAAAAAGCTTGTGGGAGATGAAATATTATTAAGGCTTTGTTTATGTCTTATTTGAGAAATATCGACGGAAAAGGGAGAGTCCAAGGACCGGAGGCTTTGAGATGATGGAGAAGTTGTTGTGTGTGTTTCTTGGGACAATAGAAAACAACCTCATATTAGTGATGTATGTATGGTTAGACCAGTAAATGGATCGAATATGGAGCAGATATTACTATATCATATATCTAAATTAAAAAAAATATTTGATCCGATATCCAATCCGATATCTGTTGGATATCATATAATAATATTTGAATATGACATGAATGGATAATATCCAAGTTTGGATAAATATCAGATATGAACCTAAAATCATAAATTTATTGTTAATAAATACATTATATATATAAAAAATATTGATATTATTATGAATGCATGATTAAACATCTATATTTTTATATATATCATATATATTTAATAATATATATGTATATTTGTCAAATTCAGACATTTTTAGAGCAGATATAGCCATATTCGATATCCTATCTGAAATTTTCAGATATGAAATTTGATATCCTAAATCCAATTAGGATTATGTGGATGTCAATTTTTTCTCAAAACTCCAGACTCGAATTTGGATCAAATGTGCGGGTGTTAGATATCCATTTATAGTCCTATGTATGGTCAAGTGTGGCTGGAGTGGAAGGCACAATGGCAAAGATGTTCTTTACATCAGTCTTAAGGAACTCTTTGATGACCTCCCGCATGTAAACAAGCACCATGGACAATATCTCCTTTGGTTGAAAAGACTATTTCATGCCCTTGTGTTCGTCTGCGGTTTGTCTTGGGTGCCAACAAATACCCTGAAGGGAGTCCTACTAATCAATCACTTGACATCATATATAGTTTTTGGGGGATCCTTATGACACTATATTACTCATGCATCAATGCATTGAGAGAGGAGGACATGCACATGGAGATCTTAGTGAATGAATAAGGAACTTTACAACTCCATCATGCATAACATTCTCTAAGACAATCGACTATCTAATCTGAGACCCTACAATGAACTAGACTCTTGAAACTTGATCTGGGGGTGATTTTATGGAGGAATAAGGGAATTTTTATGAGAGAATAAGGGAGGAGGCAACCATGGAGGTCAAGATGATTCCTGGCGAGCGGCCAAACCAGGAAGAGATGATGATTTCCTACAGGAGGATGTACTCTCCTTTACTCTCTAGAGTTTGGTTAAGGATCTATGCTCTGATATGACATGGAAAGTAAAATGGGAGGCTAATGAGATATTTCTTAATAATAGATATAAAACTCTAATCCTATATATAGGAGAGGAGTCAAGTACAACAAAGAGAACTTAACCATAATGGGCCAAGGCAATTACGCCAATATACAGAACAAAATAACTACTTTAATAGATCTACCATCAAGACCATCCAAGAGACCTAAATCCTCCTCGGTCAAGTCTCACTTCCAACGTATCCACTTCCTTGTATCAAATCGGGAAATAATAGAGATGCTAGACCTCGACATAAAGTGAATGTTCCTCATGGAATCAATAGAACAACTCATATGTGGGTACGAAAGACATCTTCAAGAAAAGATGAGGGAACAACAAGAAAGAAATGGTGCTCCATGTGTCCTTCAAAGAGGTCCAGAATGTTAGTATGTATGCCCAAAAAGCCAATCATTTGATGATTGCAATGGGGTGTTAGATACCTAATTTGATAACAATAAAGGTAATTATGTCTATTATGTTTGTCTCGACATGAGATGATGACACATATATAGTAGATGTCTAAAGAATGATGTTACTTTATGACACATGTCTTCAAGTACGTGACTTGAATAATGAGATCATATGTATGATAAGAGTACATACATTCTTGTTATGTCCCTAGTCAAATATTACTATGGAAGAAAAATAGACAACCATAATACATAAGACTAGAGTGTATGTTGACTGATGA
Organism: Alisma plantago-aquatica; assembly: GCA_963693085.1. Lineage (NCBI taxonomy): Eukaryota > Viridiplantae > Streptophyta > Magnoliopsida > Alismatales > Alismataceae > Alisma > Alisma plantago-aquatica. The sequence goes on along the minus strand of OY856412.1, from coordinate 573,613,293 downwards.
CAGTCTCACTTAGTTATTTGATATATGATATCAAGTCAAGCACATAGGTACATGTTAGAGAATTGTATATAGGATAGACCACCATGAGAGTGATACATGGATACCATGGAATGGTAGTCAGAATCAACTCTCATAGTGATAGTGGTGATTGTGGTTCTTAGACATGAAGTCACTACATTCATCACATGTTGTTCATGTACTTTGACATCATCTGCCATGTTCATGAATAAGGGTTGCCACAAAGGTGGTGATTGGGTGCACTGTAACACATGGGGATAGAATGTGAGTGATGTAGATGGGATATGTTCCTTATATAAGAGATTGATATCCAGGGTCTCATGATAAGTGAGACTGAGAAATGTGTGGCCATGCTCGTATGACTCGGTATGTGATATGTGAGCTCATGTACATCTCATACAATATGCTCTAGTTTAAGGAACATGGATTGAACATTGAGAGGATGATGATTCCATGCCTCGAGTTCAATCTGGATATTAGAGACAAAGGAACTATACGATCACGATAATACTGATCATGGATTGTAGGTCAAAGTTGTTCTTCAACTTTCCAAGTAGAAATGATGCATTGCTAGATACCGCTCATTGCTTGTGATGTCATAATTAGTTATGGACATTCATTGCAAACATAATTCTGGACCTATAGGGTCACACACATAGGATACACTTGGATTAAAGGAGTATATTCATGAATGATGTTTAGATTGATTACAAAAGGTGTTTAGGTATTGAATTAAACAATTGGGGTTAAAAATTGACTGATTCGACAGTGAACCAACCAGTTCAAGTGTTGAATTGATCGGTTGGAGTGAGGTCCGTTGGAATCAATATTGGCTAATCAATGGCTAAACTAGGGTGTGAAACGACCTATTCACATAGTGAACCGATCAACTCATAGGTCCCAACCAACCGGTTCATGGGATGAACCGCCGAGTTCAATGGTCAATTTGATTGGATCAAGGATTGGTGTTGATGTCATGTTGTTCATTAATTGTACATTGAATACCAATGTTATTCAGAATAAGAAACTGCATGAACTGACCGGTTGGGTATGCGAAATGACCGGTTCGTCTTGTGCAGGTTCTAGAAAATTTGTGAATCCAACCCTTTCAAATCCCACACAGACTGGGAGCCATGACCCTAGATTCTCCTATAAATAGAGGGATATTGGGGGATTCTCAGGAAATAAAAGTTACTCTGATAATTGTTGTCCTTTCTAATTGTGGTAACTAATAAAGACCTTGAGAAAGTACTACCCGATAAAGGGATGGATAGTAAGGGAGAGACAATCGTGGGAGATCCTATCAACTCTAGCAGGTTGATGTTTGGAAGAGACAACCCCTTCCCGTTGGCTCTGGTAGCACAACATGGAGTTCTCAGTGGTCCCCGTGAACTACTCTGTAGCTGGGAGGCCATTGTATGCTGCTAGGAAGACACTATCAATTATTGTCCATGGTACAGCATCAGAAGTCTGGTGGAGACGACTGCTCAAGTGTTTCTGCTAAAGAAGGAGAGAGTTGCTTCCTGAAGAAGAATCGTTATGTTATTGCAAGGGTAATGTCACTGGACTTGCTGTAGGACCAAATATAACCTTGCAACCGTCCCTTCCTAGATACATTGTTGTTGACATGATCTTGCTGTTATGGGGAATCAGGCTTTAAACTTTTATTTCCGCTACCATATATGTCTATCTAATTACCCTACAGTGGTATCAAAGCCACGCCAATTTATGATGTATCTGGAGTTAAATTGATATGATCAGATTTATTTTATTGCATACAATGCAAATATTAAACTACTTAATGTGCATACCACATGAGATGCCACAAAACTAATATATATATATATATATATATATATATATATGTATATATAGAGTCAGGCTAGAATACACTCAAGTGTACAGATCACATCGTACACCTCAATGGTGTTTTCATATGTAGACCATGTTTTTTCAAAATCTAATCCATTGATCTTCATGGTTAAAATAATAATAGGCCACATACAAAATTTGAACTCATTTGGATGAGTGTAAGTCACTCATCCAAGGACAACAAAATCGACGTACAAAACTAATTTGAAATACATGATTTTTGCCTCCTTTAGATGCACGACCTATAAGTGTCCAAATGAGCTAAAATTTATTATATAGTATGTTCTTATGATAATTAAGAAGATCAACGGTTTAGATTTTTCAAAAATTTATTGCATCTTCAAAAATGACTGAGGTGTACGGTGCCTCCGGTACACTCAAGTGTACACTAGCCTGACTATATATATATATATATATATATATATATATATATATACATATATATATATATATATATATATACAATTACACGTGGCACCCTAAAATTGGTTTTGATGGTGGATGTGAAGCATAGTTGTGGCCAATAGCCCTAGATTTGTGTGTGCATGGTTGTGGTTGGTTATTCTTGTTTATATCTCGATTTGCATACCGAGACTATCTTTCCCTTCGAAATGTAAATTAATGATCTTCTTCCTATTTCCCCTCAAATGTAACTTGAGGTCTTCTCTTATACAATGTAGTAAGAAATAGGATAGTTCTAATTTATGTTTTATCGTGAGAAGACGTTCTGCACAAGATGAACCGACTAGTTCGTGATACAAACTGATTGACTGGAGGACCAAGGAAGCCAAATGATAGGAGGATGAACCAATTGACTGGTGTCCCAACTGATCAAATGGAGGAGTCCAGATGTCACTTGAATATGAGACCAGGAGACTACTTCAAGAACCCAAGCGAGCGATATTGGTTGTTTACACTAACGAGTTTCAATAATAAGAATGATCTTTTACTCAACTAGCTATATCCCACAAGTATACGAGAGTAGTTGTAGTCGAGGTCGAACACAAGGAGTGTTGGTTAGTTAGGCGCAAGAGTTATGATTTTCAATAATCTAGATCTTTGTACACAAGATGATTGGATTAGAATAACTAAATTATAGATTTAAAACAAAATAGTAAATTATCACTTAAGAAAGGTTAAGATTTAGATATGGAAGGATCTTGGACCTAGGATTTCACCAACATATCATAGCATAAAACAGGAGCATGAAATTTAAACATACTAAGTACTTGTTTTAAAGGAAAGTTGTATGTTGCACTTCACCTCTCAGTGCAAGTACAACGATCCTAACTCAATACAACATTCTCATGTATGAATTTCATTTTGGATCACAATCCTACTCCTCAACTCCATAATTTCCACTCTCATGGTAAAGAAGGAGTTGCCAAGAGAGTACCTCCTTACTCTCCTACTTATCTTCTCAAATCAAGCAAGAAAGCATAAAACATGCACATAAAGTGGCCAGCCATACATGCAAGAAGCAAGAAACCAGTGCTCACAAGGTGGAAAAACAAATAACTTAGCATTTAGTACGAAATTATCATGTTCCTTGCATGCTATGACATGGGAGCTACTCTCCCATGTCCAAGAAAAGAGAATTACTCGTCCATAATCATGCTTTGTAGATTTTCTACATAAAATTTAGGTTTTAATATGATCTAGAGGAGGAAAAACAAAGAGATCCAAAAATATAACTACAAGAAGGAGGAATTCCGGCTTGGGGACGAAATTCTCCTCCTTTAGCTTCCAAAATGAACTGGCTCCTCTCTCGAGAAGCTACATGAAGTGGAGAATCTCGGATGCACCTTTGGAGAAGACAATGGAGAAGAAGAGAAGAAGAAATGGGCTCCTTTGGAAAGAAACCACCCTTGTTCTTCTCAAAATTGCCTTCCTCTGTCTCTGGGATGAGGGAACTTCCACAAAATGACCGAAGATAACCGCCCATTAAGTTTTCTCTTTGTTTTAAACAAAAACTCATATTTTTCAAAATGCTGAAACTGCTAGAGACATGGTGTGCGTCCAAAGTGAACGTTGTGTAAAACCTTCATCAATTTCTCCAATCTGCACTGCGCATGGCGTGCGCTAAAGAAATGCACACTGTGAAACTTTCCAGAAACTTTCAATCTTCTCGACCCTCCCATGTGCACGGTGTGTGCTGAATTAATACACGCCATGCAACTTTCCAGAACTTTCAGTCTGCTCGACGCTCCTAGGTGCACGACGTGTCTTTTTAAGATACGGTGTGTCAATGGTTGTTCTGGGTTGTTGTGTATTTTGCTCATAACTTTCAGTGTGTAGGTCCGATTTACATGTCGTAAAAGGTGGTATTTGTGTAGTTTTGAACCCCAAAATATGTAGATACTTGAGGAGTGATCCAAGAAGTGATAATATGATATATTCCTCATCATTTCATTGCAAAATGTAGTACCTATAATCCAAACCATGAGACAAGTAAGAATAGCTAAAAATATAGAATCTAGCATGAATGAGAGTGATAATTGAGTCGAAACAACATGGATATGCAACCAAACATTATCCAAAAGATGATATGATTTGTGTACATCAAACCCCCCTAAGCTTAAACCATTGCTTGTCCTCAAGTAAAAAGAGCATAGAAATACAAATGAAGATTTGTCAAGTTCATGCATAGATCAAATGAAAAGAAAGATGTGTATAAGACCAAGCCAACCATGATCAACATGTTTATACTCATAGCCATCAATTCAACTTAAACACCCAAGAAATAGATTTTTAGTTCAGTAGGGGTGGTCACAATTAAATGAATCAATCAATTAAACAACACTAAGTAGAATTTGGATGACCAAGCCAAACAATTAATGTATGTGAAACTCAAACTCTCAACTATTAAGGATACAAATGATGAAATCTTAGTTAAAATTGACAATTTTTGTTGTACTCTCCTTTTTTCCCAAAAATGATATGACAATGGATTATAGGTTCCGACACGGAAGCTAATGTAGGCTTATGCACACGTGGAATGTCGGTTGGGGTATTTTACCCTCTTTTAAGACATACCACCTAACCATCGTGGCCATATCAGACTTACACTAGGCTAACATGATATGTGGACAGTTTAGCCATCTTTTATGGGGTATAAAGATGAGATAAGCCAAAAGAATTTTTAAAAATTTTCTAAAACATAGGAGAGTCAACTAAATTGCAACATTAGCTAGATTTCATTCATTTGTTTTGAAAAAATTTCATTGAAAGAGTGGTTGAAAATGCACTAAGAGTTTAGCAAGGGCATCCTGTATTCCAAATTATGTTGTAAAGTTGATTTACTCACAAAAATTGAAACCATTACTTGTTTTAAACAATCAAGGATGTGAAAGATGAATGTTCTGGCTAGAATCATAAACCAGAGTTAAGCACATGTTGATGGCCAAAAGGTTTCATTTGATTAATGCATGTCTTTTACAATTTCTCTAAATGATATTTCTCATCAAAAGAGGACAATCAGTTAAGCATAGGAGTTCTCTCCACATATAAAAGATAAACTCATATCATATTAGATTTGCCATAAGAAGAGCAGAATTGATAACAAAAGACTAAAATGTGAACACAAAACAAAATCAAATGACAAGAAGCAAATAACATGAAAGGGAAAAGCTAAAAGAACTAGGTTACCATCCGGTTGCTCCCCCCTAAGCTTGAAATCTGTAGTGTCCTCACTGCATAAATCAAACTAAAAAGTTTGCAACCAGGTACCTCATCATGGTGGAAACATCAAAGTCCATGGAGGACCGGTGCTCTGATTTGTAGCTGGAAATTGTTGTGCTAAAGATTGATGCCTCCTTGCAAATATGTCTTTGATTTGGGGCAAGCAAAAGAACCTATGAGCTGCAGCAAGAATAGTCTTTTGTATGCCAATACTATTTGTCTTTCCATTCTCCTTTGAAATGTCATCAAAATATGAGTTGGAAAGAGTGTTCTCATTATAAGGCAATGTGTCATCTAGAGTTTGAGGAGGAAGGACATGTGGCTTTCTTAAAGAATCTAAAAGTAGATTATGTGTTGTAGCTTTCTCCCCTTGATTTGTAGCTTCATAATCCTCATAGGTATCAACATCATCATACCTTGAAGGATATACTTCTATGACAACACCATTCTTCAATGTTACTGGCCTAAAATATGTAGGATTCATCTCCGGTGGACTAGGCAAGAAAGGTGGAAATGCTTCTTTGTTACAAAGAGCTTGCTGGGCAATTTGTTTCTCCAAGATGTGTGCATGAGTGGCAATATTGTCTACCTTAGAAGAGAGTTGGAAAATGGCACCCTTCATTGATTGTCTTTGTTGATGGAACTCCTCATTTTTCTACATTTGGGTTGAAATAAATGTTGCAAGCATGGACTCTAATCTAGAAGTTACTTGTGGTTGTTTTGGCTAAATGAAATTCGGGTTTGCATTGTTGTAGAAACCTAATGGAGTGTAGCCCATTGGAGAATAAATAGAAGAAGCATAACATGTAGAAGATGAGTGTCCAAGAAACCCACACACATCACAAATATTGTTGGTTGTTTGAATTAGTTGTGTGCTTAGATTCTCAAACCTTTGTGACAAAGTGTCTAGCCTTGCTGCAATCAAGTCTATAGCACCAACCGTGTGATCTTCCACTTGCATTTCGGAAGTAGTATGTGAAAAGGATGGGTGGTAGCTTATATCCGGACTCCATTGGCAATGATTTGATGCCATATCTTCAATAATAGCATAGGATTCTCCATAAGAATTGTTCATTAGATATCCATTTGCAGCTGCATCAATAGACATCCTTGTATTGTATGTGGACAAAGATGTTGAAGATTTTTGAACCTCTCCCATGTATCATACAAGGTCTCTCCATCCCTTTGAGAATAATTGATGAGTTGACTCCTTAGCTGTAAAGTTTTTCTAAATGGAAAATATCTTGCCAAAAAGACCTTTAGAAGCTCCTCCCAAGTACCGATTGAATTCTTTGGTAAAGTATAGAGCCATGCCTTGGCTCTATCTCTAAGAGAGAATGGAAAAAGGAATAGGTGTATCCCATCAGTAGGAACACCATATATCTTTATGGTGCTTAGCAAATGCAAAAATTCAGCAATGTGGAGGTTTGGATCATCCATTGGTGTCCCTCTAAATGCATTGAGTTGTAGCAATTGTATGATGGATGGGCTGATAGAAAACTCCTCTACTTCAAATTCTGAAATATTAATAGGCCCACTCATGTGCATTACAGCAGTACCAAAGTAGTCCTTAAGAGGAAGGTCATCCTCCTTGACTAGTTCTTCATGTGGATCCAGAGGATTAGGTGGATGTGGCGTAGATGGTGGTGGTGTATGTGGTATGGATGAAGGTGGTGTATATGAGGGTGTGGAATAATGTGGTATGGGTATTGGTGGTGAATTAGGTGTGAATGATGGTGGTGTGGATGAAGGATGCGTGGATGAGGGTGGTGCATATGAAGGTGATGTGGATGAAGGTGGCATGGGTGAATATCGTTTGGATGATGGTGACATGGACTATGGTTGTGTGGGTTGTGATTCCTCCATACATGATTTAGTTTCACTCCTTCTTGCTCCATGAGGGCTGCAAACGATGTGTTCATTTTCTGAATTTAGAGATATGCCCAGTTCAAGGATATTTTTATGAACACCCCATATGCTCCTGCAAATAAACAAGGTGAGTGAGATACAAAAACAAACATGGAAGATACAACAAATTATGATGATCATGATGAATTATGATTTATGAATATGATGGTGGATATGAAGGTTGTGATCAACAACTCTTACTCTAACAGGAATATCGATGCTCCCCAACAACAGTGCCAAAAACTTGTTGATTGTTTACACTAACAAGTTTCAATCATAAGAATGATCTTTTACTGAACTAGCTATATCCCGCAAGTATACGAGAGTAGTTGTAGTCAAGGTTGAACACAAGGAGTGTTTGTTAGTTAGGCGTAAGAGTTATGATTTTCAATAATCTAGATCGTTGTACACAAGATGATTGGATTATAACAACTAAATTATAGATTTAAAACAAAACAGTAAATTATCACTTAAGAAAGGTTAAGATTCAGATATGGAAGGATCTTGGACCTAGGATTTTACCAACATATCATAGCATAAAATAGGAGCATGAAATTTAAACATACTAAGTACTTGTTTTAAAGGAGAGTTGTATGTTGCACTTCACCTCTCGGTGCAAGTACAACGATCCTAACTCAATACAACATTTTCATGTATGAATTTCATTTTGGATCACAATCCTACTCCTCAACTCCATAATTTCCACTCTCGTGGTAAAGAAGGAGTTGCCAAGAGAGTACCTCCTTATTCTCCTACTTATCTTCTCAAATCAAGCAAGAAAGCATAAAACATGCACATAAAGTGGCCAGACATACATGCAAGAAGCAAGAAACTAGTGCTCACAAGGTGGAAAAATAAGCAACTTAGCATTTAGTACGCAATTATCATGTTCCTTACATACTATGACATGGGAGCTACTCTCCCATGCCCAAGAAAAGGGAATTACTCGTCCATAATCATGCTTTGTAGATTTGCTATAGAAAATTCATGTTTTAACATGATCTAGAGGAGGGAAAATAAAGAGATCCGAAAATGTAACCACAAGAAGGAGGAATTCTGGCTTGGGGACGAAATTCTCCTCCTTTAGCTGCTCCAAAATGAACTGACTCCTCTCTCGAGAAGCTGCGTGAAGTGGAGAAGCTATGTTGCACCTTTGGAGAAGACAATGGAGAAGAAGAGAGGAAGAAATGGGCTCCTTTGGCAAGAAACCACCCTTGTTCTCTTTAAAATTGCCTTCCTCTGCTCTCCTCTGGCTCTAGGACGAGGGAACTTCCACAAAATGACCGGAGATAACCGTTCATTAAGTTTCCTCTTTGTTTTAAATAAAAATTCATATTTTTTGAAATGCTAAAACTGCTAGAGACACGGCGTGCGTCCAAAGTGCACGCAGTGTAAAACCTTCATCAGTTGCTCCAATCTACATTGCGCACGTCGTACGCTGAAGAAATCCACACCGTGTAACTTTTCAGAAACTTTCAGTCAGCTCGACGCTCCTAGGGGTACGACGTGTGCTGAATTAATGCACGCCGTGCAACTTTTTAGAAACTTTCAGTCTGCTCGACGCTCCCAGGTGCACGACGTGTCTTTTTAAGACACAGCGTGTCAATGGCTGTTCTGGGTTGTTGTGTATTCTACTCATAACTTTCAGCCTGTAGGTCCAATTTACATGCCGTAAAAAGTGGCATTTGCATAGTTTTGAACCCCAAAACATGTAGATACTTGAGGAGCGATCCACTAAGTGATAATATGATCTATTTCTCATCATTTCATTACAAAATGTAGTACCTACAATCTAAACCATGAGACAAGTAAGAATAGCTAAAAATATAGAATCTAGCATGAATGAGAGTGATAATTGAGTCAAAATAACATAGATATGCAACGAAACATGATCCAAAAGATGATATGATTTATGCACATCAAGCGACCAAGAGGCAAACCAACTGGTTCAAGAGTTGAACTGATCAACACAAATTGGTTCAAGCGCATATCTTCATCAACAATATGTTTTATATGATGTAGATCCTAGGTGGTAGTAATTTCTTGTGGCTCCAAGGAATTATAGTAGTATGTCCATAGCCATCGCTTGCATGTTTTAATTATTGCATGGTCTCGTTGTGGTTATAACATGCATATGATACATACTATTAGTATGTGGTGATTGGATATGTATATGTATTTATATATAAAATCCATCAAGACAATATTAAGTCTTAGATGAATTCTATTAGCAACATATGTGAAAAGCTTGATCGAATAGGCATGGGAACCCCAAGGGTGGTGCGTTGTCGATCTCATGGAAGTGTGACGGTAATAATGTCAGCCTTCTAAGAGGAGTGCATTATTATTGTGTTGGTTTTTGGGTCAGTCTTAACTGTGTGTCCTTAATGATATTAAGCACCAGAGGCGTGCATATGACTATGGAAAGGAGTTGCACTTATCATATATCTAGGAGTTGCATATTGATGCAATTGGAAAAAGTTACGTACCTTAATAATTGACTATGGACGTTGGTGTTGGCCAGGTAATAGTTGAATTGTTTAAATCTTGGCTCACTAGAAGATTGTACACTGCAATCTTCCAAATTGATCCATGATAGTTATCAATTTGTGCAAATTAGTGAGAGTGATAATTAATTAAAGGCCTATTTGATATCGTTAACTTATAAATTCAAACAAATAAAAAATGTTTTGGAAAGTTGCAATATTTCTTTGTAGAATCTAGTAACAAATACAATTGTGATCAGTCCTTGAGTAGGACAAACTAAACAAGATTTACTTCTAGATCTGGTTTAGAATTTTGAGAAGAATTCTCATAAATGAGCAAAAGCTTTATGTCGTTGAAAGACCAGAGCCAAAGGACCCACTGTAGATGTGCCTAAGGCTAAAATGGATGCTTACTTGAAGCATGCCAATGATGTCACAAACATCAAAGACCTTATGCTATGTTGTATGAACTATGAGTTGCATGAACAACATGAAAACATGGATAGCCTCGAGATGCTGACACATCTTAAGAATTATGTAAAGCAAGAAAGGTATAATGTCTCCAAAGCACAAATTGAGTGCAAACTGATAGAGGGAGATCCAGTAGAGCCCCATGTGGTCAATATGATTGGGCATGTGGAAAGATGGGTATTTCTTTTAGTTCAAGAGTTGACCACATATATGAATCTAAAAATCATTGTAAGAATCATATACCCAGTGTATCAAGTGCTATCACTTGAGTAACTTGGCTAAACCATTGTCAGAATCAGTTAGCATATTGATGCTAAAGAAAGATTGAAGAAGGAAAAAACCATGATGTTGATCGACGGATGAGATTATAAGGATAAAAGTAAGGCCAAGAAGTGTTTTGAGGCTGAGCTTAAGTCAATTCTTTTGTACTCAAGATAAGGAGAAGGGTAAGTGCAAAAGCAATCTATCCTTTTTCACTTGAAGGAACTAAGGAAGAAAAAAGAGATAGAGATCCCTACTTCAGGACCCAATAAGTAGTAATATAGAACTATATGGAGTAAGGGTTGTTGCCACTACAGTTGGAAACTATCATTCATGGGAATGTAATAGAATTAGTGAATTGCTATTATATACCTGCAATAGATGAAAACATCATGGATCTTGTATGGATAAGAATATATTGATGTATCATTTTATAGGATGAGGTCTTATATGGCAATGCCCTAAGTCTCATAATCTATACTTGATAGTTGTAGAGATAAATGTGTATGACACATATAATGAATGAATTGATGACTCAAACAATGAATGCCCATAGCATTGTCATCTAGAGCGCGTAAATGAGAAATGCATTTCTAGAATCCATTTGATGGTTACTAGACTCTTTTGGTTATTGAACCAATAGAGACATGCAAGTCTTATTTGTTGTGCAATATGACGAAAGCATCTTCACTAGATATAGTGGGAGAACGAGTATTCTATTAGGGCTAGTACATATTGATGTACATAAGACCTTTTAGAATAAATGCTAAAGGTAGTTACTAGTACCTCATTATAGTTAATGATGCTATTAGTAGATATAATTTGTATTTAATGAAATACAAGTATGAATCTCTTGAAGTGTTTAAGGAGATTATGAATGTAGTATGTAACTGACTTGATAAAATGATTCAATATGATCGATGTTGAGATATTTTAAACCAAGAGTTTGAGCACCTTATAGAGACAATAATAATGTATCATGATGAATCCATCTAAAACACAATGATATTGTATCATAAGAGTGTATCAAAAGGAAGTAGTAACACCTTGTTAGTCATGGTGTGATTATTAATAGAATTTAGTTGATATTCTATTTTCTTTTGGGCACATTCTTAACACTAAACAATGTACCGTATAAAGGTTTAAAAGACACCATATGAGATATGTCATGGGAGGTGTACCGATGTGTCTTTTATAGTGATTAGGGATGAATGATTATATAAAAAAAATAGTTTCTTAAAAATCTTTATCCACAAAATAAAATAAATGTTATTTTGTTAAAATACTTCTTATCCCAATCCAACAACAAAGTTGTTTGTCAATCTAGATGGTTGTATTACTGAAAAGAACTTAGTTCCAAAGGAATCGGTGGGAGTAAAAGTAGAACTTGAAATGATCAAGACAAATAAGAAAACATTGAACCTAAAGAGGTATAATATGAATAAGGAGAATCACAAGCTGTTGTGGAATCTCAATTTCTTTATGTAACACAATGCCTCATAATTCTAGTAGAAAATGCCTTGAGTTTGAAAGATTATGATACCTTATAACTCATAAAGGCAGTGAGTTGATCATATATGATGAGTCAACTATCTACCTAGAAGCTATTGAGGAACCATAATCTAAAGCATGGCTTGAGGCCATGAGATTCAAGATGGACACCATGCAAACCAACAAGGTATGACCTTGGGATTCATCTGAAGGGTAAAACCCATAGGGTGCATTTGGGTCTTTGAAAGGAGACCAAAATGGAAGGTTTTAGTTTGGTTGCAAAGAATTTCAATCAAGTTCAATGTGATTAACATGATGAAATCTTTTCACCAGTTACCATGGTTAAATCCATCAGGATCATGCTTGTTATTGCAGCTTAATATGACTAAGAGATTTGGCATATGGATGTTAAAAATGCACTAGTACAGAAATGGGTTATAACATCACTATCTGTAGGGTCGGTTTTTCCAAATAACCGACTTTATATGTCTACAAAAAATGCGGGCACCACCTAAGACCTCTTAGGTCAGTTTTTTTTAAATAAACTGACCTTGTAGTGTAACTCTATAGGGTCGGTTTTCCAAATAACTGACCTTATATGTCTATAAAAAACACGGGCACCACTTAAGACCTCTTGGGTCGCTTTTCTTAAAATAACCGACCTTGTAGTGTATCTCTATAGGGTCGGTTTTCCAAATAACCGACCTTATATGTCTATAAAAAATGCGGGCACCACTTAAGACCTTTTGAGTCGCTATTTTTAAAATAACCAACCTTGTAGTACATCTCTATAGGGTCAGTTTTTTAAAATAAGCGACCTTATAGACAATTTTTCCGACGGCAAAAATTTGCTTGGTTTTGGCTTCCCGCCTCGATCTATAGGGTCGGTTCTACATTATAACTGACCTTACAGGGCTCCTCGGTCAACGAATTCGTCGACCGAATAAGAGCTGCATTTCACGTATACAAGCATCTATAGGGTCGGTTTTTTTTTATAATCGACTTTAAAGTCCTCCTCGGTTCAGCACCTCTAAGGTCGGTTATTCCTACAAAACCGACTTTAAAGGCCTCCTCGGTCAAAAAATTCGTCGATTGATTTCTATTCTGGATCCAGATAGTTCACGCATGTATAAGCACATCTAGCGTCGTATTTGCACTTATAACTGACCTTAGAGCCTTCCTTGGTCGACCAATATTTCGACCGATTAATTCGGTCGACAAATTCGTCGACCGATAATTACCTCTAAGGTCAGTGTTTTCCTTAAAACCGACCCTAGAGGTACTTATGCGAAGGAAATCTGGCTCTTTCTTGGTCGACAAATTCGTCGACCGATATCTATTCTGGATCTAGATAGTTCACGCATGTATAAGCACCTCTAGCGTCAGATTTGCTCTTATAACCGACCTTAGAGTATTTCTCAGTCGACAAATTTGTCGACCGATAAGGAGTCAGTTTTCATGTGTATAAGCAACTTTTAGGGTCGGTATTTTCTTTAAAACTGACCTTAGAAGTCCATTCTATCGACAATATTGTCGACCGAAACATATCGGTCGACGTATTTGTCGACCGAGGAACGACTAGAAAAACCAACCGTCGTAACGGCTAAAAAAATCAACCGTCGTAACGGCTAAAAAAATCAACCGTCGTAACGGCTAAAATTTCAACCGTCGTAACGGCTATAAATACGACCGTTGACCGTCATAACGGCTACTTTTTCGATCGACCGTTGGCCGACCGATAGACGATCGTTGCGGTCGTCGGTCGACAAATTGTCGACCGAAATTGGCTCTGTTTTGCTATAAATAGCACCCAAAATGATCCATTTCTTCACACCTTCACATTCTCACTTCTCTAGCTCCTCTCTAGTGTATTCTTGTGAAAATCTTCAACTTCTCTACATCCAATTCTTGCTTGCTATTTCTCCATTTCAAAGCAACAAAATGGCTTCATCATCTACGCACAGAAAGAAGCAAGTTGCAGGTAGGAAAGGAAGGACGGGCCTTGCACCGCTGCCGTTCATCAACGACGTCCCTTTCATCGACTAAGCTGCAGGCGACCGCTACCTCAGGCTCTCCTAAAAAACTCCTCTTCCACGACGGCCAGTCGACGTCATGGACTTCCAAAGCATTGTCAATTTGGAGGAACTTTTTGAGGTGCAACATTTGACTGATTTTCTAAATCCCTCCTTCCAATCCTACTCCTCCAAACTAGTTAATGAATTCTATGCCAATTTAGTTGAACATCCTGAACATGATTTCTTCTCCTCTATGCTTGGTGGGTATGGTTTCAATTTTACTGAGGAGGGTATTCTTGAAATACTTGACATAGATATAGAAGAATATAAAAATTTTATTGATCTCACTAGAGGAACTCCACTCAACAAAATCTCCCAAGATAACACTACAATTAGCCTTAGTGATGTCAAAAGAGCCATCTTTCAATCAAATACGACTTGTCATGAAGATAGGGGTACCTATTATGCTATAAATTTAAAACCGGAAGCTAGGGTCATAAATCTCATTGTTGCCACCAATATCCATCCTAGAGCAAACAAATCTGAAGTACCCACCTTTCGTATGTACCATATCTATGCCATTCTCAAAAGTATTCCCATAAACTTTATTCGTATCATCATTAAGAATATGTTTGAGTTTTATGGCAATCCACCTTATGCTGACTTTGTATGCCAAATCACTCAACATTTTCTTAAGAAGAATATTGAGGACGACTTAGGTTACACATGGGATAGAAAACCCCAAAAAATAAGTAAAAATACAGTGGAAAAGATGGGAATTGACTTTGGCCACAAAAGGTCTAGGACTGAAGGGGAGACATCCACCCAAGACATACCTCCACCACCTCCTCCTACCAACCTACCCCATGATCCTATTACAAATACCTTGACATATATTGCTGGCTCCCAATATCACCTAAGTAGGCAATTGGATTATAATCACAATGTCATGACTTATTTAAACCAAAGGATGCAAACTCTCTCTCCTAACCAACCTGATGAATATCCCTATTCCCTTAATCCTGGCATGATAAATCCCTACAATCCTTCCTACAACTACTATCAAACTCCACCTCCACCATCTCCTGATCTCACACATACTCAGTTTTCCCCAATTCAACTTCAAGACATTGCTGCCAGCTTTCGCTTTGATCATGTTCCCACCTTCTTGGAGGCTTATGCCTTAACCATGACAGGTGCCTTGGAGTGGCAGACACTGGTCAAATATTATGGAGCTGAGCCCTTTCTTGGAAAAGACCCAGACATTGATGTAATCCTTCAGTCTTTCTAGTGAGATTATGAGATATCTTTGTAATGATGTAATATATCTTTTTATAAAGCAAGTATGTCATGTTTCATCTTATAAAGTGTATGGGCATTAAATTGTTATGAATAAAAGTGTTTTCCATGGCTTCATTTGGACATATACATGTTATATAAGAATATTGTTATTTCAAATGATTGAAAAATAAATTATGGCTAAATTTGACAAAGCATCACTTGGTTAATCTCATACACACACACTTGGTACTTAATTTAAAACATTGAAACAGGGTTAATCTCGGTCGAAAATATTATCGACCGAGGATGACTTTAGGGTCGGTTTTTTCCTTATAACCGACCCTAGAGCTCTTTCGTTCGACAAATAGTCGGCCGACTGAATTTTGAATAGAGTTTAGTACTTTTCAAAATGTTATAAAGCATTGGGATCTCAATCTTTTATCTCATTGTTGGGAATTCACATCCCTCAATACTACCATCATCACATTTGCTGATTCTGGGTATTCAAACCCTTAGTTCATCACTAAACATGGTTATCACTTATCAGGTAACTATTACCTTCAGGTCATCTGACCAAGGTATTCAGGATATTTGTTACACAATCATCTCAATTTCATATCAACCATATCAATTTCATATCAACATCATGCAATACAAAAATAACATATCTATTCCCTCATTAGGGTTAGAGTTTCCCATCTTTATCAATTAGGGTTCACATATCATCATCCCATATTGAAATTTCACATAACATTATCCCATATTAGGGTTTTACACAACACCACCCTATATTAAGGTTTCACATAACATTTACATATTAGGGTTTCACATAACATCATTCCATATAAGGGTTTCACATAACATTATCCCATATTAGGGTTTCATACGACATCACCATATATTAAAGTTTCACATAACATCATTATTAGGGTTGTGGAAGCACTTTAGAGCTCCTCGGTTGACGAATTTGTCGATCGAGACCCCTTATAGGGTCAGTTATTAGAAAAACCGACCCTAGAGGTGCTTCTAAGAAAGAAATCTGGCTTCATTCGGTCGACAAATTTGTCGACCGACACATTCGGTCGACGAATTTGTCGATCGAATGAAGCCATAATTCTTTCTTAGAAGCACCTCTAGGGTCGGTTTTTCTAATAACCGACCCTATAGGGGGTCTCGGTCGACAATATTATCTACCGACAATGTCCAATTTAGTTATTCACACATGTATAAGCACCTCTAGGGTCGGTTATACGAAAAAACTGACCCTAGAGGTGCTTGTACGAAGGAAATCTTGCTCCTTCTCGGTCGACAAATCGTCGACCGAAACGAGTCAGATTTTTTTGTATTAGCACTTGTAGCGTCAGATTTACCTATTAACCGACCCTAGAGGTCAATTCAGTCGACACATTCATTGACCGAGTTTGCGTTTGATTGTTATTAAACAACCCAACACAAGCACCATTTATCTGTAGAGTCGGGTTTTGTTTGTTAATCGACGCTACAGTTTTTCGCTCCGTACAAAAAGCCGAAATTTTAGTCTTTCTTCCTCCCGCGAAACCCTTTTCTCTTTTCTAATCTCTCTCCCGCGGCGCCGCGAAACCCATTTTCACTTTGTCATTCCGCCGCAAATGCTTCTCCGTGAAGCCGTTTCCTCCTCTCCACGCCGCCAAGAGGATTGTGAATCTTGTCGTCGCCGTGAAAAGGATCGTGAAGCTCGTCGTCGCCGCCTTCCCCTCTTTCTCCACGAAGCCCGTCGTTGCCGTGAAGCTCTTTGTTGCCGTGAAGCTCGCCATCGCTGCCTTCACTCTTCCACGAAGGTCGCCGCCTCTCCGTGAAGTTCTTCTCTTCCTCCACGAAGATCGCTGCCATTTCCAAGTAAGTTCGAGCTTCCTTCGTTCCTTGTTCCCCTTCATTCCCGCCCGCCCCGCCCGCCGCCATTGCTGCTTCCAGGTCGATCTCGGTCGACAATTAGTCGACCGAGAGCCCACCTACACGCAGCATCCCGGTCCACTCTCGGTCGACAAATTATCGACCGAGAGTGGACCTGGACGCTGCGCGCAGGTGGGCTCTCGGTCGACTAATTGTCGAACGAGATCGACCTGGAACTTATTTATGTTGGAGCTATAAATGTTTTAATCATATTTGCTGTAATGTTCACAAATAGTTCTGAATATTATAATGATTTCAATCTTTGGACTGTTGGAAACGGTCTTACTTTGCTAATTTGTACAAGTATTTTCCATTTTATATGATTTGATAACCCAATAATAAAAACATGCATGTCTTTTTTCATATGTAATCATAATATAAATTTTAGAAATTAATACTAGATTAGACATGTGTACTCCTAGATTGACACTTTAGGGTTGATGCATGATGTTTAACTTAATATATAAATATGAAAATAATGCATTTATATATTAACTTTGAAACCCGTTCAAAATTTACTCATTAGGAGTAAACTTTGGATAGTCCCCGGTTTGGGACTATTTTTGGATATTTTAATCTCACTTAGGATGTACCTGTATAATGTATGTTTAGTTTTGTAGATCATTTCAGTAGGATTTCTCCATTTGTTCTCTGGGTACATATGTGAGTGGTTATTTGCCATTTACATCGGTGTACTTGGAGAACTTAGGGGAAATGCTGCTGAAATTTTCTTCAAAACTAAACATACATTATACAGTTACTAGTGAGATTAAATATTCAAAAATGGGATAGGTGGTACACTTTAGTATATAAAATTAACTTTCTATCAATAAAAACTTACAAATTATTATAGTATCAATATTAAACTGTTAGTTTTATAATTAATTTTAATGTGATATAGAAAATGGATCGAAGTTGGATGTCTATCAAGAACCGTTGCAGTCTAGAGTTTGCTAAAGGTCTTGATGAATTTATCAGATTTGCTGAGGAACATAGGAAACTACCTACAGATAGGCTATATTGTCCATGTAGAAATTATTGTAACAATTTGAAAGTTGATACTGGTGAGGAGATTAAGAATCATGTCATATGCAATGGGATCATACAAGGTTATAATGAATGGTATTGGCATGGAGAGAAATTGAATTATGGAGCAGAAAATGTCGATACTAATAGTTGTGTCATAGTAGATATAGATAATGATGATAATGTTAATAATGAACTGATTCAAGATGACCAGATTCAGGATGATATAATTGATGAGATGCTACGTAGTTGTCAGGACAATGTCATTGATCCACCTTCTTTATTTTCAAACATTGTCCATGATGCTAAAAAACCATTATATAAGGGTTGTACTAAGTTCACAAGGTTGAGTATTGTGATGCGATTATACACTCTTAAAGATCAAAACCGGTGGAGCGATAAGAGTTTCACTTCAATGTTGTCTTTGTTAAAGGAAATTCTTCCTGAAGGCAACGAGCTTCCAATTTCAACATATCAAGCAAAGAAAATAATGTGCCCAATGGGAATGGAGGCTAAGAAGATTCATGCATGTCCAAATGATTGTGTGTTATTTCAGAAGGACTATAGTAATTTGATAAATTGTCCAAAATGTGGTGCGTCAAGGTATAAGACTACAAATTCAGCTAAGGCTAAAAATGGCTCTCATGCCAAGGTGATGTGGTATCTACCAATAATACCACGATTTCAACGCTTATTTGCTAATACAGAAGATGCGCAAAATTTTTCTTGGCATGGGAAGTTAAAGGTCAATGATGATGGCTTCCTACGACATGCATCTGATTCACCACAATGGAAGAAAATTGATTTATTATACCCTCAATTTGGTAAAGAACCAAGAAACCTAAGACTTGGACTCTGTACAGATGGAATGAATCCCTATGGTACATTAAGCAGCCAACATAGCACGTGGCCTATTATGATTGTTATATACAATCTTCCTCCTTGGTTGTGTATGGAAAATAAGTATGTGATGTTGTCAACATTGATATCAGGGCCCAAGCAACCTGGAAATGATATTGATGTTTACCTTCAACCTCTAATTGATGACCTAATGAAACTATGGGAAGAAGGTATTATGACATATGATGCTTCACGTAAAGAGATCTTCAGTTTGCGTGCTATGTTATTTTGCACGATTAATGACTTTTCAGCTTATGGAAATTTGTCTGGATATAGCATAAAAGTATACAAGGCATGTCCTATTTGTGAGGAAAATAATGATTCAATCAGACTGAAACATGGTGGTAAAATCGTATATCTTGGTCATCGGAGATTTCTCCCACCAGTGCATCCTTATCGAAGGCAACACAAAACCTTTAATGGGTCAACTGAGGAACGAAGTGCTCCTAAACCTATATCAGGACATGTTGTATATGATAGGGTGAAACATATTATTAATGAATTTGGAAAGAGTTCAAGTAGTCATACACTCGCATGTGACAAATATCTATACAAGAAGAGGTCAATATTCTGGGATCTTCCTTATTGGAGATCTTTGGCAATTAGACACTGCATTGACGTCATGCATGTTGAAAAAAATATTTGTGATAGCATCATCGGTACGCTATTGAACATACCAGGAAAGACTAAAGATGGCATCAAATCTAGAAAAGATTTAGAATTAATGGGTATTAGAAAAGAATTATCAGTGGAGATCAAGGGTCACCGCACATATTTGCCACCGGCTTGTTACACTTTGTCAAAGAAATAGAAAAAGACTTTCTGTGAGTGCTTGTATAATATTAAGGTTCCACAAGGATACTCTTCTAATATTCGTAGATTGGTATCAATGAAGGATCTGAAACTGATAGGTCTCAAATCTCACGATTGTCACACCTTAATGCAACAAATTTTACCTGTGGCTATTCGATCTATATTGCCGAAGCATGTAAGGTTTGCAATCACAAGACTCTGTTTCTTCTTCAATGAAATATGCAACAAAGTGATACATCCTGATACTCTCGATAAATTATAGAAAGATGTAATTGTTACCATGTGTCAGCTTGAAATGTATTTTCCTCCTTCATTTTTTGATATCATGGTTCATCTTGTAGTACATATTACAAGGGAGGTGAAGATGTTGGGTCCAATTTTCTTACACTGGATGTATCCATTTGAACGCTACATGAGTGTTTTTAAAGGTGATGTTCGGAATCGTTATCGTCCTGAAGGGAGTATTGTTGAGCGTTACGTGGCTAGGGAGGTGATGGACTTTTGTAATGATTTTTTGAATTGCAATGAAACTTGTAGCGATAAAAAAAAATCCCCATCACATTGGATCTTATTGTGGCAAAGGAACTCTGGGAGGACGAGTGAAAGGAATCAGTCGTGAGTTGTGGGAACAAGCGCATTTGTATATTTTACACAACATCGATGAAGTTAGTAGCTACATCACAGAACACAATGATCTTATCAAGAGAAATCATCCGCGATCCAGTTCAATGTGGCTTGCAAGAGAGCATAATCGAACATTTATTAGGTGGTTTGAAGAGAAAGTATTTAATCAACTATCCGAATCACCAAATAATGTTGTTGAAAACATAAAATGGCTCGCCTTTAAGCCAAAAATGGATGTCATGTCATATGAAGGTTATGACATTAACGGATTTTCATACTACACAAAGCGTCAAGATGAAAGTAGTGTAGTTCAAAATAGTGGGGTCACTGTTAAAGCTTGTTCATTGTATTTTGCTAGTGCCAAAGATAAAAGACCACGCGAAGCTGAGATGTCATATTACGGCGTCATTGGGGACATATGGGAAATGGACTATACAAATTTTCGAGTTCCTATATTTAGGTGTAATTGGGTTGACAACAATAAAGGAGTTTTAGTGGATGAGTTGGGTTTCAAATTGGTGAATTTTGAAAAGATTGGTTTCAAATATGAGCCATTCATCATGGAAAACCAAGCAAAACCAGTATTCTATATTGATGACCCGGTAAATAAAAATTGGTCTGTCGTTCTTAATGGAAAAAGACAGTTTACTGTAGATCCTATAAATGAAGAAGAATACTATGAAAAGTATGATGATTCTAGTCCATTCTCAGTTGGTTTGCCAAGTGTAATGTTGAAGATAACACCGATGAATATTATAAACATCAAGACCATGCTGAAGGAATTTTCCTTGACTAACAACTCAACCAATACTAAAGGCATGTATTCTTTGAATTATTTATTTTATTATCATGTATACCTTATCACTTGTGCTTTTATTATCACTTTTTTTTATCATGTATACTTGCATGTTCTAAAATGGCGAGTGAAGATGAACATTTTGAGCATGATCAGCACCATGAAGATGAACATTCTGAGCATGAGAACCATGAGGATGGTAGTGGTGATGCTAAGAACAGTAGAGGTCCTACATTGATGCGTAGGCTGCAGGAGCTCAGGGCTAAAGGAGATAAATTGCCAGTCCAGTTTGATATGACAGGAGCACCTATTGGGGAACATGCTAGTTCTTTCAAGCATTACGTAGGGGCGACCGCGCGCAGTAAGGTGCCAATAGATATAAAAAATTGGCATGATGTTCCTAATGCCAAAAAAGACCTCATATGGAAAGATATATCTGTGAGTGGAAGTGATATCATTTTAATATATTTTTTATCTATTGATTCTAATTTAGTTTGCTTGGAATTAATTCCTTTTCAAAACAACATTATTAATTGCTTCTTTTGTATGTATAGGGTTTTTTTCATCTAAATGAAAAAGATCACAAGAAAAGAGTGCTACAACGTTGTGGTGTACGATGGAGGGGTTTTAAGACATATCTTGTAAGGGAATTTATAAATAATCCTAAACAAAAGAAGAAAGCTTCAGATGTATATATTTTTATTGATCCTGAGGTGTGGGAAAGATTTCTTGCAGCTAGGAGATCGGAAGAGTTTCAGGTAATAAATATTGTAATGTATTGTATGAATATTTTATACAATTAAGGAGGTGAATCTTTTTATACATGTTTGCCAAGTCTAAATTGCAATACCTCGTTTTAAATGATCAGGCTATTCACCAGGCTCAAAAGGAAAGACGGGCTAAAAATGTGCATGACCATCGCTTGGGGCCCGGTGGTTATGCCTTCCGCCGCCAACTACAAGAGAAGCAATCATCTTCTGGAGAAGAATCTAGTACAACCCAAGTTGAGCGACCACCCCGACACATGACATGGATTGATGCTAGAAAGAATTGAGCCGGTGAAATTGTCAACCCTGTAACTAAGGAGGTGGCACAAAAGATGGTAGGTTTATCCCAACTAAGTAAAGAGTAACTTCCACAAACTTAGATTTATTTATATCTAATTGATATTGTGATTTAATATTTTTATTAACTATGAATAGATTGATCTCCACGAGCAAAGGAAGGAAGGAAAGTTCATCCCAACTGGCTACTTGGATGAACTAGCAGTTGCTCTTGGTACGAAGGAGCATCCTGGCCGTGTTAGGGGATTAGGAGCTGGCATAGGATTCAAGTCTTATTTTGGCCCTTTGCAATCTAAAAGAGGTCGTGTAGGAGGTTTTACAAAAGAGGATCTTGAAGCATTAGTAGCACAGAAAGTAAAAGAAATAATGTCTTCATTTCAGCCTACTCAACCTTCTCAACCTATTCATACTACACGTCTCTCAAGTGATGAGGTACAAGCCCATGCTACAGTTGTAGAAGGTCATGGGAGCACTCCCGATGAACCACCACAACAATATGTAGTACGTTTTTGTTTTATATGTTGTGTTATTAGTATGATAAATATATGATAATATATATAGTTATAACATGTATCTGTTCTACTGTTTCTTATATAACTTATATTATTTCAATCTAGGTTGGTATGAACTGTAAACTTGCTGTGGAGGTTCCAGAATATAATGTTGTGGCAGCGAGCAAAGTGTACAACCTTGGTGGTACATTGCATTTCCAACAAATTACTGATGACATCTGCCGTGTGTCCATCCATCTTGTGTATGACGGAATGGGGGACAAACCACTACCCATACCTAATCCTGAATATAGTACAGTTGAAGAAGCTGAGGGTGCTATGGTGGGTTGGCCTAGACACTTGGTTATCAATGGCAAGGTATACCTTATTTCTACCATATTTTTCATATTTGACTGCATATATGAACTCATGTAATATAAGTATGTAATTTAATTAATAGGTTTGTAAACCAAAAAGTAAAACTTCTGCTAGTCGTCCTCCTATGCCCAAGCCATCTTTCATTCCCGAAACTACATTCGACGAATTGGGAAGCAAATATAAAGGTTTGTGTCGATACTTAGCTAACCAAAGATCGGGATCAAATATGATGGTCAAGTTAACAGAAGATGCAGTTGGGAGGGACTTTGAGAATTTTACTTTTCTTGACGATATTATAGAGTTGTTCCGGTATGATTGGCTGAACACTTCGATAATAGAAGTATGGATAAGGTAAGGATCTATCAATATATATAGAAAATTCCAATACAAATTTTTAGCTTATTTCTACATATGAAAATAATTACAAATGTTTAACAACCATTTATATACCGAGGTCACCAACTTTGATATAAAGAATATTGCATTCTTAGTTCCTTCTGTCACTAGTCAGGTGGAGATAAATATTGAGGATGTGAATGAGTACTTCTCTGATGCATTCAAATATTTTGCTAGTGAGGGGAAGGAAATTATCCTAATTCCTTTTAACGTCCAGTAAGTATTATTATTCAATATAATTTTAATAATGAATGAAACTATTTATTTTAATGTTTGTTTTATTCTTACTCAGAGCTAGACATTGGGAATTACTGGTGATTGTCCCAAAATTGATGACTCTTTATTATCTTGACCCAATGGGTAAAACAACAAGGAGTCACAAACTGAAATTGTCAGCTATGGAGTAAGCATAAATTTAATCAATTGCTTCAACATGATATTTTATTTAGAATTTCTATTTTACCAACTATCGTTTAATTGATAGGGGTATAAAGGCTTTTCGTGAAGCTGGAGGACAAATACCCACAAAATTAAAGACATTGACTTTGAAAAATGGCAAGGTAGCTACTTTGACAACTGCTTAGTCTTATATGTATTAATTTTTCAATTCTAATATGTCAACTCTTATATATACTCTTATCTCAATTGTTGTTTATAGTAGTTTACTAACATTAAGTATAATTCGTTATTTGTAGTGTCCTATGTAAAATAATGATTGGGCTTGTGGCTACTATGTAATGAAATACATGCAAGCTATTGTCAAACAAGCATCACATGACATTCAGACTATAAGTCAGGTAATAAAGAATAACATCATAAATTTACAAGTGATTGTAGTCATTTTTATAAAATATTAGTATGTGCATTTTCTGTTACAGATCTTTACAACTCAGCCTTACACACATGTGGACTTGAATGAATTCCGAGAAGAGTGGTCAAAGTGTTTTATAAGTGAAGTCGAAATGGCATTGGATTAAATATGTCGGCTCCATTTATGTATGTGGTTTGAGTACGTACTCTTTCATATTTTTACTTTTGTAATATGTCATCTCAGACTTGCACTCTATCATTTTGTAAATTATGATATTTATTATCATTTTTGTTATGAATGTGTGGTTTTGAATGGTGACGGTTGAGCATCAATGCTCCCCTCTCCCAGAATATATGAATCTTCTTGTTCTTCTGTTCTATAACAATTTCTGTAGAAATTTTTAAAAAAAAAATCGTAACTTCTAGCGTCGGTTTTTTAAATAACCGACCCTACAGATTGAATTCATTGTACACTCTTCGGTCGAAAAATTTTCGACCGAAATAGAACTTCTAACGTCGGTTTTTGTAAAAAACCGAGTCTACATGTCCTCTATAAGGTCGGTTTTTTGAAAAAACCGAACCTAAAGATTGAATAAAACATTTCAGTGTAAGATTCGGTCGACAAACTTCTCGACCGAAATACTATCGGTCGAGAAGTTTGTCGACCGAGACTTACACTGAAATATTTTATTCAATCTTTAGGGTCGGTTTTCTCATAAAACTGACCTTATAGAGAGTTTTCGGTCGACAATTTTCTCGACCGAGAGTTACCACTGAAATGGTATTCAATCTTTAGGGTCAGTTATTTCATAAAAACTGACCCTGTAAACGTTCTCGGTCGACAAGTTTCTCGACCGAGAACGTTTACAGGGTCGGTTTTTATGAAATAACCGACCTTACATGCTCCTTTTTTTTGCCTAGGTCAGAATTTTTACAACCTCTTGCGTCGGTGTTTACTCTGTAAGGTTAGTTTTATTTGGTTAAATAATCCGACGCTATAGACCAAATTCTGTAGCGACGCCCACCTAGGCGTCGGTTAAAAAGTGACGCTGCAGGCTTTAAAAAACCGACGCTACAGACCATTTCTGTACTAGTGATGCTTTCCTTAACTGGAATAATTATGAGGATGTGTAGGCAACACAACCTAAAGGTTTATACATCCATTAATGTAGATAAAGTCTGTAAGATATAAAGGTCAATATTTGGATTGAAGCAAGCATCTAAGAGATGGAATCTTCTATCTTGATAAGACAGTCAAAGAGTTTGACTTGAGTCAAATGAAGATAAAATATGTGATAACAAAAGATTTAGTGGGAGCATATTTATATTCTACATGGTTGGGGAATACCGTCCTTATCCTACAATATTAAACATGTCAAGGAAAGTACCTTCTCCATGAAGGGTTTAGGCAAAACATCCTATGTGATAGGAACTAAGATCTATAGATATAGATTTGGAAAGCTTCTTGACCTAAGGAAGAGCACATTCATTGGAAAAATGTTGAAAGGGTTCAACATGCAAGACTCAATGAGAGAAAACTTGTCCATGATTCCATGGAGTTAGTCTCTCAGGTAGGGGTGTAAACGGTGCGGGTACGGTGCGGGTCTGGCCATACCCATACCCATACCCATCAAATTTAGTGGGTCCGGTTCCGGTTCTAGACCTGTATAATACAAAACCTGGACCCGTACCATACCCGTACCCGCAATAATAGCGGGTATGCGATGCGGGTATGCGGGTAAGCGGTTCTATAAAACATCATCTTGCTTATGTAAGAGAAATGACTATGTTATATATATTTAACACAACAAGATATTTTTATCATATAGTATATTAACATGTAATAGTTATATTAGACAATGCTATATTCTATACAATAAAATTAATTGAGTAATTGTTTACATATTTGTAATCATGATCATAACATTTAATTTATGTAGAAAGTAATGTAGAGTAGTAGACATTTTGATTTTAAGTTTACATATGATGTTCGTTATTGTAACTAGAATAGTTAATTCTTAGTTATATGACATTATGACTTTAGTCTCAACCTTAGAGTAGGATATAATCTCAATAATTATATTAATTAGACTAGTAAAGTATAATATATATAACATATTATTTTAGTAGTTACTTATGTATAGCGGGTACACGGGTCTAGCGGGTATGGGTCCAAGCATACCCATTATTGGACCCGCTTATATGCGGGTCTAAAGGTATACGGGTCCAAGGGTATGCGGGTATAAAAAATTAGACCCGTGACGGGTTTTTTAAGGGTCCGGATTTGTGGGTCCGCGGGTCTACCCGTACCCATTTACAGCCCTACTCTCAGGAGCCTAATATCCTGGTTCTTATGAAGAACAAGAACACATGATAGATGCCATATGCATTCACAATTAGATCTATCTTGAATGAAATGCTATGTACTTATCCCATTATCTCGTATGTATTGGACATGATGAGAGGATATATATACTTATCTAGCAATCTCATATGTATTAGATTTGATGAGAGAGAGTACATGTTAGATCCTAGTGAAATTAACTGAACTACCATAAAGAACATCCTTCTGTACTTAAGAATCACTAAAAGGATTAGTTCCTTCATCATGGTAATAAGGAAGAGTTGGGTGTAAAGGGTTACAGTGATGCAAGCTTCTAAAATGACAAATAAATTATCAAAATCTAATTTAATGTTTGAACTTATAATAGAACTATAAGAGTTCTGAGCAAGAGACAATTGTTTAAATCTACAATAGATGTTGAGTATCATGGTGTTATGTGAATAATAGAAGATATTGTATGGATAAAAAAGTTCATATAGATAAACTTATGGGAGGTTCCAACCTTTGATGATACAACAGAAATATTGTATAATAATGGAGCTACTGAATAGGTTGTAATCCCAGACATCATACTACAACACTTCCATCTCATGTGAAAGGTCGCACAATGAAGAGATATGAAACTTGCAAATACCGACTAGAAGAAAATGTTGCTAACCCTGTACAAAAGTGCTTGCGCAGCAGAAACATGATGAACATGTTAAGATCACTTGGGATAAGACTCATGGGTGATTGGCTCTAAGTACAAGTGGGAGTATGTTGGTATGTATGCCCATAGAGCCAATAATTTGATGATTGCAATGGGGCGTTAGATACCTGATTTGATAATAATAAAGGTTATTTTGTCTATTATGTTTGTCTCAACATGAGATGATTACATGGACATAGTAGATGTCTAAAGAATGATGTTACTCGGTGACATATGTCTTCAAGTACGTGACTTAAATAATGAGATCATATGTATGATAAGAGTACATACATTCTTGTTATGTCCCTAGTTAGATATTACTATGGAAGTAAAATACACAGCAATAACACATAAGACTAGAGTTTGTGTTGATAGATGACAGAGTCTCATTAGTCATGATATATGATATCAAGTCAAGCACACAGGTACATGTTAGAGAACAATGTATCAAATAAACTCACGATGAGAGTGATACATGGATACCATGGAATGGTAGTTAGAATCAACTCTCATAGTGATAGCAGTGATTGTGGTTCTTACACTTAAAGTCACTACATTCATCACATGCCTTTCATGTATTTTGACATCATCCATCGTGATCTTAAATAAGGGTTTCCATAAAGGTGGTGCTTGGGTATAAGGGTCTCCATAAAGGTGGTGCTTGGGTGTACTGTGACACATGAGGATAGAATGTGAGTGATGTAGATGGGATTTGTGCCTACTACATGAGATTGATATTCAGGGCCTCTTGATAAGAGAGACTGAGAAATGTTTGGTCTATGCTACATTTAAGCATTTTTAGCATTAATTATCGAAAGAATATATTTCTGTGAATTTATGTGGTTCCGTGTGTTAATTTCAGGAAAAACAAGTATCTGCTACCGTAGATACCATCGACGGTGGTCGATACCATTGACCGGACCACAGGCTTCCAGCCGCAAGGACCAGAAGAAATTCGATACTATCAACAGGGATGTCGATGGTATTGAGACACCATCAGGTTGCTGGCGAGAAGTGCATCGATACTATCAACCAAAATGTCGATACTATCGACTGGTGGAGCTACAGCGACACAAAACGACAAAATTGTCGCTACAGGTTCGTCGATACCATCGACCCGCGTCGATGGTATCGAGATGACATCAGGCGCTCAGACAAAAGAAAAGAAGGATTGCCGCTACCACGCTAGGTCGATACCATCGACCCGAGTCGATGGTATCGACACCGTCAGATATCAGTTTGATTCAGAATGATCTTAATCGGATGGCTGTGGTTAATTGGCGACCTAATTTGGGAGATATACCTAATGACGGCGCCCTTGACTGGGACATCACGTCATTAGTTGCTACACGCATCCCGGAGAGCAAGGGGAGAAGAACAGAGCACGAGAGCATGCCCCAACCGATCTGGACATTGAAGAAGACGAATTCCACCACCAAAAGGCGGCAGAACACGGATTCCATGCCAAGGATTGATTGGACTTTCTCCGTTCAGGGGTTTCATCACTCAATCTCGTTTTTCTCATGTTTCCCCTTTTCTTTACTACATTGTACTCTGAGATGACCATGCGGGGCTAATCCCCTTTGTCTTTAGGACCGGGAGTAGCCCGGGGATTCATTGTATGACAATTTTATAATAGTAATTCATATCTTATCTCTTAAATCCGTGGTATAGTTTTGTTTTCTCCAATATATTGTTATGCTTGATCACCATAATAATAACCTAATGCCCTTAATTGCTTCGAAAGAAGAATTAACGGTTGAAAAGAGACAGAATTTACATTAATTGACAAATCCCTTGAACAAGGTGGTGTAAGATTAATGGTGGATACTGAGAGGTCGTTTTTAATGCACCTAGTTTAGGGTATAGGTTACTACGACGGTGGAACCGACCTAGACATAAGTAGTGAATTGTACCACGACAGTGGGCAATTCTGATTTCAGGCCACTACCTGGATAGAGAGATAAAATTGAGTAGCTATATGGAATTAAATACAATAAAAATCCGCGGTAAAACCGCAACCCTAAAGATATCCTTTTGAATTGATTAAACCAACATTTAATCGATTGCCTATTTTATTTTGTTTTTATTTTCTTTTCATTTTAACAACAACTTTCAACTATTTAATCGGCTTAGCTGATCACGAGCAGTTAGTAGGAGTCCCCAACGATTTCACGTATCCCTGAGTTTGACTTGGGCCTCATAAAGGCCTGTACTACTTCGACGCGTTCACTTGCATTTTTGCGCACGGTAAATTTGCGTCAAGTTTTTGGCGTCGTTGCCGGGGATACGACAATTTGTTGGCACTTCGAGTGCTGTGAGCGGCCACTCTAGGCCACCTTTTTATTTTTTTTTATCATTCCAAAAACTCATAATCTATTTTCTAAATATTTGCAATCGTCAAACACTGTACTAAATTTAATCTTTCTATTTTCAGGTACTGTGCATGGTGCAGACACGTAGTACTGACTACATGGGTCACGCACCAGAGGTTCCGCTGCCGGGACCAGAAGACGAGGGCGATTATATTCAAGACGAGCTGGAGGATATAATTTCTGAACACAAACAAGAAGAGATGGATGAGCCACAGACAATATGGGAGAAGATCAAAGCTTCTTCCTTGTCCGCTTCCAAGGGGCCTATAAAGAAGCAAGCACTGAATATTCTGACCTACAAGATTGATCCAGCTTTGATCAACTTGGTGAAGTCTAATGCCTTCCATGGGCTAAAAAATGAAGACCCTGTCGTGCACATAATTCAATTTGTGGAGAATTGTGACATGGTAAAAATCGACAGATTTCCACAAGACGTGCTCTACTTGAAGCTCTTCCCGAGTTCACTAGCGGGAATTGCGCGTGAATGGCTACATAACTTAGACGATGAATATGTGGAGTCTTGGGACCACATGGTGGAGGTTTTCTTCGAGAGGTTCTTTCCGCCTGAGAAGACCAATGACATGATAAGAAAGATCCATAACTTCACCCAACAAGTAGGAGAAACCTATTCTGAGACCTGGGAAAGGTTTCAGATCATGCTCAGGTGATGCCCGCATCATGGGCTTGATAAGGAGACCCAAGTCAAGATCTTCTATTTTGCTCTCTCCGAGCATGATAGAAGCAACCTCGATTCAGCCGGTTCTGGATTCTTCTTGAGTAATACAGACACTAGATGCTGGGAGATCTTAAAGAACATGGCAAAGAAACAATCATGGGGCGAAAGAGGCGCCGTGGAGCAGGTTCGAGTTGTAGGTGAATCTAAAGCAATAAAGGAGCTGAATGAGAAGATGGATCTTCTCGCAAAGAAATTTCTTGCAAAGGAGGATACTGAGTCCGAGGACGGGGCTCAAGTGAAATTCATGAGGCAGCAGCAAGGTTACAGGAACAACGACTATTCATGGAGGAAAGACAAGAAGTTTTCCTAGAAGGATCCCAATAACTTCTTGCAGGATCTAGATGCTAAACCCCAGCCAACAGCAGAGGATAAGAGCACAGAGCTGCTCAATCAAGTTATAAAGTAAAACCAAAAACTCATGGCTACTTTCGGCCAGCAAATAAAGCAACAAGGGGAGTTCATGAACCAATTCAGATAGACACTGTAGAGCCATGGTGCTCAAATGAGGACAATAGAGACATCTATGGCACAGATGGCTGCGGAGATAGCCAGTTTGAAGAAGCCGACACATCCTGGTTTCTCGCAAAATACTAATGTTCCAGGAGGGAACCAACAAGCTAAGGCCATCTTGCTAAGAAGTAGCAAGAAAATGTTAAATCCCAGGGCCGATGAAGCAAGCAAACCCCAAGCTGAAATTGAAGTTCAAGCCACTAAGGAGCTGCCCGCACTGGTCACAGAACCAGTCAATGACACAGTTGTGGAGGCTACTGAAGACCCTATTGCAGAGGAGGAGGGACCTCAGAAAACGACACCCTATGTGCCACCGCATCAAAGGGCAAAGGCTGTACCGGTCCCTTATCCGAACAGTGCTAAGGCAAGGAAGGTAGATGATCAATTCAAAAAGTTCTTAGACAGTTTCAGGAAGCTTTCAGTCAACATCCCTCTATTGGAAGCTATTGAGCAAATCCCTTCTTACGGGAAATTTTTGAAGGACATCATCACTAAGAAGAGAAAAATTCCAGACACGGAAGTAGTTGTACTTAAGGAGCAGGTGAGTGCCTTCATCATGGGCACATTGCCACCAAAGAGGCAAGATACAGGTTGTTTCAACATTTCATGCTATATCGGAAAAGTCAAATTTGGTGAAGCATTATGTGACTCGGGAGCAAGCATCAATTTAATGCCCCTTTCTACATTCAAAAAGTTGGGATTAAAGGAGTCAAGGCCAAGCAACATGACAATTCAATTGGCGGATAACTCTGTGGTGAAACCGTATGGGATTTGTGAAGATGTGCTTGTGAAAGTGGATATATTTGTATTTCCTGCAGATTTTGTCGTCATGGAGATGCAAGATGAACATGGCAACGAGCTACTACTCGGAAGACCATTCCAAGCTACAGCCGACATGATACTCGAGATGGGGAGAGGTCGGTTGACCTTGGGTATAGCCGATGATCGATTTGAGATGGTCATGCCTTCCAGCGCTACTTCACCAAAATCCAAGGAGCAATGCCACATGGTGAAACATTTTGACAATACTATCTCACTTTGTCTAGGGAAGCCATTTATGGATATGGCTCATGTAATGACCAAGGTGGACAAAGGGACTTTAGCTGTAGACATCATGGAGCAAACTAAAGTAGTATCCCTTTGCAAGGCTGTAGGATTCCCGAATGATGAGAATGAGGACATTCCTCCCTCTATGGAGGATGATGCTATAGAAAATTCAGATTTTGATGCATATCCGGAATTACCATTGGAGGCTTGTTTAGTCAACATCACTCATGATTGGATGAGAAGCAAATCACTCAAGGAGTGCGCCAAGATTCTTCATATGCTTCCATGTTTCTATGCAAGGTATTATGAAGATTTAGGTGAACTCCCCCCTCCGCTTCAATCATCATTAATCATCCCGCTGGAGTTGGAGTTAAAGCCACTGCCACCGCATATTAAATACACCTTTCTAGCGGAGGAAGAAAAGTTACCTGTGATCATTTCTGCATATCTGAGTGCGGAAGAGGAAGACCAATTGTTGAAAGTGCTGAAGAACCACCGGGGAGCATTTGGGTGGTCTGTCGCAGATATTAAGGGGATTTCCCCTACCTTGTGTCAGCATAAGATTCAGCTCGAGGAGGGAGCCAAGCCGGTGATCCAACCGCAACGTCGACTGAATCCGAGCATGATGGAGGTGGTGAAGAAAGAGGTGATTAAGCTTCTCTCCACAGGTATCATATATGCGATTTCAGACTCGACATGGGTAAGTCCCACACATGTAGTCCCTAAAAAGGGGGGTATTACTATCACTTAAAACATTTTAAATGAAACTGTCACCACCCGTTTGGTAACCGGGTGGCGAGTTTGTATTGATTACCGCCGTCTTAATGCCGCTACGCTGAAGGATCACTTTCCTCTACCATTTATTGATCAAATTCTAGAGCGCTTAGCCGGCCGATCTCATTTCTGTTTTCTAGACGGGTATTTGGGATACAATCAGATTTCAATCGATCCTAAGGACTAAGAGAAATCTACTTTCACTTGTCCGTATGGAACTTTTGCGTATCGCCGCATGCCCTTTGGATTATGCAATGCACCAGTGACTTTTCAGCGTTGTATGCTCGCCATTTTTTCTGATATGGTAGAATGCTGTCTTGAAGTCTTTATGGATGATTTTTCCATTTATGGTGCTTCATTTGATGAATGCCTTTATAATTTGGATAAGGTATTACAGAGATGTGAGGACACACGTTTGGTCCTCAACTGGGAGAAATGTCATATGATGGTGAGTGAAGGGATAGTGCTAGGACATAAGGTGTATAGCAAAGGTTTGGAGGTAGATCCGGTGAAAATTGAAGTAATTTCTAAATTGCCCCCACCAACTTCGGTAAAAGGGGTAAGAAGTTTCTTAGGACACGCTGGATTTTATCGTTGGTTCATAAAAGATTTTTCTAAAATCACCAAACCTCTATCCGAGCTTCTCGAGAAAGATTCTATTTTTGATTTCAATGACAAATGTTTACACGCGTTCAACGTGCTGAAGGAGAAATTGATTTCCGCACCGGTTGTTCAAACACCAGATTGGACTCAGCCATTTGAACTCATGTGTGATGCATTGGATTTTGCTGTAGGAGCTGTGTTGGGACAGCGGGTGGACAATAAACCCACCGTAATCTTTTATGCTTCTAAGACTTTGAATTATGCTCAATTAAATTACACAACTACTGAAAAAGAATTGCTTGCCGCTTTTTTCGCTTTTGAAAAATTCCGGCAATATTTGGTTGGATCGAAAGTAGTTGTTTGGACTGATCACACCGCTATTAAATATTTGATGGAGAAAAAAGATGCCAAACCTAGATTGATTAGGTGGATCTTGCTCCTACAAGAATTTGATATCGAAATTAAAGACAAGGTGGGGATTGAAAATGTCGTAGCAGATCATTTGTCTAGGTTAGAGAGGGTGGATGAAAAAGATTTACACATACCCATAACTGAGACATTTCTGGATGAACAATTGTTGAAAGTGAATTCTAAAGACCCTTGGTTTTCATATATTGTGAATTATCTTGCTTGCAGGATCATCCTAGAACATTGGACATATCAAGAGAAGAAGAAATTTTTCCATTCTCTACGTTATTATTTTTGGGATGACCCCATTCTTTTGAAGCAATGCAGGGATGGTGTTCTATGTAGGTGTGTACCTGAGGAGGAATATGAGAGTGTTCTTAGTCACTGCCACACTCTACCTATAGGTGGACACCATGCGAGCTCTCATACGGCGGCCAAAGTGTTGGAAAATGGCTTATATTGGCCTACCTTGTTCCGAGACGCCTATGAGTTCGTGAGACAATGTGATTCCTGCCAAAGGGCGGGTAATATTTCAAAGAGACAAGAGATGCCCCTAAATGTTTTCCAAGAGGTTGACGTATTTGACCTATGGGGTATAGATTTCATGGGACTCTTTGTGTCCTCAAATTTGAATTTATATATTCTTTTAGCATCTGATTATGTGTCAAAGTGGGTAGAAGCAATACCCACAAGGACTAATGAATCTTCTGTAGTGTGCAGATTCATAAAAGAAAATATCTTCTGCAGGTTTGGAGTGCCCCGAATGATCATCAGCGATGGGGGTACGCACTTTAAGAATCAAAAGTTCTCAGCATTGTTGAAGAAATATGGGGTAAAACATAACATAGGTACCCCGTATCACCCGCAAACTCAAGGACAGGTGGAGGTCTCCAATCATGAAATTGAGAAGATTTTGGAGCGTACGGTGGCTTCCACGAGGAAGAACTGGAGTGCCTTACTGCCGGATGCATTGTGGGCATATCAGACGGCATACAAGACATCTATAGGCACCACGCCTTTTAGGTTGGCGTACGGTCGGGCTTGTCACTTACCGGTAGATTTAGAGCATAAAGCACACTGGGCGCTAAGAAAGCTCAACTTGAGTTATGATGAGGCGGGGAAAAAGAGATTGCTTGAATTAAATGAATTGGATGAGTTGTGCATGACTGCATATGAGAACTCTCGGATATACAAGGAGCGCACTAAGTTGATCCACGATCGCCACATTCAGATGCGCACTTTCAAAAAGAGAGATCATGTGTTGCTGTTTAATTCAAGACTGAAGTTGCATCCCGAGAAGCTTAAATCCCGATGGACTGGGCCATTCACGGTGGAAGAGGTTAAACCACATGGCGCAATCTTGGTGCACGATGGTGAGACAACCTTTTTGGTGAATGGACAGAGGTTGAAGCTATATTTTGGCGAAGATTACACAAGGAAGGTGAATGAGGTCAAACTCATTTCACTTTTGGATGCATGATGTGCTACAAGTCATCTAGCCTAAGACGTTAAATAATGGCGCTTGTTGGGAGGCAACCCAACCATTGGTACTTTAGTTTAGTTCCTATACATTCGTACTGTGTTTTATTTTAACTTAGTTTTTAGTGTAAAAAAGGTATCGTGATCGCTTCTGTGATGTGCAGGTCTGAGGCAGAGTCGACACCATCAACCCTTGTGTCGCTGGTATCGACCGTGGTATAGTTTGACGGCTACAAGAATTGCACTGCGTCGATACTATCGACAGCCTCGTCGATCATATCGACACACCTACAGGTTGATTTCGGAGTCCAAGTCGATAGTATCGACATGCCAGTCGATACCATCGAGATCTCTAGAGATTTTCAGAACAAATCGTCTCAGTAAAGTCGATACCATCGACGGGCATGTCGATGGTATCGACGCATTCACACACAACAGGCGGCGGCCAGGCCTCGCGAGGGTTTGCCCTAATCGGAGAGTCGATACTATCGACTCGCATCGATAGTATCGACACGCCACGTCAACGATCCGCGAGGAAAGATCAACGACGATCGCAGCAACACGGAGTTCGATCTGGGGGATGGGTCGATACTATCAGCCCGCGTCGATAGTATCGACGCGTCAGCAATCCGGGCCCCGTAGATCCAGCCATCGACAACCGTCGATACTCGCGGAGGTACAGATCATGCTACCCGAGTCGATACCATCAACTCGCGTCGATGGTATCGATGGGCGGACAGTAGCGCCGGCCACAGCTATATATGAGGAGTAGTTGCGTCAGATGACATCACACCTTCAGTGCAATCTTCCTCCACTTATGCCGAGTGTGTTTCATAGCTATCCAAGCCCGACGACGAGCAACATCGAGCTAGTTCTTCATCGAGCGGAGATTCACTTCTCCGATCTTCACCGAGCTCCCTTTTGATTCCTCCTTCTCTCGCAATCATGGTGCACACAGCTGGTGCGTCGTCTTCACAGCCAAATTTGATGGACATTCCGGAGTTCCTGCCACCTCCGAACGCGTCTGTTGCACGCCCGCGGCTGATTCATCCATCCGCGGAAGTGAAGAAGATCTACGAGGAGATTCTGAAGAGGAAGATAGAGCCGACCCGGTATGTTGATCGGGATACAATCCGCAACCTCGGGTTCGAAGCGAACCTTGCCTACGTGTTGAAAGGACATGCCCGACATACGGAGATACGGCCTGATGAGCGGGAATATCATTCTAATGGCCAGTCATTCTTCGGCGAGTGGCCCCCGTACAAGGAGTTGGTGGTAGAGTTCATGGCGTCTCTAGACGTCTGCGTCATGCCTAACGATGTATTAGCCACCGACCGCGAGTGGATCAAAGGCCGGGTGTCGTTCCGGTTATACAACAATGACTACACCATCACACTTCGGCAGTTCAACGCGATCTTCAATTGGAATCACTCGCAACATGATTACCGGTGACCGGACAACCGCACCGACTATGACGCCATCTTCGCCGAGCTGGTTACGGTGCCGTCGGGGAAGTCAGTTAGCTACCATAATGCTGCGGTAGCTGATTCGAGCACCCTTTTGTCCGGGTTTTGCACCGGATGCTCAGTTCGACATTGTTTTCTCGGGGTGATTTGGCCCTCAGCAAGTTTCAGGAGACTGACTTATTCTTTTTGTATAAGCTCCTGAAGCGTCAAGAATGCAATTGGGGTGCCTTCTTTCTACAGAGAGTATTGGCGGTGAAGAGGAGTACGAGGAAAGCGCTGATTCACTTCGGCGGGCTCATCACCAAGCTGGCCTTCTACCTTGGGCTTAATTTCCAGATGCTTACTCCTATATCCACAAGGAGCAAGGTGAACTTGCAACATTTGCACCGGTCCAATCTCATTCTTATTCGAGATGGTTTGGCGTATGCGCACTGCCATATCAACCACGCCTACCAGGAATGCTCGCTGCCCGATCCAGTCTTCAACATCGAAGGGGCGCAACACTTCCGATGGCCAATCATAGCCATCGCCGACTCCGATGAAGAAGGCGGCAACGACGACGACGACAGAAATGACGATGAGGCTGAGGAGGAAGAGGAGGCATTTACACCTCTTCGAGCACGAGTGGCACCACGGAAGCGTCCTCGGATGCATCCGGGTGCATCTTCTTCATCACAGCCTACGCCGCCACCACCACCGCCCTCGCAGCCAAGCGAGGATGTCTATTCTATGCAGGGCATGTACACTATGCTGCAAGACAACCATCAAATGCAGCAACAGCACATGGCAATGTATACCGGTATTCAAGACACTACGAACCAGATATTGGATAATCAAAGGGCAATGTTCGAGAATGAGCGTCTTCTCCTTGACAACCAACAACAAATCCACGATCAGTTGCAACGGATGGAGATGCAACAATAGCCTTTCTACGACCACTATTGGAGCCAAGATTACTTTGGAGGCTATCCACAACCTCCACCTAGGGCCCAATTTGATCCAAGCTTCCAGGAGGAGTATCCTTCTTGGGACCCTATGGCTCCGCAGTACCCGCCTCCACCGCATGAGTAAACCGGTATCACTGTTCCAACCTTTGAGTTTGTTTTTGACTATGAGGCCATAGTCGAATTCAAGCTTGGGGGGGGGTAGTTGGAACAGTTCTATTTTCATTTTCTCTATTTTTAGTTTTATTGCTTTTGTTTCCTGTCATTTGTTTTCTGCAATTTTAGTTTGTTTTAGGATCCACAATCTATCTAGTGTAATCGTGGATGTCTTTAATGTTGAGTCATCTCAGTTGCATGTGCATGGGGAATTGAGGGAAACTAAAAATATTTGAGTGTTCACAAGCTTGAGTGTTGTTTAACCTTGATCACTTAACTTAGAAAATGATTGGTTTTGTCAACTTCAAAACAGAAAATCACAATTGTATATTCCTAATGATTCATGAAAGTGGACGGAAATGGTTGTTTGAGCCTAAACTGACCAAATGATAATGAGACTTTAATTTGAAGTAAGAGAGAAAAAACCTCTTAACTACTACATAGGTCAGTAAGGAGGGACACATAATATTTTTTCTAAGGTTCAGTCAACTAGTCTTGTGATCTGTCCACCTCATTGTTTTCACAATCCACCCAAGATTTGGAAGTAAAGTACGGTTTTAACCTTCTTGATTGCATGGCATGTAGATAGGACTTGCACTACAACCATCTTGATATGTTTTGCATGGAAAATGAAAAACAAAAAGGTTAGAATAGGTATACATGCACATTACCCTTAGGTGCATGTCATGTAAGTACATTCATAACTTTTATGCATAAAGTATGTCATGTACCTTATTTATTCTTTAATGGTGAATCACATTGTTCCATACCTTCCAAATAATTCAAATGTTGGAGTTATGTAGAAAAAATAAGCCCAATAAGTATTCATTGCCAATTATGGATATAAGGGTTTGAAAAAAAAAAGAAAAAAAAAACTCTGAAAAAATCTGACATTAAAAAAAAAGTTATTTTCAGAAACAAGAATAAGAAGGAGAAAGGAACATAATTTCACTTGAATTTCAAGATGAGTGAGTACATGATGTAGCTTAATTAGATATCCATCTCATGTTGAGATAGGATTGTTAGTGCATACATCATTCCACCTAATCTTAGGCATTAGGGCATTTTTCATGTGCATTTGCATCATTTAGGGCATTTTTGTTTTATGCATGTTGAAATCGTATAATACTTCCATTTCTTCCATGAGCCACCTATTTCATCTAACCGTTGCTCGGATTGGTAGGCCACCGTGAATTTCTCCTCACTAATGAATATCAGGAGAACTGCTTCCATGTAGATGGTAGTTAGGGCGAGCAACGTAGTATAGAAGATCACAAGATGCACTAAGTCTGGACCGGAGAATTTTATTATGTTAACTGCCTTATGTGATAGTGTTCATCAGTTTGAGGTTAATATCTTTTATGGATGATTATTGTCTCCTTTAGGGTAATTATCATTCTGTGGTTAGCGAGGGCCGGTATGCGAACGACTGGTGGGAGTCATATGGGATGTCTGTTGTGATGCTTTGTTCTTTAGTTGACTCTGGCAATTCTATTCTAAGGATTCGTTGCTCGAGGGCGAGCAATGTTCAAGCTTAGAGGAGTTTGATGCGATGATTTTGAGTCACATTTATAGACTTGTTTGATATGTGTTTTATGCATTTATTAGTCATTTTCATGGTTACTATTGCATAATTCATTCATTTTGGTCTATGCTACTTCTTTATGTCAAATTCCCTTTATTTAAGCATTTTTAGCATTAATTATCGAAAGAATATATTTTGTGTGAATTTATGTGGTTTTGTGTGTTAATTTCAGGAAAAACAAGTATCTGTTGCCGTCGATACCATCGACGGTGGTCGATACCATCGACCGGACCACAGGCTGCCAGCCGCAAGGACCAGAAGAAACTCGATACTATCGACAGGGATGTCGATGGTATCGAGACACCATCATGTTGCTGGCGAGAAGTGCGTCGATACTATCGACCAAAATGTCTATACTATCGAATGGTGGAGCTACAACGACACAAAATGACAAAACCGTCGCTACAGGTTCGTCGATACCATCGACCCGCGTCGATGGTATCGAGATG
Source organism: Alisma plantago-aquatica (assembly GCA_963693085.1). Taxonomy (NCBI): domain Eukaryota; kingdom Viridiplantae; phylum Streptophyta; class Magnoliopsida; order Alismatales; family Alismataceae; genus Alisma; species Alisma plantago-aquatica. The sequence goes on along the minus strand of OY856412.1, from coordinate 573,573,018 downwards.
ACATCAGGCGCTCAGATGAAAGAAAAGAAGGATTGCCGCTACCACGCTAGGTCGATACCATCGACCCGAGTCGATGGTATCGACACCGTCAGATATCAGTTTGATTCAGAATGATCTTAATCGGATGGCTGTGGTTAATTGGCGACCTAATTTGGGAGATATACCTAATGACGGCGCCCTTGACTGGGACATCACGTCATTAGTTGCTTCACGCATTACAGAGAGCAAGGGGAGAATAACGGAGCATGAGAGCACGCCCCAGCCGATCCGGACACTGAAGAAGACGAATTCCACCATCGAAAGGCGGCAGAACGCGGATTCCACGCCAAGGATTGATTGGACTTTCTCCGTTCAGGGGTTTCACCACTCAATCTCGTTTTTCTCATGTTTCCCCTTTTCTTTACTACATTGTACTCTGAGATGACCATGCGGGGCTAATCCCCTTTGTCTTTAGGACCGGGAGTAGCCCGGGGATTCATTGTATGACAATTTTATAATAGTAATTCATATATTATCTCTTAAATCTGTGGTATAGTTTCGTTTTCTCCAATATATTGTTATGCTTGATCACCATAATAATAACCTAATGCCCTTAATTGCTTCGAAAGAAGAATTAACTATTGAAAAGAGACGAAATTTACATTAATTGACAAATCCCTTGAACAAGGTGGTGTAAGATTAATGGTGGATACCGAGAGGTCATTTTTAATGCACCTAGTTTAGGGTATAGGTTACTACGACGGTGGAACCGACCTAGACATACCACGACGGTGGGCAATTCTGATTTCAGGCCACTACCCGGATAGAGAGATAAAATTGAGTAGCTATATGGAATTAAATACAATGAAAACCCGCGGTGAAACCGTAACCCTAAAGATCTCCTTTTGAATTGATTAAACCAACATTTAATCGATTGCCTATTTTATTTTGTTTTTATTTTCTTTTCATTTTAACAACAACTCTCAACTATTTAATCGGCTTAGCTGATCGCAAGCAGTTAGTAGGAGTCCCCGACGATTTCACGTATCCCTGAGTTCGACTTGGGCCTCACAAAGGCCTGTACTACTTCGACGCGTTCACTTGTGTTTTTGTGCACGGTAAATTTGCGTCATGTGCTCTAGTTCAAGGAACATGGATTGAACGTTGACAACATGACGATTCCATACCTCGAGTTCAATTTGGATATCAGAGACAAAGGAACTATATGATCATGGTAACACTAATCATAGATTGTAGATCGAAGTTGTTCTCCAACTTTCCAAATTACTTGGATAACGATGATGTGTTTTTAGATACCTCTCATTACTTGTGATGTCATAATTGGTTATAGACATTCACTGCCAACGTAATTTGGACTTATAGGGTCACACACATAGGATACACTTGGGTTAAAGGAGTATATTCATGAATGATGTTTAGATTGATTACTAAAGGTGTTTAGGTATTCAATTAAACAACTGAGGTTCAAAATTGACTATCTGGACTCTGAATTGATTGTTTCAAGTGTTTAACAGATCAGTTGGAGTGTCAGGTCAATTGGAATCAACATTGGCTGATCAATGGCTAAAATAAGGTGTGAAACAACTGGTTCACGTAGTGTACCGACTGGTTTTCAAGTCCCAACTAATCGGTTCATGGGATGAACCGCCCGGTTCAATGATCAATTCGATTGGATCAAGGATTAGTGCCGATGTCATGTTGCACATTAATCGTACATTGTATACCAATTTGATTCAGAACAAGAAACTACACAAACCGACTGGTTCACAGCACTGAACTGACTGGTTGGGTATGCGAACCGATCGATTTTCCCTGTGCAAGTTTCAAAAAATTCTTGATTTCAACCCTTTAGACTCTCGTACAGACTGGGAACCATGACCCTAGCCTCTCCTATAAATAGAGGGGTATTGGGGGCTTCTCAAAAAACAATAGTTGATCTGACAATTGTTGTCCTCTCTGGTTGTGGTAACCAATAAAGAGCCCGACAAAATCCAACCTGATAAAGGGAGGGATATCGAGGGATATACAATTGTGGGAGAGCGTATCAAATCTAGCAGGTTGCCATTTGAAAGGGACAACTCCTTCCCATTGGCTCTGGTACTACAACATGGAGTTATTGGTGGTCTGCGTGGGCTACTCTAGATGCGAGAGGCCATTGTCTGCCGCTCTGAGAAAACTGTCAACCAATATTCGTGGTGTTGTACCAGAAGGCCACTGGCAATGATTGTTCGAGTGCTGCTACTGAACAAGGAGTGAGTTGCTGCCTGAAGAAGAAGCATGATGTTACTACAAGGATAATATCACAGGACTTGCTCCAAGACTAGGTATAACCTTACATCCTTTCCTTCTTAGATACATTGTTGTTGACACGATCATGTTGTTAAAGAGAATCAAGCTTTAAATTTTTGTTTTCGTTGCCTTATTTGTCGCCCAAATTATCCATACAAAAGACTTATGCCTTCAAACTACTATGAAATAATTGTGACATCATGGATCAACTCAACTTCCAAAGTTGTTAGGTTAGTATTTCTAAAGAGGCCCATTGTATAGAGAGGGGGGCAGATACGGCGTGCAACCCACCCTCTAGGGAGTGTGGTGGTGCCATTCCTCCCCCTAAAAACACTAACACTTCCACCCAATAGGTGGATGCGGATCTAACATGCACCCCTCCCGGTGTCTGCCAATGATTGTATCCATAGGCCAACCACATGCACCATATGCGGCCCATTCAACCAGTCCAGGTTCCCATACCTAGAATGTTATTTTTTCAGCCTTGCCCTTGTCAAAGGCATTTCAAGCCCTATTTTCTTCTCAAACCTAGGGCTTGTCTAGAATTTATATATATTTTCCACTTGACCGTAATTACCAACCCAAGTAACCCTTGTAAGCATGGGCCTAGTCAAAAAAAGATGACACTATAAACATCTTATTGTAAGCCTTGAACATACAAACAATCTTTTCACTCTCTTGAAGCCTTGCAACAAGTGAGCACACTAATTGGTTAGCTTTACTCGAGTAAGCATCACAGGACAATCTAAGTTGATCCTATTCCTACTATGAGTTTGATTAAACCTAGATATAAGACAATATATAATGTAGTCAAGACAACACAAATGGTTAAAAAGTGATTCTCTATCAGTCTTAAGACTTCAACCCTAATCATGAATAGATTCACCAATAATGCTTAGACCTTGTCTTAAGAGGGAGAAATTGTTGGCACTTTTTTTTTATTTTCCCAATTTGATTTCCCTATGAGTAATAATGTGACATTTGTTAAATTGAAGATTTCAACATATATGAGATCAACATCCAAAACCATAATGGATTTAGATGTGAATAATGGGCATAACTGTAAGAACAAAAATATGACTGAAAGGCACTAAAGTTCATCATGGAATGAGAACCAGTATGGATATCTTCATTTTCTAGTAATAACTTGAGAGTTGTTAGGATTCAAAAAGATGAACCAAATGGGAAATACCAAGACATCCAAAGAGACCATGTGAATTTTGACAAGGTTCAAGATTAACTGAAGAGACGTGATTCAACAATCAATTTAAATTACAAAGTCACCAGTTGAATTAATGAAAGATGACACTATACATCTCATGATTAGTGGACATTTTTGTAGATTCGAATATCACATTTCCTTGAAGGGAAGGCCACTAACTGGGATGAATATATGATTCATGAACGCTTCATTTTAGATTAGCTTGCTTGATGTTGTCACTAGGTTCCAAACCCGAGATCATCCCTTATCTTGATCCCCAAAGTATGAGTGCATCCTGAGACATGCTCCTCAGGCTGAATCCTACCTCGAATTGGCCATGGTACTAGTTAGACTGAGAAAAACCAAACCCTGAAAGGAGGGCACCTATTTGATGCACTCTCCCCTTTCCTGTCTTCCTTAGGACCACCAGAGTGTTGAGAAGATGGATCAAGAGGAATCTAGAAGGGAGGATGCACATCGGACATGCTTCCCCCTTTTCTTGCCCTCCTATGTTGACAAGTCAACTCCAAGTCATTGACAAAACACCCTAGGAAACCCTAGAAGGTAAGGCACACATCAGACATGTGCACCCCTTTTCTCACCCTTCATGTTGTCTAGTCAACTTCACATCATCAAAAAAATGTCCCAGAAGATTGAAAGAGGCAAGGTGTGCATCAGACACGCTCCCTACATTTGTGGTTTTGATGTATTTTGACCAAGACGCATCTTGAAGACTCTAGAAGGACCCTAGACGCCAATCTTGTGTACATCCAACTTTCAAGAGGGAACACACCAAACTAAACCAAAACCCTAGAAACCTTACTACCCACTATAAATATAGAAACCCCTATCACAATTTACATGGGATAAAGTAGAGTGGTGTTATTAGAATGTTGAAAGACTACATGCCCCTAGTCTAGATTTTCAAAAATTGGGATAAAACATTATTCACCCCTAGGCTAGTTCTTGGTGGCCTCTTATAAGAGACTACAACCTAGAAATCTAAGACCCCATATCTAGGATAGCGGAAATGAACACCCTTTAAGAGGATATAACATCCTTTTCCCAAACAACAATAAAGAAAGGTAACTACCTAGATCTACCATGATTTAATCTATTCTCTCCCTCCTCCCCAATACCACCCCCACTAGTGTGAGTATTTGATCACCCATGGTTGATGATCACTAATGTTATCCTGATGCCACTAACATCCTTTCTACATGTTATTTATTCTCATGTCTCCTCCTCCTTTCTTCTTCCCCTCCCCTTATCTTTCAACCTCTCGGTGATGTATGGATATGAACATCAAGAGTTGATGATCACTAATATAAACTTTGTATAACTAACACATGATTTAAAAGTGGTCTTTTCATATTTTTATGATATCTTATAAAGACAAACCCTATTTAAAGAAAATAAAACATCATAATCTCATTGTGATTTATGATAGGACAAGAGCATCATGGGGGTGCCTAACACCTTACCCATGCATAATTCAACAACTTACCTATTTCTATGGTTATCCTTATTTGCCTTATCCACCCTATCTTTTTGATGTGCATCTTTGATGGTTTATGTTATTTTTTCCGCATACAGATAGTCGTGACTCCATATCTTCTTGATGACCCATTCTCCAGTGTCCACCTCATGATTTCCTCTTGACCACATCCGAAACCAAACCCGTGAGACACCATGTTCAGGTGGTGACTCCACCCCCACACAAACACTAACACCACTAACCACATAGTTTGTGCTTAATTAAGGACCTAAGTAAAGGGAAAGTAAGGAAAGACCACACAAACACTAACACCACTAACCACATAGGTCGTGCTTAATTAAGGACCTAAGTAAAGGGAAAGTAAGGAAAGACCACAATGGTTCATTTTTTAAACACATCAATGTCAAACATGAGAGTAAAATTGATTATAGAAGGGAAAATTTGGAATTACTCACGAATCAGATAGCTATTTAGAAATGCGGAAACTATTTACACAAAGCATATATATTTATATATGTATATTATGTGGGCGTAACTAGAAAATATAGAAAAATGTTGCATCTATTAGGAAGTTGAAGCATAGTTGGAGGTGAAGCCTTATACTAAAGTAGGGTCAATGCCTACACCTTCTCACATACATTGACATAGACATGTTAAATGGGTAAAAATTGCGGGCACCCACATGTTGGCCCATTTAGTTTAAGTTTCAGTGATGAAATTTGTCACCTACTTTAAATTTCTCAAAATCAAGCCCACCCTTCACTTAGTGGGTTTCATAGGTGACCCACGGTTGACCCAGTTAACTGAATTTAATATTGTAATATAAATATAACATATGTATACTGAAGAGAAGTTTCCAATTAATACAAGTTCACATTTTACATATAAATGTAGCAATCGTACCTTTTAAATATTGTATTACATGGTTGCAAGTACTTGTAATACCAGAAATATCTACCATTAATTAAAATTATTTTTTTATAGCAACTATATTGTGTTCCTCCATTTTTTACATCAAAATGTAGCACCTAGCTGCCTCACCCTTCTTCTTCATCATCTTCTTCTTCTTCTCTTCCTCCTCCTCCTCCTCCTCCTCCTTTCATATTCACTTAAAATAAGCCAACAATTAATTTATTGTATTTGTAATCAAACACAATCGTTGGATTCTTTCTTTGTACTATATAATTCACCAGAAAAGTAATAACAAATATTATTTTTTTGGGAACATATTTTTCTTTTTTAACATATAGAAAACTACTAGCAACTTATTTTTTTTATTGAATGCATTTTATATCAGGCACCCATAGGCCGATCGACAACCCACAAGGTGATTTGATATATTTTTATTTCAATCATTTAAAACAGTGTCTTTATAACATGCATAAGCGAGTCTGACATCTATAATGGCCCAACCTAAACTTAATCCATCCACTCGTTTGACATGTCTACATAAGCATGACAATAGGACATGTTTTGCTGAAATTACAATCGCAACATATTCAACCCAAATATGATCTGACTTTACATGAAGCTATGGAAAGTGTGACTTGAACCCATATAAACCTGATTTTAACTTGACCCGACTAGTCCTAATCCAAACATTAAAAATATATTCTGTCTAAAGTATAGTTATAAAAGTAAAATTGAAAATGTACAAACTTGACCCGATCCACCCTACACTAAACCAAACATGACGAATCGATCCGATTAAAAATCCCCTGATTTGACCCGACTCAAAACCTGAACAAACTCCTAAAAACCAAAATTTGAGTGCTGGTTGAGTATGGAGTTGGGCCGAGTTGAGTTTGTTTGCCACCTCTCTACGTGCATGACAAATTGTCAATTAAGATTGACACATTAAAATATACAAATATACAAACAATCAATTGAAGGGGACTTAGCTATAAATAAGCCTAGATGTACTAGACATAAGAGTCTCACTCTAGTCTGACCTCTCATTAAAATCTTCCTTCCTATCACAATTCATCGTAGGTGCCGCCGCCCCACCACCACGCTGTCCACGCAAGCGGACGGCATCCCACTGTCCACTAACCTCGAGAGAATCTCCTTTCCCCGTTTCATCTCCGGCGTGGGTAGAGGGCGATCTTAGAACTGCCGCCGGATCCTACACCTCTACCCGCAAGGGTATCCCTTGTTGCTGTCAGGTGAGCCTCCTCGCTTTCACGCGCTTCTCCAAACCTTCCGAGATCTTCGGGCTGCCAAGCAGGCGCCTTTGCTTCTCACTTTCTTGCCCTTCGATTTGGCTTCTCCTTCGTCAATGCAGTTCTACCAAGCTTTAAAATTAACATATTACTTTTTCTCGCCTCACTGCAGGTTTCCTTCCATTCAGATGCGCGGCCGCCTCTTCAAGACCGCGGCCTTTCTCCTTGCATTCACCTGAATTTCTCAGTTTAATCCTCATTTCGGATCGGCCGCCGGGCTCTGCTATGGATCTCGAGGAAAACAAATTCCTAGCGGCGTCGGTCCTGATCGTGTGCACCGTCGTCCTCGCTAAGCTTATCTCGGCCCTCCTGACATGTCGATCCGGCGCGCGGCTACCGCCGGTCGTGAAGGCCCTGCCGCTGGTGGGGGGTCTCCTGCGGTTCATGAAGGGACCTATCATCATGATCCGGGAAGAATACAAAAGGTTGGGCAGCGTCTTCACTCTTAACCTCTTCAACCGGCGGATCACCTTCCTCATTGGGCCGGAGGTCTCGGCGCACTTCTTTAAGGCCCCCGAGGTCGAGATGAGCCAGCAGGAGGTGTACCAGTTCAACGTGCCAACATTTGGGCCAGGCGTTGTGTTTGATGTGGACTACACGATCCGACAGGAACAGTTCCGGTTCTTTACTGAGGCGCTCCGTGTGTCCAAGCTCAAGAGCTATGTCAACCAGATGGTTGTCGAGGCCGAGGTAACCGGTTTTTTTGTAGAATTTGGTTCATGTGTTTACCCCCCATTTATATACCTTTGCTTAATTGTTTTGTAATAATGAGACTGTTCTAGTAAGTAGTGACTGTGAGATAGATTTTCTTGTGTCACTTGATTTACTTGATTCATATAGTGGTATAAAATTCTGAACTTGCAGCTTCACAATTATTTGGATTTATCACATGATCCGTGTACCGATACAGATCTAAGATCTCAGCTTCACTAGATCTGTAAGGGTTGAGTAATCTTCTCCTTGTTACATGTTCCTTACCTCTCCTGCTGGTTTGGTCTTAGTACAATCTCTGTTGTGTCCTATTTTCCCACATGAGGACTGAGGGATGCGCTTCAGGATCGTTATACCGGATGAACTATCACAAAATAAAGATCAGAGTAAATTATTGACGAGTACGACCTTTTGTCGGAAATTATTGATCTAGTTGATTTTTTGAAAATTACATATTAGTGCACAACCTTTATCAGTGTAGAAAATCTAGCACACCATCTCTTAGTTTTGTTAACCATGGCCGACTTGGCAGGGGACTGTCACTTGGCAACGTGGTCAATGCTTGTTGATGTTGCATGGCCATTTTGCAAGTGATGTAGCAAGCAATGTGACATGTCACATTGCTGATGTGGCATGCTGATCCAACCATCATATATTTTATATAGCTGTGAGAAGTCACATGAAAATTGTTATAATTTTGTAAAACTAGCAACACACACGTGCATATGCACGTGCCTCATTGAACATGTTTATTTTAAATATTTAAAATATAAAACTTCTTAAAAGATAATGGTAATCGTGCTCATTGAATATGTTTATCTTACATTAAATATTTGAAAAATATAACTTTCCAAAAAGATAATGATAATCATCGTAACTGTCCAAAAGGATAATGATAATTCTTTGTTCTTTTATCATAAAAGAAAAATTATAAAATTAAATAAATATAAAAAAGTTAAGAAAAATTGTGAGAAGAGAGAGAATCAAGGAGAGCGCAGCGTGAACTCGCTCTTTTTATAGTAGTATAGATATGTGCCAAAAATGCCTAAACCTCAAAAGTTAATATACGAAGTTAATTGATCATGATCAACTTCGACCTGCCTTCCTAGCTACTGAATGCACGATTATATTATACCCTGAAATTTCAGAATTGCTATGCTTTTACGTATAGCTAGATCAGAGGATGAGTGCTAATATGACTGTTTTGTTCAATGATGGTCTGAAATATGCTAGAGCCTTGGTTAAATATTCTGAAGAATTTGGACTTACATGATTCCTAGGTGAATATGCTGGTCTAGGATAAAGTCTCATGGTGCTGAAGTGTAGATTAACCAATATCTGTTCTGCGAACTGGCTTGTCTAGTGCTAGCATGCTGTTACAATTTGAATACTAAAATTAAATGCTTTGAAAGTCTCAGCACTATAAAGTAGTAATATTAGTACTCCTTTCTAGGTACTGTTTATCCTAATGCTTCTTTTATAAAACTTGATAGATTTTCATTTAGTTATCCTTTCATGTACAGGAGTATTTCTCTAAGTGGGGAGACACTGGTGAAGTTGACTTAAAATATGAGCTAGAACACCTGATTATTCTGACAGCAAGCAGATGCCTACTTGGAAGAGAGGTGAGGGATAAGCTTTTTGAAGATGTCTCGGCGCTCTTCCATGACCTCGACAACGGAATGCAACCGATCAGTGTCATCTTCCCTAATCTCCCGATCCCTGCTCACCGTCGCCGAAATAAAGCTCGCAAGAAGCTTGCTCAGATCTTTTCAAACATCATTGCCTCCCGTAAGAGTGAGGGCAGGTGTGAGGACGACATGCTGCAATGTTTCATAGATTCCAAGTACAAGGATGGCCGTGGGACAACTGAAGGGGAGATCACTGGCCTTCTCATTGCTGCACTCTTCGCTGGGCAGCACACTAGTTCCATCACCTCTACCTGGACAGGAGCTTACATGATGCGCCACAGCCAGTACTTTGCACAGGCTGTGGAGGAGCAGAAGAAGCTGATGGAAGTGCATGGAGACAAAATCGATCATGACATTTTGTCGGAGATGGATGTTTTGTATCGGTGCATTAAGGAAGCCCTGAGGCTTCACCCCCCATTGATCATGCTCCTTCGGTACTCCCACAATGACTTCTCTGTGAAGACCCGGGAAGGAAAGGAGTATGACATTCCAAAGGGGCATGTGGTTGCTACATCTCCAGCATTTGCAAACCGCCTTTCACACATATACAAGAACCCAGACTCCTATGATCCTGATCGGTTTGCGCCTGGTAGGGATGAAGACAAGGCTGCTGGGGCGTTTTCCTACATCTCCTTCGGTGGTGGCAGGCACGGTTGTCTTGGAGAGCCTTTCGCTTACTTGCAGATAAAGGCTATATGGAGCCATCTGTTGAGGAACTTTGAGTTTGAGCTGATCTCTCCGTTCCCAGAAACTGACTGGAATGCCATGGTTGTGGGCGTCAAGGGAAAAGTGATGGTGCGATACAAGCGACGGAAGCTTTCTCTCACTAGCTAAATCAAATGACTTTTTTTCCTCCCACCTCCTAATTTCAAGACTGTTTCCTTAGACGCTCCTTTAGTAACCTGCTTATTGTTATTTATTTGATTCTCTACTTAGGTTTTCCTTTTTGTTGATCTTGTCCTGTTACTCCTGTTAGCTTGCTTGGGCAATTTGTATTTTCTGGGCCTTCAGCCTTTGAATCTTCATTAGTGTCCTGTGTTTTAAAGCTTAATATCTACTTTGCAGATGTGAACATGCTAGCGTATAATAGCAGCTGGTGCTTTTCCTGACCTGTTTGAACTTGTGCTACTATTGTTTCAGTGAGGTTGGTGTATGACGACAGGGTTATGTTCCAACTGTCATCCTGATTGATTTACGTGTACAAAGGCATCAAGTACCATCAGATCAGAAATAAACAAGATATGTTAAATTATAACCATCTTTGTAACAAAATAAAATTATTATTTCCTATAGTTGTCCGGCTACCTATACAAAATTGGTCAAACAAATATTTTGAATCGGTTCAGTAGTTCTATAAACAGATTAAACTATCTCAAAGCATTTTGTATAGTGAGAAGCCGGTTTAATTGATTCTAAGTTGAAAAATTGATTATAATCAAGGTCAAATATATGATCAAAGCAGACTAGTTTCTAAACTGCACAATAGGACGTCAACCTTCATCTTTAGTGTATGTGACGTGTCTATTTTGTTGTTTAAGGCCACGTTTGGTTCATAGCAAAGAAAAGGAATGCATTTGAGTAATAGATTGGATTGGATTCGATTGGATAGGAACTGAGAAGGAAATGGTTCTGAATGTAATCTTGTGTTTGCGTAAGCCTTAGGATTGGATTCGTTCCACCTGCATCAAATCAACGGTTCTCGTCTACTTTCTGGGCTACTCCAGATGTTACTTTTGATTTCGATCGAATTCAGAATTCGGTGTTAAGATTGAGATTTGCAACTGAAACAGGAGGTTTCAATCAGCTAAAGAGGACAGACTCGGCCTTTTTGGCTTGGCATTACTGGGTTCTGACTTCGGCGAGTTAGACCGCTTCTATAGTGGAGTAGTAGCAAGAATCTGGTCGAGCATGCAGGTATCCATCCATGCGGACATCACTAGACAAGTCGTTTTTCTTCATCCTTGGCACCACCCTCGTCAATGCTGTCTTATCTATGCTCCACCCAGTAGTTGTCCTCGATACATGCCTGTGAGTCTCATCTGCCTCGACCTCAGAAAGCACACCAAAACTCAATCTGAACACAACCGTCAATAATTTTGCAAGTCCTGATCTCAAACGATTAACCTCCTAATCAGGGTCTACAGCAGCAGTCTCAGTTCTAAACGGTGGTGCAGTTGCATAGCCCTCCGTCGCGTTGCCCTGTTTCCTGTTGTCGGAGGAGGAGCGTTAGGGAGCCGTAGACTGAGCTTTTAACTCTAATGTGGCATAGACTTGTTCGACGTCGAGCAAATAATGTGGTGACGACGGGTCGTTCGCTGTGAGAAGGTCAGCGTGCGGTGGATTAACAAAATCCACATGGAGACACCCCTTTTCTTAATCCAAGGTACGTTTGGTTTTCTGAATGTTGATGTATTGGATTATATTTTGGAATCTATCTGTAAAAAATTTACGTTTAGTTTGCAGGATTTGAAAAATAGAGGTAATTTTGAGATTTTCGGACATAAAAGAAATTCCACATTTTTTATTTCCAGCAAAATTATTTCGGACGTCAAAATCCAGTTGTAGCTAGCTGGTGGGTCAAGAAAAAAATAAATCATATACTTCAGAAATTCAGAAAATGAAACATAATATTTATGTTTACAGAATTTTGACAAAGCAACAATTTACAAATATAGAATGACCTAAATGTAGGATTTTTGAAAATTCAACAAACCAAACGTGCCAGGATGTGCATTCCATGCGAATTCATTTCGAGAGCCACTTTTTAATACCCAAAGGACGGAAACTACAGAATGTTTATCCAAACCGAACTACACTTCTCATGAACCAAACAAAGCCTAAAGGTATGCATGTGGGAAAAGGAGGGTCCAAATCTTTTGTACCCAACCTTTGTGCCCACCTCTGTACCCACATGATCTGATCCATACACTTGTGGGCCCCATAGGGAAGTATATGGCCAGGATCTACTGGGCACATTATCCCGGGCAAAGAGGATTTCAACCCGGAAAAGGATGGGGGAGGAGATGAGAATGGAAGTAAACTACTTCTCTCCGCACCAAAATGGATGGATGCAACAATATTATCTACTTTTTAAAATAACTTTTATATATTTCTTCACTTCTATCCTTTCGTTTACTGCTGATCAAACTTATTATCATTAAGATGGTTTCCACTCCCTTTTGCTCGCTTCCCTATCCTTCTCCCTTCCCATCCTTTCCATACATGCAAAACGTGACATCAAGTTGATGACTATGGTGTGGTGCATTGCAAGTTCAAATTAAAGAGAATAAGTTATAAAACCTTGTTGAAATTTATTACAACGGTTGCTTTTTGTGTTTCAATGTCCTAGACAAACTCCGATCTCACAACCACAATCACTCATGAGATTACTGTCGTGGTTCATAGATTGAGCGAAGCTAACTTCACACCATGAACTTATTGTTTTTAGACAAAATAGTGTAATCATCATATATATATAAATCAGATACGCAGGAATAGTAAAAATTGATATCCTTGAATAATATATGACATAGTGAGACAAATTAGAATATCTACACCATCTCTTTCAAATTCACATGTATATCAAAATATTGAATGTTATTTTATGAAATTTGGTACCAGATATAGAATTACAACGGTTGTTCATGTATAACACTCCTTACATTTCTTATAGACCTAAAGTGACACAGACTAACTGCAAATGAAATCTTCTAATGACTAACTTAGTGGCAGGACTTCTGTGTAGCATAATTGATCTCTATACTGTAGTGGCTAACCTAAAAAATGTTCAGTAGAGGGATGAGCTACTACATTCATTAGCAAGTATTATGACATACTAGACTAGTCCAATCCATAAGCCAGTAAAACAATTATAAAATTCAATATGAAAATAAAGTAGTGCCAATGTTATGCAGAATTAAATGACTATTAGACAAAATATCAACTAATTGAACTAACAATAGAATTAAACAAATAAAAGATATCTCTTAAATGGACACATGGATCCTACACATGACTATTGGACAAACTATTTATATTGACTTTCTTCTTTTCACTTTGCCCATATACTCACTAGGATTGTACCATTCTGGTAAAATTCACTACCATATGACTTATTATAGAAGTATTAAGGTTAAACATGGGGACCTTAAGTGAACTAGACCTCATTCTATAGAGAGGTTCACATCTGGATAATAGTTTCTAAACAACATCCATTGTCTATGACCCCATGCTTTCAGTACTCAGGAGGGGTGCCTCTAGATATAAATCCACTGGCTCCACATAAACTAGTTCCATGACGGCCGACACGCTAGACAAAGTAAACTAAAACAAGTAGATTTAGTGAATCCTTAAGGGTTATCTCACCCCAACATTACTTATTTAGGGCATCATCGAGCTATCAAGTTTTTATTGGATACCACTACCAAGCTAAAGTACTACCCAAAATCTTTGGTTATCATCAAGTACTTCCTTTCAATACTCTTGGCTCTTATCATGTATCTAACAATCAATAGTCGATGTCACTCTTTTCTGGTGCATACCTCAAAGTAAAGGATCTATAGTGTACAAAGCATCTATTTACTGTCTATTCCATTTGATTAATCTTTCTCTTATACTAATCTCACATTTCTATATCTCACGGACACACACGACTAACAATTGAGCCCACTATAATACAATGCATACCAGGGTTTCTTAATGACCATTTATATTCAATAATATCACACACACCTACATTATATATATGCATATATATGTATATAAATGGAAATCATAATGAACATTTGGAAATATTATATTATTCATTTATTTTTTGAAAACTCAACTAATTCTAATTCATACAAAGGGTTCAATGAAGCAAGGTCCACAACATGAGGGGGAATCTCCCATGCGTCTCTAGGACTTACACATTCACCCCAAAGTGTTGTCCCAACAAGTTCATGTGATACTCTATTACAATCCCTACTATCATGGGAAAAGGAAACAGAAGTAAAATTACTAGTAGTATCTAAGATATCTATGACCCAAAGTCCCAAGTAGTCTCTACGTCCATCTAGGTTCTTCATAACCTTGACCAAAATAAGAGAATCTGATACAAAAGAAAGATTCACGAGCTACCAAGAATCATACAAGCAAACATTGATGAGGAGGCCTCAACCTCTGTTAGAGTCACATTAGGCAAACACTCATGTATATCTGACGTAACCGCCACCACTCTGCATGTCTTGTCTCTCACTAACACCCCCATGCAAACAAAATGTCCTTTCCTACCACTGCATCACAGTTCACCCAAACCTCCCCATGACCCAATAACCTCCATCCCATATGTCTTGAAAAGGTAGGTAAGGAGGAAGGTAAATACATTTCCTTCTTAATTTCTAGATATTTAGCAATAAAACCATGACATCCATGAACAATGAGGTGTAGTTCCTTCTTTTCATCATTAAAAATGATGTTGTTTCGATACGACCATATACCCCACATCAAAGTAAAGATGTCCACTTGTTCCTCCACACCTAGGCACTTTATTAGAAGAAGAATAGCTTCACTAGGTGTTCCCCTACAACATTCCTCAATAAGTCTTATTGTCAAACTCTTCTCCCATGTAATTTTTGAATGGGGACACAAGAATAAAGTATGTATAATGGTCTATTTTCCTTGGTGGCAAATTGGAAAAATCTCATCAACATTGCAATGTCTATCTAGAATACAACCCAAAGTAGCAAGAGCACTCGTGCAAAGTCTCAAAAGAAAGTGTTCCCGGTTTGGAGGCCAACCCGTCCTACAAATGATCTGCCATGTAGTATCATATGTTGAATTTCTACTAGACTTGTAGTTCTCAAAGCCTAATAAACCTAAATAATAGGCTAACTTAAAAGTATAGTGACCTTTCGAATTCGGACGCCAGAATGGTTGATCTCTTGATAGTCTACGGCTGATAGCTGTGCTATAGAAATCTCTACAAATATTGATAGGAAAGAGTGTTTCAAGTTTCCCCATATCCCAATCTTTTCATGATCATCCAACAGTATGCATACATGTATAGGTTTGCCATCTCTTTCTTATCATGCAAACTCTTTTAGAGTTCCATGCCAACCCAGAACCCATTTGTCTTTTCAGATATTAATACTATGATGTTTTCCTACTCTCCATTTTAGCCCTTTAAGAAGCACCTATAATGCTTCTTGTAGACTTCTCCACGTGTAACTTGGATTGTAGCCTCGCTTTGCCTCCAAAACAGATGTGTGTGTAAAATATTTGGCATTGAGAATTTTGCTTGCTAAGGACTGATCCTTTATGAGAAGTCTCTGCAAGTGGTTCACCAAAAGAGCTTGATTCAAAGATAGCATGTCTCTAAAGCCTAGACATCCCTCTCTCTTAGGCTTGCATAGATTTTCCCAACATTGCTAAGAAAATTTTGTTTCTGTCCCATTTTGCTCCCCACCAAAATCTAGCAATGCAACTCTTTATATCCTCAAGTAGCCCCAACGATATCTGAAAGATGCTCATGACGTATATGGGGATCTCATGTGTAATAGCTTTAATGAAAACCTCATTCCATGACATAAAGAGAAAATTTTCTTTCCATACCCCTATAGCTTCTTCCATATCCTTTCCTTGATGAAGCTGAAAACTTGCTTCTTTGACCTGCCGACAGATGTAGGGAGCACCAAATATTATGCATGTATATCCACTTCTATAGCATTAAGTAGAGACTTTAATTCTTATCTTCTCCCATAACACACCCCTCTACAAAAGGCCACCTCAGTTTTGGGTAAATTTATTTTTTGACTCGATGCTCATTCATATTGGCTAAATAAATTAGCAACACGTAAGCATTCTTCATAATTTACCCTAGTAAAAAGGATGTTCTCATCTGTAAAAATAGGTGAGATCATTAGGGAGCGGTTTTCCTTGATTCTATGAATGAGTTCTTGTTCTACTAAAACATGGATAAGAGAAGAGAAATCTTTAACACATGAAATAAAAAGATAGGGAGATAGAGCGTCACCCTGTTGCAGGATGCATACTGGATTTATCTTTGTAGATCGGGTTCCATTGATGGCAAACATATGGTTGACAAATGAACTACATTCTTCCACCTTCTTTCTCCACCTAACACCAAACCCCATTCGTTCTAAAACAACAATCTAGGAAGTTCCATTCTACTCTATCATATGCTTTGGACATGTCTAGTTTCAGGGCCAAACTCCCTTTCTTTGATTTTGCCTCGATCTTCATCTTGTGAAAAACTTATCTTGAATCAAACAAGTGATTACATCACTTATAAAAAAAACTAACCATACCATAGTTCAAGCTACCCAAAATCTTGATTTTCAACATTTTCCAAGTAACTTTTTGTATTTTAAGAAATACTAGAATCAGTCATTTACAACGTCTATTTGTTAATTACACACTAATGAAGCTCAAACTCAAATCCAAAATTTGCGTTGAAAATGTGAAAATAGGGAAGTGAGCTATATTTCATTCATTTTGTGAAGAAAAATTAATGTTACACGAGAATCAGGGTTACAAAGACTCATATGTATAACCTTATCTCAAAGTATGATGTACCAGAGACAAAAAATAATGTAAACTAAACTAATACTAATGGGCCTGAGTATAGGAAGCCCAATTAGCTAATGCAAGAGAAAATAAATAACATGAAATACCATCAACACTCCCCCTCAAGTTTTAGAGTACACATCATGTGTTCTCAGCTTGCCACACATATAGGAGAAGGATGAAGGTGGAAGCGGCTTGGTATAGATATCAATAGTTTGTTCTCCAGTCTTTACATATGGAATAATGATCTCCTTGTCACAAATCAAGTCTCTCACGAAGTGACAGGCAACCTCAATGTGCTTGGTACGTTAATGAAAAATTGGATTATTAGCTATATTAATAGTTACTTGATTATCAAAGTTGATTCTTGATGAATCTACATCACTCATTGAATTTCACAACATGTGTGTTCCATGGTAGGATATTCTGCCTCAGTGGTTGAATGAGTAATGACAGACTTTCTTCTTACTCTACCAACTGACGAGATGACCACCCAATAGAACGTAGAAGTCAGAAATAGACCTCATATTATTCACATCTTCAACCCAATCAACATCTACATAGTAGGTTAAAGAGATATCTAGAAATTGGGGTTTATTATAGAAGAAACCTATGCCATGTGCAATTTTATTGCATATAATCTGTTATACCTAACTCCACATGCAAGAGGTTTTTCAATGTGTTGACTAACAACACTAACATCAAAGGTAATATCTGGTTGGATATGTGTATGATGGATGAGTTTCGCAACTGTACATCTATATTGTTCAGAATTGGAAAAAATAGGATTAGAATTGAGTACCATAGTCCTTTAAGAGGTCAAGGATGCACTTTCACTGAGATAAATAAGTATCCTGATGAGAATGCAATATATGCTCAAGAAGTAGCAAGTTGTCCCAGATCCTTGGTATGAAAATGTTGTCAGAAAGTATGTATCAATGTTGAAATCCCACGGGCATCACTAGTGGTGGTAATGATATCATCAACATAAACGGTGAAAATGATGGTTCTATCTTGAGAAGAATAATGAAGAGACTGTTGTTACCGGATGATATGGGAAAATCCATCCCAGTAAGAACTTCACGGTTTTGTAAGCCAATCATGTGGTGATTTCTCCAGGTCATACAAAGAGCATTTGAGATAACAAACTCTTTGTGAAGACTCCCCATGAGTAAAAAAAGCCATAAATTGTTTCATATACACTTCCTCCTCTAAATAACTACGAAGGAAGGCATCTTTTAACATCAAGATGGAATAGAGGCTAGTCCACGTGAGTGGCAAGGGAGATTACAGTACTTACAGAAGCAATGTAAGTGATTGGTGAGAAGGTTTCAAAGAAATGCTCACCATATATTTAGGGGAAACCTTTGGCAACAAGACGAGCTTTAAGTCATTTCACTGATCCATCTGAATCAAATTTGATAGAGAAGACCCATGTACAATTGACATTATTTTTTTCTAGAGGAAAAGTGACAATATTCTAGGTTCCATTCTCACACGATACTGTCATTTCCTCAAGAATTGTGGCTTTCCAACCAGGATGTTGAAGGGCCTCACAATATTTTTTTCCAGAATCTGGATAGTATCTATTGGGCAATGAATGTAGCAGTATGAGAAAGCTTATGTATGAGAATTAGGGTAATAAAGTGTGATAGATCCTTAGATGTAAAGATTAGTTGTGGGTAATGTGTAGATGGAGTAGGAATGGCATGGGATGGGTGACAGATTCATGATCCATTGGGTGAGAAAGATCAAACTCAATGAACTCAGTTGGAGGTTGAAGTCGAGGTAGAAAAAAGACAACATAGAATCAAAGAACATACCATATTCATGAAAAGTAACGTCGGCAGAGACATACCTATAGTAATTGCTTGGACTATAACAAAGATAACCTTTTTAATACGTAGAACAGCCAAGGAAAACCATTTTAATAGATCAGGGATAAAGTTTATCTACTTTTGCATTAAAGTTGTGCACAAAACCAATACACCTAAAAACACAAAAAGGAATATAAATAGTCGTTTGCATGGGGAAAAAAGGGGGTCTTGTTTTGAAGAATAGAAGATGGTTGTCGGTTTTTAAGGCAGCGATCTGTGAGAATAGTCTTAGACCAATAAGGCTTAAGTAATTTACCTTGAAGCATAAGTGCATGTGAGGTATCATGCAATGACGATTTCTTTATGTTCTACCACCCAATTTTGTTGTGGGGTATGAGTGCAAGAATGTTTATGGATGGTTCTTGTTCTAGAGGAAAATGAAGACACTTGAGATGAAACATATTATATAGCATAGTCGGTCCAAAAGATTTTAACAAATATGTTAAATTATTTTGAAACCATTTTACAAAAAATTGTAAAAAACATCAACCATCTCATCACGAGATTTTGATACATATAACAAAGTCATGTGAGAAAAGTTATAAACAAAGGTAATGAAATAAAATAATCCATTAAAACTAGTGGTTCAGAAAGGACCACCAATGTCACTATGAATAACATCAAGGACTGATTTAGAACATAGACTAGTTTTCTAGGAAAAGAACTCATGTGATGCTTCCCAAACTCACACGAGTCACATGGCAGACTTTCTAAACTAGATAAAGAGAGATTTAGGTGCTTCAACTTCTTAAGGGTGGAATGGCTGCAATGTTGGTGAAGCTGAAGAGGTGTGCTCACAAGAAGGGCAGAAGAGGGAATGACATCACCAAAGTAATAAGGGTCATCAACTTTAGAATCTAATCCAATCATCATGAAAGTCTAAGAACACTGCATCACAAAATTGTAGCTACCAAAGGTGATGTTGCAAGTAAAGGCATTGACTAACTTAGCTACAGACATTAAGTTAAAGGGAAAATAAGGAATATAATGAAAAAATTAAGTTTGAGACTAGGTGAGAGATTAACAGTTTCACATTGTTGAACAATTTTAATGGACCCATCTTCTAGAGTGATAGATGAAAGTAGAAATTTGAGGTTTAGTGGACGAAATGAGGTAATTCATACCCATCATATAATGGGTGGACCCAAAGTCAACAATCCTGGAAGAGTTGGATGACAACATGAAGGCCCCGACATTGCATTAGTTAGAGGCCAGATGCATCAAAGGTGTCATAGTGGATTGCATGGTGATAGAATTCACCTATTCATGTGGAGTGTGGAGAAGAATGCTGGGAGGCTCATACAAGTTACTCATACTCAGCTAAATAGATGGTGACAAATGGATGGTCTGATCCTTGGGCAACATTGGCAGCCGTAGTGCCACGATTACGCTCATAGGGATGATAGTGCTTCTCATAGAACTTCTCCTCCAATTGGCCTAACTTGTTGCATAAAGTCCATTGTAGCCATTGGAGACATCCACGAGCGATGCCAACAATCACCATTTGTGATTCTAGTGGAGTGGAAGACAAGAGATGACATTAAACTACTAGATATGAGATAAGACATCTTCTAAATTGGGAAAGTTGTCACTTGCCAAGATAATGTTATGGAATGGAGCATAGGATGAATGAAGGCCATTGAGAAATTTGGTCGTGACAAGATTAGCATGTTCTTTAGTTCAATCCTCTCAAGAGATGGGCTGAAAATAGTCAATCTAATGAGACAGGCTGACAACAAAATCAAAGTATTCATCAAGGGTCCTATAATCTTGATTTGCACTAAGCAATTTATCCCAAATTCTATAAATCCTCAAAGAACTATTTTCCTATGCGTAGTGAAAAAGGGCAATATCCTACAATTCCTTTTTAGTTTTTTTAAAGCACATACTTGGAAGTAATAGAAGGTTACATGTGGTTCTATGCCAATTTTGACTTGGATATTTTCCTATTTCCATTCAGGGGTATCCTCAACATGTTTTTCTACAAATCTCACCTTATCATCGCACTCCAGGATGGTTTGGATAGAGTTCATCTAGAGAAGGTTATTATCTACATTCAACTTGATATGGAGATAGGGACACTATCATTATAGACAAAAGTCTAAGGTGAATCTTTGTCGTTAGCACATTATTGTCATTGTCGTCATCATCATCTTCTTCTTATTCTTATTCTTCTTCTTATTATCTCTTTCCTGCCCTCTCCACCCCACCCGCTTTGTCACCCAAGAATGATGACAAAAGTATAGGGATCCTTTTTAGAAACTAGACGCCTTCTCTTAATACTAATGTCTAACATGATTTTGAATTTTAGGTATAGCTTCAAATATAAATTTACAACTAAAAGTCGCCCACCAAAAAGAATTCGTTGAGCACCTTGAAATTGCCTTTATGTGTTTTCTAGGGTTTAAAATAGCTAAAATAGTTTACTAATGTGTAGGGGGTAAATTTGTGTATAAAGGTTACCCCTAGATAACTAGATTACAACTATAACCTAATTCAAGTAGTTTGCTTGTCATGAAAGATTGGTCATATGTCTATTTCATTAGTCAGTTGTGTAATGCAAGTCATCCAATTCAAGTAAATTGGCCCGACTTCAGTGTCCATACAAAAGAGGAGTCAACTCAACTATTAGGTCAACTAAAGAACTACAATAAACCTCTAGTCCATTAAACATTTGGAAGTCTTCACTTATAAATTAGTTCTACTTTTCTATGTGTCAAGTGAATTCTCAGAGTCAACACTATAAACTTCAATAGTTCATTGTTGACTCATTCTTCCTCATCTACCTTAAAGGTTGGTCTGAACATACTACAAGTATGCTAAGTTATTTACTAGTCTCATATCAGGTTGTCTGAAATTCGTTAAGGTGCACTGCCTTCCAAATAAACCTAAAACATACCTAAAAAGTGGATTTTCTAGGTACTTGTATCTTTCTCATATATTTTCATTCCTTGATTTTCTAAAATCACATGTTCTCACCCTTTCTTATGAAATTAGGTCTTAGCTACTCTCTATTTACTCAAATATTAAAGTACCGATCTAATTCTCAATTTTATGGCATACTATCTCAATTCACTTAATCATGGTATTTTGTTGCTTAAATAACAAAAATAAGTTGTGCCAAATACCCTAACTATTTCTAGCATAAATGATAAGCATGCATATTAAACCATTTAAGTGATTGAAACATAAAATAAAATTTTAGAGTGAGCTTAGGATCCTAAACCCTAGATCTCCTTCTATGTTAACACAACATCATAAGAATGTCATGACCTTGTGATAGTTTATCCTTGAAACTTGTTAAATTAGGTTAAAATCCATTTTTTCCTTTTTTATATTCTATGTGTAAGATTGATATAATTATACTTTATTTGTTTGATTGTATTTCTTTTATTCAATTCTTTGATATGCCCCATATTGGTTCTTTATATTCAATAATTTCATATAGAGTTCTTATATTTTGCATTCTCATGTTGATTTTATTTTAGGATTTATCTGAAAGGTTAGTCATGTAAAAATTACCATCATTCTACTGGATTAGGGTGGTTTACTTGTTGTTCTTGGTTTTGGTTAGGTCTTATCTTATGTTTTCCTTAGACATTTCCACGCTATCTATCTACTCTTGTCGTCTTTAACTCATAATCCCTAAGTGTGTATTATGACTAAATCCAATATTTGAATGTTTAAACTTATTGCATATTTGTAACCCTGTCAGTGTTTAAACTCAAATCGCTAGTGATTTTTCTTGAATCATTAATGACCCGAGCCTCTATTTACAAATTAATATCACATTAACACAATTTATCTCCCTTAGTTGTAAATACATAATTTTTGCATATAAATTCACCAACATCCTTCTTATCTTTGTAACTGTTGTTTCTTGTATTTGAATTTCTCAGAACGTACCTTTATTGCATCACAATTTAGTTTATGAATAACTATTCCTTTGAATCTTCTTAACGTATAGCATACAACACTACTTTCAGCTTTTGAGCCTCACATAAGATTGAAGAATCATGTAGCATATATTTCATACATGCCTTCTTTTCATTTCTTTTCTTAATGTGAATTCATTCATTATGGTTTAATTTTTGCATAGAAGTGAATATATGACTGCATATTTTTTAGTAGATATTTCAATTTTTAAATAATGACAATACATGAATGCATTTATGAGGAAAACAATTGTATTGATCCAAATTTGAAATAATTAATTTAACAAATATGAAAAATATTGACACTCCATTTTTTATCTTTTGAGTTCTTTGCGTAATGATCCTAGTATTTCCCACAATTAGGGTTACAATCATGAGCTAAAATAAAAAATCCTCATAGTGGGTAGGGTAAGACATATTTTAATTGATGGGTATTCCTTTGCAAATAAACTTGCTTGAATGTTGTTATTGGAGAACTCATCCAACTTCAACACGCACAACTACTTCACCAAATTCCACCTCAAGTTGCTAGATGAAACAACCAATTTCATGAAAACCTATACCACACATTCCATGTCATCCTAACATACCCATAAGATCCCACTTTTGAACCAAATATTAAGTTAAAGGAGCCCAGATTGAGATGAGAATCTGACTCTCAAGGCGGGACATACACTAGTTGTGCACCCCCTTTTATCCCAAAATATATCACAAAATTGAAAAACCAAATGCCCTAAAAGAGTTTCTAAGATCAAAGTCATATGGAGACACACTTGGAGGGCACCCCCTTTGAAGTTATTCACTCCTTCACAAGATTTCATCAATTTAACGCTCCTATAGACCCAAAAGAGGCACCCACCTTTTGTGCATGCTCTGGGCCCACCAAATCACCTCGTATCAACAAATGGCCTAGAAGGAGGGGTTCACGACAAACATGCATCCACACACCCCACACATCCCAGCTTATATGGTCAACTCTGCATCATTCAAATGCTCCTAGAATGCTTAAGAAGGTAGTGAACATGATACTCTTTTTTTTATTTGAATGTACATCTTAGTGTCATTTTAAGACCACCCAAAAGCTTCTAGGAGGAGGATAACCACCGATCATGTGCCATTCCTCCTTCCAGCCTCTTTTTTCCTTTATAAATGCTCTAAAGAAAACCCTAACCCTCAGTACCCCCTATCTTCTATAAATACAATCTCCAACCACCATATACATGGGTTGAAGGTTGCCCAGAAGGCTGACTTTTTTGGTCTATCATTTACAAAGGCTAGCTTTTGGAAACTCAACATAAGTTTCGAACTCACTGGATACCCAATAAAATAGAGTGAATCTCCCCCCTTACCTTGAAATAAGAAAGAATACTTTCCCCTCTCAACAAAGGTCAAGCAAGGTAGACACATGGATTGGTCATAATGTGATTTATTCTCATCTCCCTTTTATGCAACAACTCAGTGGTGGAATAATATGGGCGTTGAGGTTGATGATCTTTCATATACTTTTTTACCTCTAGCCTTTGGTTTGTAGAAAATTTCTTGTTGTTTATTTCTTCTTTGAACATACAGACCTTATTAAAATAAAAACAAAAATATTATGACTTTGTGAGGACGTATGATATGAAAAGGACTTCATGGGGGTGCCTAACACCTTCCGTACATGTAAATTGGTGTCGTACCTATTATTCTTCCACTTTATTATTTTTATTATCCATCTAATTTTTATAAATATATTTTCATGGCTTATCTTACTTATTTGCATAAATGTGGTGGAGAAACTATTTTCTTGACTTGTCCATCAGTGTCAACCGCAGGTCCCTTCACACAAAAGACAATAATGGTGGATCTATTGGAGACCTTCAACACCATAGTTGTTGGAGGTCTTTATGAGATCCATTTTTATTTTCTTTTCGATTTCCTTGTGAAGGGTGTGGACCTACTGAGCACTCCCACACCTTTCCTTTTTTTTTTTCTGTACACCTCATCAAAGTAGGTGTCTCTAGACCGAGAAGCTAGGGGCACATTGTCTAGATGCCCTACTGAGTCCAAGTCTGGGTTACAAGTTTTTGCTTGCTCCAATTTGGTTTTGCTTATTTTGGATGTGTTGGGAAGCCAGGCCACGTGACCCCACACCCATCACAAAATCTATCCTTGTTGGTTTAGGCTTTCATTAGTGAGGGTGTCGTCATGTTGTGTGCCTCCCTTGGATGTAAGACCTAAAACCATAGGAGGTTTATTAGGCCCATGATCAAAGTAATTACTTGGTGATCATGTGGTCTATCCCCCTAGGATCATTATCCATCCCATAGTAGGTAGGGAGGAGTCCAAGAAGTGCGGGTAGAATGGAGAATTGTTTTCCTGGCATTTGATCAATAAGGGTGGCAATGGAGAAATTGTAGTTTCCTGGGTAGAAATACTCGTAGAGAGGGCGGTTGGGCTGTGGTTGGGCATTTCCATGAGGTATTTGAGCTTTGTGGTCACCCATCTCAATTACTCGATGTTGGTTGTGGTGGTTTGGCATCTCCTTCTACCTATCTCGGGGCCGTACAACACCAAGTTAGTACATGTGGAACACATATGACACATGCACAACTGTCACCTGCACATTACACAAACAAACAACCAAAAACCAAGTTAGAATGACAATATGCAAAAGTGAACAAAGAATAAAGAATATCAATAATGAGGGCAGTAGGAAAGGCTAAGCTACACTAACTAGCTAGACTGAGCACCTCTATCCCCGACAACAGTGCCAGAAAACTTGGTGTGTTATTTGCACACACGTGTGATCTTTCGATATTTATAGGTTTCCCCAAACTAGATTTACTCACAACACTAAAATATGCTCTCGCAAGTGCACACTGCCATGTTATAGCATAGATGGGAGGCAAGGAAAGGGGGTCAAACCACAAGGATAGAGGGGGCACTAGAGCTTAGTTGGCATTGGTTACGTACCTAAAGTGGAGACTAGGGTTGAAGGATTTAAATGGGTTTTGGTTTGATTACACTAAGAAAGCAAGCAAGTAAAGGTAGTATGAAAGCTAGATTACCACAAATAAGATTATCCTAGGATAGTTAGGTCTAAGAGACTAGATTAATCAATCAACTAAACAAGAGCGAGATGATCTGCACTACTCTAGCAAGACAATTACCAACTAAGAATTAAGCCTAAACACTAAAGCAAGCAAGAATCTAGGTTAACCCTAACTAGAAATACTAAGCAATTGACTAGAATGAACAAAGGAAATTAATATAAACTAGCATTTACAAGCAAGAAGACTAAGGTAGGTTTCAAGCAATGGATTGGGTAGGTGGGCCGTTTGGGAATGTGATTTAGTATTAGTTGAAGGGTGTCAACATGGCATGCAAATCTTAGAAATCAATATAGATTACCAAACCAAACAACAAGGAAAGTGCTATTAGAATGTACCCTATACTACTAGTTGGAGAACTAGGGTTAGGTGTAATTCTAGTAGGACTTGTCAAGTCTAGGTTTCTAGGGTAAGTGGTATTAGAACAATTGAGAGCCAAGGGTAGGAATGGGAGTATAGATGAGGATTTAATACCTCATGTTACTTGCCATCTAGCCTTTAGGAAGCTCTAGGAAATTGCGTTAATCACACTTACACTAGCTACTTAGATCTCACATTCACTTGTAGAAGAAGGGAGATCTATGTAGGAACAAAGGGGGATTGATAGGGATCCACTAATTGGACCTAGGAGCCATTCCTAAGATTGTTACATACATTCCAATTCCCTCCTAGAAGCTAAAAGTCATCAAGTATCACAAAGCAAGCGATTTATGTTTAAGAGCAAAAACCACATACAAGATAATGGGAAATGAGATAGAAGTAAAGGCAATCATCATAGAATGAAATTATGTTCATTACAAATTATTCCCCCAACATGGTACCAAAGTCACATTTTAACCCCAAACAACCCACTACTAGGGGCTTAGCTAGACATAATCAAAGAAAAGATAAAAAAAGGGGAAGTAGGGGATATGAATCCATGGAGCTCAAAGTAAATCCTTCTCCTTCACCTCCTAGATTCTGTAGGGTGACCTCCCTCCTCCAAGGTGGATGATGGGCATGAAAATGAAGGGGTTTATGGTAGAAAACCTTGAAAACTACGTTTCTATGGTGGAAATGAGGTGGAAATGGTGGGAGAGAGCATAAATGCAAGGGGTTTGTAATGAATGCTCAAGAGTGGGTGGAGAGGAGTAATGGAAGCTAACCTAGTGCTATGGCCGTCACCCATGTATATATAGGTGGGGGTGGAAGAACTAGTGTAAGTAGGGACATTGTTGAAACAATAGTACAAAAAATGGTAGGGTTTAGGTGGTAGCACGACCGAGCTAGGGAACACAGACGTGGTGGGTAGAGGTGGAAATGGTTGTGGTGGTGTGGAACGGTCATTCCAAGAAAGTGGAAAAATCACAGGTTGAAGTGGTGAAATGGAGCTGGGCAACACGACTGTAGTGGAGGCTAGGTAGAACGGCCGTGGTGGTGGAGTTGGAGGTGAGGTCATTCCTTGCAGCACACCCATTTTGTCTTTATCTAGCACGGCTGTGCTGGGCAGCACATACATTTTGGATACTTCATGACACGGATGTAGTGGGTAGCACAACTGTGGTGGCTGAGTTGTTGTAGCTTGCAAATCTTGGGATTTTGCATGTAACTTGTGGGTTGGCCAGCATGGCCGTTCCTTGGCACCACAGTCGTGTTGGGGTCTTCAGTATAAAATCAACTTCAATCTTCATGAGCAATGGACTTCTTTGTTTGATGTGGAATCTTGACCATTAAGGGTAGGTTGAGGGAGCTTTGGGGTCTTATTTGGACCCCTCCATGAGTGGTGGAACCCTAGAACTCCTTCCTTCTCTCTCATTCATCTAAAGCTTAGTCCAAGTATCTGAAAAGTATGCAAAGAACATCCATAAGTGTATTTGACAATAACATTCATATTGGGAAATTTAACTTGCATTATACTATGTTTAGATGTGAATAAAATACAAAATGGCACAAGATGAAGCCCTAAAATAGGTCTGCATCAATCACCATCAATGATCCACTTCAACCTACTTCTTTTACAAAATAACATATCATATGCCTTCTCAAGCTTCTTTAATATCTTCTCTTTCTTCATTTCATCCTCCATTGCTACAATAGGAAGTTGATTTTTGTGTAATCTTGTTACAACATGCTCAAAGTTATATTAGATGATCTTCATCAAGTTAGTAAGATCCAATTTCTCCTTGGTCTGAGTCCTCAACATCTTCCTATTGTTTGAAGCTTCTTTAAGATAATCAAGAGAGGGTTTATGTACATGCATCCTCAACAATTTTCCACCTCTTTCTTGAGCCCCTACCACTCACATCAGAGATTTACAATGTAGAAAGGGTGAGCCGGTTGTTGATGGTTAATGAGGTCATCTGTCATTAATGCATGATCATTGAAGTGTTGAGCTTCCCAGTCTAACTGCCACATTAGGGAACAAGTCTAGCCATGCTTTGTTGGCAAAAACTTTTTTGACCATAATAAAAATTCCGATTGATTGGCTTCTACTTGTTGGACCAAGTAGTACATCCACCTAGTTTTTTTTATTTCATGTAGTCCAGTTCCATCCATGGTATAATATTGTTGAAATTGGCCATAATGTGATTAGGCACCCTAAATCCACAACACTTCTATGTATTCCTTTAGATGTTGTTTAAATCACCTAGCACATGCCAAGGGACCTCAACTTGGACAGTATCAATAATTTTCCTTTATAAGCTCTCCTAACCTTTTCGAGGTTCTCATTTGTGACCCCTAGAAAATATGCAAGAAAGTTTGCAGCAAGATGACCCTCATCAATTGATTCATGATTTTGATGAACTCTACTTGCCAAATTGTAGGACCTCATAATAATCCTCCCTCCCTTAGTGATGTACATATTGGAGAGGGAGAGACAGATTCTAAGAGGGGACTAACATAGTTTGCAGTATATCACTTGATTCTAATCTCAAAGAAAAAGATAATTTCTACTTTGTTATCATGTAGGATACTCCACAACCTCCTCTTTATCTTAGGTAGGAAAGAACCTAGCACATTCCATGTGAGGATATATATTAGGTTGTGCTAACAGACCCTCCTATGTTGTTGTATATGGGTACCTTCTTATTCGCCTTTGAAGTGGAGCTCTGAGTCTATCTGGGATACCACTCATGTTTCTGCCCACCAATATGGTATGGGTGTTGTTTAATCTGATCTAAAACTACGAATGGATTCTCACCCAATGTGCTTCTAAGGACTAGGAACCTTATCCATAGTATTACGCTCCTTATTAGATCTTATGCCGAGAGGAACCTATGGTTCCTCTTTGGGTGTTGTCGTAGAAACCTCCATGTATGTGCCAATTGCTACTTCACCTTCTTCTATCTTTATAGGTGTATCCTGAATACCCCCATCTATTTTAATGTTGTTGTTGTGTTGTTTCACCTTGTGTTCCATCACACAGGGGTTGTGATGGTAACCTTGTGTTGGATGGAAACTCTGAGATGGTCTTGACTTGTGTTGACACCTCTTGGAATATCAACACTTAGTTCTAATGCTTATATTAGGAGGTGAGAGCATGATGGTGGTGCATCATGCTCCAAGACAACCTGATGTAGGATCCATGAACATTATTCAAATGCCTTTTGCATTATGTTATGTTATTAGCAACTTAGGCGCATCTAGTGACATGTACTTAGTTGCTAATTCATTTGTTTTATTTTAATTATATATTTTGTTGGGAAATATATGAAATTGCCTTAGGTCAACAATCTCATGTCTTTTAGTAGACATACCCACCTTGGGGGCTTGTCCTGGATAGTTGAATATGAATGATATATATAATTATCATTTTCTTCTTTGGTATCCATCTTCCCCGATGTGTGTCAGATCACAACCACCTTGACTATGCTCACACACCTTGCAGGCAAGGCAATAGCCTAACAAGCCTTCCTATTTGGCCTTGATCTCCCACACTTCACTAATTTGTAGATCAACCGTGATTATTGGAGGTGGCTCACACTTTATCGAGATGTACATGTTGAACAATGCACATCCCAACATAAATCCATCTACCTTTTGATCCCTTGATCTCGGTTCCCCATTGGTGTAGGCGATGACAACATGGTACTAGCAAACCAACACTTCCCACATCAGGATCAGACACCCAAATTGAGGAAGTCTTGTAAGAATCTCTTCTGATGTCAGCCGTTGGTGATCACTTTCTGATCAAGACAGTTGGTCATCAAAGAACTAGGGTATGTGATTGGGGGTAGTCCTGCATTCTGCCTCCTTGGCAAACCTTGTCAGAATTAGATTGTTGAAGATGGTGAAAACCTCAACCTCACCTTCAACTTTCCAAGTTAGAACCATTCAACCTTCAACTGAATCATGCTTACTGGTTTGCCCAACACCTGAACAATGTCTAGAAGCAATCATAGGCTACCATCTCTTCCATTATTGGCTCAATAAACCCGGTCTAGGTTCTAAGATCACCTTATTTATAGAACATATTCTTAGGTTTATAATTAGCTTCCCCACGGATGCGAGGAGGAGGACCGTATACCATATTCACCCACTCTCTTATGACTATAACATCCACCCTAGGATTTTTCCAACCATCAATCTTGGGTGGTGGATGGTTAGAAAAAGGTGGAATGAGAAAGGTAGACACCACATTGAAAGAAGAAATCCCCTTCCACTACCCATTGGAGAAACCCTAAACCTAGAGAGAGATTGGATCCGTAATAAATTCAGAACTTATTGCTTATTGTGGATTTGTATTTGAATGTGATCCAACATTTTGATATCACTCATTTTGGTCATATTGTTTAACTTCTAAGTAGGTTTTTTTCTCCTCGATGATCACATGGATCATATGAGTCTATCCTAGAATTTGAAACATGTTGTGGTTTTAGATCCACCTGGGACACATCATAACCAAAAGGAAGGTGGGCAATTTAGCATAATTCCCCCATTGATTTCAGGGATTTGAATATTTGTTCACTGTAGGTGGCTTGATTCTAATGTAAAAGGTTTTGCCAATGAGTCAAGAAAATCATGAACCTAATTGGGTTTAAAAAATATCAGTGTACTTGAATCAATGCATCATTAAGGCCTAATATCACTCTGGTCTTCAAAAAGGCTTCACCAAGGAGCCAACATTTGGGCAACATACCAACTCTATCTCAGGCTTTCAAAAGAGATTTACCAAGGGGTCAAAATTTTAGAAGTATTTCGGCACTATCTTGCATTTTCAAAATAGGTTTTACAAAGGAGTCAAAGTCAAAATCATTTGAATGCTATCTTGGGTTTCCAAATAGGGTTTTTAATAAGGAGTCAAAAGTTTGGTAGTACTTCGATGCTATCTTGGGTTTTCAAAAGGACATACCAAAGGATCGAAACTTCAACAACACTTCAAAGCTACCTTGGGTTTTGCAATGAGCTTTGATTACGATGTTTGTATGTTCTTTTGAAAAACACATGTCTGTATCCATTTTAACCCACACAACTTTAACAAATATATTTCCAGCCTCTCCACACCAGTTCTTGTAGTAGGTGAATGGATGTCCTTAGATTCACTGAGATATAATTTCTTTCATTCCTATATAGGTCTTTGTGCTCCAAAGGATAGGGTATGCCTCAATATACCTCTTTCTCATGGTGATCACAACCAATTACTGGTGACAGGGAGTGAGTATGTTTGGAGATAAATAGTATCCCACTTTTTTGGGGTCCTTGCCAATATTGTAAAACCACAAGATAGATAGGAAAGGAACAATGCAAAAAAAACTATTTTCCTATAATCATATTGTTAAGAAATACTTTTTTGTTTAGAACCCCGCAAAACAACAACTAGACTTCAAAGCATTTTGAACCTACACGAATTTGCATAGGTAGTACAATAAATAATTGTTTCATTATCATTCATTCAAAAGATGCATGGATGGGGCTTACTCTGAGCAAAAGCACAATGATTTTTACCCTTTTATATATTTTCCTTTTATGCATATATATAAAGTTTCTTTTTTGATATTTTATAAAAAAAATGACCTTAAACAATTATAAAAACATAAACAAAAAAAGAAAACAAAGAGGAAATGACACAAGAAAACCTTAACGATTGTGGAGAAAGTGATTAGAAGGCTGTGAGAGGGGAACACGCAATGAAGATGTGCCATTTTTTGAGAAAAAATGGAAATAAATTATGATCAAAGTGGCCTTTAGGTGAGAATTCTCATGGAACTATCCCCCTTTGCATGGATACCCAATCATCATAATTTGTCATCATGTTTCATGATTCCCTAAGAAGATGCGTCAAAAGAGTAAAAAGAAAAGGAGAACGTTGGATTGTAGGATGCCTCTTGGATGTGTATACAGTCGATGATCCTAGAATAATTAAGACACATGATCACCAAGTAATGCTTCTGGCTTGGAACTAATCATCCCTCCAATAGTCTAGGTCATACATCCTAAAGAAGTTTGTAACAAAACAACATTCTTGTTGATGAATCCTAGAGTGACAAGAACACATTTTGGATGTGTGGATGTCCCATAGTCCTAGGAGACTGGGCCACACGATCGCCAAGTAATGATTTCAACCATGGGCCTAATAATGCCTCCTTAATCTTAAAGTCTTACATCCAAGAGATGTATGCAAAGAAAACCCAGATTGAGAAAAAAAGATAGAAAATGCTTGAAGGGTATGTGGCACCTTGTTTGGACATGTGGATGGCCAATTCTCCTAGGGGGGTAGACCACATGATCACCAAGTAATGACTTTGATCATAGGCCTAATAAACCTCCTATGGTTTTAGGTCTTACATCCAAGGGAGGCACACAACATGACGACACCCTCACTAATGAAAGCCTAAACCAACAAGGATAGATTTTGTGATGGGTGCGGGGTCACATGGCCTGGATTCTCAACACATCCAAAATAAGCAAAACCAAATAGGAGCAAGAAAAAACATGACGACACCCTCACTAATAAACCCCTACCATCATATCGACACCTTCCTTGAGACTTGTTCCACCTTCCACACACCCACTGCCACCGATGATTCCATTCAGAGGACACTCTTCCCTTTATCTCTAAAGGAAAAGGCCAAAGATTGATACATTTCAAAGCCGGAGATGGTAACGTGGAATGTGGTCAAAAATGAGTTTCTCAAGAAGTTCTTTCCAATTGCCAAGCTGACCCAAATATGAAGGTGTATCAATGCCTTCTCCCAGAAGGAAAATGAATCTTTCCACGAGGTATGGGAAAGGTTCCAAAAGCTCCTGCGCGACTGCCCCCATCATGAGGTACCCTTGTGGCAGCTGGTCCAAGCTTTCTACACCAGGATGGAAGAGTTGAGCTAGAACAATGTTGATTCATCATGTGGAGGCACCTTCATGGCAAAACTACCTAAGAAGTCATGGCCCTTATTTGAGCACCTTGCTGAGAACTCTCTCCATCGGACTTCTACCAAAGGAGAACATTG
Organism: Alisma plantago-aquatica; assembly: GCA_963693085.1. Classification (NCBI taxonomy): domain Eukaryota; kingdom Viridiplantae; phylum Streptophyta; class Magnoliopsida; order Alismatales; family Alismataceae; genus Alisma; species Alisma plantago-aquatica. Next base: position 573,539,509 of record OY856412.1, on the reverse strand, counting down.
TGGCCGAAACTATATCCCTCCACCTCCTCCTATAGCTCCAGCCTAGACCGCTGCCAACCCGACATGATGAAGATTTTTCCAGACATGATGAAGAGCCAAGCTGGTGGTTCTTCTAGTCAATCCACCATGGCAGTTGAAGTTGAAGAAGAGAAAGTTCATGCTTTGCACTCTTTTGGCAACTGAAACAAACAAGGTCTTATGTCCAACACTTACACCCCCGAGTGGAGAAACCATCACAACTTTTCATGGAAACAACAAAATGAGGATGGTCAAGGACAAGGGCATCCAAGGCCAAGGTATAGCTCAAAATGTGAAGATGAAGTGCTTAGGAGATTGAGAAGTTTAGATGAGGTAAAGAAAGATGTATCCTCACATGGGTAGTCCATTAATTGTCTTGAGAAAATATTGGACCAAATATCACTTTCACTTGATAGAAGGGAGGAAGGGAGACTCCCATCTCAACCAATGCCAAATATGAACAATGATGGCACTTTCATAGGAAATGTTCAAAGTTCATATGTTTCACCTTCATATCAAGCACCACCAAGCTCATATGATCCACCACCTCCTCAAGTTCTCCTCAACTATAAATATGCTCTACCTCCACCTCACTCATACCAACAACCCCCTCCACAATATCACCCCCAACCACAATAACAACCACAACAACAGTTCATCCTTCAAAATCCCAACTCACCCCAGCAAAGACCACCACCCCCTCAACAACCACAACCCCCTCCAAAAGACTCTTCTTCCACTACCCATGAGCATGTGAAGACGGTGATGGTATTGAGGAGTGGTTGGACCTTGGAGCAGCCCTGTGGCACTATTGTTGATAGGGCAACCAGTGAGGATAGAGGTGATACTATGATCATACATGTTGATACTGAGATCTAGAGTGATGATACTGTGATAGGAACCAGAGTTGATACCATGACACCGAGCAGTGATAGTGTGATACCGAGTAGTGATACCATGATTCCCATGATTCCAGTTGATGATTATGTTGATTCGAGCCATTTGGGATCCCAACTTCCCCCATTTCCTAATTCTCTTGAGGAGCCTTTTATTGAGAGAAGAAAGAAGTAACATACTGAAGATATCATGGAAACTTTCAAACAAGTGAAGATAAACATTCCCTTGCTTGATGCGGTCAAGCAAATCCCTTCCTATGCCAAGTTTCTGAAATATTTGTGCACATTTAAAAAGAAAATAATGGGGAGAACACCCAAGAAGGTCAAGCTCATCGAGCAAGTGAGCTCAATTATACAGGACACCATGCTGATAAAGAGGAAAGACCCCGGTGCTCCCATCATTTCATGTCACATTGGAACACACCTCATAGAAGAAGCCCTTCTAGACTTGGGTTCTAGCGTGAACTTGATGCCATATTATGTGTTTTCTGAGCTCCAAATGGGACAATTAGGTCCATCTCATTGCACTTTGTAGCTGGCCGACTGACCGGTGAAGACGCCTAGAGGGCATGTTGATTATGTGCTAGTAAGACTTGATGATGAAACTTCTGCATTCTTCCCTATTGACTTCATTATGCTAGATATGGAAAAGGACACAATAAGATTACCTATCATCTTGGGGAGGCCCTTCTTAGCTACCGCTGACATGGTGATCCATGTGAGAACTGAGACCATGTATGTGGCATTCATGCACATGAAGATCCGATTGAACATCTTCAAGTCTTCAACTACAGCCGAGGTTATAGGCACCACAGAAGAAGATTGTTGTCTTATTGAATGCCTTGATGAGATTGTAGAGGAGTGCCTACCTGAGTGGATTTAGACTACCAATCAAGGTAGAGGTTTAGATCCCATTGTTGAGTTCCTTGATGATGATGATGAAGAGGATGAAGTGAATGAGCTAGTTTGGTGGCTGCAAGCAAGGACCTCCCATCAATTTTTGAGCCATTGAAGAACTCTCTTGAAGAACCTCCAACTCTTGAGCTCAAGTCACTCCTTGAAGGATTGAAGTATGCTTTTCTAGGCTCCAATGACACCTTCCTGGTGACCATTTCTTCTATTCTCTCTCTGGAACAAGAAGAGGCATTGATAAAAGCCTTAAAGAAGAACATTTGGGCCATTGGATGGTCCATTGCTGATTTGAGGGGTATTTACCCCTCTATTTGTGTGCATAGGATCTATTTGGAGGATGATGCAAGGCCAACCCACCAAATGCAAAGGCAGTTGAACCCAAAATTTAAGGAATTTGTGACCCAAGAGGTCATGAAATTGTTAGATGCTGGAATTATTTATCCGATTTATGATAGCACATGGGTGAGTCCCATCCAAGTTGTACCAAAGAAGGGTGGGATCAAAATGGTAGAGAATGATGATGGAGAGATGATGCCTATTAGAGAACAATCCAAATGGAGAATGTGTGTAGACTACAAAAAGCTCAATGAGAAGACTAAGAAGGACCACTATCCTCTTCCATTTCTTGATCAGATTATAGAGAGGTTAGTAGGGCAAAGTTTCTATTGCTTTCTTGATGGATACTCAGGGTACTTCTAGATTGTTGTGCATTCTACGGACCAAGAAAAGATGACATTCACTTGCCCTAGTGGTACTTTTGCTTATCGGAGAATGCCATTTGGGTTGTGTAATGTCCCTTCCACTTTTCAGAGATGCACAAACTCAATCTTTGTTGATATGCTTGATTCATCATTTGAAGTGTTCATGGATGATTTCTCAAAAAAAAATTTTGAAGTTAAATAGACAAATTTATTATGGAGGAGCCATACGACATCTACATAAGGAGAAAAATAAACTAAAAGACCACACAAAGATCTAGAATAGATACAAACCACCACAAAAACTCATATCGGAATCTGATAAGGACAATGATGTATAGATCCATCTTCTTCTTCGTTGGCTAAGGCAGCTTTCTATGAGGAATACCTTCAACCTGAGTATGTATATGCGGTAGAGTACCTACACTAAATCAGTGTTCTAAAAGGATATTTTCCCCGCACTTGCTGCCATACAAACTCCAAAATAAAATTGATCGAGAAAGAAAATTCTACCACAAGAAAAGAAATCAGTGTTAATTAACAGCGAGATAGACAAAACAAGAGAACAATTTAAATAAAAAGCCAGAAAAGAGAAAGGGGATAAGAAACTCATCACAGCCGGGTTCAACGAAAGGGAGAAAGAAGACTGCTGCCTCTAAAGACACCACACCTACACACCTCCCGAAGAAGAGACCCTGCTGATGACGGGCGAGAAGAGGCCAAGGGGGAGCGGGGCACCACTTTGCGGTAGCCAAACCCCCTCCCCCCAGCCAGCCACCTATGGAAGAAGAAACCCTAGCGACGCTAGGGTGAGAGAGCCGCACAGCTGGGGAGTTGTGTCAGTGTAAGTTGTTGCCTGATTTCTCATTTTTTTGTAAAACCTTTGATGAGTGTTTGCTCCACTTGGCTACCATTCTTTTGAGATGCGTCAAGGTCCGCCTCATGCTATCTTGGGAAAATATCCACTTTATGGTGCTCGAAGGCATAATTTTGGGTCATCGAGTTTTAAAATATGGTATTGAGGTTGATAGGGCCAAGGTGGGCCTCATTTCTATTTTTACCATTCCTTCTACCGTAAGACATGTTCGGTCTTTCTTGGGACATGCAAACTTCTATTGTCATTTCATCAAGGATTTTAACAAAATCTCAAGACCTCTATGTCATTTGTTGGAAAAAGATGTTGAATTTCACTTTGATGACAAGTGTGTTGAAGCCTTCAACCACTTGAAGCAAAAGTTCATTTCTGCTCCTATAATGCAGCCCCCAGATTTCTCTTTATCATTTGAGATCATGAGTGATGCATATGACATGGCAGTGGGGGTTGTGATAGGCCAAAGAGTTGGTCAGATTCCTCATGCCATCTATTATTCTAGCAAGACTCTAGATGAAGCATAAAGGAATTGCACAATTACAAAAAAAGAGTTTCTTGCATTTATCTTTGCTCTTGACAAGTTTCAATCATATCTTCTGCAAAATAAGGTAGTGATATACACAGACCATGCTTCATTGAAGTATCTCATGGTGAAGAAAGACTCAAAGCCAAGGTTGATTCGTTGGATTTTATTGTTTCAAGAGTTTGATATTGAGATTGTAGACAAGAAGGGAGGGGAAAATTCAGCCACCAACCATCTCTCCTGAATTGAGGCACCCTTTGATGATACCAGTAGAATCAAAGAAACAATGCCACATGAAAAACTCTTCCTACTCTCATCCACTCAAATGCCATGGTGTACACATATAGCTAACTTCTTATCTAGTGGAAGAATACCAAGAACATGGATAAGGGAGGAAAGTAAAAGGTTGTTTGCTATGGTCAAAAACTATGTTTGGGATGATCCTCATCTTTTCAAATATTTCTCTGACCAACTTATTAGGAGATGTGTTCCGGAGATGGAGCAGTAAGAAATTCTATCTATATGCCATTCTAGAGTATGTGGAGGCCATTTTGGTGGGAAATGCACTGCTGCCAAGGTTCTCTAAAGTGGATTCTATTGGCCCTCCTTGTTTAAAGACTCTCATGAATTTTGCAAGTGTTGCTTGAAGTGTCAAAAGGTAGGCACCATCTCAAAGAGGGACATGATGCCTTTATCACCCATTCTTGTGGTGGAGGTATTTGATGTTTGGGGGATTGAATTCATGGGTCCTTTTCCTCCTTCTTTTGGATATGTCTACATTTTAGTTGTCATGGATTATGTGTCAAAGTGGATTGAGGTTGTTGCAACTAGAACAAATGATCACAAAGTGGTGTGTGACTTTGTGAAATCAAATATCTTCAGCCAGTTTGGTATTCTAAGAGAAATGACTATGATGGGGGAAGTCACTTCATCCATCACACTTTTGAAGGTTTGCTTAAGAGACACAAAGTGAATCATCGTGTGGCTACTCCTTACCACCCCCAAACAAGTGGTCAAGTTGAGTTAGCCAATCGGGAGATAAATCCCATTCTAGAGAAGACAGTGAGACTGGACTACAAGGATTGTTCATTACATCTCAATGAGGCTTTATGGGCTTATAGGACTGCATACAAAGCCTCGATTGGCACCACACCATTCAAACTTATTTATGGAAAAAGTTGCCATCTACCGGTTGAGATGCAACATAAGGCATTGTGGGATTTGAAGGGCATGGACTTTGATGGAGAGAATGATGGGATGAAGACGGAGTTTCAACTAAATGAATTAGAGGAAATGCGACATGAAGCTTATGAAATGTCCAAGTGCTACAAAGAGAGAACAAAATGCGTACATGATAATATGATCAAGAAGAAAGACTTTGATCCCTAAAAATGGGTATGGCTGTATAACTCAAGGATGAAGTTCTTTCCCAAAAGACTCTAGTCTAGATGGGAAGGACCTTATCTAATAAAAAAGGTGTATCCATCTAGGGCTGTGTTGATTTGTGAGAAAGGAGCAAAAGAATTTACTGTGAATGGTCAAAGACTGAAAGCAGTTGTGGAAGTTGGGCCGAATAGAGAAAACCAAAGTTTTGATATCGTGATGTTAGTTGAGGAACACCATCTTGATGAGGAGATATGTTTGAATGCAGATGAAAGAGATATATACTACAAAGATGCTTTGAAAATCCCACGAGAGTGATCGACTTCAAAAATCAATAAGCCCGACTGAAGGCATAAAATTTAGCGCTAGTGGGAGGCAACCCACATAGGTTTGGGAACCTTTTCACCCAACCTTCACTTTTTGATACTTTTACTTTGTTCTCACATGATTCCAAGAATACACACGCGCACACTTGTGCTTGATGGTTTTGTTTTAGTTTTGATGATTTTATAGGTGAGACGGGTGAAAGTTGAGAAAGGAGGCACGTTTCAGTGCAAAATGATTGACGCAACATCAAATGGGTCGATTAAAATGATTGGAATATGAATCATGGAATGATTTGATGAATTTTGAATATTTTTGAACTTGGAGGACCCAACACAACCGTGTTGCCATGAAATGACCGTGACGACATTGTGCAATTCAACATGGAATTTTCGCATTTTGGGCACGGGTAGCACGAACGTGCTGGCCACCACGGTCGTGCTGACCTGGGCCCAATACTTAAGTTATCAATTTTATCTGACCCATCACGACCCAAATCTCATTCTTGTGACCCAGAATGACCGTTTCATGCAAGTGGAAATTAGGGTGAGTTCCAATCAACCCCAAATCACCTCTTCTTGCTCCCAAACTCTGGATTTGAGTTCCCCTTGGTCCCCAATCACTTTCCCTAACCACAAGCTCCATTTTTCACCCTCCATTACCATCTATTTCTCCATCTCCAAGGAGAATCTTCCCCTATAGCCCCGAAACACGTTTGATGCTATTCTTGCTCATTTTCACCAAAGATATTTGCAAATATGAAGAGCACAGGCAAAGCAATCATGGAGGGGGTAGAGAAGATGATGGGAATCCTCACCGGAGGCAAAAGTCACACCAAGCGGGCCTCCAACGTGTCACAACAGTCCCACACCGCATCGTCGCCATCAAAATTGATTATGCAATCACTTCGACGGTCGACATCGACGAGTGCATCACGACACCAATTCTCCTCCAGTGGAAACATGTCAAATCCTAGCTACAACAACCCCGACAAAGAAGAAGAGATGGAGATATTTTTTATTCGGTGGACATCGACACATCGGCCCGAGAGAGGAGAACCAAGAAGCCTATCAACGCGTCATCTTTACAGCCTCCACAGATGGCTTCAGCAAGATGCTCTATGTCATCGACACAACCATGTGCCACTCAACAGCCCATTAGGCATCGATTAGTGATTGAGGAAGAGGTTGAAGATGCACCGGTCTAGATGGTGACCTTGAACTTGGATACAAGTTCGGGGTCACACACATATGAGACAGAGGAGGTAGATGACACACAGAGAGAGGAGATGGAAGATGAGACAGTGGACTTTTTGTCCAAGCTGGAGGAGGACGGGATGAATTGGGTTGGGAAGTAACTTGAGGAAGGTGCTTATGGTAGAGGCACAACAAGGAAAGTGTTCTGAAGACCCCTCCACCCTGAGTGCTTGATAAGGAGGGTGATGCCCATTAGATATGCATGTATGGCTACCATGCAAGATCTAATGATCAACTATGTGTATCAAGACAAAATGAAATGATGTGGGCTCTATAAGATCTTGAATGAGGTTGAAGAAACCTACTTGGAGTTGACTCATGAGTTCTTTGCAACCTTGGAAAAAGTACAATACCAAGGTGAAGATGCCATCAGGTTCAAGCTGAACAACTCAACACATGTGCTCAAAGTTTCCCAAATCAATGCCACATTTTCCCCCAATCTAGAAATGACAAAGAATTTCAATGAGGGAAGGATTGACAAGAATGGGAAAGCATATTACTCCAAGATGTGGAAGGTTATTACTGGTCAAGCAACTTTTTCTATAGGAAAATCCAAGACCAGCAAGATTTACAATCCCTTCATGAGATACCTATAGAAGGTCCTAGCAAACACCTTGTTTGGTCATTATGACAATCAATATTGTTGTTCACAAAAAGATTTGTATGTGATGGCCACAATAGCAAGTAATGGATTTGTAAACATTGGAGCCATGGTGATTGACCACTTGAAAACAATCCCCTCTAAGAGTAAGAATCCATTCATCATGGGGGGAATTATTAGCACAATGGAAAAGGTAGTGGGCTACAATCTAGATGGGTTTACCAAGGTAGAAGGAAGCATATATGTCATTTAAACTATCTTGATAGGTCCCATATGATCTCCCTCAAAGATAGAAAAATCTTTTATGTTCTAAACCCCTGGTACCCTAGAATCACCTTGGAGCTCCCATACCACGCCACCCCCTACTCATGGATGTGGGACCACCATAGAACTTTTCTGAGGTGATAGCACAGTATGAGGAGGAGCATCCAAGAGAGGGATTTAGAACACCAAATGTAGACTTTCCTAAAGAAGGACGAGAGACATATATGCCTGAGTAGTAGTGCATTCTTGAGAAGTCATACCACATACGACCGAGATTTAAGGATTTTGATGTGCAGCCACCTCCAACAAATGCATACGATATTTCAACCATTCGTGCACAGTTGGAGGCGATTCAACAGACACAGTAGTCCATGTGGTTAGATCAGTGACAGAAGCATCATCAGATCAACCACATGTACCAGTATCAGCATGCGCAGGTGCAGAGGAACCCCAATGGGGGAAGGATTTCTGGGGAGGACTGTCTAGCTATCAAGAGACATACCTGCCTCCATAAGAGGACTACTGGGGCCACTATTACCAACATCCACCTCCACTTTTAGGCCCACCACAGGATCCCACAATGCCAGAGCAGTGATGTCTACCCTATCATTCCTAAGCTTTAGTTTCATGCTGATGACAACATGATTCAAAAGTTTGGGGTGGTAGGGCGGTATGCCCTCTTTCTTAGCTTATTTTGTTGATGTCTATCTCACCTGATCTTTGTTTAGTTGTTGATTTCTCTTTTTAGTATAGATTTCCTTTTGCTTGCATCCATGCATACATGCAGTTCAATTTCATGCACTTTTGCATAATTAAAAAAAATGCTCTTTTTGACCCTCCATGTCATGCATTGCATTTCCATGTAGATTTGGGTAATTTTTGTGTGTTTTTAAGTAGGATTTGCTGCTTTATGTTTTAATTTCCCTAAAGTAGGTTTAGATGTGATTGAATGCAAGTTGGCACCATTTTGGCCAATTTTGCCCAAATTTGAATGTTCTTGCATAGAAGCATGTTTTAACTTAATCTCCACTGTTTGAAATGAAAATGTTGATCTTTGACAAATGCATGCCACTTTCTTAGAGTTATTGCTATATGGTCTTGACTGTTGACTTTTTACATTTGCATCACTTCTCTCAAGTTTGTGAATGTTTCGGTTGAATTGTGAATTGAGCAAGCTATAAATGCTTAGAGCCTATGGAATCACTTGATATAAATGTGAATCTCACGTTGTTCAATCATGTGGTGTGATATCATTTGATGAAGTTTTGGATTAGTTTTCATGCAGGAAATCTTATGTTGAGGACTACACTAATGACCCCCCTTTGACCCGAATCTTCACTCACCATCTTCATAGCCCTCCGCCTCATAAAAGGATGCCTTAGAGTACATATTCAGCCTTGGCCACCTCCAAAAGTTTGGGGTGGCCATATCTACATCTCCCTGCTTCACTCTATCCACCATATGCCCTACCTACACTATGGGCAAAAGAAAAGAAACGAAGAAAACAAAATAAAAAGATGTTCCTATTTAAGAGCATCTAAATAAAGAAAAGATGAGTGTGTAAAAGTACTCCAAAAAATCTTACCGCAATCCTTTCTTCTATTTTCATATCCATTGATCTAGAAAACATCAACTCTATCTCATTTTACCCTTTCTACAGTCATGTGAGTCATTTGGTGTGGTTTGAGGCATAAGATTGAATGCATGATAGTGAAACAACACTCCTAGTCATCTTTGATTAACGCCAACATGAAACAGTTTACCCAGAATGATATGAAGGACATATGGAAAGCTTGTGTATTCTATGCTTTATATTTGAAGTTTATATGCTCAGTGCTCATTTCATGATTGGTATGTGAAAGAGGAGAGGAGAGAGGTGGAACACATGCACTTAGTCACTTCCAAGACTATTTAGTCAATAATCATCTTTTTCTATGCATTTGTCATTCTTGTTTATTGAAAGAAAACTGAAGAGAGATATTAAGTTGGGGCATACTTGAGGACAAGTATGTTTCAAGTTAAGGGTGGTGATGCAGCCCTATTTTAGGGCTTCATCTTGTGCCATTTTGTACTTTATTCACATCTAAACTTAGTAGAATGCAGGTTAAATTCTTCAATATGAATATTATTGTCAAATAAACTTATGGGTGTTCTTTGCATACTTTTTAGGTACTTGGACCATGCTTTGTATGGATGAGAGAGAAGGAATGTAACATCCCAGGATTTGAGGCCTCGAATAACATGATCTTAAAAGGAATGATTGGACTACCCATATCACCAAGGTGCACCTCCTTTTCCGGGAGCCCATCACTAAGAACTCCATAGTTAAGCGTGCTCAACTTGGAGTAGTACTGGGATGGGTGACCTGTCGGGAAGTTGATCCTGGCATGCACGTGAGTGAGGACAAAGCGTGCAGTTAAGGCTAGTGGTGGTCTGTGGGGACAGTTGTCATTCCTAAAACTCTACTAGAGCCTTGGGTAGTGGGACAAGGCGTTACAAATGGTATCACAGCCATTACCCCTCCAGTAGGTGGGGCCCACATGGGCATGGCATGCCAGTCTTGAGCTGTGCGGTCCAGGCATGTAGGAAAGGGTTGTCCATGGTTGACGTAGCCACCCTTGCGCTGGTATTCCGTGATCGGGAGCTGGGTGTCCATGGGTCATTGTGTCTCTGCACTGAAATGGGGAAGAGATTATGAGGCCTTATAGTTGAGCCTTGACGAGGACGTCAAGAGTCTAAGTGGGGGAGATTGTAACATCCCAGGATTTGAGGCCTCAGATAACATGATCTTAAAAGGAATGATTAGACTACCCATATCACCAAGGTGCACCTCCTTTTCTGGGAGCCCGTCACTAAGAACTCCATAGTTAAGCGTGCGCAGCTTGGAGTAGTACTGGGATGGGTGACCTGTCGGGAAGTTGATCCTGGAATGCGCGTGAGTGAGGAAAAAGCGCACAGTTAAGGCTAGTGGTGGTCTGTGAGGACAGTTGTCATTCCTGAAACTCTACTAGAGCCTTGGGTAGTGGGCCCGGGCATTACAAGGAAGGAGTTCTAGGGTTCCTCCACTCATGGAGGGGTCCAAAAAAGACCCCAAAGCTCCCTCAACTTACCCCTAATGGTTAAGGTTCAACAAAAAGCAAAGAAGTCCATTGATCATGAAGATTGAAGTTGATTTTTCTACTGAAGACTCCAGCACGGCCGTGGTGCCAAGGAACGGCCGTACTGGCAAATGCACAAGTTACATGCAAAATCCCAAGATTTGCACACTACAACAACTCAGCCACAACGATCGTGCTACCCAGAACGACCATGCCATGAAGTCCTTTTCCGGGAGCCCGTCACTAAGAACTCCATAGTTAAGCGTGCTCAGCTTGGAGTAGTACTGGGATGGGTGACCTGTCGGGAAGTTGATCCTGGAATGCGCGTGAGTGAGGACAAAGCACGCAGTTAAGGCTAGTGGTGGTCTGTGAGGACAGTTGTCATTCCTGAAACTCTACTAGAGCCTTGGGTAGTGGGCCCGGGCATTACAAGGAAGGAGTTCTAGGGTTCCTCCACTCATGGAGGGGTCCAAAGAAGACCCCAAAGCTCCCTCAACTTACCCCTAATGGTTAAGGTTCAACAACGAGCAAAGAAGTCCATTGATCATGAAGATTGAAGTTGATTTTTCTATTGAACACTCCAACACGACCGTGGTGCCAAGGAACGGCCGTACTGGCAAATGCACAAGTTACATGCAAAATCCCAAGATTTGCACACTACAACAACTCAGCCACAACGATCGTGCTACCTAGCACGACCATGCCATGAAGTCCTTTTCCGGGAGCCCGTCACTAAGAACTCCATAGTTAAGCGTGCTCAGCTTGGAGTAGTACTGGGATGGGTGACCTGTCAGGAAGTTGATCCTGTAATGCGCGTGAGTGAGGACAAAGCACGCAGTTAAGGCTAGTGGTGGTCTGTGAGGACAGTTGTCATTCCTGAAACTCTACTAGAGCCTTGGGTAGTGGGCCTGGGCATTACAAGGAAGGAGTTCTAGGGTTCCTCCACTCATGGAGGGGTCCAAAGAAGACCCCAAAGCTCCCTCAACTTACCCCTAATGGTTAAGGTTCAACAACGAGCAAAGAAGTCCATTGATCATGAAGATTGAAGTTGATTTTTCTACTGAAGACTCCAGCACGGCCGTGGTGCCAAGGAACGACCGTACTGGCAAATGCACAAGTTACATGCAAAATCCCAAGATTTGCACACTACAACAACTCAGCCACAACGATCGTGCTACCTAGCACGACCATGCCATGAAGTCCTTTTCCGGGAGCCCGTCACTAAGAACTCCATAGTTAAGCGTGCTCAGCTTGGAGTAGTACTGGGATGGGTGACCTGTCAGGAAGTTGATCCTGTAATGCGCGTGAGTGAGGACAAAGCACGCAGTTAAGGCTAGTGGTGGTCTGTGAGGACAGTTGTCATTCCTGAAACTCTACTAGAGCCTTGGGTAGTGGGCCCGGGCATTACAAGGAAGGAGTTCTAGGGTTCCTCCACTCATGGAGGGGTCCAAAGAAGACCCCAAAGCTCCCTCAACTTACCCCTAATGGTTAAGGTTCAACAACGAGCAAAGAAGTCCATTGATCATGAAGATTGAAGTTGATTTTTCTACTGAAGACTCCAGCACGGCCGTGGTGCCAAGGAACGGCCGTACTGGCAAATGCACAAGTTACATGCAAAATCCCAAGATTTGCACACTACAACAACTCAGCCACAACGATCGTGCTACCTAGCACGACCATGCCATGAAGTCCTTTTCCGGGAGCCCGTCACTAAGAACTCCATAGTTAAGCGTGCTCATCTTGGAGTAGTACTGGATGGGTGACCTGTCGGGAAGTTGATCCTGGAATGCGCGTGAGTGAGGACAAAGTGCGCAATTAAGGCTAGTGGTGGTCTGTGAGGACAGTTGTCATTCCTGAAACTCTACTAGAGCCTTGGGTAGTGGGCCCGGGCATTACAAGGAAGGAGTTCTAGGGTTCCTCCACTCATGGAGGGGTCCAAAGAAGACCCCAAAGCTCCCTCAACTTACCCCTAATGGTTAAGGTTCAACAACGAGCAAAGAAGTCCATTGATCATGAAGATTGAAGTTGATTTTTCTATTGAAGACTCTAGCACGACCGTGGTGCCAAGGAACGGCCGTACTGGCAAATGCACAAGTTACATGCAAAATCCCAAGATTTGCACACTACAACAACTCAGCCACAACGATCGTGCTACCTAGCACGACCATGCCATGAAGTCCTTTTTCGGGAGCCCGTCACTAAGAACTCCATAGTTAAGCGTGCTCAGCTTGGAGTAGTACTGGGATGGGTGACCTGTCGGGAAGTTGATCCTGTAATGCGCGTGAGTGAGGACAAAGTGCGCAGTTAAGGCTAGTGGTGGTCTGTGAGGACAGTTGTCATTCCTGAAACTCTACTAGAGCCTTGGGTAGTGGGCCCGGGCATTACAAGGAAGGAGTTCTAGGGTTCCTCCACTCATGGAGGGGTCCAAAGAAGACCCCAAAGCTCCCTCAACTTACCCCTAATGGTTAAGGTTCAACAACGAGCAAAGAAGTCCATTGATCATGAAGATTGAAGTTGATTTTTCTACTGAAGATTCCAGCACGGCCGTGGTGCCAAGGAACGGCCGTACTGGCAAATGCACAAGTTACATGCAAAATCCCAAGATTTGCACACTACAACAACTCAGCCACAACGATCGTGCTACCTAGCACGACCATGCCATGAAGTCCCCAAAACGGTCATACTGCCCAGCATGGCCATGCTAGCTAAAGACAAAATAGGTGTGCTATAGGGAATGACCTCACCTCCAACTCCACCACCACGGTCGTGCTACCCACCAAAGTCGTTCTACCTAGCCTCCACCATGGTCATGCTACCCAGTACGGGCATGCTACCAACCTCCATTTCACCACTTCAACTTGTGATTTTTCCACTTTCTTGGAACGACCGTTCCACACCACCATGGCCATTCCCACTCTACCCACCATAGTCGTACTGCCCAACACAGCCGTGCTAACACCTAAACACTACCATTTTCTACACTATTTTTCCAACAATGCCCCTAGTTACCCTAGTGCTTCCACCACCACCTATATATACATGGGTGCTGGCCACAACACTAGGTTAGTTGCCATTACTCCTCTCCACCCACTCTTGAGCATTCATTAAAATCCCCTTCATTTATGCTCTCCACCCACTATTTCCACCTCATTTCCACTAAAGAAACCTAGTTTTTGAGGTTGTCTACCATAATCCCCTTCATTTTCATGCACATCATCCACCTTGGAGGAGGGAGGTCACCCTACAATATCTAGGAGGTGAAGGAGAAGGATCTACTTCAAGCTCCATGGAGTCCTATCCCCTTCTTCCCCTTTCTTTTATCTTTTCTTTGATTATGTCTAGTTAAGCCCCTAGTGGTGAGCTATGTGGGGTTAAAATGTGACTTTGGTACCATGTTGGGGGAAATAATTTGTAATGAACATAATTTCATTCTATGATGATTTCATTTACTTTTATCTCATTTTCCATTATCTTGCATGTGGTTTTTGCTCTTAAACTTAAATTGCTTGCTTTGTGATGCTTGATGACACTTAGCTTCTAGGAGGAATTGGAATGTATGTAACAATCTTAGGAATGGCTCCTAGGTCCAATTAATGGACCCCTAGCTAGCCCCCTTTGTTCCTACATACATCTCCCTTCTTCTACAAGTGAGTGTGAGATCTAAGTAGCTAGTATAAGTGTGATTAGTGTAATTTCCTAGAGCTTCCTAAAGGCTAGATGGCAAGTAACATGAGGTGAAAAGTCCTCATCTATACTCCCAATCCTACCCTTGTCTCTCAATTGCCATAATACCACTTATCCTAGAAACCTAGACTTGACAAGTCCTACTAGAATTATACCTAACCCTAGTTCTCCAACTAGTAATATAGGGTACATTCTAATAGTATGTGCCTTGTTGTTTGGTTTGGTAATCTAAATTGATTTTTGAGATTTGTATGCCATGTTGACACCCCCAACTAATATCAAATCACATTCCCAAATGGCCCACCTACCCAATCCATTGCTTGAAACCTACCTTAGTCTTCTTGCTTGTTAATGCTAGTTTAGATTAATTGCCTTTGTTAATTTTAGTCAATTTCTTAGTCTTGCTAGTTAGGGTTAACCTAGATTATTGCTTGCTTTAGTGTTTAGGCTTAATTCTTAGTTGATAATTGCCTTGCTAGAGTAGTGTAGATCATCTTGCTCTTATTTAGTTGATTGCTTAAATTAATCTCTTAGACCTAACTAGGCTAGGATAATCTAGTTTGTGGTAATCTAGCTTTCATACTTCCTTTACTTGCTTGGTTGCTTAGTGTAATCAAACCAAAACCCCTTTTAAACCCTTCAACCCTAGTCTCCACTTTAAGAACGTAGCCAACACCAACTAAGCTCCAGTTCCCCCTCTATCCCTATGGTTTGACCCCCTTTGATTGCCTCTCATCTATGCTATAACATGACCGTGTGTGCTTGTGGGGGCATATTTTAGTGTTGTGAGTGAACCTAGTTTGGGGAAAACTATAAATATCGAAATATCACACGTGCGTGCAAATACACATCAGTGATCATAATACTAAACTATATCATGTAGTTGTCAAAAAAGAAAGGGAAAGAGGGATAGTGTTAATAAGCTCATTAATGAGTCTGGAGAGGTGGTTGAAGGAAGAGATGCTATCTCTAGCCACACAATTATTTTATTCACCAAATGTAACACCCCATCCACAACAAAACACGATTACATGCTAACCAGCGGATTATCAAAAATCACTGGAAATTAAAACTAATCTACGACAAGCACCACAAGATGAAGCATAGTACATCTGAGCCAACACTTTTCATTTCATAACATCTTTTCAGGGTGCTACAACATAATTTCCCATCATCTATTTACATGAAATAATTGTTTGTCATGCTACTTACATCAAGATACATACCGAAAACTGTACATCGATCATTATACAAGAAACATAAAAAATCTCTCCAGAAGACCTGAGTGTATAGGGATGACACATAGGACTCTACTTCTAGACACTATCTATCCCACCGGGTATGATACCTCTGTAAATCATCTGTAGCCACATGATCTTCATCTCGCTAGGAACATCCACCTAAAAAGGGTTATTAACCAGCGGGGTGAGACACACAGTCCCAGAGGGAAACATAACCCTCTACTAACTTTATAATGATCACAGATAACTGGTATAAGCAGCAACATACTGAACAAGCTAACTTTATTAACATTCTTACCAAACTATTAGGAGGCATATAACCAGACATTCTGTATGGAACATAATTGCCGACCAAAAAAACTGCAAGATATAATTGGATCATCTACACAAGCAAGGCCTCAATCAATGTTCTGTGTTTTGCCTTAAATAATATATTCTATACGGATGGATTATGATTTATTATGCCCTGAGGAAGTGAGCCGTCCCGCTCAAATCCAACCTCCAGCTGTGAAGCCCAAAACCGGTGCCATACAAGGTCATTGGGAGAGCCAGACTCCATGACCTCACCTCTTTGTGGTCAGTGCACAACAATCAATAAGTAGGACCGCGGTCTCTTGCTTAAGTGGCCTCAGCCACAGGGTCAGTCCCGTAGGCTTCCCTTTTCATCATGAGCCATGGGCCTATTCACCGTGCTCCTGAGCCATGAACACATTCATACTCCTTCATACTGAGCCATGGGCCTGATCGCCATACTCTTATTGTAAGGACCTTGACCTTCATTTTGGACTTACCCTGTTTGTTTAGCCTAAACCTTGTGCTTGGTTGCTTGCTAATCATCTTTAGTGATGATTAGGGTTTTCTTGTGCTTAGTTGAGAGATGGAGGTGTTACTTGTAAAATAACCTGAGTTAAGGTTGAAGAGCAAGTTTGTCACCTTGAGAGATGTCTTTCTCTCTCTTTGCTTCCTCTAGGGTTGAGAGGAAGGTTTGGGCTCGTGCCTTGAGTTGTCTTGGGCTTGGTTGAGCTCTTTTGGGCCTTATTTTCCCTTGTTTGGGCCTTGCCTTGCTTGGTTGAGCCTTGTATCAGGCAAGGGTGCTTTGTGTCGGCCATGGGGTATCACCCATGGGGGTGTGTCGGCCATGGAGGAGTAGTGTGTCAGACTTTGACCTTTGTTGACCTTCTTGCCTTGGTTGTGTCACCCTAGCTTGGACATGTGGCCGACCCTTGGGGGAGTAGTGGCATGGCATGTGCATGAGTTTTGCAAGGTGGTAAAATATGTGGACAAATGTCCCTTGGTAAGGTGACACCTTGCCTTGGTTTAACCTTGACCCCCCATCTATATATGCCTTGCTTTTCTCTTCCTTAGGAACCCCTTTAGCTCTTTGTTGCTCCTCTCTTCCTTGTGTGCACGATACAACTCTCCCTTGCAACCTTGGTGGCCGATACCCTTGGAAGAGATAATGTTGGTGGACGATCCCCTTAAAGGAGTTCCCTTCTTCTTCCTTTAGCTTGTTGGCCGAACCCTAGGTGGGTCTTGTTTCCATGGTGGCCAAAGTAGTGTGCTTGGAGATAGGAGCATAAAGCTTGGAGCTTTGGATATTGAGGAGTTTGCTTCAGGAAGATTACATAACTTCTAACCCTAGCTATACTACCTTCTTTATGTTTCATGTTTCATATATGTTGATGATCGGCCATTCCATGTTATTTATCTTGCTCTAGTACATGTTGTTGATCTTGTGGATATAACGAGCATGATGTTGTTGATGTTGTTTATGGTCTATGTGCCTTTACACCTAGTTGGCTGAACCATGGTTTAGGGTATTCTTGTTGAGCAACACTCTTTTGTCCCCTTGCTCTAGAGAAGTAACTTTGAGCTCTAGTGATGTGGGCAATACCCCTCTCTCGATTAGGGTGAGAGGTGAGCTTATATTCTAGTTGCTTGAGCAACACCCTCCTCTCACCATGGATTGGAGAGGTGAGCTTTTGGATAGATGGTGACCTATGTTGAGGTGGATCCTTGTAGTTGCCTGATTTGTGATAGAGGTTGTGCAAAACCCCTCTCTCTTGGTTGTTAAGAGGTGAGCTGACCTTCTTGATCAATTAGGGTTTGGTGCCC
The DNA here is from genome assembly GCA_963693085.1 of Alisma plantago-aquatica. Classification (NCBI taxonomy): domain Eukaryota; kingdom Viridiplantae; phylum Streptophyta; class Magnoliopsida; order Alismatales; family Alismataceae; genus Alisma; species Alisma plantago-aquatica. The sequence continues at coordinate 573,521,625 of OY856412.1, read as the reverse complement.
TTGTGCTTGAGGTTGAATATGATCTTTTGGGGTTGTTCCTTGCACGATATGACCTTGGAGTTGTGCTACTCGATAGCCTTGTTTGGAGTTGTACCCTTGGGCGACACACCTTGTTGAGTTAGTTGGCTTGGTGCCTGATATGCTTTGGCCGATATAGAGCCTCAACCCTATCTTGGGTGTTAGAGTTGCTTTGGGCGACATGAGTTGTCTACCCCTGTGGCATGATATGTTCTTGAGGTGGAATCCTTGGTAGATATGCTTGCTTGGGCGTTAGGTTGATCCTTGTATCCTTTGGCCGATATCCCTTGTGGAGATGATGGATGGGTGATACACATAGTAGAGATGATTTGACGATACACCATGTATAGAGGATGCCTGATGCACCCCCTTGTCTTAAGATGATCTTGGTCATTATGTGAAGTTAGCTTAGTGCCCGACATGGTCTTGGCTGATAGGCTTTGATAGATTGGTGCCTGACACAACCTTGGCTGTTATCCTTGTTTAGATGAGCTTGGGCGATATGGTATGGTGCCTAGGATGGCTTTGGCCGATACCACCATGTCTTAGTTGAGATTTGACTTATATGAAGTGTTGGACGATATGGCTTCATGCCCGACATGCTAACCCTAGTTATTGGCCGTTATGATGCTTCATGGCCATGCACGACACCATTCTTGGGCGTCATGGGTACCCTGGCCGATAGGGTTAACCCTCGGATGATGCTAAGATGGTTGCACAATAGGGGCACCTTGGGCGATACCCCTTGGTCGATATGGCTCATGTTGAAGCTTAGTCGATAGTGAAACCTAACCCTAACCCTAGCTTGGTGCACGTTAGACCCTTGGCTGATAGCCATGGTAGTACTTCATGTTATACCTTGGTGATGGCTACCCGACACCATGAGTGCTAATGGAACCTTGATGCATATTAGAGGATGTGCAGTGATTGGCGGATATGGTGGTGAGTTGCCTTAGGGTTGGAAATCCTAGCTGTTATACCTTTGGTAAGGGTACTGCTATACCAGGTACACCCTTTGATGAGGGTTGGCGCTACTCGCCATGCTTAGTGAGGATTGCAGGAGTTTTGGTGAGAGTTCTGATAACCCAAAATGTATATAGTTGATGATTCTCTTTTAATAATGATAATACAAGTGAAATGATGTGATCACCTTAAATCCTGCAAATATGTTGATAAGTTAAAATAATAGATTGTGAACTAGGAAGCTTGGAATCATATGATGTTGCTACACATGTTGATATGACACATGCATATGGTCACAATTATAAGGCATAATATATGCCCATGATTGATAATAATACTATGAATGATAAAGCTTATGTGTGATGTAGTTACACCTTGCATATATGTGTACGATCCTTATATTCTGTGATAAGTTTTTATAAATCTTATCTTGTCAATCATGTTCCATAAAGAATACTTAGTTATATGCCTCCCGGATATTTTGGTAAGCTTGATGGTATTAATAGCCTTGCTCGGTATGCTGCTCTTATTATACGCTTTATCAGTTATCTGCTGTTATTTGCTTTAACCTTCTGAGGTTTTATAGTTTTGGCAGGGAGTTATGTTTCTCGCTGGGACTGTATGTCTCACCCCTCTGGTTTACACTCTTTTTAGGTGATCGCTCTAGATGCGGTGGTGGTCGTGAGGTTGCGGCTGAGTAGCAAGTAGAGCAGTAGAAGGCAAGAGGTGGACATGCTGCTGTTTTGGTGGTCTTATAGAGTCCTAGAGTCATCCTTGTACTCTCAGGTCCTCGGAGGTGTTTTGACGATGTTTCGCGACGTCTTGCAGTTGTAATATTTGTATAACCTGCTGCTGGCCATACGTGGCCGTTATGTATGTATAAACAGGTGTTGAACTCTAGTGCGAACATTACAGCTGGTTCCGATAAGCTATGTACCTATAACAAGGCTTGTGAATATTTATATAACATGTTTCTCTGTAGGATATGGATGTAAAGGTACTCTCATGTATGCTTTCCACAATCAGTTTTAATTAACCCATGTTTTCGGTAATATGAGGTTCCGCACATTTTCACATGTCATCTCATTGTCGGTGTGATGGCGGGGTGTCACAGTTGGTTTGGTATCAGAGCTCTAGGTTCGCTGAGTTTACAGGGATCCAGGACTAGGTTTGCATCTATTCTTGTGAGCTTTCCATATTTTCTTACAATAACCTTATGCTCTCAGCAAAAGATAAAGCTTAAAGATGTCTGGAAACCATGAAGAACATGCTGCCAAGGGCAGCGATGCTGCATCAGTTGATGGAGCAGGAGGGTAGGCATGTGAAGATTAGGTGCCTGAGGTCCCCCAACTTGACCCAGCCATTCTCGAAAATCCTGCCTACCAACAGCTTATGGGGCAGATGATGGCTACGATGAATCACATGGTGGAAAGGTTGCCAGTGCCTCATCCAAGAGCACAGGCTCCCCATGGTGAAACATCGGGTATTGGGAAGACCTTTGAGCGGCTTTGCCGATTCAGAGCTTTGGATTATGTTGGGATAGTTGATCCAGTAGATGCAAATATGTGGCTGATAGGTCTTGAGAAGGCCTTCCGGATCCTCAACATCCCCGAAGCAGACAAAGTCAAGAATATTGTCTACCTTATGAAGGGTAGTGCTGGCCACTGGTGGGCCATCGAGGAGGAGAAGCGACCCGGTGAGGAGATCGGTTGGGAGATCTTCCGGTGAGAGTTCGTCAGCAGATACTTTCCGAAGACGTATCTGGACGAGAAGATCAATCAGTTTGAGCATCTATGCCAAGGAACGATGGGCATCACCGAGTATGAAGCCAAGTTCATGGACTTGCTGAGGTTTTGTCCTCACCTGGTGGCGACAGATGACGAGCAGATCAGGCGGTTTGAGAAAGGTTTAAGTGTTGAGCTGTCGACACCTGCTGCTGCTTTAGAGAATCGGGAGCGGTTTGCCAGGTTTGTGGAGTCCGTCCACAGGATTGAACGATCTATTAAAGAGAAAAGGGAGTCCATGACCAGGAAAAGGCATGCTCAGTTCCAGGGACAAAGATTTGGTGGCTTCAAGAAGCCAAGGTTTTCAGCACCTTCCACGATGTAGAATTCTCGTGCACTGTCACAATGGTCCCCGAGTAAGGGAAGAGGTTATGTTTCTTCACCATCGAAGGCACATAGTATAGATTCTGTGGCAGTAACAAAGCCATCTAGACCACAGACAGAAGGCAGGTCATGTTATCACTATGGACAGACGGGGCATTTAAAGTCAAATTTCCCAAGAAGAGATGTTGAGGTAACACAACAACTGATACATAATCAACAAGGATCAGACAGACAACAGCCTAGTGGTAGCAGAGGGTGAGGACGCATTCAAGCGTCGCAAGCGGGATCGTCTACTCAAGGAAGCAGAGGACGTGGACAACAAGCAACATCTCAATTCTATGCTATGAGTCAGCCAGAGGCGATAGTCAACTCACGAGTGGTGACAGGTCAGATGGAGTTATTACATTATGATTTGTCTTCTTCTTGCTTTATATCTATTTTGGTTGACCCCGATGCTACACACTCTTTTATCGCACATAGTCTTCTTGATAGCTGTCCTTTACCTGGTAGTTGTAAGAAAGATAGCCTGTTGTTAGAAACCCCTCTTGATGGTTCCTTGATGCTTTGAGAGGAGTGTCCATCTTATATCTTATCTTTTTCGGGACACAATATACAAGTGAATCTTATACCACTTGATATGCATGGATTCGATGTGATCCTTGGGATGGATACCTTAGAAAAGTATAAGGTTGTGTTGGACTGTGGTTCCAAGAAGGCGGTGTTTGATGACAACAGAGAGAAGTGGATCTTCCAAGGAGATAGGAAGATTCTTCCGACATATCTAGTGTCAGTGATGGTGGCAGAAAAGTTTCTGCAGTAAGGTTGTAAGGCTTTCTTAGCTCACGTTGTGGATACAAAGATGAAAGGTCCTAGACTTGAGGAGGTAACAATTGTCTGAGAGTTTGCAGATGTGTTTCCTGATGAGTTCCCCGGTGTTCCCCCACCCTGAGAGATTGATTTTGAGATCAATCTGGTACTAGGAACACAACCAGTTGCACATACACCATATAGGATGGCTCCAGCAGAGATGGCAGAGTTGAAGAAGCAGTTACAGGAGTTGTTAGAGAAAGGTTTCATCCGACCGAGCATGTCACCTTGGGGTGCTCCAGTGTTGTTCGTTAAGAAGAAGGATGGGTCGATGCAGTTATGTATAGATTACCGGCAGTTGAACAAAGTCACGATCAAGAATAAGTACCCGTTACTGAGGATAGATGATCTCTTCGATCAGCTGTGTGGCGCTACAGTGTTCTCAAAGATTGACCTACGGTCTGGATATCATCATTTGAGGATTAAGGTGGACGACATACCAAAGTCAGCATTTAGGATGAGGTATGGTCACTTTGAGTTTGTGGTTATGCCGTTTGGGCTAACCAATGCACCTGCTGCTTTCATGGACCTGATGAACCGAGTGTTCCGTCCGTTCCTAGATCAGTTTGTTGTAGTCTTTATAGACGACATTTTGATCTATAGTCGGGATAGGGAAGAGCATGAGCAACATCTTTGACAAGTGTTGACTCTTCTTTGCCAACATCAGTTATACGTCAAGTTTAGCAAATGTGAGTTCTGGTTGAAGGAAGTGACTTTCTTAGGTCATGTGATATTTGCAAAAGGAGTCCGGGTGGACCCTAAGAAGGCGGAGTCAGTTGCAAATTGGGAGCAACCAAAGACACCGACGGAATTTCATAGTTTTCTGGGTTTGGCAGGATACTACCGGAGGTTTATCAAGGACTTCAGTGTAATCGCATTGCCAATGACAAAGCTGACCAAGAAGAATGTACCTTTTGTTTGGGATGATCATTGTCAACAAGCTTTCCAAAGTTTGAAGGAGAAGATGACTAGTGCTCCAGTGCTAGTGCTGACAGAACCTGGGAAGGGCTATGTTGTTTTCTGCGATTCTTCTAAGAAAGGCTTAGGTTGTGTGCTGATGTAGGAAGATCATGTGGTTTCTTTTGCTTCGCGACAACTTAAGAAACATGAGGAGAACTATTCGACACATGATTTGGAGTTGGCAGTGGTGGTCCATGCGTTAAAGATTTGGAGACACTATCTTTATGGGGAATTGTGTCAGATCTTTACAGATCATAAGAACTTGAAGTACATTTTTTTGCAAAATGAGTTGAATATGAGACAACGTCGTTGTATGGAGCTAATTAATGATTATGATTGCACCATTGAGTATCATCTTGGTAAGGCAAATTTGGTAGCTGATGTGCTTAGCAGAAAGTCTTCTTCTCTCCCCACAAAGAAAGCACAGTTGAGTTCCTTGATATGCCATAGGCGGGATATGTTTGTCTCCTTGTGGCAGATGAATGTGCAGTTGGGAGTTTCCTTGTTGGCAAGACTGTTGGCAGGAATGTAAGTCAAGCCTACGCTGAGACAGTAGATCAAAGACGAATAGTAGGCGTATGATACAGTACAATTGATCATATCAGAGCTTAGTAGAGAAAAGTGTGATGGGTTCCATGAGTCTGAGGATGGACTATTTACTATCATGGTAAGATGGTGGTCCTTGATGTTGACAATCTAAGGAAGCTAGTACTCGAGGAAGCACACACATCGATGTATGCTATCCATCCAGGATTCACCAAGATGTATCATAATCTGAACGACCTGTATTGGTGGTCTGGTTTGAAGAAAGATGTAGCTGAGTTTGTGGCTAAGTGTGCAATATGTCAGCAAGTTAAAGCTGAACATTAGAAGCTGGCAGGTACGTTGCAACCCATTCTGATACCACAGTGGAAATGGGATCACATAACCATAGATTTCATAGTAGGTCTACCAAAGACAGCTAGGAATCATGATTCCATTTGGGTAATAGTGGACAGGCTGACAAAATCTGCCCATTTCATACCGGTAAAGATGACATATACAGCAGAGAAGCTTGCTCAGGTGTATGTGGATGAGATAGTGTGTTTGCATAGTGTACCAGCAATGATAGTTTCTGACAGAGGTCCTCAGTTCACAAGTCGTTTCTGGGAACAGTTGCACAAAGCGTTGGGAACACAGTTGAGGTTCAGTACCGCCTTCCACCCGCAGACAGATGGACAGTCTGAAAGGACTATTTAGACTTTGGAAGATCTTCTCTGAGCTTGTGTTTTGCAGTTCCTAGGCAGTTGGGACATGCACCTCAGTTTGATAGAGTTCTCTTTTAATAATATTTATCAGTGGAGTATTGACATGGCTCCTTATGAGGCTCTATATGGAAGGAAGTGCATATCCCCTTTATGCTGGTATGAGTCTATGAGTATCAACTTTTGGGTCCTGAGTTAGTACAACAGACAACAGAAAAGATCAGAGTGATACATCAAAAGTTGAAAATGGCACAGGACAGACAGAAGTCTTATGCAGACAATCGCTGACGACCTTTAGAGTTCCAAGTGGGAGACAAAGTGTATCTCAAGGTCTCACCTTGGAAAGGTGTGCTAAGGTTTGGTCGGAAAGGTAAACTGGAACCCAAGTATATGGGGCCATACCCGGTAATAGCACGTGTTGGCAAGGTAGCTTACAAGTTAGAGCTACCGCCAGAGTTGCACAGGTTGCATCCAGTGTTCCATGTTAGTATGTTGAAGAAAAGTCATCCAGACACATGGACAATGATACAGCCAGTTGAGGTTGAGCTTGATGAAGACATGACTTATGAGGAGGGTCCGGTGGCGATCCTTGACAGAAGAGTAAAGAAGCTAAAGAGGAAGGACCTGGTTCTTGTAAAGGTTCTTTGGCATCATCGTGGTGTTGAGGAAGCCACGTGGGAGCTTGAGGAAGAGATGAGGTGGAAGTATCCCTCACTTTTTCTGCGGATTTCGGGGACGAAATCCCTTTGTAGAGGTTTATGTCTTGTAAGGACCCTGACCTTCATTTTGGACTTACCCTATTTGTTTTGCCTAAACCTTGTGCTTGGTTGCTTGCTAATCATCTTTAGTGATGATTACAGTTTGCTTGTGCTTAGTTGAGAGCTAGAGGTGCTACTTGCAAAATAACCTGAGTTAAGGTTGAAGAGTAAGTTTGTCACCTTGAGAGATGTCTTTCTCTCTCTTTGCTTGCTATAGGGTTGAGAGGAAGGTTTGGGCTCATGCCTTGAGTTGTCTTGGGCTTGGTTGAGCTCTTTTGGGCCTTGTTTTCCCTTATTTGGGCCTTACCTTGCTTGGTTGAGCCCTGTATCGGGCAAGGGTGCTTTGTGTCGGCCATGGGGTATCGCCCATGGGGGTGTGTCATCCATGGAGGAGTAGTGTGTCGGCCTTTGACCTTTGTTGACCTTCTTGCCTTGGTTGTGTCACCCTAGCTTGGACACGTGGCCGACCCTTGGGGGAGTAGTGGCATAGCATGTGCATGAGTTTTGCAAGGTGGTAAAATGTGTGGACAAGTGTCCCTTGGTAAGGTGACACCTTGCCTTGGTTTAACCTTGATCCCCCATCTATATATGCCTTGCCTTTCTCTTCCTTAGGAACCCTTTTAGCTCTTTGTTGCTCCTCTCTTCCTCGTGTGCAAGATACACCTCTCTCTTGCAACCTTGGTGGCCGATACCCTTGGAAGAGCTAAGGTTGGTGGCTGATCCCCTTGAAGGAGTTCCCTTCTTCTTCCTTTAGCTTGGTGGTCGAACCCTAGGTGGGTCTTGTTTCCTTGATGGCCGAAGTAGTGTGCTTGGAGCTAGGAGCTCAAAGCTTGGAGCTTTGGATCTTGAGGAGTTTGCTTAAGGTGGGTTACATAACTTCTAACCCTAGCTATACTACCTTATCTATGTTGCATGTTTCATATATGTTGATGATCGGCCATTGCATGTTATGTATCTTGCTCTAGTACATGTTGTTGATCTTGTGGATATAATGAGCATGATGTAGTTAATGTTGTTTATGGTCTATGTGCCTTTACACCTAGTTGGCCAAACCATGGTTTAGGGTTTCCTTGTTGAGCAACACTCTTTTCTCTCCTTGGTCTAGAGAAGTAAGTTTGAGCTCTAGTGATGTGGGCAATACCCCTCTCTCGATTAGGTTGAGAGGTGATCTTATATTCTAGTTGCTTGAGCAACACCCTCCTCTCACCATGGATTAGAGAGGTGAGATTTTGGATAGATGGTGACCTATGTTGAGGTGGATCCTTGTGGTTGCCCGATTTGTGATAGAGGTTGTGCAAAACCCATCTCTCTTGGTTGTTGAGAGGTGAGCCGACCTTCTTGATCAATTAGGGTTTGGTGCCCTTGTGCTTGAGGTTGAAGGTGATCTTGTGGGGTTGTGCCTTGCATGATATGACCTTGGAGTTATGTTGCCCGATAGCCTTATTTGGAGTTGTACCCTTGGGCAACACACCTTGTTGAGATAGTTGGCTTGGTGCCCATTATGCTTTGGCCGATATAGAGCCTCAACCCTAGCTCGAGTGTTAGAGTTTCTTTGGGCGACATGAGTTGTATACCCTTGTGCATGATATATTCTTGAGGTGGAATCCTTGGTAGATATGCTTGCTTGGGCGTTAGGTTGATCCTTGTATCCTTTGGCCTATATCCCTTATGGAGATGATGGATGGGTGATACACATAGTAGAGATGATTGGATGATACACCATGTATAGAGGATGCCCGATGCACCCCCTTGTCTTGATATGATCTTGGCTGTTATGTGAAGTTAGCTTAGTGCCCGACATGGTCTTGGATGATAGGCTTTGATAGCTTGGTGCCCGACATAACCTTGGACGTTATCCTTATTTAGATGAGCTTGGGCAATATGGTATGGTGCCCAGGATGGCTTTGGCTGATACCACCATGTATTAGTTGAGCTTTGACTTATATGAAGTGTTAGATGATATGGCTTCATACCCGACATGCTAACCCTAGTTGTTGGTCGTTATGATGCTTCATGGACATGCACGACACCATTCTTGGGCGTCATGGGTACCCTGGCTGATAGGGTTAACCCTCGGATGATGATGAGATGGTTGCACGATAGGGGCACCTTGGGCGATACCCCTTTGGTCGATATGACTCATGTTGAAGGTTAGCCGATAGTGAAACCTAACCCTAACCCCAACTTGGTGCACGTTAGACCCTTGGCCAATAGCCATGGTAGTGCTGCACATTATACCTTGGTGATGGCTTCCCGACACCATGAGTGCTAATGGAACCTTGATGCATGTTATAGGATGTGCAGTGATTGGATGATATGGTGGTGAGTTGCCTTAGGGTTGGAAATCCTAGCCGTTATACCTTTGGTAAGGGTATTGCTATACCGGGTACACCCTTTGATGAGGGTTGGCGCTGCTTGCCATGCTTAGTGAGGGTTGCAAGAGTTTTGATGAGGGTTCTGATAACCCAGAATGTATATAGTTGATGGTTCTCTTTTAATAATGATAATACAAGTGAAATGATGTGATCACCTTGAATCCTGCAAATATGTTGATAAGTTAAAATAATAGATTGTAAACTAGGAAGCTTGGAAGCATATGATGTTGCTACACATGTTGATATGACACATGCATATGGTCACAAGTATAAGGCATAATATATGTCCATCATTGATAATAATACTATGAATGATAAAGCTTATGTGTGATGTACTCGTGGATGCTTCTTTATACTTGATAGTATAATAATAATCCTATTAATCCATGATGGCTTCAGTTATCTTTGTGGATGTGTGCACTAACCATGCATGTATTTCATGTGGATTCATAGCCTGGTTAGAGATATGAGGTATATGTGCTTTGACTAGCACAATGTGATGATAATCCTTGTTAATGAAATAACAAGTTGATAGGTCTGAGGACCTGATATAAGGTCGAGTGCCTAGCTGAGGTGTTATCCTCTGATGATGAGACAAGGGATACGTTCCCAGGATGCTGATGCATGATTGTGATGCCTTGAGAGGCAGTGGTTGATATCATGAGGGATTGAGGTCCCAGGATAGTATGTTGATGGCAATAATGATGTAATTCTATAAGGCTATGTTATACTTTGTTTTGCCTCAACAATTGGCTTAAAATATCTAATCAATTATCGATGAACATATCATGTAGTTTGCCCTGGCCATAGATCCATTACCGTCAGTATTTGGTGATGGCGAAATAGGTTTATCCTGCGGGATTACCTGGAGCGCATATTGTTGAATATGTGAGGTTTCCCCTAGCCTAAAATAGGATGGTTGAGTGTAGCTGCGGTTGCAAACTCAGGATATATGGAGCATGGTGAACATACCCATGGCTTAGGATATGAGATGATGAGCATGATGTGTTCATGGCTCGGATGTATGCATTAGCACCTATGATGAGGTGAGCTAGACATATGGGTAGCTTGCGGAGCTGACCCAGAGGCTGAGGCCCTATAAGCATAAGACTGCGATCTTGCTTGATGATTCATGTACTGACCACGAGAAGGTGAGGTCATGGAGTCCGGATCTCCTTAGACCTTGTATGGCACCGGATTGGGCTTCGCAGCCAATGGTTGGATTTGAGCAGGGAAGGCTCACTTCCTCAGGGCATAATAAAATGTAATCCAGCTGAATGGTATTTCTTACTTAGAGCAAAACATAGAACATTGATTGAGGCCTTGCTTATATAGCTGATCTAGTTACACCTTGCATATATGTGTACGATCCTTATATTATGTGATAAGTTTTTATAAATCTTATCTTGTCAATCATGTTCCATAAAGAATACTTAGTTATATGCCTCCCGGATATTTTGGTAAGCTTGATGGTATTAATAGCCTTGCTCGATATGCTGCTCTTGTTATACGCTTTATCAGTTATCTGCTGTTATCTCCTTTAACCTTCTGAGGTTTTATAGTTTCGGCAGGGAGTTATGTTTCTCGTTGGGACTGTGTGTCTCACCCCGTTGGTTTACACCCTTTTTAGGTGATCGCTCTAGATACGATGGTGGTCGTGAGGTTGTGGCCGAGCAGCAAGTAGAGCAGTAGAAGGCAAGAGGTGGACATGCTGCTGTTTTGGTGGTCTTGTAGAGTCCTAGAGTCATCCCTGTACTCTCAGGTCCTCGAAGGTGTTTTGATGATGTTTCATGACTTCTTGCAGTTGTAATCTTTGTATAACCTGCTGCTGGTCGTACGTGGCCGTTATGTATGTATAAATAGGTGTTGAACTCTAGTGCGGACGTTACAACTGGTTTCGATAAGCTGTGTACCTATAACAAGGCTTGTGAATGTTTATATAACATGTTTCTCTGCAAGATCTGGATGCAAAAGTACTCTCATGTATGCTTTCCGCAATCGGTTTTAATTAACCCGTGTTTTCGGTAATATGAGGTTACGCACATTTTTGTGTGTCATCTCGTTGTCGGTGTGATGGTGGGGTGTCACACTTGTACACATCTTGAGTCCACAACCGTAGTTGCACTATGATCCTCCTATTTTTGGCTAGGAGAAACCTCACATATTCAACAATATGCACTCTGGGTTAACCCGCAGGAGAACCCGTTTCACCATCACTTAATTACTGACGATGATGGATCTATGGCCAGGGAAAACTACATGAAAGATTCATTTGTAATTAGTTAATGTATTTTAAGTAGATTGTTGGGGAAATCAAGTTGTATTAAGCAACCACATATAAAATATGAACAACATTAGATTCATTACATTGGTGTTATATTGCTACTGCTCTTTCTATTGCCCTCAACAATCATCACATTGCCATGGGATATAAATCCCTCACATCATCTCGTAGTGCTACTGCCTCTCAAGGCTTCATCATCATGGGATATCAATCCATGAGTTCATCACATTACACCAGTGCCTCTTAAGGCATAATTAACATCATTAGGGAATATCAATCCCTCATGTCATTACTAGAGGATCACACCTCAACAAGCCTTTCTCATCATACTGGTGATATATGTTATCTCGTCAACAAGACATATCATTATTACTTAGATATTGCACATATATCAAGTGCTATACAAAGCACACAATCATATAATCACCATAGCTCTTACTTGGCTATGAATTCAATACACCTGCATGGTTAGCTTACGTAAGAAAGAGATAACTGGATCACCAAACATAGAGCATAGTTCTTAGAGAACATATTGTGATCATCATGCTATCAAGAATTTAGGTGCACATGATTGGAACAACATCCATGTTCATAGTTGTGTCTGTAGTCAATTTATATTATTGTTATCAAATTGTGAGCATCCATCATGCCCCATATCTCATGAACATATCTTTGATTATCATGTCATCAAGATTAAGGTTTATAGCATTGGAATATTCTCCCATCATTATGAACATATGTAGCTTAATGTCATAACTGGTGTATTAATTAATACACACCACTACTATCATGTCAGGGGTATCCCATCATACCCTACATCTCAAGTCATATGTGCATCATCCCTAAGGATTTATCATTAAGGATCATACATCATGATCCACCATCCAACTTTATTAGAGTTTCATCTATCATTAACCATAGGTAACCACTATATAAGGGTTCACAACCTATCTTTTCATAGCTCATCATAATCAAAGGTGTGAGCTCAAGATAACATACATAGGGATACCGGGTTAGAGCACAACCCTCACTAAAAGTGTCACATACCCTCACCAAAAATAGGTAGCGACCGCAAACCCTCACTAAAGGGAGTATCAGATAGAGTACCAACTCTCACCCAAGGTTGTCTTCTATAAGCAGGACCTGCAATCCATGCACAAAGGAAGGGTATCGTACAACTAGGGCTATAAGTTGTATCGTGCATCCATATGCATGGTGATATCGGACAACTAGGTACAAGGGTACATGTCATGCAACTCATGGGCGTCACATATTGCCCAAAACCCTATCGCCCATTAGGGTTAGGGTTTCGTACCAAGCAACCCTCCACACTCTATCGTCTAGGGCCATATTGGTCAAGGCCATGATGCCCAAAGAAGTCTATCATCCAACTAGAGTTTGGGACCCTATAACGGTCAAGGTATCATGTCGTCCAAGACTCAGCTTACATCGTCCAAGATTCTATACCACCCAAGATCAACACATGTATCAGACAAACCTTCAACCCTAGAACCATCTAAGCAATCAACCTCTTGCTCATGACGTTTAACCAACCAAAGGGGAAGCATGTGTCGGGAAAATCATATCGGCCAAGACATCACATCCCTAAATAGGGTATCGGCCAAGAACTTGATCCATTGTGTTGCCCAACTAGCACATACACTACATGCTTATCTCAAGTTATGATCTTCACCAAGGCATATCGGTAAGGGATGCTAGCATCACTCAAAGGCTCAAACAAGAATAGGGTTCCCACCCAAAGTATCGTGCAAAACCAACAAGGCCATACAGCCCAACACATCATAACGACGAACTCATCATATCATGCAACACTTAACTAACTCATCTATTCATCACCATATCGGGCGATGGGTCTACAAGGTGCCATCCACCCATAACGCCCAAGAACACCACATGTCGGTCACCTAGGGTTAGAGAAACCTTATCATCCAAGGCTCCATATCGGGCAACTAGAGTTAAGATCATCCTATCAGCCTATAAAGCTTATCACCCCAAGCTAGGGTTAGGGCACCCATATCGTCCAAGGTACTACTTCTAGGGATATCGCCCACCCAAAGGATTAGCTTATCAGATTCCTAAACCATCAAAGGGATCACCACCATAACGCCCAAGATATCATCCAAGGGTTCAACCCCAAGAGCATGTCATGCAACCAAGGTAGACCATCAACTCACCACTAAAGATCAGCACTTCATATCAGTCAAAGGTCCAACTAGGTATCAACCACCCATATCGTCCAAACCCTAAACCCTAGGGTAGGAAAAAGGATATCGGTCATCACACCATATCATCCAATAGTACCAAAAGTTGGCTCATCTATCAACAACCAAGTGAGAGGGGTCTTGCACAACCTATAACGAGCAACAAGGGTTGAGAAACACCCTATCGGCCCACCAACTCAACCTAACGTCCAAGAACCTAGACCATAGGTTCACTCTTCATCAACCAAGGAGAGAGGGGTTTTTCCCAAGCTACTAGATCATGACTCACCTCTCAAGTCCAAGGGATATCATTCATGTGCCAACAACCAAAACAAGACCTAACAGGCAAGGCACTATATCGTGCAACCATTGTATCGTGCAGGCACCCTATCGGGTGGTTCATCTTCAACCCCAAGTCACCCAAAACCGTTATGCATGAGATAAACAAGAATAAGACAGTAATAAAATGTGACCATTTCCATTAGATCAGATCCCAATTTCCATATATATAACTATCATGGAGAAAGGTACCGAATTAATTACAAGAACTAATATGTGCACATAAGAAGGGTGAACATAATATAGGTTATTAAGAGTTACATAAACCGCCTTAAGAGAATCTCCATGAAAGGCATCAAGCTTCTTGGTCCAATAAGAAAACTCATGTTCCTCGCCAAGAACATCACCTATCCAAAGCTCCAAACATGCCGTCGGCACCATCATCATCACCTCAAGAAACAAAGGAAGAAGAAGAAGAAGAAGAAGAAGAAGAAGAAGATACCACTGTTATGTATAGCTCAAGAAGAAGAAAAGAGGAGAGATAACCACGGCCTTGCCTTATCACATAAAGGGCCTATACATGGCCGAGAGGGGAAGAGGAAGGTGAAGAAGAAAGCACAAGGAAAAGCTAGCAAAGAAGCATGACTCACCAAGGTTGGATCTTGAGCAAGGAGTTTCTGTAGCCAAGGAGTTCGCCCCTCCATGCTCCATGGGAGTCTTCCTTAGCTCCCAAAGCTCCCATGATCGTCCCATACAGGTAGGGGAAGGAATATGGCTGAAAGGGAGCACTTGGTCAAGGAGGAAGGGGGTTATATACACGAAGGAAGAGAGAGGTAGCAAGGGAGAGGTGTCATAACCACATAAACCAAGGTGCCACTTGCTCTAGCACTTAACGCCACTTGTTGCCACCTAGATGCTCATGCATGGCCTGGTGATACACTCTAGAATGTGTATCATGCATCTGGGCAACTTCCATGGTTGATACACCCCTCTTGGGTGACATACCTCCAAGCCCTAGCCGATATACTAAAGGACAAGGTGGCATATGTGACACATATATGTTATAAAGATCATATAGAGATGTCACTCCTCATCTAACAACCAAATAAGGCGCCCCTACTTCCATCAACATTCTAGATTATGCAAAACAGAAGGGAGGTGACTCTAGAGCTGATAAATTGCATATTGACCCTCCACTTTGGGTAATTTGCAATTTACTCCAAAACTAGCACATAAAGCATAAACATCATCCAACCAAGCTCAAACTTGGAACATAGGTCCTCCACTAGGAGCCCCACAAAATCATTATCTTTCTAATAATGCTAGAGAACTAAAGGCATGCTCTACATGTGACATATTGTAATATAACCCCTAACTTTGGGTAAATTGCACTTTGGTCCAAAACAGGCAAACATTGCTCAAACAGTATCCAAATGGAACCAAACTGGAAACATAATCTTGTCGCATGATATCAAAACATCTTAAGATAATATACTAAGGTTCTAAGCACCTTTCATAAGCAAAGCAAAGAGGGTTAGCCCAAAACGTGGGTCAGGGTCCTTACACCAACCTTTACAACCAAAGACATCAAAATCATACCAAAAATAACTCTAAACAACTCTCTTATCTACGTGTCACTATGTTGAGTATAAAAGCAACTGATATTGATACCAAAGTTGTTGTAAACACATGATCTCTTGATGAAATATTCAAAAAATTGCATCATAAAACAAAAACATATCTTTTTACAAAAATGTGTTACACTAGATTCATGAAAGATTTACATAAGGTTACAAAATTTGGCACTGATTCCTATCTACTCTTCAACATGGGACAGTTCTTTCATGTCTCTTCTAGGCTTTGTTTGATCACAAGTTCATGAGTTCGCGGAGGAACAATATCACACATGGACCCCAAGAAGGGAAATATGGGTCAGTGAAAGGACAATTGATAATTGGAAAGTAAAAGTATGAACCTATCTACAAAGGATTTTCATGAAAAAATGCAAAAGGAGTAAACAAAATAGGCAAGTATCACATGGTAGCAATGAGTTTTCAAATCCAATACGATTCAGTGTCCAATTTTCAGACTATTCATTCATTTCTTCTGATAGATAGCACATGTCAATGTCTAGTTGTTGGCGAAGCCATGTGTTCTCTCCTACGGAGAATGACAACACACCAAATAAAATTTCTAGAATACTAAGGGACCCTATGTCCTTTAACTCCGCACAGAGGCATGAAAGCATAATTCAACTAAACTTGGGGCATCAATCTACCCTTTCTCGATGTTTTAATATTATGCTACTATTTCAGGCCTTCTAAAGAGGGAGGCTAAAATTTCTAAAATAGATTTAGGCCAACCATCCTATCTACTATGTATGATTTCAAGAGGGAATGAAGTTTCCAAAAATAAAATATAAATTTTATACCTTGGGTCAAAAGTAAGAAAAAAATCCAAATCTCAAGTATTGAGCTCCTATAATTTATGAAAAGAGAGAGATCTAGAAATATAGAGACATATTTGTCACTATATGTCTTGGATTGTCTTACTAAATGATACCAGGTGAAATTTTATTATTCTTTCCCTTGGGTTGTATCTTAGGTAGTCATCTTACCCAATTTATATCAAATATGTTGAGGTGAATTATGTCTAGAAGTGGTAAAATATATTAGGCACCATATAATTCCATATCAAACCCTTACAGTGAGCTAACTAGTGGTTTCATTTATAACTAAGAGGACACCAGTACACACATGTTAATAACTAGATCACAACACATATATGAACATAATTATACATCTACTAATAGTTGGATGATGAAATATCTTGTATAATCTAATAATCAAGTTTCGTCGCATATTTCATTTTGCAACATGATATTATTTAAGATCAATTCGGTTCTCATTTGTGGTTCTCTATGTTTCAATTAAAATGGAATGATATGGGTTAAAAGGGTTCATAATTCGAAAGCTTATATTCAACTCCTTTAAATCAAAATAAATCATTGTTTGACATATTCTAACATATGATGTATATATAGGGTTTTAGTATATAATAAGGCTAAATGGGTACAAAGAATGTACTTCCAAAATATATTTATGAGATTGTTTGTTTTATATCTACCAATCTACATGTGATGAATCCACTGAGATGATATAGATACCTACTAGGGTTTTATTTATCATTCATGTATTATATAAGTATATATTTAGTCTTGTTTAACTAAAATATTGGAAATATAAAATTACATTAAATTAACTTACAATATAATAAATTAAATTTGATTTTCAACGACCAGTTTGTGGTTGGACTTGGGATAGAGAGGCTGGGTTGTAGCCCCATCACCGGGTTTTATTGGGCCTGGTCAGAGGTAGCTCTAGCATCAAGGTGATTAGAGGAAGAAAGAACGGCAGTGGCAGTGGGATTTGCAGACCTGAATCAAGTGGTAGTTGTGAAGGTGGAAGCAAGGAGGGATGATGATGGTGTGGATGAAGAACGGGTTGAAGCAAGCCAGACGGCGGGATTCTGATTGTAGGGCCAAGCAAAGTCGAGGCTGGCGTTGTTGTAGGTGGCTGGGAAAAACGCGGTGACAGAGGAAACGATCTGCAGTGGATACTGGGTGAGTGAAGTCAGATCGGTGGTGAGGGTTGTGGCACATCGAAGCCACTACAGACCTCCTTTTAGCTGGAGGTAGTAAGGTTTGGAAAATAGTAGTAGAAGAGTTGCTTGGCGGCGGTGTTCCCCTACGGCTATGGCACGATGGAAGGGAAGAGGATTTATATGTCTGAATTGCACGTTGCGTTGATTACCTTGTTGCATGATCTATTGCGGTGGGGGTGGGACCAATTGTAGATATTGCAGGAATGTTGGTATTTTGAGTATAGTGAAGGAAGGTGGCGCAGATCTAGGGTGTTGCAGGTGCCAAAATCCAATTTATCTAGAGTTTTGTGACTCGTTGCCCAGCTTTCTAGATCCTCATGGTTGTATATGTGATTAGTAGGAGGTAGGTGATAGAAGGATGAGTCTAGCGGCTGGTTGGTGGCTACTGATGGCGACAATAGTCAAGCATCAACAGTATTGCCCTGCAGCCATGGTTGTTGGGCATAGAAACGGAGACCCAAGAAGGGAGGCTAGGGCTTTGGTGTAGACAAGGGTGCAAGGGAAAGGAAGAAATAGGGAGGAGAAGCAGAAGAGGGGAAACGGATGGTTTAACATCAGCAATGAGGAATGACTTCATTTTCATTTTCTGATCCGGAGGAGACGCATTCATGATGGGGATGGGTTGGTGTCTCCTACATTTCTAGTTTATCTAATAAATGGGAAATTAATTATGGCAAGGTCCATAGTTTTTCCAATTACTTTCTTTCCTAAATTCAAAACCATATCTTCTACTTCTATGAGAACTTGACCATGTGTCCGATTTCTATTAAGTAAAATAAGAAACTTACTAAATCCTCTATTCAAAGCCTCATCTTTCGTATTAAACCCTCTATACTATAAAGCCATAACTAAAGTTTGACCACTTGTTTAACTTCTAATAAACAATTTTATAAAAAAATTAATATATTCTCAAAGAATACAATTTTGAATATTATATGTTTTCTTTGAAAAAGATGATTGCAACAATAAGCAAGAGAAACCCACACAACCGCCAACAAAAACACCCAGTTCATAGCAAGTGTTTTCAAGCCCCGCATAATTGCCAACAAAAACACCTAGTGGTCAACATGTGTTATTGAGACAGGTTAGTCATTACCTCCTACGTGAGTGCATGATTTGCGAATGCGATAACTATTTTCTCTACACCTGAACTAAAAATATTGATTGCTTGATAAGCATAGAGGCGTAAAACTTAGTGGATAATGACAATGAGTGCATGGTAAGCATAGGGGGGCGCAGGACATGATGGGGGCTGAATTACGCTCGCTTCCAGGGAGCATAACAACCATATCGTGAGATCAATAATATTTGATTGTTGCTTCATTCTATGCCGCCACTCCATTGTAGAACACTGCACCATAATAAAGTGTGACTACTCAAGAAAGCTATAGAAAAAAATCATTTCTAACTTAAACTCTGCGCCCATGTGAGAATCACTTTAGTGGAATCTGGTGACGTACTCACCAAATCTATTTATTACTTTCAAATCCAACGGTAACATGTTCAGTTCTACCTTTATATTTTGTTAGTATGGGGAAGATTAAAATAAGATCACTGCCCAAACTTTCTATTTATACATTACCTCCTAATCATATGTATGAATAGAATATTGTAATTGTAGAACTCGACTGTTGGGATAGAGCGTAAAAATAGTTGAAATTTTTTATATTACACGTGCACCATGCATAGGTTGCGGAACAGTAAATGGATGTATCATGTGCATGGCACATTTGGTACATCATAGATATTTATGAGTAAACAGTTTCTTGATAATAAGTTGAAATTATATCGACTAAACATGTACACTTGTTTATAAATGTGATATCAAATATTGAATACATTGATGTGTCAGACGGTATATATTTTACGGAATAAATAGATATAATTGACTTTGGTATCCCTATGGAGTTGAATATAGGGCACATAATATGGAATGTGTAAATTCAACAACATTATAAATTTGTTCTCTCCAACTCTTTCTCTTCCGGTATTTTTTCTCTATTTTTTCACTTTTTATAATTACCTCACAATTTTTTCACACGTCTTGCTCACACTTCCTTGTTCTCACATATTTGTCTATCTCTTTCTATAAATACATATAATTTCATGTATCCTCCTCTTTTCTATCCTAGGTTTTCTCTCATTGTTCACATGATCCCTTCCATTTTTTATTATCTCTAACCAATGAACTCTTTAATAGAATTATACATGACAATACGGATCCACAAACTGAAGCCAATTTTTGAGGTAAATGAAAATACCAAATGTACAATAATAAATAGTATATCAAATATACATGACTTTCTTTTACGTTTAGGACAATTATCACCTGGTACATACTATTTTTTTTGGTAAACGAATATTATATTTTCTTTCCTTTTAATTAGTACTATATATAAATGCATGGATTTATGTCTCCTTAACTTCACTATAAAATTGTTTTACAAAATGAATTAGTTGTATTATATGCATATAAGTATTTAGAAGAAGAAAAAAGTATTTAGAAACAAATTTTTAAATGCAATCTTATTAGATTAGGTAAACATGTGTATGTCCATGTGTGTGTTTACTAGTACACAAACAAACACACACACACTGATATATATATATATATATATATATATATATATATATATATATATATATATATTGATGTATCCCTATTTTAGGGCTCCATCTTGTGTCATTTTGTACTTTTATCACATCTAAACAAGTTAGATTGCAAATTAATTCTCCCAATATGTGTTTTACTATCAAATGCACTTATGGACATTCTTTGCATTGTTTTTAGGTACTTGGACCATACTTTGGATGGATGAGAGAGAAGGAAGGAGTCCTAGGGTTCCTTCACCCATGAAGGGGTCCAAAGAAGGCCCCAAAGCTCCCTCAACCTACCCCAATGGCCAAGATTCGACATCAAGCAAAGAAGTCCTTTGATAATGAAGTTTGAAGCCATTTTTACCCTTGAAGACCCAGGCACGGCCGTGGTGCCAAGGAACGGGCGTGCTGGCAATTGCACAAAGTTACAGGTTGATTGCCAAATCTTGCAAGTTTTAGCAACTCAGCCACCACAGACGTGCCACCCAGCACGACCGTGCTATGAAGCCCCAAAATGGCTGTGCTACCCAGCACGACCGTGCTAGCTGAAGAATGGAATAGGCGTGCTCTTGGGAACGACCTCCTCTCAAACTCCACCAGCACTACCGTTCTACCCAGCACGACCGTTCTACCTAGCCCCCACCACGGTCGTGCTGTCCAGCATGGCCGTGCTACCAGCCTCTATTTCACATCATCAACCTGTGATTTTGCCACTTTCTTAGAACAACCATTCTCCACCACCACGACCGTTCTCACCTCCACCCAACACAGTCGTGTTGCCCAGTACGGCCATGCTGCCACCTAAACCCTACTACTTTCTGTACTGATTTTCCCACAATACCCCTACTTACCCTAGTGCTTCCACCACCACCTATATATACATGGGTGGTGACCACAACACTAGGTTAGCTTCTCCTAGACACCATTACTCCTCTCCACCCACTCCTTGATCATTTCGTGCATTCTCCTTGCATTTATGCTCTCCACCCACCATTTCCATCTCCATTTCACCTTGGAAACCTAGTTTTCTAGGTTTTCCACCACAATCCCCCATATTTTCATGCCCATATGCACCTTTAGAGGAGATAGGACGTCCCAAAGTAGCTAGGAGGTGAAGAAGAAGGCTTCTTCCACGAGCTCCATGGATTTTCTTCCCCATTCTTTTGTCATTTCACTGATTATGTGTAGCTAAGCCCCTAGTGGTGGGCTGTTTGGGGATAAAATGAGACTTTGATACCATGTTGGGGGAATTTTGGCTTGTAATGAACTTATTTTTATCTATGATGATTGTTCCATGCTTTGTCTCTTATCCCATTGCCATGTTTGTGATTTATGCTTTTTGCTATGAATTGCTTGTTTGATAGTGCTCAATGATACCATGTTTGTAGGAGAATTGGGATGCATGTGGCAATCTTAGGTATGACTCCTAGGTCCCAATAGGGGATCCCTGGCTAGTCCCCTTTATTACTACATGTCTGCCCCCTCTCCTACTACTTGGTATGAGACCTAAGTTACTAATATAAGTGGGATTGATGTGATTGACTAGGGTTTTCTAAAGGCTAGAATGGCAAGTGGCATGAGGTCAAATACCCTCATCTCTACTCCCATCTCTACCCTTGGCCCTCAATTTTTCAATACCATTTATCCTAGAAACCTAGATTTGGCTAATCCTATTAGAGTTACACCTAACCCTAGTCTTCACTAGTAGTATAGGGTACATTCTAATAGCATTTGCCTTATTGTTTGGTTTGGTAATCTAGATGAAAGATGAAAACCATGCTTGTCTAATAACCTCCCCCAACTAATATTAAAGTTACATCCCCAAACAGCCCACCTACCTTAATCATCTTGTTTAAAACTCAACTTGCTATGTTTGTTTGCTTATGCTAGTATAGTCTAGTTGTTCTTGCTTAACCTAGTCAATTGCTCAGTTTTGATAGTTAGGGTTAATTTATATATTTTCTTGATTTAGTGGTTAACTTAGTTTCTAAATTGCTTCTTGCTCCTCTAGTGTAGTGTAACTTACCTTTACTCTTGCTTAGTTAGTTGGTTAACCTAGATTGTTAAACTTGCTTGTTTAAGATAACTTAGGTTCAATTCTACCTTTCTTGCTCATTTACTTAGATTAAACACAAAACAAACCCCTTTTAAACCCTTCAACCCTAGACTCTGCATTAGGAACATAGTCAATGCTAACATAGCTCTAGTGCCCCCTCTGTCCCTGAGGATTGACCCCTACTCTTACCAATCACCTATACTATAATAGTACCATGTGCACTTGCAGGTGATCTATTTGGTTTTGTGATCGACTTTTTTTAGGATTAATATAAAATTTTGAAAGATCCACATGTGCATTTGAGTCTCGTGAGTGCATCTAGTCACCCTTTGTTGGCTAGTGTGTATGCCTCTGGCTCAGATGCACCAAGCTTTCTGGCACCGTTGCCGGGGACTGAGGCGCGCGACCAAGCTAGTTAGTGTAGCTTAGCCTTTCCTTTTGCCCTCAGCATTGCTATTCTTTATTCTTTGTTCACTTTTGCATATTGTCATTCTAACTTGGTTTCTTGTTGTTTGTTTGTGTATTGTGCAGGTGTCAGATGTGCATGTGCCACACACGTTCCACTTGTACCGACTTGGTGTTGTACGACCCTGAGATAGATAGAAGGCGACACCAAAGTCATCGCAACGAACATCGAGAAGTCGAGATGGCAGACAAAAACCCTCATGTGGATGCTCAACCACCTCCACCACAACCCCACCACCCACTCCATGAGTATTTCACCCCAGGGAACTACAATTCACCCATTGCCACCCTAGTTGACCAAATGTCAGGTCAATAGTTCTCCATTCCACCTACACTCCTTGGTGTGACACCTCGTCACACTAAACGAGATTACTCAAAACACAAAACATGATCAACTGCTAATTAATCACATAGTAAAAAATGTGAAACAATTAAAACCGATTCCAACAATGTAAATAAACTCTAGAACATTTATAAAAGGTCCATCATTCCATTCTCATATACTTTAACAAGCATTTGCATATGGGTCCAAAGACCTTAGTCACATCCTGCATACAAAAGATATTTCACATGTACGTGCCATATATTTACAAACATTGGCATAATACCAAAATCTAGTGTAGATACAATTATATCATCTAGAAAACACATCCCATATCAGGACCTGAGAGTACATGGACGACACTAGGACTCTACCACTAACATCTATGACTAACATCTACAACTAACCAACCTTCTGAATCTATGGATCACCAGGTTGGTTCTCTTCCACAGCACGACCTCGACCTCGACCTCATTGCCCGCGACCACCTAAAAAAATGTGGTGACCCACGAGTGAGACCCAGTCCCAGCGAGAGATATAACTCTCTCCAACATATATTGATTATAACATTAATTAACAGTAAATACATTGAGCAGTTAGGATATTGATTAAACAATATGAACAGTTTAAGCATACTAAGCAGTTAAGCAAATAAGTTGTAACATCAAGTAGAATTGTATAATTGTCACAAGTTTGCATCATGTAAGAACTATGTAGTATAAAGACAAGACAAGGGTTAATCAACCAATGTGATACGTATTAAACCCTAGCAATTATACTACACGGCTGGTATTATATCTTTTATTATTATGCCCTGGGGAGTTTGAGTCATACCACTCAAAGTCCAACTGACCACTGCGAAGTGCTATTCAGTTCCGTATAAGATCTAGGAGTGCCGGTATCCTAAGATCTCTTCCCCTCGGTCAGTACGAGTAAACTGCAGTGACATACCAGTCAAACTGCCAACAGTGACATATAGTCAACTGATAACAACTAGTTCGTACTTGGTACAAGTTACGACACTAGAAAATAGGGTATACAAAACCCTCTAATCCGAGTTACAACCGCAGCTATCCTCAATCACATCAAATATCTGAGGCATGACCATAGACATCCTCCATAACCTGCAATTGTGGATGACAAGTATATATCCTCAACTTGCCACCCCTGCATACTCAACAGTATGCGCTCCGAGTTTCCCTTGGGAATACTCATTTCACCATCCAGTAAATTCTGACACTGAAGATGGCTCTACGGCACAGGGCTCTACATGATTAAGGTTACACTTGATTAATTACTGCCAATTGAATGCATTAAGGCTTTATCATACAAGTGGACATTCAAACCCTAATTATTTTCTAACAAGAGTATATGTATAACAACTTCAAAAGATATAAAACATTTGAGATATAAATCTTAATCACATTACCACATCTATCATTCATTGCAAATTAACAGAGCACACTTATCATCATACTATTGCAAGATACCAATATCTTATCACAAGTTCCAGAGATTTAACCCTTATTGGAACATGAAGAGGATTTCACCTCAATCATGGATTCAAACATTCCCAAAGGTCTTTAAGACCATCACATTATTCATAGTAAGGTTATCATCATCATTCCATGCCTTAAACAAGGCTCAAAAGATCAATAGCACATGTATGTCCATAGATTTTAACATGGCAAGGCACTATGATATTCAAATAATACTACATTGTGGTTTCAACATAAGAAGAGTGTAATTCATTATCACATTAATCATTCAAGAGGTCTGATTATAACCAATCAACATCATATAATTACATTAAGGTTAAGTATAACAAGCTAGATCACATGGGAGTTACGCATCCACTCATTACATTGATTTATCAAATATAACTATATAATGGCAAAGGTAAGACTACCGATTAATGGTATTGAACCATTGAGTTATCTTCACTAGGACCCACATATAATAACATGTGATTTATTCTAATCCATTGGATGTTAAAGCATCCAATATTATTCATTGGATCAGGTTCATTATTCAAGGTTACCAATTGAAGTATAGGTCTAACCATTAGATCAATTGAACCAAGGAACCATTGGTTCAAGGTATAGTCAAATCTACAATTACATTCTTAATTCATCATATATGGTGATGACCTGATACACCATTACTTGTGATCAATAGGTAACCATTGGTTGCTAGATCAGTAATACATTCAATTAACATCATCAAATAATAAGCCAATATCATCATCGATTGATAACATCATTAGAATACTTAGTGGATGATAATTAAATGTCTAATTGAGTAAAAACCTGAACTAAGGTGGTGACCATAGGTTGTCACCATAAATTGGACACTCTTGATCACGAACATCAGTTGCCAAGATAGCAACATTATTAGTGGTTGAATGGTATGACAATCACTTATGTGATAGGGAAGGAAGTAGCTTGAAAACCCTAATTAGAACCATCATTTATTTTGTACATAGCACCATAGGTTGTTGCTATCAACCTGTCCCAGATCATGTTACACATTATAAAGGATGTAAACATATTTACAGGTTCGTATAGAACTGGAATAAAACAAGAAACACCATAAAATTCGTAATTCTAAACAAGCATGATTTCTCTATGCTTAGATCATCACAATCAAGCATAATCATGAACCAACAAGCTTCTAATAAGCAATATAAGTGAAGAATGTTATATAACTCGCCTCTATAGAGTATATCAGATATACAACAGCAAAAATCTAGAGCAAATAGTGCAAGGAAACCTTGGATTCAGATCTGAACTTGGCCAACTATGCAATTCTCTTCACAAACAAGCAAAACCCTAGAAAAGAAACAAGAAGGAAGGAGTTTTGAGTTATAGGGGAACTTTCACCATGGAAAACCATGGTTCCGACCTGGAGAGATGTAGGAGGAAGAGAAACAAAGAATTAAACGGAGGAAATAAGGAAAAACTTACACTTTTAGGTCAATATCACTAGGGGGAAGCTTCATACACCAAAAAAGAGAATCAATTTCAACCCTAGAAATTGTTTCCAAGAGGATCCCCACCTTCTTCTTCCTTGGGCAGCAAAAATCGCATCTGAACAGAGGGAGTACGAAGCTGGGAGAAGGAGAGAGATAATAGAGAGGAAATGGCTCGTTTGGGGGCTTTTGGATAAGTATATGACACTTTAATATTAAGAAAAAGAAAAAGTTGCAATTCTAGTATATATCCATGTGCCCATGGCTTTAAATTATAAAAAAATACATAAGCACACACACAAGCAGCTCTCCCACCGTCCCTCTAGACATTCTTGGCTTTCCTTTGGCGAAATTCCCAGCCAATCACATAATTCCTTAGTTAATAGCTACTAAAGGTAGCCCATCCATGAAGGGAAAAACCCTAAAATACCCTTGATAAAAACACCTTCAAACCATGGCTCAACTAGGATCCCCATGGCTCAAAAATCTCAAGAATGATAATATAACAACTAAGGAACATAATTTATGTGACAAATTTCAAAGAAAACCCCTCAATTGGGTAAATTGCATAAACGTCCAAAATGTACAGAAAATTACATAACTTGCTGAAACAGTGTCCAAATTGGACCAAATTTGAAACTTAAGTTTGTCTTATGATTTCAAAACATATCAAAAGGTTATATTAGGGTTCTAAGCATTCAATTATGGTAATTGAGATCATTCAACTCATTAAGTAAGTTCAAGGGCCTTACAACTATAATCCCCTAACAAGGATTTCGCCCCGAAATCCTAAGCAAAAAGAGATGGGTATTTTCTACGCATCTCATTCTCTAGTTACCATTTGGCTTCCTCTATGCCACGATGATTCCACAAAACTTTCACTAGTATTATATCTTTTCTCTTCAGCTTTTTCACCCTTCTATCCATGATCAACACAGGACCCTCAACATAGGAGACATCCTCATCTAACTCAACCTCTACTGGTTGGATTGTCTGGTCAGTATTTGGATGGCATTTCCTCAACATAGAGATGTGAAAGACATTATGCAATCTATGTAGATCTGATGGTAGCTCCAACTTATATGCTACCTTTCCAACATGAGCTAGGATAGGGTATGGTCCCATAAATCTAGGAGCCAACTTACCCTTCTTTCCAAACCTCAGCACACCTTTCCATGGAGAAACCTTAAGATATACTCTATCTCCCACTTGGAACTCAAGTGGTCTGCGTCGGTTGTCTGCATAAGATTTTTTCCTGTCTTGGGCTGCTTTCAACTGTTGTTGTATCACTTTAATCTTTTCTGTAGTCTGTTGTACTAGCTCAGGACCCAAAAGTTGATATTCACCTGTCTCATACCAGCAAAGAGGAGACCGACATCGTCTCCCATACAGAGCCTCATAAGGAGCCATATCTATGCTTCTTTGATAGCTATTGTTGTACGCAAACTCTATCAGAGTTACATGTACATCCCAACTACCAAGAAATTGCAGCACACATGCCCTCAAGAGATCCTCTAAAGTCTGAATAGTCCTTTCAGATTGGCCATCGGTCTGCGGATGAAAAGTTGTGCTGAATCTCAGCTGTGTTCCCATTGCTGAATGTAGACGCTCCTAAAAATGACTTGTAAACTGTGGACCTCTGTCAGAAACTATAGTCACTGGGATTCCATGCAAACAGACTATCTCATCAACATATATTTGTGCCAATTTTTCTGTTGTAAATGTCATCTTAACTGGAAAAAAATGAGCTGACTTAGTCAATCTGTCTACTATCACCCATATGGAATCATGACCCTTGTCTGTCCTAGGAAGACCAACCATAAAGTCCATAGTAATATGATCCCATTTCCACTGTGGTATTAGCAAGGGTTGTAATGTCCCTGCAGGCTTCTGGTGCTCAGCCTTCACCTGCTGACAAACTGGACATTTGGCAATGAACTTTGCCACATCACTCTTTAGACCTGGCCACCAATACATGTATTTCAAATTTTGGTACATCTTGGTACTTCCAGGATGCATTGCATACATGGAGGAGTGAGCCTCCTCAAGTACCATCTTCCTCAACCCATAAACATCAGGAATTACTATCCTATTATGGTAACAAACTATACCATCATCTGCCTTGTGAAAGCCATCATACTTTTCACTGCCAATCCCTGATTGGATATTCTGTATCATAGTATCATTTTGTTGTGCATCATGAATTTGTTGTCTCAAGGTAGGTTTCACTTGTAACTGTGCCAACAATCCTGCCAACAAGGAAACTTCTAGCTGTACATTCATCTGGCGAAGAGACACTAGCATATCTCTCTTATAGCACATCAAGGAATTTAATTGTGCATTATCTTCCATTGATGATGAAGACGACTTTCTACGCAATGCATCAGCTACCACATTAGCTTTCCCTAGATGGTAGTATATTGTGCAATCATAATCCTTAATCAGCTCCATCCATCTCCTCTGCCTCATATTCAACTCCTGTTTTGAGAAAATATACTATAGATTCTTGTGGTCAGTGAAGATCTGACACTTTTCTCCATAAAGATAGTGTCTCTAGATCTTTAAGGCATGGACCACTACTGCAAGCTCTAGATCATGTGTTGGGTAATTCTCCTCATGTTTCTTAAGCTGTCGTGAAGTAAAAGAAATCACATTTTTATCCTGCATCAACACACATCCCAACCCATTCTTTGAAGCATCACAAAAGACAATATAGCCTTTTCCTTGCTCTGGCAGTACAAACACTGGTGCACTAGTCAACTTTTCTTTCAAAAGCTGGAAGGAACGTTGACACTTGTCATTCCAAGAAAAAGGAACATCCGTCCTGGTTAACCTAGTTAGGGGTAATGCTATAGAACTGAAGTCTTTGATAAACCTCCTATAGTAACCTGCCAGACCTAGGAAACTACGGATCTCTGTCGGTGTCTTTGGTTGTTCCCATTCTAGTACAGATTCCACTTTCATGGGATCAACACAAATGCCTTTTACAGATATAACATGACCCAAAAAAGACACTTCAGATAACCAGAATTCACACTTGCTAAAATTAGCATATAGTTGATGCTGCCTCAACAATGTCAGTGCTTGGCGAAGGTGTTGCTCATGTTGTTGACTATCCTTTGAGTATATTAGGATATCATCTATGAACACAACCACACACTGATCAAGATAAGGTCTAAACACCCTATTCATCAGATCCATAAAAGCTGCAGGTGCATTGGTTAGCCCAAACGACATAACCACAAACTCATAATGACCATACCTAGTCCTAAAAGCTGACTTGGGTATGTCATCAGCCTTAATTCTCAACTGATGGTAACCTGACCTTAGGTCTATCTTTGAAAACACAGTGGCACCTCTCAACTGATCAAAAAGATCATCAATCCTTGGCAAAGGATACTTATTCTTTATTGTCACCTTGTTCAACTGTCTATAGTCTATACACAACCTCATTGAACCATCCTTCTTTTTAACAAACAACACGGGAGCACCCCAAGGGGAAATGCTCGGCCTGATAAAACCCTTCTCTAACAGTTCTTGTAACTATTTCTTTAACTCCTACATCTCTGCCGGTGCCATCCTGTATGCTGACTGTGCTATGGGTTGTGTTCCAGGAACAAGATTGATCTCAAACTCAATCTCTCTAGAAGGGGGAATGCTAGGAAATTCCTCAGGAAAGACATCCTCAAATTCTTGCACCACTAGAACCTCCTGGATACTAGGACCTACCGCCTTGGTATCCACAACATGAGCTAAGAAAGCCTCACATCCTTGTCTCATCAATCGTTCAGCTGTCATGGATGACATCAAACATGTAGGAAGAATCTTCCTATCACCCTGAAAAATCCACTATACATCTCCATCATGGAATGTCACCACCTTAGTACTACAGTCCAAGACTACCTTGTATTTTTCCAAGGTATCCATTCCTAGGATTACATCAAAACCATGCATGTCAAGTGGCAGAAGATCCACTTGAATGTTGTGTCCAGAAAAAGAAGGAATACAAGAAAGGCACACTTCCCACAATTCAGCAGAATCAACCAAAGGAGTCTCCAGTCGCAGGCTATCAGATCTAAGACTAACAGGTAGATAACAACTATCTATCACCTCTCTGGTGATAAAAGAGTGTGTTGCACCCGAGTCTAGTAACATAGATACAAAACAAGAAGCAGACATATCAGAATGAAATAACTCCATCTGACCTGTCACAACTCGAGGATTGACCACTGCTTCTGGCTGGGTCATGGCATAGAACCTTGCTGTCGCCTGCTGTCATCCACGTCCTCTACTTGCTTGTCCAGAGGATCCTGCCTGGGATGCCTGACCACGTCCTCTTCCACTGCCACTACTAAACTGTCATTGTTGTGGACCTTGTTGACTTTGCCTTGGCTGCTGAGTCACCTCCTCATCTTTCATAGGGAAATAAGGTCTTGTATGCCCCCACTTTCCCACACTTGTAACATGTTTTGATGCCCTGATATGGCCTAAATGGACCTGTCACTGAAACTGATGAGGTACTACGGGCTCCAGTCGGTGGAAAATTATGACCTCTACCCTGACTCGGGGTCCACTGTGATGGTGCATGTGATCTTGGTTCAGTGAAGGTTGACCTTGGTTGTGACAGCGGTGGGAAAAACCTTGGCTTCTTAAAGCCTCCAGATGATTGCCCTTGGAACTGCATAGGTCGCTTCTTAGCATTAGCTTCACGCTTCTCTATGGCATACCTCTTAATCCTCCTGACAGATTCCATAAAGGTGGAAAACCTTTCCCTATTCTCCAAGGTTGATGATGTTGTAGTCAACTATGTACTTAGACCCTTCTCAAATCTCCGGATCCTTTCCTTGTTTGTTGCTGCCATGTGCGGGTAGAACCTCAGAAGTTCCATAAACTTTGATTCATACTCATTGATAGTCATAGCTCCCTGACAAATCTTCTCGAACTGAGAGATTTTCTCATCTAGGTAGGTCTCTGGAAAATATCGACTAACAAATTCCCTTCGAAACTCTTCCCATCCTATCACAACTCATGGTCTTTTCTCCTCTTCTATGGTCCACCAGTGGCCAACACTACCCTTTAACAAGTATACTACATGCTTAACTTTATCTTCTTCAGTGATGTTTAGGATTTTGAATGTCTTTTCCAGCTCAGTCAACCACATGTCAGCATCTGCTGGATCAGAAGTACCTGCATATTCAATTGCCCCAACACGTCTAAGATGTTCAAATGTCTTCCCGACACCTTGGGACTCCACATTAGAGGCGACTGCCCTAGCTTGAGGTGTTGGCGCTCTGTCAGCAATATGTGTAATTGTGGCCATCATCTGTCTAAACATAGACTGAAATTCAGGATTGGCCATCATTGTCGGGTCTAGATGAGGCATTGCGGGCTACTCTGGCCCTGCTTCTGGCACTCTCTCATCACGTGCCTGCCTCCCTGCACCTCCTCCTGGTGCAACATAGCTACTCTCAACGTGTTCTTCATGTCCTCCAGACATATCTGCATAAGCATAAACTATGATCAGATATGTTGGATACATAAGAATAGACTCAAACCTAAGTCCTATGTCCCTGTAGACTCGGTAAACCTAGAGCTCTGATACCAACTTAACTGTGACACCTCGTCACACTAAATGAGATTACTCAAAACACAAAACATGATCAACTGCTAATTAATCACATAGTAAAAAATGTGAAACAATTAAAACAGATTCCAACAATGTAAATAAACTCTAGAACATTTATAAAAGGTCCATCATTCCATTCTCATATACTTTAACAAGCATTTGCATATGGGTCCAAAGACCTTAGTCACATCCTGCATACAAAAGATATTTCACATGTACGTGCCATATATTTACAAACATTGGCATAATACCAAAATCTAGTGTCGATACAATTATATCATCTAGAAAACACATCCCATACCAGGACCTGAGAGTACAGGGACGACACTAGGACTCTACCACTAACATCTATGACTAACATCTACAACTAACCAACCTTCTGAATCTATGGATCACCAGGTTGGTTCTCTTCCACAGCACGACCTCGACCTCATTGCCCGCGACCACCTAAAAAAATGTGGTGACCCACGGGTGAGACCCAGTCCCAACGAGAGATATAACTCTCTCCAACATATATTGATTATAACATTAATTAACAGTAAATACATTGAGCAGTTAGGATATTAATTAAACAATATGAACAGTTTAAGCATACTAAGCAGTTAAGCAAATAAGTTGTAACATCAAGTAGAATTGTACAATTGTCATAAGTCTACATCATGTAAGAACTATGTAGTATAAAGACAAGACAAGGGTTAATCAACCAGTGTGATACGTATTAAACCCTAGCAATTATATTACACGGCTGGTATTATATCTTTTATTATTATGCCCTGGGGAGTTTGAGTCGTACCACTCAAAGTCCAACTGACCACTGCGAAGTGCTATTCAGTTCCGTATAAGATCTAGGAGTGCCGGTATCCTAAGATCTCTTCCCCTCGGTCAGTACGAGTAAACTGCAGTGACATACCAGTCAAACTGCCAACAGTGACATATAGTCAATTGATAACAACTAGTTCGTACTTGGTACAAGTTACGACACTAGAAAATAGGGTATACAAAACCCTCTAATCCGAGGTACAACCGCAGCTGTCCTCAATCACATCAAATATCTGAGGCATGACCATAGCCATCCTCCATAACCTGCAATTGTGGATGACAAGTACATATCCTCAACTTGCCACCCCCGCATACTCAATAGTATGCGCTCCGAGTTTCCTTGGGAATACTTGTTTCACCATCCAGTAAATTCTAACACTGAAGATGGCT
The DNA here is from genome assembly GCA_963693085.1 of Alisma plantago-aquatica. Taxonomy (NCBI): domain Eukaryota; kingdom Viridiplantae; phylum Streptophyta; class Magnoliopsida; order Alismatales; family Alismataceae; genus Alisma; species Alisma plantago-aquatica. The sequence continues at coordinate 573,488,637 of OY856412.1, read as the reverse complement.
CTACGGCACAGGGCTCTACATGATTAAGGTTACACTTGATTAATTACTGCCAATTGAATGCATTAAGGCTTTATCATACAAGTGGACATTCAAACCCTAATTATTTTCTAACAAGAGTATATGTATAACAACTTCAAAAGATATAAAACATTTGAGATATAAATCTTAATCACATTACCACATCTATCATTCATTGCAAATTAACAGACCACACTTATCATCATACTATTGCAAGATACCAATATCTTATCACAAGTTCCAGGGTTTTAACCCTTATTGGAACATGAAGAGGATTTCACCTCAATCATGGATTCAAACATTCCCAAAGGTCTTTAAGACCATCACATTATTCATAGTAAGGTTATCATCATCATTCCATGCCTTAAACAAGGCTCAAAAGATCAATAGCACATGTATGTCCATAGATTTTAACATGGCAAGGCACTATGATATTCAAATAATACTACATTGTGGTTTCAACATAAGAAGAGTGTAATTCATTATCACATTAATCCTTCAAGAGGTTTGATTATAACCAATCAACATCATATAATTACATTAAGGTTAAGTATAACAAGCTAGATCACATGGGATTTACACATCCACTCATTACATTGATTTATCAAATATAACTATATAATGGCAAAGGTAAGACTACCGATTAATGGTATTGAACCATTGAGTTATCTTCACTAGGACCCACATATAATAACATGTGATTTATTCTAATCCATTGGATGTTAAAGCATCCAATATTATTCATTGGATCAGGTTCATTATTCAAGATTACCAATTGAAGTATAGGTCTAACCATTAGATCAATTGAACCAAGGAACCATTGGTTCAAGGTATAGTCAAATCTACAATTACATTCTTAATTCATCATATGTGGTGATGACCTGATACACCATTACTTGTGATCATTAGGTAACCATTGGTTGCTAGATCAGTAATACATTCAATTAACATCATCAAATAATAAGCCAATATCATCATCGATTGATAACATCATTAGAATACTTAGTGGATGATAATTAAATGTCTAATTGAGTAAAAACCTGAACTAAGGTGGTAACCATAGGTTGTCACCATAAATTGGACACTCTTGATCACGAACATCAGTTGCCAAGATAGCAATATTATTGGTGGTTGAATGGTATGACAATCACTTATGTGATAGGGAAGGAAGTAGCTTGAAAACCCTAATTAGAACCATCATTTGTTTTGTACATAGCACCATAGGTTGTTGCTATCAACCTGTACCAGATCGTGTTACACATTATAAAGGATGTAAATATATTTACAGGTTCATATAGAACTGGAATAAAACAAGAAACACCATAAAATTCGTAATTCTAAACAAGCATGATTTCTCTATGCTTAGATCATCACATTCAAGCATAATCATGAACCAACAAGCTTCTAATAAGCAATATAAGTGAAGAATGTTATATACTTCGCCTCTATAGAGTAGATCAGATATCCAACAGCAAAAATCTCGAGCAAATAGGGCAAGGAAACCTTGGATTCAGATCTGAACTTGGCCAACTATGCAATTCTCTTCACAAACAAGCAAAACCCTAGAAAAGAAACAAGAAGGAAGGAGTTTTGAGTTCTAGGGGAACTTTCACCAAGGAAAACCATGGTTCTGACCTGGAGAGATGTAGGACGAAGAGGAACAAAGAATTAAACGGAGGAAATAAGGAAAAACTTACACTTTTAGGTCAATATCACTAGGGGGAAGCTTCATACACCAAAAAAGAGAATCAATTTCAACCCTAGAAATTGTTTCCAAGAGGATCCCCACCTTCTTCTTCCTTGGGCAGAAAAAATCATAGCTGAACAGAGGGAGTACGAAGATGGGAGAAGGAGAGAGATAATGGAGAGGAAATGGCTCGTTTGGGGGCTTTTGGATAAGTATATGACACTTTAATATTAAGAAAAAGGAAAAGTTGCAATTCTAGTATATATCCATGTGCCCATGGCTTTAAATTATAAAACAATACATAAGCACACACACAAGCAGCTCTCCCACCGTCCCTCTAGACCTGATTGGATTTCCTTTGGCGAAATTCCCAGCCAATCACATAATTCCTTAGTTAATAGCTACTAAAGGTAGCTCATCCATGAAGGGAAAAACCCTAAAATACCCTTGATAAAAACACCTTCAAACCATGGCTCAAATCAGAGCCCCATGGCTCAAAAATCTCAAGAATGATAATATAAAAACTAAGGAACATAATTTATGTGACAAATTGCAAAGAAAACCACTCAATTGGGTAAATTGCATAAAAGTCCAAAATTTACAGAAAATTGCATAACTTGCTGAAACATTGTCCAAATTGGACCAAATTTGAAACTTAAGTTTGTCTTATGATTTCAAAACATATCAAAAGGTTATATTAGGGTTCTAAACATTCAATTATGGTAATTAAGCTCATTGAACGCATTAAGTAATTTCAAGGGCCTTACACTTGGACTCCTCCCCACTTACAATGGGATGGGAAATGAGAATCCCTACCATCACATCGATGCATTTCTTGAGACGTGCTCCACTTTCCGTACCCCCACCGCCGCCAAAAACTCCATCCGGAGAACCCTCTTTCCATTCTCCCTAAATGAAAAACCTAAAGAGTGGTATGTTTTGAAGCCAGAGCTGGTAACTTGGAATGAAGTCAAGAATAAATTCCTCAAAAAGTTCTTCTAGATTGCTAAGCTAACCTACATGAGAAGATGCATAACTTACTTTGCCTATAAAGAGAATGAACCATTCCACGTGGCATGGGAGAGGTTCTAAAAACTTCTCTATGACTGCCCCCACCATGAATTGCCATTGTGGCAACTAGTTCAAGCCTGCTACGTTGGGCTTGAAGAATAGAGCCAAAACAATGTCGACTCCTCATGTGGAGGCACTTTCATGGAAAAGCCACCTGAGGAATCGTGGCCTTTGTTCGAGCATCTTATTGAAAACTCCTGCCATCGGATTTCTATAAAAGGGGAGCATTGCGGCCGAATCTACATCCCTCCACCTTCTTCCGTAGCTCCAGCCCGCAATGTTGCTGACCCCGATATGATGAGGATGGTGGCATATATGATGAAGATGATGAAGAACCAAGCTGGTGGTTCTCCTAGCCAACCCACCATGACAGTCGATTTCGTTGATGAAGAAGTTCATGCCTTGCACTCCTTTAGCGGCCGAAACAATCAAGGCCCCATGTCCAACACCTATACTCCCGAGTGGAGGAACCATCAAAATTTCTCTTAGAAGAAACAAAATGAGGATGGGCAAGGACAAGGGAAGACGAGGCCACGCTATAGTTCAAAGTTTGAAGAGGAGGTGCTTGGAATATTATGAAGTTTGGATGAGGTGAAGAAGGATGTGAACTCACATGGGCAGTCCATCAACTGCCTTGAGCAAAGACTGGATCAGATCTCTCTCTCTCTCTCTTGCTAGGAGGGAAGAAGGAAGACTCTTGTCTCAACTGATGCCCAACCTAAACAATAATGGTACTTTCCTAGGGAACACTCCAAGTTCATATGCTCTTCTGTCATACCAAGCACTGCTGAATCCCTATGCTCCACCCTTCTTAATTACCAATATGCTCTACCTCCACCTCATCCATACCAGCAACCACCCCCACAATACCATCCCCATCCACAACAACAACAGCCACCACAACAACCACCACCACAATTCATCCTCCAAAACCCAAATTCACCTCACCAAAGTCCACCACCACACCAACAACCACAACCACCTCCACAAGCCTCTTCTTCTACTACCCATGAGCATGTAAAGGCAATGACTGTTCTGAGGAGTGGCCAGACGTTGGGGCACCCCCATGATACAGTTGTTGTTGACAGAGGTGATACTGAGACTGGACGAGTTGATACTGAGATACAACCTGAGGATACTGTAACGAGAGCCAGAGTTGATACTGTAATATCGGGTAGTGATACTGTAATTCTTGTGATTCCCATTGACGATATTGTTGATCTGAACCATGTGGGGTCCCAACTCCCCCCATTTCCTGAAGCTCTTAAGGAGCCTTCTGTTGAGAGGAGAAGAAAGAAGCATACTGAAGACATCCTTGAGACTTTCAAATAGGTGAAAATCAACATTCCTCTACTTGATGCAGTTAAGAAAATCCCTTCTTATGCTAAGTTCATGAAAAATCTATGCACCTTCAAGAGAAAGACCACGGGAAGAACCCCAAAGAAATTCAAGATCACCGAGCAAGTGAGCTCGATTTTGTAGCACACCATGACAAAGAAGAGAAAAGATCCAGGTGCTCCCATCATCTCATGCTACATTGGGGCACATCGCATAGACCAAGACTTATTAGACTTGGGTTCTAATGTTAACTTAATGTCGTATGATGTGTTTGTCGAGCTCCAAATGGGGCAATTGAGTCCAGCTCATTATACTTTATAGTTGGCTGTCAGATAAATAAAGACGCCTAGAGGGCGTGTTGATGACGTGCTTGTGAGGGTTGATGATGAGACGTCTGCTTTCTTCCCTACCAACTTCATTGTCTTAGACATGGAAAAAGACACAAGGAGGGTGCCTATCATATTGGGGAGGCCATTACTAACCACAACGGATGCGGTAATTCATGTGAGGACCAGTACTATGTATGTGACATTCATGTACATGAAGATCTGGTTGAACATCTTTAAATCTTCAACCACAGCCGAGGTAATAGGGGCCACTGAAGAAGATTTTTGTCTCATTGAGTGCCTAGATGAAATTATAGAGGAATGCCTACCTACATGGATTCAAACTGCCACTCAAGGTAGAGGTCTATAGATAATAGTTGAGCTCCCAGATGATGATGATGAAGTTGATGAAGAGAATGAGCTAGCCTTGGTGGATGCAAGTGAAGACCTTCTAATAACTCTGAACCATTAAAGAACTCCCTTGAAGAACCTCCCACGATTGAGTTGAAGTCTCTTCCAGAAGGATTGAAGTATGTTATTCTAGGTGCAAATGACACCCTCCCGGTGATCCTTTCCTCCATTCTCTCACCAGAACAAGAGGAGGAATTGATGGAAGTCTTAAAGAAGAACATCCAAGCCATTGTATGGTCTATAGCTAATTTGAAAGGTATTGACCCCTACATCTGTGTGCACATGATCTTTTTAGAAGACGATGCAAGGCCAACCCGCCAAATGCAAAGGCGGTTGAATCCAAAGTTGAAAGAAGTTGTAACTTAAGAGGTTGTAAAGTTGCTAGATGCTGGAATTATTTATCCCATTTCTGATAGTACATGGGTGAGCCCCATCTAGGTTGTTCCTAAGAAAGGTGGGATCACTGTAGTGGAAAATGCAGTTGGTGAGCTTATGCCAGTAAGAGAACAATCAAAGTGGAGAATGTGTGTTGACTACCGGAAGCTCAATGAAAAGAACAAAAAGGATCACTACCCTCTCCCACTTCTTGATCAGATTCTAGAGAGGCTAGCGGGGTATAGCTTCTATTGTTTCCTTGATGGGTACTCTGGATACTTCCAAATTGTCGTGCATCTAACTGATCAAGAGAAGACAACATTCACCTTCCCGAGTGGTACATTTGCCTACAAGAGAATTCCATTTGGGTTGTGTAATGCCCCATATACATTTCATAGATGTGTGACCTCGATTTTTGCAGATATGCTTGATTCATCTTTGGAAGTTTTCATGGATGATTTCTTGGTCTTTGGTAAAACTTTTGATGAATGCTTACTTCATTTGGCTGCAGTCCCTGAAAGATGTGTAAAGGTTTACCTAGTGCTATCTTGGGGGAAGAGCTATTTCATGGTGTCCGAAGGCATTGTTCTGGGCCACCAGGTTTCAAAGAATGGAATTGAAGTTGATAGGGCCAAGGTGGGCCTCATTTCTACTCTTACTATTCCTTCCACCGTAAGACATGTCCAGACTTTCTTGGGACATGCAGGCTTCTACCGACGATTCATAAAAGATTTTAGCAAGATCTCGAGACCTATATGCCACTTGCTTGAGAAGGATGTTGAATTTCATTTCGATGACAAGTGTGTTGAAGCCTTCAACTACTTGAAGGAAAAACTAGTTTCTACTCCTATCATGTGGCCCCCGGATTTCTCTTTGCCATTTGAAATTATGACTAATGCATCTGACATGGCAGTGGGGGTTGTGTTGGGCCAAAGAGTTGGCCAGATTCCACATGCTATCTACCACGCAAGTAAAACTCTAGATGAAGGCCAAAGAAACTACACAACCACTGAGAAGGAGTTGCTTGCAGTTATCTTCGCTCTTGACAAGTTCCGATCATATCTTTTATAGAACAAAGTAATGATATACACGGACCACGCTGCACTAAAGTACCTCATGTCAAAAAAAGATTCAAATCCAAGGATGATCAGATGGATTTTGTTGCTTCAAGAGTTTGATGTGGAGATCGTAAATAAGAAGGGAGTGGAAAATGGTGTTGGCGACCATCTCTCCCAAATTGATGAGCCCTTCGATGATACAAATTGAATCAAGGAAACAATGCCATGTGAACAACTCTTCCTACTCTCATCTACTCAAAAGCCATGGTATAAACACATAGATAATTTCTTGGCTAGTGGAAGGATACCTAGGACATAGACAAGGGAGGAAAGCAAAAGATAATTTACTATGGTCAAGAATTATGCTTGGGATGACCCTCACCTCTTCAAATATTGTCCCAATCAGCTCATTAGGAGATGTGTTCAGGAGACAGAACAACAAGAGATCCTATCCATGTGCCATTCTGGAATATGTGGAGGTCATTTTTGAGGAAAACGCACAGCTACAAAGGTTCTCCAATGTGGGTTTTATTGGCCATCCTTGTTGAAAGGTTCCCATAAATTTTATAAGAGTTGGTTGAAGTGCCAAAAAAGTGGGCACTATCTCCAAGAGGGAGTTGGAGAGACATGATGCATCTATCACCCATTCTTGTGGTGGAGGTGTTTGATGTATGGGGAATTGACTTAATTGGTCATTTTCCTCCCTCCTTTGGGTATGTATACATTTTGGTTGCTGTGGAATACGTGTCAAAGTGGATTGAGGCTGTTGCAACCCAGACGAATGATCACAAGGTGGTGTGTGACTTTGTGAAATCGAACATTTTTAGCCATTTTGGCATTCCAAAAGCCATGATTAGTGACGGCGGAAGTAATTTCATTCACCACATGTTTTAAGGGTTGCTCAAGAAGCATGGGGTAAACCATCATGTAGCCAATCCTTACCACCCTCAAACTAGTGGTCAGGTTGAGTTGGTCAATCGGGAGATAAAGCTCATTCTAGAGAAAACGGTGAGACCGTACCGCAAGGATTGGTCACTTCATCTCAATGAAACTTTATGGGCATATCAGACTGCATGCAAAGCCCCGATTGACACTACACCATTCAAGCTCGTCTATGGAAAAAGTTGCCATTTGCCGATTGAAATGCAACACAAGGCACTATGGGCTTTGAAAACTATGGATCTTGATGGAGAAAATGTCAGAATGAAAAGGAAGTTTCAACTGAATGAGTTGGAGGAAATGCGCCATGAGGCGTATGACATGTCCAAGAGCTATAAGGAGAGGACTAAGTTTCTTCATGATAAGATGATCAAAAAGAAGGAATTTGAGCCTGGAAAGTGGGTATGGTTGTAAAATTCAAGAATGAAGTTCTTCCCCAGAAAACTCCGGTCTAGACGGGAAGGACCTTATCTCATCAAGAAAGTGTATCCATACAGTCTTGTTGTGATTTGTGAGAAAGAAGGATCAAAAGAGTTTGTCGTTAATGGACAAAGAGTGAAGCCAGTTGTGGAAATAGGCCCGGACAAGGCTAACCAAAGTTTTTACATTGTGATGCTTGTAGAAGAACAACAGTTTGATGGTGAGATGTGTTTGGAAGCGGATGAGAAAGAGATTTACTACAAGGATGCTTTGAGAATCCCAAGGATATGAAAGAAGTCAAGAATTAATAAGCCTGAATGAAGGCGTAAAATTTAGCGCTAGTGGGAAGCAACCCACGTGGTTTGAGATTCTTGAACCTTATTTTTTTATACTTTTATTTTATTTTCCACAAAATACACACATACTTATGTTTAATAGTTTTCTTTGAGTTTTGATGAAACGGCAGGTGAAATGGGGTCAAGTTGAGAATTAAGTCATGTTCAATCAAAGTGGTAGGTATAACACTAAGGAAGATTGTTTAAGTGGATTAAATGATGAATTTCTAAAAGATTTCATGAAATCTAGAGAAATTAAACTGACAAAGGCCAGAACGGCTGTGTTGGAGAGAAACGGCCATGCTGGCTAAGTTAAAATCAACAGAGAGGATGAAATTTTTGGTCGTTGGCAACACGGCCGTACTAACCAGAACGGCTGTGCTGATATGTGACATGCCAAAATGGTGTGTATGAACGCAAGTACAGGCGTCGAGTAATATAGGCCTATGTGAGGCCCGAGTCAAACTCAGGGAGACGTAGTCTCAGTGACTACTACTATCTACGTTGTGATCAACTAAGCCTATTAGAAAGTTTGATTTGAGTTTAAACAAAAATAAAAGGAAACGAAAAGGAAATTAAAGGTGGTTGATTCGAATGAGATGGATTCCTTAGGATTATTGATTTCACCATGGGGTCTCGTTATATCTTATTTCTACCAAATTAATATAAATTTTACTCCTACCCTGGATAGAAAGCTTGTAGCTAGAATTGCTCGCTTCCACAGTGCAATTAACTACCTAGATCTAAGCTAATTCCACGTCTGTAGTAATTTATATTTTAGTCTAGGTGTATTATCAAAAACTCTAGGTTTCTTTCCACTAAATGTACATTACCTTTCCCAAGGAACGCATAAGAAAGTGTATAAGTTATGGTTTTCTAACCTTTAATCTTCCTTCTGGAGTAATTATCAGTTTGTAATCCTACCGATGGTGATCAAGCATAGATAGGTCGTTCAAGTTCACAATTATATATCCAAGAATAAAGAGAAATCTATATTAAATCATGTAAAAAGCCGATACAACGATCCCCCGAGCTACTCCCGGGTCCTAAGGAAATGAGGGGTTTAGCCCCGCATGGTTTTCAATTGCGAATACATAGAGAGAGAGAAGAAAAATCTTGGAAACATGAAGGAAATTCATGTAACCCCTGGAGAGAAGGTGTTCTAGATGATCCTCCTCGAGAAACGCACGTTCAACAGTCTTCCGACAGCAAAATCATCCGTTGGAGGTGCTTGGATCTCCCGATTGATGTCCTTCAGCTCCGTGCTTCTCTCTCTTCTCTGGCCTTTGTGCGGTGCAACATGATGTTCCCCTTAGGTATCACCATCCTCTTTTAAGTCTTAGGTCAAGTTACGGTACTACACATCATGGACCGTTGGATCTGGGCGGATCTAACAATTACTGATTTCCGGTAAAGTCGGTGGCACCGACAGCATCGGATGTGGTCTGGTTGTGGTGAAGTTGGTATTACTGACTCTTGATGGTCGGTGGCACCGAGCTGATGTGTGTGGTTTAATTTGTTTCTCTGAATGAATCTTTGTGGCACTGACTCAGTGGTCGGTGGCACCGACTCTTCTGGTCTCTTTTCGTCCGGCCACTGTTGCTAATTCGGTGGCACCGACTTTTCACTATACATGGAGTACATGAAAAATCCACAAAAACATGTATACGGTCAGGGAATGTATAAAATGATGTAAATATGATAAAATGAGCATAGTTTGATGTAAACAGAGTATACAAGCCAATAATAATGATTTATGTAAATATGATCAACTATTTGACTAATAAATGCACAAAATGAATATAAAAAAGGCATGTAAAAGTGACTCAAAACCCATGCATCAAAATCCCCTAAGCTTAAACCTTTGTCGTCCTCAAACAACAACACCTTTGGATCTGATTGAGATAAGTCAGCTGAAGGACATAAGTGCATAAGGTACATCTAAAAAAATATCTACCTTTCAGTCCTCATTCCGACCCTCAGTGACCACTAACTGCCATCTAGACAACCAGAAACCTCTATAAAAGATGTTTGTCCCCCAATCAATGAAACACTATCAGTTAAATCGGTTAATATGATAGACTCGTCTGGTTCATACTTGGTGCATCATGTGATCTCCTATCTACATTGCTCTTTTCTCTACCTACCATCTACATGGAAGCAGTTCTCCTGATAGATAATTAATGAGGAGAAAATCATCTAAGTGGCCTACCAATCAGAGAAATAGGTAGTTGGAATGGGTGGCTGTGGAAGAATCATGAGCACATAAAATCATTCATGCAATCAAAAATTATGATGAGCATATGATGATGAGAATTTATAAAATGTTCCTAATGCCTAATCATTGAGGTGGAATGATGCATGCAACTGTCATTTCATCTCAACATACGATGAAATATATACAAACTACATCATGTACTAATTCTTCCTTATGATCAGGTAGGATTATACCCTTTCTCCATCACTTTCTGACATTATACTCAATCTCTTCTCTTTTTTTATTTTTTTTCTTTTTAAGCCCCCTTTCAACATGATAAAATTGCTTTGCACTTCCACTTGAACTACACATTTGATTTATGTCAATGCTTCTCTTCTCTCTTTTTTCTTTTGAGGGTATGGGAAAAATCACTACCTTCTTATTATTAGAGAAGAAACTAGACATGATAATTGCAAGATGATATGTAATGCATATGCAAACTACATGAATAAGAGATTATGCAACTACATGACATGCACCAGAATTTTTGTTGTGCATGTATGTTTTTTTTTCATTTTTTTCATTAATGCAAGAAAAAACAACAACTATTATGCAAGATCTACTATGCAATGTAAATGCAATCAAGAGAAAGAATGATAACATGTACTCAATCTTTTTATGGTGGAGTGTAAAGAGAAATTATGTGGTGGGTGAGATCACATGACTAAGAGATAAAACCTTCAGAGAAAATCATATGTCCCTCTCTAATGACATGTGTACAGGGTAATCAAGGGGTTTCTCTCTTAAATTTTAGTTTAAGGTCACATTAGTGTTTGGTCAATTCAGGCTCAACAACCTTGCAAATCACTTTTCTTTGACAATTAAGATGGTCATTTATGTTCTCATGTCCTAAAGCTGACTTACCCAAGCACTTCCTTAGTTATGCAACTCGATTACTCACAAGATAAGCTCACAAAAAATTTGAAATTTGCTCATATGTTTTTCTTTTTTTGTGCACCCAACCCAGAGATTGATAAAGTCAAATGAAACCAATGAATTTACTTCTCCACAAATTGCACTAGATAGATTTGGGATCCTGCATAGCAAAAAAACTAACAAGAAAATCAATTTTACCAAAATAAAAACAAAATTCTAAAATGAAAGAAAAACTAAGATAGAAGTTGTTCCAACACCCCCAAGCTTGAATATGACCATGACCTCATAGTCAAAATTCCAACTTAAGTGGTGTAACAGAGATACCTGACTAATATGGTGGAGGTGGTGGCTGGGTAGGGTCCTGGGGAGGACACATCCCCTGGAAGGTCGGATCAGAAGAAGGCATATCCGATGGCATTGAGTAGCCTCCAAAGTATCCCTGGCTCTAGTAGTGGTCAAAGAACGGCCGCTGGTAGTTCTCCATCCTCTGCAGGCACTGATGCATGTTCTCTTGGTTGGCCAAGAGAAGACGTTCATTCTCATATATCGTCTGTTGGTCGGTGTACATCCGATCCTGCACATCTTGAATTCCAACCAGAGATTGAGTTTGCTAATGTTGATGTGTATGTATATCTTGTAGCATGGTATACATGCCCACCACAGAATAAGCTTCCTCTCCTTCTTGATAGGGTGGTGGGGCAGAAGATGTAGAGGCAGCATAATGTTGTGGACGCTTCTGTGGAGCAACTCAATGCATTATAGGAATGGTGGGATCTACCGCCTCCACATCGTCGCTTGACTCCTCCTCAACAACATTTCCGTAATCGTCGTCATCCACGTCCGGCCATCTATAGTTCTCAACTTGCCTGATGTTGAAGATAGGATCAGGAAGTCGACACTCATAGAAGGTGCCACTGACCGAACAGATTCCATAGATGGTGTTGTTTTGGACCAAGATAAGACCAACCTATTTGAAGTGGAGGCGGTCTATGCAAATCTTGGAATGCAGAGGCTCCATAGTAGAAAGATCCAGGCCTAAGTGGAGAGAAATGGGAGTGATAAGTCCCCCAAACAGGATAGGCATGGTCCTCTTGATGTTGCGCTTAACTGCCATCACATGTGTGAGGAAGAAGGCCCCAAAGTTGACCGGCCTCCCCTCCAAAAGTTGATAGAGAAAGTACAAGTATGATAGCTGGACCATCTCTTGCCCTTGAGTTGACTTGGTGAAGAGAGTGTTGGTGAGCATGTGATGTAGCACCCGAACAAAGGGATGCTCGAGGTCCGCCAATGATCTGTGGTTCCAGATTAACTTGTAACCTTCTGGCACTGTCACGAGGTCCTTCCATTTTGCGTCGAAGTCGACGTTCTTGGGCTGGTGGCAAGGCACATCAGGCCACCCATAGATGTCGTTGAAGGCCCAAAGGGTAAGGGAGTAGTTGGTGTTGTAAAGGCGGAAGTCCACCTTTCCTTCTCTCCACTTGCCTCGCACCAGATGTGTTGGGTCGGGGGTGAAAAATATCTCGAGAGACACCAAGAACTCGATCACAATCTCCTTGTATGTTGGCCATCTACCGAAGATAGGGTTCACGGACCCTCCATCAAACTCTTGCCCCTCAAGGACCGCCACCATGTTGTCATTGAAGCCCATGTCCTCGAGTAGTTATCGGTCTTCGTATCTTATTTGAGCGAATGGCCTCTTGGCGAGCTCCTCATACACCTTCCGTACTTCCGTCGAAGGGTGGCTGATTTGGGGTCGTGCCGTCAGCCCGCGAGGGATTCCTGCTCTCCTTGTCATGACGTTGAAGTGATCGGGGAAGGAGGTTGAGAAAAGAAGAGCTCGGTGCAGCTTCTGGATGCTCAGAGTAGTCTCTTCCACTTGGGGAGTAGTGGTTCTTGAAGTTGTGAGAAGAAAACAATCTACTACTTCCCTTTTATAGACTTTGTGTCGCCCTGCTGTGATGGAGTCGGTGGCACTGACTCTGGGGTAGATCTGAGTCCTCATTGCATCGATGGTTGTCGATGTACGATCTTGACTTGTTGGATTGTCGACCAGTCGGTGGCACTGACTCTTGGGTGGATCGGTGCTACCGATCGTCGATTCTTGACGCATCTGGTTCATTGATGAAGGCACCCACAGATCGGTGATTTCTTGTAACATAATGAATCTTAGATGTAATCTCCATGTAAAACTTTTCCCCAAGTTTCCCTTTCATTTCTATCCTTTATATTGTTTATGTTTAATTAGTGGAATTTATAGTGGTTTAGTGAACATTTATTCACTAATTGTACCAATATAAGGGTTTATGCACAATTACCTCAATGAAAGCTTAATTACCATAATAAAGTTATCTTAACCTTAATATGACTTTTTTATATGATTTGAAAACATAAAATGAGCCTAACTTTCAAATTTGGTTCAATTTGGATGTTGGTTGTGCAAGTTATGCAATTTTAGGTACATTCTGGACTTTTATGCAATTTACCCAATTGGGAGGTTTTCTTTGCAAATTATCACCTGAATTTTAATCTTTAGATATTCCCTTACCATTCACAAGATTTTGAACCATGGAGCACCTGGTTACACCTTGGTTTGAAGGTGTTACTTTCCAAGGGCATTATAGGGATTACCCTCTTTATAAATGTGCTTATCTTTAAAAAGCTATCAGCCAATGGGGTTATTTCTTTCTTTGAAGGGTGGTGGGGATGTCCTAGAAGGATATAGGGGATCTTAGGACCGACTTTTGATATGCAAGAAGAGTCCATGAGCTGTCATCTTGCATGGCCATGAAGCCCTAGCCTAACGACACATGGAAAGTCACATCGACACCTCATGCTTGCCCCCTTCTTTATAAAGCTATGCCTAACCCTTCCCACCTCCCAATCCAAGAGGCAATCATATCCTTCTCTTTCTTATAGATTAGAGCATCGTCCCTTATATTTTTGGGCACGAAGTTGCTATCCCAAGGTAAAAGAAGGTGCCTACCTTGGTGAAGAAGGCTTCTAGGGTTCCAAATTTCTCTATATAGGATTTCTTAAGCTCCTCCTTCGTGATTTTGACCAAAACTAGTAAGAATCCTCCTTTCCTTCCCTATTTTCATGTTTTTAGTATTCCTCCCACCTTATTCCATGTTGGAACCATGACCATAAATGATAAAACTCCACCTAAGAACCCTAAAACATCTCATCTCCATGCTCTTTTGCTAGGGTTTGCACCTCTAAAGTGGAGAAGGTGATCTTTGCTCAAGAAAGGAGCTTGTCTTGGAGAAACCAGACCTAATAATCCAGGGATCCTTTATTTTTGGACCTTCTTACTTTCCTATAGGCAAGTTTTTTTAACTCCCTTCTCATATATTACTTAGTACATGCTTAAAACTCACACTTCTATGTTTAAAATCGATGATTTCCATCTCTTTTTACCATGTTCTTCTAGGGTTTTGGTTTCTTGCTGTTTTACCTTCTCTAGAAGCTCTAGTTTGGCTACATATGCAACTTCAAACCTGATCTTGGGTCAAATTGTGTTTTCTCCCTCTCTCTTTAATTATCTCGATCGGTTTGATGATGTGGCAATTTCCTATTAGTCAGTATTGAAAAATCCATATCTTCTAAACCACTTATCCAAATTTGACAAATAAATATGTTTTGGAATTGGAAAATTAATCTCTATCTAATAAAAATATTTTCAAGGTCTGATTTCATGGTTTGACGAAGGGTGATTTTTGTAAAATGAATTTAATGCATAAAATCCATAAAAATTACATCTTAATCATCATAACTCCAAAATTAACATAAAAATATGTTTTCTTCATCAGGAGAACATAATAAGTTCATTGGTGATATTTTCAAAAGCTAAATCCAATTTTTTTCTAAAAAGTTCTGAAATTAGGGTTTCTATGTATTAATGTGCACTATGTACTCTAATACATGTTAATATATTGAAAATAGGCAAAGTGGAACTTGGACTCAATTAAATTGGTGAAAGTTAGTAATTGATATTAGTAAGAGAGGTATGTGCATTACTTACACCCTATCTTGGGATAATTGTAGACAAACCCTATATTTCCCTAATGAGGCTTAAATGAACCCTAAATATTCTATTCTTGAATCCTAATGTTGTTCATGCCTCAAATTAGATTATAATTTCTTCGTCTTATACCCCACTTCCATGCTTATTGAATATTATTACTACTCTTGCCATGACTACTTTTCTAGCATGTGGATTTATGTTTTATTTAATTTAAAGTAGCGGTACTTATGTACAACCACCCACAGAGGGCATGTATTTAATCACCCTGGGGAATGTTTTTTATTCTCCCCTATATAATTGTGTAGGTGATTGGGAATGTCTTATTCTCCCCTCACCTATAGGTTAGAGGTCCAGTAGGTGCCTCAACCCTACTTAGTTAGGTAGACATAATTATCTTACATGCAAATCCTTTTTGATATAATTGTTAATAGCAAGTTTCTTTTGAATATAGCCTCATACTCTTGTTATCTTCATCATATGATGAACCCTAGCCTATTTGTATTTGCTTTACTTATCTTGATATCCTAGATTAGTTTTGTGACACATAGCTTGTTTTCTTTCCCCCTTTTTTTGGGTGCTTTCCCAACCACCCAGGTCCTAGTGTTGAGCAAGGAGAAGGACAAGTTTGAAGGAATTCATCTCAGGAGTAGATCTCAAGCTTTATGAAAGGATGCCTAGGTTTCTATAGCTAGATCCTTTTCTCTTATCTTTTTCTTTTGGGAACAATCATTTAATGAACAATGAAAGCCATGTAATAGGCTTAGTACTTTTATTTCTGTTTGTATTGACATTTTGTAATGTATCTGGTTCATGCTTATTATACATGCATCCCTCAATATCTTTTGTCTTTCTAAAAAGATGGATGTTTTGTACTTCCTTTAAATTTTAGTAAGGAGGTGATCTCGCCTCTTTACAACATGGTATCAGAGCCTTTAGGCAACTATTAGGAAATGAAATTGAAGCAAAGGTGTCTAGAATGGATCAAGGTTTCGGGGGCTGGCAATATTTTTCTCCGCACCACTAGCTTGGTTTACGATGACTCTCGTGCCCATTGATAACAGCCTGTCCTGAGCTGATAT
The DNA here is from genome assembly GCA_963693085.1 of Alisma plantago-aquatica. NCBI lineage: Eukaryota > Viridiplantae > Streptophyta > Magnoliopsida > Alismatales > Alismataceae > Alisma > Alisma plantago-aquatica. Next base: position 573,472,423 of record OY856412.1, on the reverse strand, counting down.
GAATTGCCCAAAATAGTATGCTTTTAGGAAATAACATTCCAGATATTCTTTTCTCATCTATGCTTCTATTCTTTTTCATCTATGATTCAAATACTCATGGGAACTTAATATGTTAACCCTACCTTTCGGGATAGGTGACTTGTTTGACAACAGGAACAAGGGAAAGGAGTCAAACTCTAATGACTCTAATGTGGGAAACACTCCTTTGATTCATGTCGGCTATAGTATGGTCAATCCTACTACTCCGGGCACTCCCTCCTTCACACTGGAGCAAGAGCTGGCAATGCTGCGCCAGTCACTCTCCACCATGATGGAGCAGCTCCACACAGTTGTAGCCAATGCCAACAAGCAGAGGAAGTTCACCCTCACTGACTTCATTAAAATGCAGCCACCCAACTTCAAGGGTGAAAGTGAACACAACATGGTGGATAAAGTCAATGACTGGGTGTTGGCTTTGGATCAGACCTTCGAGGGTATGGCATGCCCTCCTCACCAAAAAGTTCGATTCACGATGTAGCTCTACCATGGAGTGGGACCAGTTCCTAAAGCTCTTCAGGGAGAAGTACATTTGTCCTACCTTCTTGAGGAAGAAGGAAGCTGAGTTCTATAGCCTTAGGTAGGGTAGCATGAGTGTGGCCGACTACATCCAACGGTTCCTACTTCTGGAACGCTATGCCACTAACCTTGGAGATGAAAGAAGGGCAACATTGTTCTTGGAGGGCCTAAACTACCAAGTGGGTCAAAGTCTTGTTCCACATCTTCCACTCACCTTCCAACAGATGGTGGATAAGGCTCTGGCCATCGAGTCCTACCCAGGATTCCAATCCTATAGACACAGTAATGGCTATAGCAACAACAAGAGGAAGAACCCTACCTAGAATGAGAATCACGGATGTGATCGGTGCAATAGGTGCTCTCACCACCATCCTCCAGGGAGATGTCCTGTCAAAAATGCACATGCTCATAGAGACAACCGACCTCCTCTGACCTAACATGAGTGTGGCCAAGTTGGGCATATCCGACCACTCTGCCCATGTTTCCAGCAAGGACAGAATAATGCCAAGCAGCCACAGCAGCCAAGGTAGAATCTGCCTCTGCAGAATAATAACAACAACACCAACCAGAACCCAAGGTGACCACCAATGGAGAGGAGGAATGGTAGAGTGTTTTCTCTCAATGCTGAGGAAGCAGGCGAAGATAATGAAGTTATTGAAGGTACCTTGCATCTTAATATGCATCCTATAAAGGCATTGTTTGATTCTGTCTCATCTAATACCTTCATATCATGTCAGCTTGCTTCTATGTTAGAAATAGAATTTGAGTATATGGATCATATATTAGATGTAAACACCCCTAGTGGTAAGATCTTCTCTACATGTCTCCAAACTCCGACCATGGACCTCTGTATATCTGGTATAATGTTTCCCTCAGATTTCATCTTGCTCGACATGACTGCCTTTGATGTCATCCTGGGAATGGATTGGTTGAAGAGGTACAAAGCTATTTTTTTTTGTGAAGAGAAAAAGGTTAGTTTATCACATCCTATTGAGGGAAGATTGTTTATCAAGGGTAGGAAGCGAGAATATCAACAATTTGTTATCTCTACCATCAAAGACGAAAAGCTAGTCTCACAAGGGTGTAGAGCTTTCTTATCCTCTATAGTCCTCGAGGCTACACCTTCTTCTCTTAACCACATAAATGTGTTGAAGGACTTCTCGAACGTCTTTCCTGAGGAGTTACCTGGTTTACCACCAACTAGGGAGGTGGAGTTCTCCATCGAGCTTGTACCCAGAACTTTGCCAATATCTAAGCCACCTTACCGTTTGGCCCCTACCGAGCTTGCCGAACTGAAGAAGCAGCAAGAAGAGCTTCTCGACATGGGCTTCATCTGCCCCAGTGTTTCACTATGGGGATCCCCTGTCCTGTTTGTGAAGAAGAAGGATGGTTCAATGCAGATGTGTATGGAATGCCGCATGCTTAACCAAGTCACGGTGAAGAACCATTATCCTTTTCCCCGCATCGATGACTTGTTCGACTAGCTAAAGTTAGCCACTATGTTCTCCAAGATGGATCTACGAAGTGGCTACTACCAGATGTGCGTGAAGGATGATGATGTCCCGAAGATGACATTCAGAACTCGCTATGGGAATTACAAATTCATGGTCATGCCTTTCATCTTGACAAATGCCCATGCTACCTTCATGGACTTGATGAACTGAGTGTTCCGCCCATACCTTGACAAGTTTGTCGTGGTGTTTATCGATGACATTTTGGTTTATTTTGAGATGTTAGAACAACATCATGAGCATCTGTGGATTGTACCCAACACAATATAAGAAAATCAACTATATGCAAAATTCTCAAAGTGTGAGTTCTGGATAAAGGAAGTGATGTTTCTAGGTCATGTGATTTCTATTAGACATATATTTGTTGATCCTACAAAGGTAGAAGTTGTGACCAAGTGGAAAGCTCCAAATAATCCCTCAGAGATTTGTAGTTTCCTTGGATTAGCAGGTTACTATCAAAGATTTATCAAGAACTTCTCTGAGTTGGCCTTGCCTTTAACCAAGATGACGTGAAAGGAGGTCAAGTTCTCTTGGACAATTTCTAAAAGCTGAAGGAGTGTTTGACTTTTTCTCCCATTCTTGCCTTGCCTGTTGAAGGCATACCCTATGTCATCTACATTGATGCTTCTAAACAAGGCTTAGGGTGTGTTTTAATGCAAAATAGATAGGTGATTTCCTATGCTTCCCGTCAATTAAAACTGAATGAAGCTAATTGGCCTACACATGATTTAGAGCTTGTTGTCATCATTCATGCTCTGAAAATTTGGCGACATTATCTCTATGTTGTGAAGTTTGAAGTTTTCTATGACCATAAAAGCTTGAGGTACATGTTGACACAAAAGGATCTAAATCTACGACAGCAAATGTGGATGGAATATCTCAAAGATTATGACTTCACCATCACCTATCATCCTGGTAAAGCAAATGTCATAGTTGATGCTTTAAGTGGCAATAAGGATGGCATTTGTGCTGCTCTGAGATGTTCGGTGTGGGAAAATCTTGAATATGTGACTAGTTGGCAACCTGAACCTAACGATTCAGTGGATGAAGACAAGTTGTGTTTCCATATGGGTATTTTGACTGTTACACTAACTTGGATCTTAGAAGTCATTTATGCACAGTTGGAAAGCTCTGAGATGGAAAAGATGAAGGCCTTGACCGAGAAACCACAATCTGACTTCTCCGTCAGAGTAGATGGTGTTGTTTGCTTTAGACAAAGGTTGTGGATTCCTGACATGGGTGATCTGAGGCAGATAGTGCTGAGTGAAGCACATGGGTCCAAGTACACTATCCATCCTGGCAGAACAAAAATGTACAAGGACTTACAGTGAAGCATCTGGTGGAAGAACATGAAGAATGATATCACTCTATTCGTCGCGAAGTGCTTGACATGTCAGCAAGTCAAGATCGAACATCAACGACCTGGTGGTATTCTTCACCCTCTTGAAATTCTAGAATGGAAGTGGGAGAAAATTACAATGGACTTTGTTACCAGTTTCCCCAAGTCCAAGAACGGTTATGATGTTGTTTGGGTGGTTATTGATCGGCTTACAAAATCTACTCATTTCTTGCCTTTCAAAACCAATTACAAAGTTGCAGATATGGCTCAATTGTATGTTGAGTGGATGGTATGCTTGCATGGAGTACCTGAGGTAATAGTTTCTGATCATGACCCAAAGTTTACTTCTTGTTTATGGGGACAGATTCAGAAGGAGATGGGTACTGACTTGTGTTTTAGTACTACTTACCACCCATAGACTGATGGTCAATCTAAGAGAACAGTTCAGATTCTGGAGGACTTGCTTCGTGCTTGTGTGATGGATAGGGGTGGTGCATGGGATTAGTATCTGCCACTAGTTGAGTTTTCTTACAACAATAGCTACCAAGCTAGTATTGGTATGCCACCTTTTGAAGCTCTCTATGGTAGACCATGTCGTTCACCTTTGCATTGGGATGATGTCGGTGAACGTTCTCTAGTGAAGACCGATGACATGCAAATGATGATAGAAAAAGAGTAATTGATAAAGAAATGCATGAAAGTTTCTCAAGACTGACAGAAGATGTATGCTGACAAGAAGAGGTCTGATGTTAACTTCCTAGTGGGTGACTATGCATTTCTAAAGATCAAGCCTATACATTCTATTTCTAGATCTAAAGTTAAAGTCAAGTTGAGTCCTCACTATGTTGGACTATTTGAAATATTAGATAAGGTTGGAGACTGTGCATACTTCTTAGCTTTACCTCCTTCCTATGATAAGATTCATAATGGTTCCATGTCTCTGTGCTGAAGAAGTTTGTGAAGGACTCTTCTCATGTGCTTACTGTTGAGCCTTTGGAGATACATGAGAATCTGACCTATGAAGAGCTACCTGTGAAGATCCTTGACTCCCGAGTAAAGCAACTGAAGAACAAAGAGATTGAGCAGGTAAAAGTTTTGGGGAAATATCATGGTATGGAAGAAGCCACTTAGGAGTTGAGAGATGAAATGTTACATACTCACCCTTCTCTTTTTGCTTGAGATTTCGAGGACGAAATCTTTTTTAAGGGGTGGAGTATTGTAACATAATGAATCTTAGATGTAATATCCATGTAAACCTTTTCCCCAAGTTTCACTTTCATTTCTATCATTTATATCATTTATGTTTAATTAGTGGAATTTATAGTGGTTTAGTGAACATTTATTCACTAATTGTACCAATATAAGGGTTTATGCAAAAATACCTCAATGAAAGCTTAATTACCATAATAAAGTTCTCTAAACCTTAATCTAACTTTATGATATGATTTGAAAACATAAAATGAGCCTAAGTTTAAAATTTGGTTCGATTTGGATGTTGTTTGTGCAAGTTATGCAATTTTAGGTACATTCTGGACTTTTATGCAATTTACCCAATTGGGAGGTTTTCTTTGCAAATTATCACCTGAATTTTAATCCTTAGATATTTTCTTACCATTCACAAGATTTTGAACCATGGGGCACCTGGTTGCACCTTGGTTTGAAGGTGTTACTTTCCAAGGGCATTATAGGGATTACCTTCTTTATAAATGTGCTTATCTTTGAAAAGGTATCAACCAATGGGGTTATTTATTTCTTTGAAGGGCGGTGTTGATGGCCTAGAAGGCTCTAGGGGCTCTTAGGACCAACTTTTTATATGCAACAAGAGTCCATGAGCTGTCCTCTTGCATGGCCATGAAGCCCTAGCCTAAGGGCACATGGAAAGTCACATAGACACCTCATGCTTGCCCCCTTCTTTATAAAGCTATGCCTACCCCTTCCCACCACCCAATCCAAGAAGCAATCATATCCTTCTATTTCTTATAGCTTAGAGCATCGTACCTTCTATGTTTGTCCATGAAGTTGTTGTCCTAAGGTAAAAGAAGGTGCCTACCTTGGGAAAAAGGCTCCTAGGGTTCCAAATTTCTCTATCTCAAATTTCTTAAGCTCCTCCTTGGTGATTTTGACCAAATCTAGTAAGAATCCTCCTTTCCTTCCCTATTTTCATGTTTTTAGTATCCCTCCCACATTCTTCCAGGTCGAAACCATGACCATACATTGTAAAACTCCGCCTAAGAACCCTAAAACATCTCATCTCCATGCTCTTTTGCTAGGGTTTGCACCTCTAAAGTGGAGAAGGTGATCTTTACTCAAGAAAGGAGCTTGGCTTGGAACAACCAGACCTTCTAATCTTAGGATCCTTTCTGTTTGTACCTTCTTATCTTCCTATAGGCAAGTTTTGTTAACCCCCTTCTCATATATTTCTTAGTACATGCTTAAAACTCACGCTTCTATGTTTAAAATCGATGATTTCCATCTCTTTTTACCATGTTCTTATAGGGTTTTGGTTTCTTGCTATTTTACCTTCTCTAGAAGCTCTAGTTTGGTTACCTATGCAACTTAAAACCTGATCTTGGGTCAAATGGTGTTTTCTCCCTCTCTCTTTAATTATCTCGATCGGTTTGATGATGTGGCAATTTCCTATTTGTCAGTATTAAAAAATTCATATCTTCTAAACCGCTTATCCAAATTTGACAAATAAATATGTTTTGGAATTGGAAAATTAATATATATCTAATAAAAATATTTTCAAGGTCTTATTTCATGGTTTTACGAAGGGTGATTTTTTTAAAACGAATTTAATGCATAAAATCCATAAAATTACATCTTATTCATCATAACTCCAAAATTAACATAAAAATATGTTTTCATCATCAGGAGAACCTAATAAGTTAATTGGTGATATTTTCAAAGGATAAATCCGAATTTTGCTAAAAAGTTCTGAAATTAGGGTTTCTATATATTAATGTGCACTATGTACTCTAATACATGTTAATACATTGAAAATAGACAAAGTGGAACTTGGACTCAATTAAAGTGGTGAAAGTTAGTAATTCATATAAGTAAGAGAGGTATGTGCATTACTTACCCCCTATGTTGGGATAATTGTAGCCAAACCCTATATTTCCCTAATGAGGCTTAAATGAACCCTAAATATTCTATTCTTGAATCCTAATGTTGTTCATGCCTCAAATTAGATTAGAATTTCTTCTTGTCTTATACCCCACTACCATGCTTATTCAATATTATGACTACTCTTGCCATCACTACTTTTCTAGCATGTGGATTTATGTTCTATTTAATTTAAAGTAGCAGTACTTATGTACAACCACCCACATAGGGCATGTATTTAATCGCCCTGGGAAATGTTTTTTATTCTCCCCTATATAATTGTATAGGTGATTGGGAATGTCTTATTCTCCCCTCACCTATAGGTTAGAGGTCTGGTATGTGCCTCAACCCTACTTAGTTAGGTAGACATAATTATCTTACATGCAAATCCTTTTTGATATAATTTTTAATGGCAAGTTTCTTTTGAATATAGCCTCATACTCTTGTTATCTTAATCATATGATGAACCCTAGCCTATTTGTATTTGTTTTACTTATCTTGATATCCTAGATTAGTTTTGTGCAATACTACATAAATGGCTGATAACGTCACTTTTAATGGTGTCGGTTGTAATAATACACCGACACCTAAACCATACAGCATCGGTGTATAAAATAAAACGACATCAATCTGTGAAGGGCGACTAGACATGGGTATCACTTTTATTCAGTGTCGGTTCCTTAATAAGAAACCGACGCCTAAAAGTAACTGCCAAAACCAAAATTTCCAGCGAAAAAAATTACCTCCAAAAATTAACATACATCGTCCGTTTTCAAAACAGAAACCGACGACTAAAGGTTTTTTGCGAGATAGAAATTTGCTCACTTTTTATCATCGGTTTTGTGACAATAAATGACGCCATTGTGTTTTCGCGCGCATAACCGCAAAAATTTTCACTTCCCTTTAGTGTCGGTGTTTTGTTACAAACCGACACTTATAGGTTTTATTGTCAGTTGTTGTTAGCAACCGACACCTATTGTTAACTTAACATCGCGAGGCAGACTCTTCCCCTTCTATTTCATTCATTTTTGCTGAGGGTTTTTGCTCCGACGATTCCTCTACTCCGACAATTCTGCTGCTGCTCTGCCTCCGCCTCCGTCGCCATTTGCTGGTCGTGCTTTGGTCGCCAACACCGCCACCACTCGCCGCCGCTGATCTACCGCCGCACCTCTTCTGCCTCCGCCGCTTCTGCTTCTGCCAGCCGTTGCCGGTGACCACAGCTCTCCGCCCGACCACAACTCTCCACCCGACGACCTTCTGCCCGACGCCGGCGACTAGCTCTCCGCCCGTAGCCCTTCTGCTCGACGACCAGCCCTCCGCCCACTTCCTGCAGCTAGATGCTTCCCTCTTCTCACAGACACGCCTATTATCAGGTTTTCCCCTGACCTTCCCCCTATTCTTGCTTTTCCTGTATCACAGGCACTCCCATTAATCCTATGGTTGTGGTTGTGTGCAATTTTTCTTCAATGTTATTGTGGCGTAGAGTTGCTATGCGATTTATTTATTTGAACAACATTATTTGAGGTGCACTGCCTTCTTGTTTATTAGACACTCAATCTTATTGTGGCTCTCCAGTTTGCAAACATGTCTCTGATTTACATTAATATTACCCAGCATTCAGGAAATCGGTCTGTGTGGCCGCATATGCGGCCGCTTAAGCGGTTCGGACAGGGGACCGCACCGCATATGTCAAAGCAGACCAATAATCGGGCCAGTCCTGATTATGCGGCCGATTACCCGCTTATGCGGCCGCTTATTCACCGCTTTTCCAAACACACATACATGGAATTGAAGAAATGAAATTTATATGATATTTTTGTTGTTTCTAATTAAATATTTATATGATATTGTTGCTCCCTTTCTTCTAATTAATCATTCTATGTTGTCCTTGTATGTAATTGTTCAATGTGATATATAATTCTATATGACTGATATATAAATATACATAGATATATTAATTTATTAAAAAAATACAAAACCGCATATACTCCCGCATACCACATATACTCTATTCAGAGCCCCGTCCGCCCGTACACCGAATAGCGCTTTTTTGAACACTGATATTACCATGTTGTATATGGTTTTGATTAGAAAAATATGTAGATTGTGAATAAAATATACTTAAAGCTCTATTATTCTTCTTGTTACAAAGGTATAGTTAGTACACGAATATTAGATGATATTCAAGAAAACCCTAGTTTGATGAGCATGTTGTTAATCATGTTAATTATGATTATTTTATTTATTCTGATGTCAGTATATAATTATACGATCCCAACATCTTAAATTGAATTGGAATGATTTCAATGAATTATAGGGTTTTAAAGTTGATAATCATGTACGTACATGCGGAAATAGGGTTATTAAACCAATAGTTATAACATAGTATGATCTTAATCTGATCTGGATGTTAATAATAACGTAGTATGTTAAATATGATGATTAGGGCTATTTATATAATGTCTAGTAAAGATTCCTAGACTTTTTGTCATTAGGGCAATTTTTTAAAGGTTGGTCTGTCTACTAGAGATTGCATGTTTGAAACTATTGATTTCTTGATTTATTATTTAATAATGCTCAATAGATTAGGATTAACCATGTTGCCTGTAGTTTATACACATTTATTATATATAAGAATGACAACACATGAATTTGTTGGCCTAGAAACCCGTCCAAGATTTACTCATTAGGAGTAAATCTTGGATAGTCCCCAGTTTGGGACTATTCTTGAACACCTAATCTCACTTAGGATGTAAGTGTATAATGTGTATTGGATTTTCAAGAAAATTTCGGTAGCATTTCCCCGTTTGTTCTCTAAGTACATATGTACTTTACTTAGAGAACAGTGGGGAAATGCTGCCGAAATTTTCTTGAAAACCCAATACACATTATACACTTACTAGTGAGATTAGGTGTTCAAGAATGGGATAGGTGGTACACATTTATTATATATAAGAATGACAGCACATGGGATGTCCATTCGCAATTGCTGCACCACTGTGAATGTGTACTTTACAATGTGAACTTTACAATTAGTGTTACTTTACAATGTGAAATTTATAATTTGAATGTGAACTTTCAGATGGATGATCAGGACCATGTTGATGTTCACTGTGAGGGTGAGGACGTGCTTGCACTACCTGACAATGTAAGTTTTAAGAATATATCCCTGAGGTTTCTATCTATATGTTCATTTATAATTATATTATGTAAGTGTGTTTTTTTATCAAATTTTAGGTTGGTGATGTATCCCCTAAAGAAATTACAGCACTTGATGAGCAGCAAAAGAAAATTGAGAAAGTGAGGGGCATCACAATGATGAGCAAGTTAATACAGCAAAGGGGCAATGGACCCAAATTGGCTGTGGATTTCGATCAGGTAGGAAATCCATATGGAGTGAACCGCAACTCATGTGTTTCATATCTTGGGGTTCTTACTCGCAACCATTGCAGTCCTATCCTAGAATCATGGCATAGAGTTCCTAAGGGGAAGAAATACCACATATGGAAGGAACTATGCGTGAGTTATTATTATTTGTAATTCTATTTGTGTAGAATACTAATTTTTAGGATACTAGTTAATAGCAATTCTATTTAATTTGCAGATCATATTTGATCTGGATGAAAAGATGCATCGTAAATGTGTGATGCAACATTTTGGGAGGGTCCTAAGGAACTATAGGACCAATCTCACCCGAGATTACATACGCGATGATGAGAATAGGTTCTTGATTGATTCCAATTCTAGACATTGATCAATATTTCACTAACTCTACACTAATAATTTCTGTAGTATTTCACTAACTCTACACTAATAATTTTTGTTTGTATTCTCTTTGAAAAATAAATATAGGAAGAAGGAAGCCACACAACAATGGAACTACTTGGACCCCAAAGAATGGGAGGAGTTTGTTACCCAAAGAAAAACAGATGAATTCAAGGTATTAAGCACCACTCCCAATTTAATTAATATACGTTTTTATGTATTCACCTATTCAAGATTAACCTTTAGTGTTACTAACCAAATCAATATGCTAACTAACTAGGCTATCAGCGATGCTCAACGAGCAAGGCGTGCACTGAATGTGCACGATCACACAGTGGGTCCAAGAGGATATGCAGGCGTTCGCCAAAGACTACAGGCTGAGTCTACTCAGCCTACTGTTACTCAGGAGACTGTAGAGTCCTCTACTGTTGCTCCCGCACCTCTGCCTCATCATGTTATGTGGATAGCTGGGAGGCAAAACAAGAAGGGAGAGATACCGAAGCCCGTAACTGTTGAGGCGGATGCAAAAATGGTAAAAATCAAACTCTTAGAGCAATCTATCGATATTGATTATTGTTATGTTTACTTATGCTTTTTTTGTTGTGGTGCTTAGTGGGAGCTACACGAGCAGAGGAAGGAAGGCAAGTTCATCCCTCAAGGCACAAGGGATGAACTGACACTTGCTCTGGGTAACCCAGAGCATCCTGGACGTGTAAGGGGTGCAGGCGCTGGTGTGGGCATCAAAGCGTTCTTTGGTCCATCCCAGCGTAAACATGTCCCAAAAGCGGGACTTTCACAAGCTGAGGTAACTTATTCTTATTTTAGAACGTTATTGCGAAAGGGAATTCAATAATCAAAAACTAGCATTTCATTTATCCATGTATAGGTAGATTCCTTAATTGATAGGAGAGTCGAGGAAGCAGTTGATAAAAGACTCCAGGAAGCATTTCACAAGTGGCAGGCATCTCAGACTGCCACTCAGACAGTACCTGTGGTGAACCTCTCTTCTCCTATTCCTCGTACTGCAGAGGTTGGGAGTAATCCTATAGACCCACCTAGTACGTCCTCTGTAAGTATTTTTATGGCATATATAATAGCTAGTCTGTTCAAGATGATATGTTTGTGTATATATGCATATAACATTCTTTACGTAAATTTGTAGGGGTTGAAGCCATGCCGACTACAAAGTGAAGGATATATCGTTGCAGATGCACCAGCTTACCCACCCCTTAAAGGGTGCATGTTTCATGAGAGTCCAGTACCAGATGGCATGGTACGTGTGAGCCCCATACATATACTCGTTGGCTGGACGAATCTTGCACTGCCTCATGCACACCCAGATGCTGAAACACTTGGTGAGGCAGTAGGCGGAGTGATACTATGACCCGAAGCGGATGTCCTCTATACTGATATTGTATGATAAATTTTCATTACTTTACTTTGTTAGTGTATATATATATATATGAGTCAATTGATATAAAATTATATATACAGGTCAAAAAGATGAGACCCGCTACATCTCGACCTCCACCTCCTCGACTACCAAGTTGTCTTCCAGGAGACCTACATGGCTCGATAGGTCCTAATTGTAGGAGTGTGGCAGTATGGATCGGCGAACATAATCCAAATTTCCCTATAAATGTTACTATTCTGGAGAATACTGCAGGTAAATCATATGATAACAATCTATTCATACAAGTCTAGCATACGTATTAATGCATACGTAATAGAAGTTCTGAATACGTATTAATGCAGGTCAAACATTTAGAAACAACATATTTATACAAGATATTTTGGAGTTGTTTAAGTATGAATGGTTGAACACATCTATGATAGAGTTGTGGATATGGTGAGATTAATGCATACGGAAATATGGTTTATACATCCATTGTTATGACCCCACCTCCCGATAACCCCCAATTAAGGGAAATCGAGAGGTTGAGCCGCACCATTAATCCCGGATCAAAGGTTCGACATATAACCATAAACAATTATTAAATTCTAACAGGCTATACTGAAAATGGTAATAAAATTTTTCTTTACATACCTTTTGAAAACTTGGATCTCTATTCTACTATCCATACTGATTCTAATCTATCTAATCCTCCTTTGCACTTTAATTCTTATTTAGTATCACATGGTGCCACTTTACTGTTTGTTCTTTTCATGGTACCTAAAACGCCGACAAATAAAACGTCGGTCAGCCGTAGCCGGTATGTGGGGGAAAACAATAAACATGCAACTATGATAACAATGTAATCATTCAATTACTTGTTTAAAAAACCAATATTACGTTTTCGATATAACTCCGCGATCCAAGAGTACCCTATCCTCTGTGTTGTCCCCATTAGACCCCTCATGATCCACCTATAAGTGAACCAATTTCTAGGGTTGAGTCACATGGCACTACTCGTAAGTAGTCCACTCCTTAACTCGGGATTTGCTAAAGAGTCTCTAACTCACGGTAACCTAGACCTTACTCTAGGATTACCCCTTTTTAGCCTTTTCAAAATAACAGAGGTGGACCCGGATCTAGCCAGTTATATTATGCACCTTTATAGTGATAATCGTAGTCACTTTATATGTTGCATGAAATAAATAAACATCCAACAGTTTAGTTTCATTCAATGCGATTAAACATTCGGGAATCCACCGGGAAACTAAAGCGGTATAGACATAAGCGTAACCACATACCTGATCCATAGCAACTTGATGTCCATGCATTTAATATTCAACATAATAAACAGGCAATCAACAATATCCTGAAAATAATGCATAACATCCAAGTGTCATTGTTTTATTCAAACATCCTTAAGATCAACTTTGATTTCTCCTTATGATTTCTAGGCCAACTTTAGGGTTTTATTAGGGTTTTAGCCTTCATTATGCATTTATCACTTTTAATGCTCTTTTAGTTTACAAACCCTAATTTCTGCATCATATGCACAATTGCATGTCAATTAAGTCTAATATGTTTCTTTTATACTAAAATTATTACCTTTATCCTTTTAGGTCATATCCACAACATTAAGGCTAATTATCACCTTCGGTTTCTTTCAAATTGACAAATCGTATTTCATTGTAGTTCAATTCACATATATGAACCTTATTTATCACTATTTCCACTTTATACACTAGGGAACACTAATTATCCAAATAATTCACATTAAAGATCTTTGGTACTCAAATTGGATTTATAACAACATAACATTGTATTATTCATGGATTTGCACAATTAAGTCATTAAAAGGAATATCTTCCTAAATTAGGGTTTCTAAGCCCATTAATGCAAACTTACATATATGAAACCCTAATTTAAGCCAATTATGTGCAATTATCATCCTTTTATTATCAACTTGTTAATATTCGTTCTAAACATTCAGAGAACATCACTATATTTAACTATCATCAATTTCAAGAGTTTTTCACCAATTAACCCAGTAAATATGTTAACTTGATGTACTTTTCCGATTTCAAGCATATAAACTCTAAACTAACTAATTATAGGCCAAGTCCATCCTTTTTCTTCCAAATATCCATTTTTATCATTAACATGCTAATATCAACTTTAATCATTAATTAAACCTTGCTAAACACTTTAATCATACCAACATAGGGTTCTTTAAACAATTAACACATTAAAGTTGATATCTTCCATTATTTTTCGAATTTCATAAGGAATCAGGCTTCAATCATAATTTATTTGGGTTCCTCTCATTCTGAGGATCAAAATTCATATATAACTTGCATTTATACGAGCTATGAATTAGTAGTTATGATTTTATCAAAATATATACCTTTTGGCCAATGGAAGGGTGCCACGTGTCCTTCTCCATGCAGCTAGCTCGCGATTTGGAAACATATGCAAATGACGACGCTGCCCCCGCTTAAGTCCTTCAGCCTTCATACCCCCGAAGGGTACTTTCGTCCAAACGACCTACAGGTCGTCTTCCTCCTCTGGCTTGCCCTAGCGGCCGCGTGCAACAGCCTTGCGCGAGCTTGATCTCCCTCCTCTGGTCACGATCTTCACCGAAAACACGGCTCTGGCTCCGCCATGCCCTCACGCATAGGGGGCGCCGCCCATACCAAGTCCAGAACGACTGGTTCGGCTGGGAAAGGGGCCGCAACAAGCTGCTGTGTTGCAGCTGTGCATCTGTTGCTGCAGGTGCTCGTGGTCGACAGGAGGCCGGGAATAGATGGCTGACCTTATGGGGTTGGTCGTGGATGCCCCCCTTGCTTCAAACCAAACCAAAAACACACCCCTTGATGCCCTAGAACAGCCATATACCCTCTTGGTTAGGGTTTAGGCGGGAAGAAGAAGAAACGAAAAGGTAGCATTGCAGGGTAACCCTCTGGATCTCGAAGCAAAGGTTCCACCCTTCATATAGAGGTGGGAGAAGCCCTAAGGCGTGCCTCATGAGGTTTCGAGTCCCCACTAAAAAGGAAACACATATTCCTTGGTTTGTGAAGCAACTACCCTTCTCTCTCTCTTCCTTATATTTTTCTAATATCCTTCCTTATCTAGATGCTTTAGGAATTTCGAAATTCCTTTTATTTACTTTCCCTTTATTCCAAAGGCACGAATTCTCTTTTCTTTTAATAGGAAAATGCTTTCTTTTTATCAATATCACAAATTCATTAATAGTGTATCTCATTATCTTTTTATTTTGCAAATTTGCTACTTTCTCTTTTCACTTTGCAATTATCTCGTTATTTTGGGTCCCTTGGACCTCAAGAAACACTCAAGGCATGGATTCCCACATTAGGGAACATTCGTTTGCCTTTATCTTCCTTTAAAAGTCAATTTCTCATATTATATTTATTTCTTATTAAAATATCTCCTTTTTGAGGATTTCCCTTTATTTCTCTTTTATTTTACTCATTAGCATTCCTTTTAATATTAGAAACCTCATGGATACGAAATCTCCCCAAGAAATCTCATTTATGTCTCTTTTCATTCATTTTCCACATTATATCATTATTTCTCAATTTCTTTCTTCATAAAGAAATACATAATTAATCTTTTCTTTTTCTTATTTCTTTTCTTTGCAACTTTAGACTCCTTGGAACCCAAGGAATCCAAGAGGTACGAAATCCTCTTTGGATTTTCCTTCTAGAGGTTTCCATTATTTCTTTTCTCAAATATCCATTTACTAATTGAATTTCCTTTGTTATTTTCCTCTTTATTGGGCCCAATAGCCAATAAAGCCCACAAATCAAATAACAAGGCTATTTTAAACGAAATCCAATTATTCATAAAAAATCACATCATTATTTGTTCAATTATCCTTAATATGAGAAATTTCATTTCTCATCAATTGAACCCAAAAATTGGGGTTATAACATCCTTCCCCTCTTATAGAAATTTTGTCCTCAAAATTTAGACAAGCAAACAAACAATTCAGGATAAGACTTTTCCATGTCTATCATTGGCCCCTATGTGGCTTTGCCGTACCCATGGCATTTTCAAAGAACCTTTATTATCACATATTCTATTTCTCTGAGTTCTTTCATCCTGGCGTCTATAAACTACACAGGTGACTCAGGCCATGTCAGCCTCCCTTGGGGCTCACTAGGTTCATTGCTCAACACATGGTCGGTATCTCACATAGTGCTTTGAATTGGACACATGGAAAACATCTCCCATTACTCTATCCTGAGGGGTAGGGTCAAACCTAACCTTCTCCACCCATCCATCTCTAATGGACCCATGTATCGGGGACTCGGCTCTCTTAGATATAACTTAGAGGGGTCGGATTTTCATGTCATATTTTCTCCCACAGTAACTTGTATGTCAGTCTACTTTGCATTTGCTCACGACTCTCATCGTCTCTAGGCTCCTTTCAGCCCTTGCGCAACCATAGTGACTTCATCTACACGTACTGGGGTCCCTTTTCCTAACCATCATGTGGTCCTTTTCTAACCATCATGTGGTCCTTTCACCAACATTACCTTACTAAAGTGGTGACCGACACAACCTCCCTTACAGAGCTTCATATAAAACCCGATACTGGCTATGGTGGTTATTGTCACATCTTTCATAGGACAAGAACTGTCTCTAGATATCACCCTGAATGAGCACATATGCCCTCATCAGACCCTTTAGTCTGGATCATACTAACCATAGTTAGGGGTGATAAACTATACTAACATTGAGTTCTTCATGTACCTACTTCCACTTTATGGAAGTGAACTTTTAGGTCAAACTCAAGAACCTTTGAACTTGCTTCATGGTGTAGTTGAACCGTCTCTCACATGGGTAGTTCAACTGGATCTGTCCCTCAACAGAACTCTTCCTTATCTAGGTAAGGCGACCTACCATAACCCACATTGTATCTCGACCTTCCTCGATCCAGGGAAGACCTATCACAACATCCATAGTGTTGAGCTCTCATTCCCTCTCAAGGATTCTTTTGTCCTCTATATCGATACACTGGGTTACTGGGGTTTGTCCTTAACCTCTTGGCTTGCATGGCCCTATACCACATGCAACTTCATCTTAAGCATCCAAAGTGCTATTGCCATTTTCCACGGTGTATGATGATCTCCAACCATGACTCCCTGTATGTCATGATTCTTTCAAGATCAACTCCTCAAAACCCTAAACCACTCTAGTCGGGGTTTCATCACCTTCCCTTCCAAAGAAGTACACTTGAGGTTCTACTACCATCCTTTCATTGCATCCAGGACTAGACTGGCTAACCAAACAACCTTTAACTTTTCGACACATCTTGTTTCATCTGAGTGTTATCCAAACACCTCTCTTTTTCAAACTTAGGGTTGGCCAAACAAACTCTTCTAAATTATAGTCAACCAAGTCTTAATCAGATCATTCATTATCACTTCACATCCTTAGGTAACATTACACTTCCATGTATTTTGCTTATCATGTCACTTTAAACTATATGTTCATCTTCATGGTGTTCAAACTCATTCAGGTATATCTTGTAAGTTTCACATAGCTCATGATAAAAACATCCTCATAAGGGGCCTACCTCATTTCTCTTAGTGTTTACAAACCATCTATGTATCATTCATTCACTTTACCATGGTAAGATATCTCCTCTATCCCCATTTCTCATGGCAACGCTCCAACCTACATCATCTCTTATCCTTGGTGCAGTATGACATGCATAATGTCCTATCTCTCACCCCCATAACAAGAGGAAATAAGCATTTGGCTGCAGTCCAAATACAGAGTTCCTCCTATTCCAAGAGTAGAGATGGTACATCCCACCTTTCCAGTACACCTTTAAATCTAAGTTGCAACGTGCCACATATGTCTCCTTCTCACAAACATCATGATATCAAACTAGTCTTAAACCTACTGAGGTTTATATCCTTGGTCATTTCCTCTAGGTCTATAGGGTACCGACTCTTTTGGGGTCATCCTTCTTCCCTCATGCATCCAGAGAGTGCCCTACTCATCTGCCCTTTGGGTCCCATGAGTTCATGAAGGTGATCAATCTCCTAACCCATGGCCCTAAGACAATGATAGCTGTTACCTCCCGACCCTATGGTCATGTGCAACTGGGGAATTAGGCAACTCCTACCTTCATCAGACTTATCCCTACCTGACCCTAGGATAGACTTAGGATTCTCCATCGTAGTACATGTTCACTTAGAACCTTACCCAAGTCTTCATCGTCTCTCTTTCTGCATTCATGGGCTGACTCTCATCCGTTCATAGACATCATGGCAACTTGCCTACCTTGGTCAAGCCCCATATCGATTACCTCCATGGTAACTCATTCATATGCAATTAGAGATGGATATCTATGGGTCTACAGGTTCATTCTCATACCATGTACTTTTCTCCTAACTTCTCAAGATCCTATGAGACCTCTTTAGGTTACCTTAAACCAACCAAACTGATATACACCCTTCCAAAGGGGTCCCTCTCCCCGGATGGGAGGAAAACTATCTCCAAGGTCACAAAAGCTCTTAGGTCCAGGGTTTACATCCACACGAGCCTACTCAACCCTAGCAAGCCATTAAGGCACAAGCAGATCACTTATTGAACCATACTAGGTCATACTTGTCCTCTTTCCTCAATGTTGGATCAAGGTCATACCTTCCTTTATCATCAACCTATCTATGAGGGGTTCACTACACATACCTTAAACTTAAGGGACTTTCCTTTTCCTTTATTCATAAGGCGTACCATGCTCGAAACTATATAAAAAAAACTTAATTCTCATCATGAGCATTAGGTATACCACTTCCCTTCTTAGGCCTAGGAACCCTAGGTTCACTTTTAGGTGTCCAACTGCACGCTCTATCTCTGAACCATGAATCAAACTGGAAAAAGGCATCTCGTGCACTTCCTATCATCCTTCTTCTCGATCAACACTTAGGGTTGGGTCCTCCTTAAGGACAACTAACAGGGTACAAGGCCTCATAGCCGGCTACCACACCTTTCTAGGTCTAAGGAACTCTTCTTCCTACCGTAGCCACATAGGCACTAGATGCTTCATCTTCTATCTCTCTAGGGTTTGGTCCCTCTAAAGGAAACCAAGATATCATCAACCTGCAGGGATCAATCATGAAGCAACCACTATCATCCGTAGTTCAGGGTTTTAGGCTTCCAACCTTCTTGCTGGGTTTCCTACTCTCTCTAGGGCTAACCCTACATTCAACCTCACCATTAGAGGTCCTCTCTTCCTGAAGGTTCATCCTCAAAAGCATGCTCTACATGGGCGAAGCCTAGGTTTGAACTTAGGGTTGCTCAAGATTATCCATAACCCTTTATGCTCTATCATAATTCCTTGTCCAGGGTTTCACCCTACTGTCAGCACTAAGACGTGCCCCAGGTGCCAACTATACCCTAGTAGCACAAGCCCATAGGGCTTCTAAGGTCCTTCACTAACCTCATCATCTAAGGAGTTATCCTTTACCCTGACATGCATGATCCTTCCCAGGGTTGGGTTGCCCAAGGTGTTAGGTCATCCATGGATCATATGACATCCCAAAGGCATGTCCCTTCAAACACCTGGTCCAACTCATCTCTCTCTAACCATCACTTAGGGTTAGGGTTAGCATCATCCTCATAGGATGTGCCAGGTCTCAACTAGAAATGGAGATCTCTATCTCCAAGACTGACTTATCCTCCTGACAAGAAGGTCTAGCCTCAGGTCTCTCCTGAGGACATGCCATCTTATGTCATACGACCTAAGCATGTATCTATTATTTATTTTGCGCTTAATCTATTAAGCTTATGTCCATGACATCTTATTTACATGCTTTTCATTAATTCAGTGGAGGATTCCTTAAACCTTATTGATCTTACCCATACCTCGAGAAGGTGAGGAGAAGAAAGAAAACCCTAATCCTTTAGGTCCTTATCAGAAATTTTATGATGAGAAGATATGAATAAGATGAGAAGTCCTAAAGGTATCTTATTTCGATTCATACCCTAAGACTTTGGCCAGGCGGTCACACGGGTCTGGGAGTCCTCGTATTCCGACTAGCGGTGCGGAGGAAAATCTTGCCAGCCCCCGGTCGTGATCCCTTTCTAGACACCTCCGTCTTTCGGATACTCCTCTAATAACTCCCTTGGGTTCTATGGAGTTTGTAAAATTTAATAATTATTAATGGTTAAATGAGGAACCTACGCTCTGATACCAAATGTTACGACCCCACCTCCTGATAACCCCCAATTAAGGGAAACTGAGAGGTTGAGCCGCACCATTAATCCCGGATCAAAGGTTCGACATATAACCATAAACAATTATTAAATTCTAACAGGCTATACTGAAAATGGTAATAAAATTTTTCTTTACATACCTTTTGAAAACTTGGATCTCTATTCTTCTATCCATACTGATTCTAATCTATCTAATCCTCCTTTGCACTTTAATTCTTATTTAGTATCACATGGTGCCACTTTACTGTTTGTTCTTTTCATGGTACCTAAAACGCCGACAAACAAAACGTCGGTCAGCCGTAGCTGGTATGTGGGGGAAAACAATAAACATGCAACTATGATAACAATGTAATCATTCAATTACTTGTTTAAAAAACCAATATTACGTTTTCGATATAACTCCGCGATCCAAGAGTACCCTATCCTCTGTGTTGTCCCCATTAGACCCCTCATGATCCACCTATAAGTGAACCAATTTCTAGGGTTGAGTCACATGGCACTACTCGTAAGTAGTCCACTCCTTAACTCGGGATTTGCTAAAGAGTCTCTAACTCACGGTAACCTAGACCTTACTCTAGGATTACCCCTTTTTAGCCTTTTCAAAATAACAGAGGTGGACCCGGATCTAGCCAGTTATATTATGCACCTTTATAGTGATAATCGTAGTCACTTTATATGTTGCATGAAATAAATAAACATCCAACAGTTTAGTTTCATTCAATGCGATTAAACATTCGGGAATCCACCGGGAAACTAAAGCGGTATAGACATAAGCGTAACCACATACCTGATCCATAGCAACTTGATGTCCATGCATTTAATATTCAACATAATAAACAGGCAATCAACAATATCCTGAAAATAATGCATAACATCCAAGTGTCATTGTTTTATTCAAACATCCTTAAGATCAACTTTGATTTCTCCTTATGATTTCTAGGCCAACTTTAGGGTTTTATTAGGGTTTTAGCCTTCATTATGCATTTATCACTTTTAATGCTCTTTTAGTTTACAAACCCTAATTTCTGCATCATATACACAATTGCATGTCAATTAAGTCTAATATGTTTCTTTTATACTAAAATTATTACCTTTATCCTTTTAGGTCATATCCACAACATTAAGGCTAATTATCACCTTCGGTTTCTTTCAAATTGACAAATCGTATTTCATTGTAGTTCAATTCACATATATGAACCTTATTTATCACTATTTCCACTTTATACACTAGGGAACACTAATTATCCAAATAATTCACATTAAAGATCTTTGGTACTCAAATTGGATTTATAACAACATAACATTGTCTTATTCATGGATTTGCACAATTAAATCATTAAAAGGAATATCTTCCTAAATTAGGGTTTCTAAGCCCATTAATGCAAACTTACATATATGAAACCCTAATTTAAGCCAATTATGTGCAATTATCATCCTTTTATTATCAACTTGTTAATATTCGTTCTAAACATTCAGAGAACATCACTATATTTAACTATCATCAATTTCAAGAGTTTTTCACCAATTAACCCAGTAAATATGTTAACTTGATGTACTTTTCCAATTTCAAGCATATAAACTCTAAACTAACTAATTATAGGCCAAGTCCATCCTTTTTCTTCCAAATATCCATTTTTATCATTAACATGCTAATATCAACTTTAATCATTAATTAAACCTTGCTAAACACTTTAATCATACCAACATAGGGTTCTTTAAACAATTAACACATTAAAGTTGATATCTTCCATTATTTTTCGAATTGCATAAGGAATCAGGCTTCAATCATAATTTATTTGGGTTCCTCTCGTTCTGAGGATCAAAATTCATATATAACTTGCATTTATATGAGCTATGAATTAGTAGTTATGATTTTATCAAAATATATACCTTTTGGCCAATGGAAGGGTGCCACGTGTCCTTCTCCATGCAGCTAGCTCGCGATTTGGAAACATATGCAAATGACGACGCTGCCCCCGCTTAAGTCCTTCAGCCTTCATACCCCCGAAGGGTACTTTCGTCCAAACGACCTACAGGTCGTCTTCCTCCTCTGGCTTGCCCTAGCGGCCGCGTGCAACAGCCTTGTGCGAGCTTGATCTCCCTCCTCTGGTCACGATCTTCACTGAAAACACGGCTCTGGCTCCGCCATGCCCTCACGCATAGGGGGCGCCGCCCATACCAAGTCCAGAACAACTGGTTCGGCTGGGAAAGGGGCCGCAACAAGCTGCTGTGTTGCAGCTGTGCATCTGTTGCTGCAGGTGCTCGTGGTCGACAGGAGGCCGGGAATAGATGGCTGACCTTACGCGGTTGGTCGTGGATGCCCCCCTTGCTTCAAACCAAACCAAAAACACACCCCTTGATGCCCTAGAACAGCCATATACCCTCTTGGTTAGGGTTTAGGCGGGAAGAAGAAGAAACGAAAAGGTAGCATTGCAGGGTAACCCTCTGGATCTCGAAGCAAAGGTTCCACCCTTCATATAGAGGTGGGAGAAGCCCTAAGGCGTGCCTCGTGAGGTTTCGAGTCCCCACTAAAAAGGAAACACATATTCCCTGGTTTGTGAAGCAACTACCCTTCTCTCTCTCTTCCTTATATTTTTCTAATATCCTTCCTTATCTAGATGCTTTAGGAATTTCGAAATTCCTTTTATTTACTTTCCCTTTATTCCAAAGGCACGAATTCTCTTTTCTTTTAATAGGAAAATGCTTTCTTTTTATCAATATCACAAATTCATTAATAGTGTATCTCATTATCTTTTTATTTTGCAAATTTGCTACTTTCTCTTTCCACTTTGCAATTATCTCGTTATTTTGGGTCCCTTGGACCTCAAGAAACACTCAAGGCATGGATTCCCACATTAGGGAACATTCGTTTGCCTTTATCTTCCTTTAAAAGTCAATTTCTCATATTATATTTATTTCTTATTAAAATATCTCCTTTTTGAGGATTTCCCTTTATTTCTCTTTTATTTTACTCGTTAGCATTCCTTTTAATATTAGAAACCTCATGGATACGAAATCTCCCCAAGAAATCTCATTTATGTCTCGTTTCATTCATTTTCCACATTATATCATTATTTCTCAATTTCTTTCT
Source organism: Alisma plantago-aquatica (assembly GCA_963693085.1). NCBI lineage: Eukaryota > Viridiplantae > Streptophyta > Magnoliopsida > Alismatales > Alismataceae > Alisma > Alisma plantago-aquatica. Next base: position 573,449,408 of record OY856412.1, on the reverse strand, counting down.
TCATAAAGAAATACATAATTAATCTTTTCTTTTTCTTATTTCTTTTCTTTGCAACTTTAGACTCCTTGGAACCCAAGGAATCCAAGAGGTACGAAATCCTCTTTGGATTTTCCTTCTAGAGGTTTCCATTATTTCTTTTCTCAAATATCCATTTACTAATTGAATTTCCTTTGTTATTTTTCTCTTTATTGGGCCCAATAGCCAATAAAGCCCACAAATCAAATAACAAGGCTATTTTAAACGAAATCCAATTATTCATAAAAAATCACATCATTATTTGTTCAATTATCCTTAATATGAGAAATTTCATTTCTCATCAATTGAACCCAAAAATTGGGGTTATAACATCCATATACCTTATTTTATATATGGCAATCTGGTTTCTTATATATTAATGCATACGTAATACATGTTTTGCAGCCACTTATACAAGACATGTACAGATTTTGGGTTTTCCCATGTGGGATTTTTGGTTCCATCTTTGATTAGTCTTGTAGATACAGACCATGGTTCAGTTACTTCATACTGTTATGATGCTTTTGAATATTTTGGTAAAAATAATAAGACGGTGATAATAGCTCCATTCAATGTCGAGTAAGTTTACTTTGCTTGTAATTTGGACTTAAGCAAATTAAATTTTTATTACGGATATTGAGTTATTAATTTTCTACTTTCTTACCTGTAGTTCTAAGCATTGGGGGTTATTAGTTGTTATCCCAAAGATATTCACCGTCTATTATCTAGATCCTGCGGGGAGTGAGTTGGATGTATTATATGGACATTCAATTAAAAGGCCATTATTCTCGTGAGAAATATTTTATGTTTTTATATTTATTAACATATGTTACTGCATTACTATTTAATTATGCAATTTAATGTGTTACATTAACATATATAGGGCTTTACAAGAGTACAAAAAAGTTGGAGGAAAGGTCCCCAGGAAAAAAAATCTGACACTCATTTGGAAGAATGTGAAAGTAACTTTCTGACTCCAATGTATATATTATTTATGTGAACTGTGCTTATTTGTATTTTTGAATATTTTGTATGTTTCAATTTATAGTGTGCTACACAAGACAATGACTGTGCATGTGCCTACTATGTGATGCAATTTATGGACCTAATCATCAAACATGTTGTATTGGAAATCGATAGCATACAACAGGTATTATACATAGTCTCGTTAGATAATATGAAATATATGAATCTTATTATATATTATTATAATTATGTATGTACGTCATTCTCTTTGTAGGTCTTTAAAACTGAGGACTTCAACACAGGTGCAAAGCATTTTGATGTACATGCTCCCTATACGAGAGATGAATTAGATGATGTAAGAGAAGATTGGGCAAAAGCCCTGCAAAGAGTGGAAATTTTTCAATATGATTTTGATGACAATGATGATGATGAATAAAGAATAACTTTGTTCTCATAATTATTTTGTGTGAATGTGAATGAATTTTTATGAATTGTCATATGTGTGTGAAAATCATCAATACATGAATGTTTCTACATGTTTCTGAATGTGAAAAGAGAGGAAATAAATGGAATTGTAGGTTGCTACTGGTTTCTACATGCGTGTGATGAAAAAATAATACGACTTAAATTTCTTATACATGAGTATGAATCACATATATATAATTTGTCCATCATGTTAATTTTGCAGGTTTGTGGCCTGTTGTTGGCTGATATCAATGGATGTTGTAAAACCTGCAGTTCATAACTGAACTGCAGGTTTCTCATCCTACGACCAACCACAGCAGGTCTACAGACTGACAGAAGAAAAAAAATCAAATCATAGGCATCGGTTATTTGTATAAAACTGATGACATACTGTTACAGTGTCGGTTTCCATACTAGTACCGACGTCGATTTCCCTAATGAGGCCAGACACCACGGCCGTGCTGGCCAACACGGCCATGGAAGCGGACCAGACATAAAATATGTGTCAGATATCTTATATAAAACCGACGATATATGGTTACAATGTTAGTTTCCATACTAGTAACCGACGTCGATTTCCCTAATGAGGCCAGACACCATGGCCATGCTGGCCAGCACGACCGTGTAAGCGGGTGAGATGGCGTCGGTTTCTAAGCTGATAACCGACGCCCATACCCCCTACTGGCACATTTTTGGCGCATTTTTGGTGGTGCGTGAAGGGTTGTGGCGTCGGTTTGAGAACCGACGCATAACGGTTGGACTTTTATCGGCGCCCACATAGGTTTCGCTTAGAAACTGACACTAAAGGCCTTAAATAACTGACACTAACGGCCGGTTATGTACTAGTGGTGACACATACCTTGTTTTCTTTCCCCTTTTGCTGGGTGCTTTCCCAACCACCCAGGTACTAGTGTTGAGCAAGGAGAAGGACAAGTTTGAAGGAATTCATCTCAAGAGTAGATCTCAAGCTTTCTGAAAGGATGTCTAGGTTGCTATAGCTAGATCATTTTCTCTTATCTTTTTCTTTTGGGAACAATCATGTAATGAATAATGAAAGCCATGTAATAGGCTTAGTACTTTTATTTCCGTTGCTATTGACATTTTGTAATGTATCGGGTTCATAATTATTATACATGCATCACTCAATATCTTTTGTCTTTCTAAAAATATGGATGTTTTGTACTTCCTTTAAATTTTAGTAAGGAGGTGATCTTGCCTCTTTACATTTCTCATGTCGATGGCACTGACCGTCGAGTCGGTGGTTCTGACTCGATCGATTGATGTTTTTTTAGTGCACTGATGCACCTATCGAGTCTAGGGTATTATCCGAGTCGGTGCCACCGACTTGGGTTTCGGTGGTACCGACGGCTTATCAGTTAGCCACACACATTTTTCTACACTTTCTTCAGACATGTCGGTGGCACCGACTTGTGCCAATCGAATTGCCCCTCTCACTGACCTGATCTCGGTGCCATCAACTTGGGAGTCAGTGGCACCGATTTTGTCACAGCCTACTCACTTAACAAACGAGTCAAGGTATCATTTTATAAAAAAAATTTATGAAAAACTCAGTACTACTAAACCATTATAGTGGAAAGGAATGAAATGAACATCCTAATGGTTGGGCTGCCTCCCAACAAGCGCCCTTGTTTAACATCCTAGGCTAGACAAATCCAATCTTGAGATTAATTAGGAGCAATAAGTTTCACCTCATGCTCCTTCCTATAAAAGTCTTCTCCAAAGTAATGCTTCAGTCTTTGGCCATTAACCAATAAGTATCTCTTTCCCTCTTTGATTCTAATCGCCCCATGTGGAAACACTTCTTCTATGACAAAGGGTCCACTCCATCTAGATCTCAATTTCCCAGGATGTAATTTCAACCTCGAATAAAAACCAACACATTCTCTCACGGGTAAAATACTCTCCTTGCTATATGTCAGTAATGTATTTGCTTAGTCCTCTCCTTGTACAATTGTGAACTCTCATAGGCATTCATCCAAATTTCATCAAACCCATTCAACTCCAGCATCCTTGTCTTACCTGCTTCATCAAGGTCAAAATTGAGCCTCCTTAACACCCAATGAGCTTTATGTTCTAACTCCACAGGGAGATGGCATGCCCTCCCATAGACTAACCTAAAGAGTGTAGCTCTTATTGGTGTTTTATAGGTAGTCCTATAGGCACATAGCGCATCAACCAACAATTCACTCCAATTCTTTCTACTAGACGACACCATCTTGTCAAGAATCTTTTTGATCTCACAATTGGAAATATCCACCTACCCTTGAGTTTGTGGGTGGTAGGGTGTACCCACATGGTGCATAACTCCATATTTGTTCAAGAGTGCCCCAAATTTCTGATTGGTGAAATGAGTTCCCCCATCACTATAATCATCATTGGCACTCCAAATCTGTAGAAAATGTGATCCTTAACAAATTTCCATACGACGTTTGCATCATTGGTGCGGGTTGGAATTGCTTCCACCCATTTTGACACATAATCTACAGCCAGTAAGATGTAGAGGTTAGAATTAGAGGACACAAAGGGTCCCATGAAATCAATACCCCATAAATCAAAAACCTCTACTTCTTGAAACACATTCAATGGAATCTCCTACCTCTTGGATATGTTACCTGACTAATGACATGTGTCGCACCTACGCACAAAGTCATATGCATCTTTGAATAAGGTCGGCCAGTATAAACCTCTCTCCAACACCTTTGTGGTTGTTCTAGAACTGGCATGGTGTCCACCTGTAGGTAGTGTGTGGCAGTGTTTCAACACACTCTCATACTCGCATTCAGGTACACACCTCCTCAATATTCCATCCTTGCACTGTCTCAACAAAATAGGATCATCCCAAAAGTAATAACACAATGAATGGAAGAATCGCTTCTTTTCTTGGTACCCCCAATCAGTAGGCAATTCCTTGCAAGCTACATAATTCACAATGTTAGCAAACCAAGGGTCCTTTTTCTTAAGGGCGAACAACTGCTCATCAGGGAAAGTCTCTAGAATGGGTATATTAACATCCTTCTCATCTACCCTCTCCAGTCTAGATAGGTGGTCAGCCACCACATTCTCAATCACTACTTTATCTTTGACCTCAATGTCAAACTCCTGTAGTAAAAGGATCCATCTGATCAATCTTGGTTTTGCATCCTTCTTCCACAGCAAGTATTTAATTGTAGCTTGATCAGTCCACACCGCCACCTTAGCTCCCACAAGATATTGTCTAAATTTCTCAAAAGCAAACACAACAACCAATAACTCTTTTTCAGTTGTGGTGTAATTTAGTTGTGCATCATGTTGATACTTGCCCCTGAATCACAGAGTGCCTCCCCAAACTTTGTCTTCCCGATGTAACATGTGATGTTAAAGCAATCGAGATCCTATCTCTTTGGTGGTAGTGTACCTAAAATGAAGGCACTGACTTTCTCTCTCAGTACAACTACCTTAGAATCTGGGATTTCCTCTTCTTATTGATGATATCCTTCAGAAATTTATCATATGATGGTATTTGCGCAATTGCCTCAATCAATGGTATGTTCACAGAAATCTTCCTAAAACTATCTAGAAATTTCTTGAATTGTTGATCCATATTGGTTGCCTTCAAGCTATTAGGATATGGAACCGGTACTGTCTGGGTCCTCTGATGTGGTGGCACATATGAAGCTCTCTTTTCCACCTCAACTTCTTGATCTTGCTCTTCCCCTATGTTGCCTGCCTCCACTTCTACTTGTGCCAACTCTGCCACTGGGTCACCACTGTCAGTAGGCTTGGTCACCTCAGCCTCCACGGTCTTTGGAGTCAACGTCTTCTTCCCACTTCTTAGTAGTATGGCCTTGACCTGTTGGTTTCCTATTGGAGTGTTAGTATTTCCTAGAAAACCTTGTTGTGTAGGCTTCTTCAAAGCCGCCATGTCTGCCGCCAGCTGAGACAAAGTTGTCTCAACACTCCTCATATGGGCCCCTTGTTACTAGAGATCACGTTGGAAGTTGTTTATCAATTGTTCATTCTGCTTCATTATCCATTTGAGAATATCATTTGTGCTCTCCTCTGCTACAGGTCATTGTTGTTGATTATTCTTGTATTGGTTCTATTAATCAGGATCCTGTAGGAAGTTGTTTGGATCTTTCCAAGAGAACTTGGGATCATTTCTCCATTAGTAGTCATTATTTTTGTATCCTTGCTGTCGCATGTATTTCACTTGTCCTTCCTCATCTGATGAATTATTATCCTTCTCTAGTAGCTTCTTTGCTATTAGGAATAGCTTCTCATTCAAAGAGATGATAACTTTAAACTCTCCCATGCTTTTGATCTGCTTTGGATGGTCTCTCTCATCACCCCATGCCTGATTCTTTGCCATATATTTCAAAATGTCTTGACACGTAGAAGGTGATTTGTTGAGAAAGAACCCGAGCCTACACTATATAAGGTGACACACTCACTTTTACAGAGCCCAAAGTAGAACATCTTGACTTGGTTCTCCAAATCTATCCCATGGTGAGGGACCTTCTTGAGCATATTCTGAAAAAGCTCCCAAGCTTCGAAATAAGATTCAGTTGTTTGTTGCTTGAAATTGCAAATGTTTCTAACAAGCTCGTTTGTCTTTTCAAGAGGAAGTATCTTTCAAAGAATGTCTCGATCATTTGATCCCATGTCTTGATCGATTCCTTCAATAGGTTGTGCAGCCATTCTTTTGCCTTATCCGCCAATGATGATGGAAACAATTTCAGATAAATAGATGTCTATGGAAACCTATCCACTTTCACCATGTCACAAAACTCAACAAAATTGTTGATGTGTGCCACTGGGTCTTCATGAGTGTGCCCATAAAAATCTTGTGACTTGATGAGTGCAATGAGTCCTGGATCAATCTTGTATTGTGCTACATTCACATTCTGCTTCTTGATAGGCCCTATCTGTGCAGCTAAGGAAGATGCCTTTATCATCTCCCATATGGTCCTTTCAGCCCCTGGATTACCATCCCCCATTGTGTGTTGCCTAAGAATCAATGGTATGCCTTCTGATGCAGTTGTTTGAACTGGAACCTCGACAGTGACTGGGACCTCTGGTGTATATTCTCCGTAGTCCATGGTTGATACTTGCCCCTGATCTACTTGATGCCCTAATCTACCTTCAAGAACAGATCCTGAATGTTGATCTTATTCAAGATATCCATCATAATATTAGAGCAACGAGAGTCATTAATGAACCATTTCCCATTGACAAAAATGGAATTCAACTGAGCATCCGAAGAGAACCCTGCCCTGATACTGAAACTCCTATCAACAACATCATAAAGAAAATTCCCTACCACCCAAGGATCCTTTCAGATCTTTAAACTATTTCCAGGACCAATCTTGAGGCTGAAATGCTTTCTGAGCAAAGGTAAGCATCTAATGATGCAGTTAAACATCCAAGAGTGATTTGGTGTGATTACACAACTCCACAAAGATTCTTTTTTGAAATACTTTTCTCCAATCCATTTAACCCAAAGAGTGTCCTTCTTTCTAGCAATGTCACATGCATTCTGAATAAGACAAGCATTAGCAACATCCTTACACTTTCTAAACCCTAAACCTCCTTCAGCTTTGGGCATAGTAACAATGCCCCACTTAATAAGATGAATGTTCCTTTAGTTATCCGATTGAACCCATAAGAAGTCCCTACAAATCCTATCAATCTCATCAAGAGTGGAAGAAGGAATAGGAAAGGCCATAACCCAAAAGAGGTGCATAGTAGAAAGGGTTGATTTAATAAGCTCAATCCTACCAGCCATAGGCAACATCTTCGATTTCCAGCATTCCAACTTTTTCTTGACTCTGTCAATCAACTTGTCACAATGCTTCTTCCTAATTTTGCCATGAAAACGAGGGAGACCAAGGTATTTGGTTTTATTGATATCATCAACTCTCTTACCCATCAAATTAGGGATATCATTTTCCCTATTACCACCTCCTAGAAACACCCTGCTTTTATCATTATTAACTTTCAGACCAGACATGCTAGCAAAGTTGTCCAGAACCTTCTTGATGTTACTAGCATTACTATTAGAAGCCTTGGCGAAAATCATAAGATCATCAGCAAATAGAATATGAGAACAACTACAGCTCTTAGAGACAGAAATGGGGATAATATCTTTACTTAAGACTTCTTTTTTGAAAAGTTCAGTAAGGCCCTACATCGCAATAACAAATAAGTAAGGGGCAATAGGATCACCCTGTCTCACACCATTAGTTGGAAAAATAAAATTGGATGGCTCTCCATTAACCAAAATCTGATAGGAAGTCGAAGTAAAAATGGCTTCAATCCAACTAATCCATTTTTTGGAAAAACAGATCTTATACATAATTGAGAATAGGTATTTCCAGCTAACATAGTCATAAGCTTTGGAAAGATCAGTTTCGATGCACATATTGGAACCGTTTTTCTTTTTGAAATCACTAAGAATCTCATTGACGAGTAACACAGAGTCTTTAATGCTCCTTCCCTTGACTAAAGCGCATTAGGCATTATCAATGATATTAGGCAACACAACTTGTAATCTATTAGCCAAAATTTTGAATAAGATTTTATAAAACACATTACAAAAAGCAATGGGTCGCCAATTAGAAATCAAGTTAGAATCACTTCCCTTGGGCAGAAGAGAGATGAATCTTCTAATAGCTTCTTTAAAGATTTTACCATTTTGGAAGAATTCAGAAATGGCATCAAAGACATCATCACCGATAAATTTCCATGCATACTTGTAAAAACAACCATTAAAACCATCGGGACCAGGGAATTTATCCTCGTTCAAATTATTAATGACATCCTCAAGTTCTTTTCTTGTAACATTTTTGGTAAGCAGAGCATTTTGACTATACTAACTCTGGGACCACTCCAGTTGCCCTCCCACACTCTGCCTTTGTCCTCATTACAGAACAGCGAACTATAAAATTCAGCTATAGAATCCCTTATCATCTCTTGATCTCTAATAGTGGACCCATTTACCGTGAGGCAGTTAATGGTATTCCTGCTTCTTCTGGTTCTTAAGGATGAATAAAAGAACTTGGTATTCAGGTTTCCTTCTTTCAACCACTGAACCCGAGATTTCTGTCTAAGAAAACTTTCTTCAATGATGGCAGCATCCTTACTTCTTTCCTTTTCTCATTGGCAAATTTTCTAAGGGAAGAATCACCAGGATTTAGACCAGCCTTCTTCTGGGCAGCTAAAGCAATATCTTTAACAACAGTGACATTGGAAGACACATTCCCAAAAATGTCGAAATTCCATTTCTTCAATTTGAACTTAAGATTTTCTAACTTTTTGTAGAACTTGAAGGAAGCAAAACCAGGTACCTCAGTCTTCCAAGCCTCCCTCACAATATCATCAAAATCTTTATGCTTAATCCAACCATTGATGAACCTAAAAGGGGATTTGATTTTCCTTTGCTCACCCAAGAGAAAACAGAATCTTTTATGATCACTAATAGTATTATAAATACTTTCCCCATGAAATTGAATGAAGCTAGACTGAAAAAGATTGTTGTAAAGGATTTTGTCAATTTTCGAAGCAACAAAGTGATCCCCAACTTGCTTATTGTCCCAAGTGAAGTAAGGCCCATCAAGATTCATCTCAAACAGACCAAAATCTAGAACAAAACCATTAAAGTCATCCATCGATTTTGCAGTGGGAGGTAAAGTACCAAATCTTTCTTCATATTTTCTCACAGCATTAAAATCACCCATAATGATCCAAGGTTCATTAACATTATTAGCAAAGTTACTTAAGTTGTCCCAAAGACTGACTCTGTCATTATCATCATTGTGACCATAAATTGTGGTTAAGAGAAAACTGCACCCATCCTTCTCAACTCTGCTATGTATAGCTTGGTCGCACTCATCAATAAATTGAACATTACACCTACTTTCCTTCCAAAAATAAAAACCCTTCCAAGAACGTGGGAGTTCAGATTCGAATACCATTTGTACTCTCCAAAAAACATGCTCATAAACTTCACCACTTTCTTACTTCTAATCTTGTCTCTACAAGGATACCAATATCACAATTTGCTCTCCTTATTTCCTCTTGGACGTCAAGGATTTTCTTATTAATGCCCCTTACATTCTAGGAGGTGATAGTGATGGAAGGATTCATTTGTCCCCTGGGGCTGTTGAACTGACAGCCTCAGTGCTTTTAGATGTCATAACCAAATCACCATAAATTGGGGAATAATCCCCAACCACAATTTTTTATTGATACTTCGAAAAGCCCTTTTTGTTTCTATCCACTCACAAATTTCTAATAGAGATCGATGAAGCCTGGGAACTAAGGTCACTCTTAGGAGTACAGAGATTACCAGCCAGATTTGGAGGAGGAGTTAAAGGATAGTGACCTGTAACATTAAGAATTTCAACATCAAAGCCTTCATTGACCTCTTTAGAAAGAACTAAATCCTCAACCTCAGGAACCTCTTTCTGCAGACTTAGCTTCTTTTGGGCAATCTCATCAGCATTCAGAATTTCTTCAATGACAGACCTATTTTCCCCTTAGCATTTTTTAGTAGGTAGTGGCTTGATACCAGTAGGAATTGAAGGGTTTTTTACTTCCCAAACCAATTTAGGACTTCTTCTCGTAACAATAGAAGGTTTGAGTTTAGACTGTTTACTTGGGCAGTCATCATGGCCAAAAAACTGCAGCACCTGCAGCGGTAAGGAATCCAGTCATAGAACAACTGAACTACCTGTTCATCTCCTTCCTCACTAACCAGAGAGATTTTGCTAGGAAATGTAGATGAAGTATTCATTATTTCTTGAATTTGAGCTGAATCAAAGTAACTGAAAGATTGAGTACACTCATCCATCTTAACTGGAATGCCAAGGTATGAACTGATTCTTTCAAAAGTTCTGATATCCCAGAGTTTAAGAGGAATGTTGCTGATATTCACCCAGACCGAAACTCCTTCTAACACAACCTTATTAAGATTATCTCATATCGTCCATTTCCTCAGGACAACTGGCCTATTAGCCACCGACCAATATCCCTTCAAGACTGATTCCAGATCTGTTTGGCTCGAGAAGTTAACCAAGAACATCACATTGCCCCTTTCAAATATCTCGAAGGAACCCTGCACATCCCAAACCTCATCGAAATGCTTCGCCAGTGTGGGAATGTGAGGTCAGAAATCCACTACATATCCTAGCAGACACCCCTTCCATCTTTCCACATTCTCGATAGCTTCTGTCTTTGGATAAAGAATCTTCCCATCCTTCAATATTAACTCTGTTGACTTCAGGGCTCCCAAGTACCTAGACTGAATAGGCTTGAGAACTTCCCATCTGATTGGAGAAGAAGGTGACGATAGGAACGAACCAGCATCATTAAAGGGTTGCGAACTCTGATCTGAGATACATCTGGCTTCGGCAGCGAGATAACCATCGAAACCTCGGCACAGAGGAACCGCCACCATCGCCTTACCAGTCGCCACGATAACCATGTTGTCCTCAGCATAAGCCCTAGAAATCTCATCTTATAGTTGTTAAGAGCTTCTAAGGTACCTAGACAAGAGTTGGTTCAAAAGTTTGGGGTGGTAGGGCGGTAAGCCCTCAGTCTCAGCTTATTTTGACATTTGCATGTTCTACCTGATCTTTGTGTGTTTGATTTTAATCCATCTAGTGTAGATTTTCTTTTGCTTGCATTCATGTATACATGTAGTTTAATTTCATGCATTTTTGTGTATATTATCAAAAAAATTTGATCTTTTTGCTCTTCCATAGCATGTATTGCATTTCCATGTAGATTTCAGTAATTTTTGTGTGTTTTAACTAGGATTTGTTGCTTTATGCTTTAATTTCTCTAAAAGTTAGGTTTAGATGTGATTGAAGGCAAATTGGCACCATTTTGGCTAATTTTTCCCAAACTTGATTGTCCTTTCCCAAAAAGCATGTTTTGACTTAATCTCTGATGTTTGAAATGAAATTTTTAATCCTTTGACAAATGCATGATGTTATCTTAGATTTTATTGCTATATGGTCTTATTTTTTGACTTTTTACATGCACACCACTTCTCTCAAAATTTGTAAATATTTTGGTTGAATCATGAATTGAGCAAGCTACAAATGCTTAAAGCCTATGGAATCACTTGGTAGACATGTGAATGTCATGTTTCTCTATCATGAGGTGTGATATCATTTGATGAAGTGTTGGAATAGCTTTCATGCAGGAAATCTTATATTGAAGACTACACTAATGACCCCCTCTTTGATCTGACTATTCTTCCACCATCTTCATACCTCTCCGCCTCATGAAAGGATGCCTTAGAGCACATATTCAGCCCTGACCACCTCCAAAAGTTTGGGGTGGTCATATCTTTATCTCCCCGCTTCACTCTATCCACCATATGCCCTATCTACACTAAGGGAAAAGAAAAGAAAAGAAAATAAATGGATGCTCCTGTTTAAGAGCATTCAAATAAAGAAAAGATGAGTGCTCTATGTAACATCACTCCAAAAACCTTTCTGCAACCCCTTCCTCTATTTTCACACCCATTGAGCTAGAAAACATCAAATCTAGCTCACTTTATCCTTTTCTACAGCCAAGTGGGTCATCTAGTGTGGTTTGAGGCATAAGAGTGAATGCATGAAAGCGAAATGATACTCCTAGTCATCTTTGATTAACACCAACATGAAATAGTTTACCCAGAATGACATGAAGGACATATGGACATGCAACTTGTGTTTTCTATGCTTTATATTTGAAGTTTGTATGCTCAGTTCTCATTTCATGATTGGTTTGTGAAAGAGGAGAGGAGAGAGGTGAAGCACATGCACTTAGTCACTTCTAAGACCATGTACTCAATAATTTTTTGTTGCTATTCATTTGTCATTCTTATTTGTTGAAAGGAAACTAAAAAGAGGGATTGAGTTGGAGCATACTTGAGGAAAAGTATGTTTTAAGTTTGGGGTGCTGATGTAGCCCTATTTTAGGGCTCCATCTTGTGCCATTTTGTACCTTTATCACATCTAAACAAGTTAGATTGCAAGTTAATTCCCCCAATATGTGTTTTACTATCAAATGCACTTACGGACATTCTTTGCATTGTTTTCAGGTACTTGGACCATGCTTTGGATGGATGAGAGATAAGGAAGGAGTCCTAGGGTTCCTCCACCCATGGAGGGATCTATAGAAGGCCCCAAAGCTCCCTCAACCTACCCCAATGGCCTAGATTCAACATCAAGCAAAGAATTCCTTCGATAATGAAGTTTGAAGCCATTTTTTCCCTTGAAGACCCCAGCACGGCCGTGGTGCCAAGGAACAGTTGTGCTAGCAATTACACAAAGTTACATGTTGATTGCCAAATCTTTTAAGTTTTAGCAACTCATCCACCACGACTGTGCTATGAATCCCCAAAATGGTCATGCTATGAAGCCCCAAAACAGCCATGCTACCCAGCACGACTGTGCTAGCTGAAGAATGGAACGGGCGTGCTCTTGGGAATGACCTCCTCTCAAACTCCATAACCACAGTCGTGCTACCCAGCACGACCGTTCTACCTAGACCTTACCACGGCCTTGCTACCAGCCCCCATTTCACCTCATCAACCTGTGATTTTGCCACTTTCTTAGAATGATCGTTCTCACCTCCACTCACCACGATTGTGCTGCCCAACACGGTCATGCTACCACCTAAACCTTACCACTTTCTGCACTGATTTTCCCACAATACCCCTACTTACCCTAGTGCTTCTACCACCACCTATATATATATGGGTGGCGGCCACAACACTAGGTTAGCTTCTCCTAGCCACCATTACTCCTCTCCACCCACTCCTTGAGCATTTAGTGCATTCCCCTTGCATTTATGCTCTCCACCCACCATTTCCTTCTACATTTCACCTTGGAAACCTAGTTTTTTAGGTTTTCCTCCATAATCCCCCATATATTCATGCCCTTCTACACCTTTAGAGGAGAGAGGATGTCCCCAAGAATCTAGGAGGTGAAGAAGCCTCCTAGATTCTTGCGGACATCGCTTCTTCCACGAGCTCCATGGAGTTTCTTCCCCTTCTTCCCCATTCTTTTTCCATTTCATTGATTATGTGTAGCTAAGCCCCTAGTGGTGGGTTGTTTGGGGATAAAATGTGACTTTGATACCATGTTGGGGGAATTTTGGCTTGTAATGAACTTATTTTATCAATGATGATTGCTCCATGCTTTTGTCTCTTATCCCATTGTCATGCTTGTGATTTGTGATTTTTGCTATAAATTGCTTGTTTGATAGTGCTCGATGATACCATGTGTGACACCCCGCCATCACATAGACAACATGATGACATGTGAAAACGTGTGGAACCATATATTACCGAAAATACAGGTTAATTAAAATTGATTGCGGAAACATACGTATAGAACATTTGCAACCAGGCCCTGCAAGAAGATCAGGTCATATATAGATATATTCAAGGTCACCTGCCAGATATGTTCATATCTTAAAGCCACCCACTATTGCAACAGTGCATATTAGTTCATCGCATGTTTATACATACATAACAGGCCACGCACGGCCAACAGTAGGATATACAAAAATTACAACAGCTAAACATCATGAAACGTCATCAAACACCTCCGAGGACCTGAGAGTACAGGGATGACTCTAGGACTCTACTACAAAACCACCAAAATAGCAGCATGTCCATCTCTTGCCTTCTACTGCTCTTCTTGTTGCTCGGCCGCAACCTCACGACCACCACCACGTCTAGAGCGATCACCTAAAAAGGGTGTAAACCAGCGGGGTGAGACACACAGTCCCAGTGAGAAACATAACTCTCTGCCGCAACTATAAAACCTCAAAGGTTAAAGAAGATAACAGCAAATAACTGATAAAGCATATAACAAGAGCAGCATACTGAGCAAAGCTATTATTACCATCATGCTTACCAAGATATATGGGAGGCATATAACCAAGTATTTCTTTATGGAACATGATTGGCAAGATAAGCTTTATAATAACTTATCACAAGATATACGGATCGTACACATATCTGCAAGGTGTAACTATATCATCTATATAAGAAAGGCCTCAATCAATGTTCTGTGTTTTGCTCTAAGCAAGATATACTTATTTGGCTGGATTACGTTTTATTATGCCCTGAGGAAGTGAGCCTTCCCTGCTCAAATCCAACCATTGGTTGTGAAGCCCAATCTGATGCCACACAAGGTCTAAGGAGATCCAGACTCCATGACCTCACCTTCTTGTGGTCAGTACATGAATCATCAAGCAAGACTGCAGTCTTATGCTTATAGGCCTCAGCCTCTGAGTTAGCTCCACAAGCTACCCATCTCTAGCTCACCTCATCATAGGTGCTAGTACATACATCTGATCCATGAACGCATCATGCTCATTATCACATATCCTGAGCCATGGGTATGTTCACCATGCTCCATACATCCCGAGTCTGCAACTATAGTTGCACTCAACCCTCCTATTTTAGGCTAGGGGAAACCTCGCATATTCAACAATATGTGCTCTAGGTAATCCCGCAGGATAAACCTGTTTCACCATCACCAATTACTGACGGTAATGGGTCTATGGCCAGGGCAAACTACATGATATGTTCATCTATAATTGATTAGTATATTTTAAGCCAATTGTTGAGGAAAAACAAGGTACAAACATAGCCTTATAGAATTACATCATTATTGCCATTAACATACTGTCTTGGGACCTCAATCCCTCATCACAAGAAACCACTGCCTCTTAAGGCATTCTCATCACTTGGGATAACAATCCCTGATCTCATCATCAGAGGATAACACCTCAACTAGGCACTTTAGCCAAACTCAGGTCCTCAGACCTAAACACATCATATTGGTGATGCAAGTTATCTCATCAATAAGAGTGACCATCAATGCAGTGTTATTCAAACATAAATACCTTATAGCCCTTTACCTGGCTATGCATCCACATGAAACACCAGCATGGTTAGTATACACAATCATAGAGATAACTGAAGCCACCATGGATTAACAGAAGGATCATGTTATCAATTATAAGACAACATTGATGATTATACGCTTTATCATTCATGGTATTATTATCAGTCATGAACATATATTATGCCTCTTACATGTGACCATAGGCATGGGTCACATCATCATGTGAAGTAGCTCATATGCTTCCAAGCTTATCATTACTCATCATCATCATATATATAAGATTCAAAGTGATCATAAACACATATAGCTTCATGTCATTAGAGTTCAGATATGTCATGTTTACATAGGTGTGTTCTACTACATCAATTACCTCACTACTATCAAACATGCCAAAGGTTCACACTCCATAAACCATAACTCTTAACAACAAGGATGTGATTTCATGATAAAGAACTATAGGTGGGTTTCTGGGTGGAACATGACCCTCACTAGAAGTACCCACTACCCTCAAAAGAAGTGTGACGGGCAGGGCACCCTCACTAGAGGTGGTATCGGGCAGGGTAACTTCCCTCATGTCGCCCCAAGCATTCTAGTCACATATCGGCCAAGCTAAAGCAGGGATGTCGGGCTACCACCTCAAGGTGTATCATGCAACCATATGTGTCGTGCATCCATGTGTGTCGTGCATCCATGTGTATCGTGCATCCATGTGTATCGTGCATCCATGTGTGTCGTACATCCATGTGTATCGTGCATCCATGTGTGTCGTGCATCCATGTGTATCATGCATCCATGTGTATTGGGTTAGGGTTATAACGGGCAACAGCTACCATATCGGCTAGAGCCATGGCACCCAGACCAACCCTAAAATGCCCATTAAAACACACATCTTCCAACGATACAAGGGCACCAAGGGAAAGCCTATCATCCAACCAAGCTAGCCTCATCCTATCGGCCAACCCACAAGGCAAAGACCAAGGTATATCGCCCAACACAACCTCATCATATCAACCCAGAATTCTAGTCCAAGAGAGGGTATCGGGCAACACCATCCCAAAGCCATATCGTGCAAGACACAACCCAACAAGGTCGTCTTCAACCCCAAGCACAAGGGCACCAAACCCTAATTGATCAAGAAGGTCGGCTCACCTCTCAACAACCAAGAGAGAGGGGTGTTGCACAACCTCTTTCACAAATCAGGCAACCACAAGGATCCAACCTCAACCTAGGTCATCAAAAGCTCACCTCTCAAATCCTTGGTGAGAGGAGGGTGTTGCTCAAGCAACTAGAACACAAGCTCACCTCTCAACTTAAATGAGAGAGGGGTATTACTCATATTACTAGAGCTCAAGCTCACTTCTCTAGACCAAGAAGGGAAAGGAGTGTTTCTCAACAAGGAAACCTCAACTATGGTTCAGTCAACAAGGGCACAAAGGTACAAAACCTCAACCATAACAACAAGATCACTAAGGCTAAAGGTGCAAATAAGCAAGAAACTTATCTTAGAACATACATGGATGATTATGATCATATGAAAACATACAACAATGTAGAAGAAGGTAGTATGGTTAGGGTTAGGAGTTATGTAACCCGCCTTAAGAAAGATCCTAGCACCAAGCTTCCAAGCTCAAGCACCACCACAAGAAGGAGAACAAAGCACTCTAGGGTTCGACCACCACTAGAGGAAGAAGAAGACTCCAAGGAGAAGGATCGGCCACCAAGCTTTGCAATGGAAGAGTGTCGTCCACCAAGGAAGAGAGAAACCAAGGAACTAAAGAGATCCTTAGTAAGAGAAAGAAGGTACATATATAGGAGAGGATGGAGGAGAATCCAAGGTAAGACAAGGCAAGGTGTCGCCCACCTAGGGACACTTGTCCATGGGCAATGCCACCTCCTTATCTCGCCTTATACACATGTCCAAGGCCATTTCCACATGCAAGCATCATGCACCAAGTGTCCACTAGTGGTGACACAAACGAGGTCAAAGGGTCAAAGGGGTCCATGGCCGATACACCCCATCTCCATGCCCGACACACCTCCCAGGCGACACACTTATGGCCGATACAAGGCACTCTAGCCCGACACAAGGTCCAACAAGGTAAGGGCAAGGCCCAAGCAAGGAAAAACAAGGCCCAACAAAGCTCATCCATACCCAAAGCAACTCAAGCAACGAGCCCAACCCTTCCTCTCAAAACTAGAGGAAACAAGGAGAGAGAAGAACACTTCTCAAGGTGACAACTTGCCCATCAACCCTAGACTTGGGTAAATTGCAAGTAGCACCTCCAACACTCAACAAGCACAAGCAAACCCTAATCACCACTAAAGGTGATTAGCATGCATCTAAACACCAGGGTTAGGCAAAACAAACAGGATAAGCCCAAAACGGAGGTCAGGGTCCTTACACCATGTTTCTAAGAGAATTGGAATGCATGTGGAAATCTTAGGTATGACTCTAAGGTCCCAATAGGGGATCCCTAGCTAGTCCCCTTTGTTCCTACAAGTCTATCCCCTCTCCTACTACTTGGTATGAGACCTAAGTTACTAGTATAAGTGGGATTGATGTGATTGCCCAGAGTTTTCTAAAGTCTAGAATGGCTAGTGGCATGAGGTCAAATACCCTTATCTCTACTCCCATCTCTACCCTTGGCCCTCAATTGCTTAATACCACTTATCCTAGAAACCTAGATTTGGTTAATCCTATTAGAATTACACCTAACCCTAGTCTTCCACTAGTAGTATAGGGTACATACTGATAGCATTTGCCTTATTGTTTGGTTTGCTAATCTAGATGAAAGATGAGAACCATGCTTGTCCAATAACCTCCCCCAACTAATATTAAAGTTACATCCCCAAACGGCCCACCTACCTTAATCATCTTGTTTAAAACTCAACTTGGTTTGTTTGTTTTCTTATGCTAGTATAGTCTAGTTGTTCTTGCTTAACCTAGTCAATTGATCAATTTTGATAGTTAGGGTTAATTTCGATTTTTTCTTACTTTAGTGGTTAACTTAGTTTCTAAATTGCTTCTTGCTCCTCTAGTGTAGTGTAACTTACCTTTGCTCTTGCTTAGTTAGTTGGTTAACCTAGATTATTAAACTTTCTTGTTTATGATACCTTAGATTCAATTCTACCTTTCTTGCTCGTTCACTTAGATTAATCACAAAACAAACCCCTTTTAAACCCTTCAACCCTAGACTCCGCATTAGGAACATAGCCAATGCTAGCATAGCTCTAGTGCCCCCTTTGTCCATGAGGATCAACCCCTGCTCTTGCCAATCGCCTATACTACAATAGTACCTTGTGCGCTTGTGGGTGATCTATTTTTTTTTGTGATCGACTTTTGTTAGGGTTAATATAAATTTTTGAAAGATCCACATGTACGTTCGAGTCCCATGGAGTGCATCTAGTCACCCCTTGTTGGCTAGTGTGTACGCCTCTGGCTCAAACACACCACATATATATACACACATGTATATATATGTATGTGTGTGTGTTGTATATATATATATATATATATATATATACATATATATATATATGAGTCAGGCTAGAATACACTCGAGTGTACAGATCGCACGGATACACTCCAATGTATTTGTATATCAAGACTTTTTTTTTTGAAAATGTAAACCATTGATCTCCATTGTCATACTATAATTAGTCTACATACAAATTTTGAGCCCATTCGGATCAATGTAAGTCACTCATTCGAGGGAAACAATATCGACGCACGAAACTAATTTGAACTGTATAATTTTTGCGGTCTTTATAACATGACCTATGAATGTCCAAATTTGCTCAAATTTTGGGTATGGGTTATTCACAAGATGCTTAAGAAGATCAATAGATTATATTTTTGAAAAAAATTATTGCATTATGAAAAACTACTTGAGGGTATTCTGCTCTGAATACACTCGAGTGTATTCTAGCCTGACTCTCTCTCTCTCTCTCTCTCTCTATATATATATATATATATATATATATATATATATATATACAGAGAGAGAGAGTCGGGATAGAATATACTCGAGTGTATTCAGAGCAGAATACACTCAAGTAGTTTTTCATATATATATATATATATATATATATATATATATATATATATATATAGAGAGAGAGAGAGAGAGAGAGTCAGGCTAGAATACACTCAAGTAGTTTTTCATGATGCAATAATTTTTCAAAAATTTAATCCATTGATCTTCTTAAACATCTTGTGAATATCTCATATGCAAAATTTGAGCACATTTGGACATTTATAGGCCATGTTATAAAGACCACAAAAATTATGTATTTCAAATTAGTTTCACGTATTGATTTTGTTGCTCTTAGATGAGTGACTTACACTCATCCAAATGGGCTCAAAATTTGTATGTAGCCTAGTTATAGTATGACGGTAAAGATCAATGGTTAATATTTTGTAAAAAATAATCTTGATATGCAAACACACTTGAGTGGTTTCGTGCAATATATACACTCGAGTGTATTTTAGCCTGACTCTCTCTCTCTCTCTCTCTCTCTCTCTATATATATATATATATATATATATATATATATATATATATAGGGCAACGATCTAGTGAGAAACATATCTTGGTGAGAGCATGAGTGGCGAATAACTCTCAACATAGATCAATTTTTCATAATCCAACCGTATAGATTAAAAGTATACCTTAATATTTACCTTCCTATAAAATTTTATCACCATCCGATTTGTAGATCATTCACAACAACCAAATAATTTTTGATGCTCTATATTGAATTTCAGGCTGACTGTTGGATGTAAAAAGTGTATATTGTACATATGGACATGTAAACAATGTCTGATTGCAATGATCTTTTGTGAGGAGGTAAACAAAGTGATGTTTTTTCCATCTATACGGTTGGATTTTAAAAAATAGTTACGAATTTGTAGTTATTCAAATGCCTCTCATGCTCTCACCGTAGGATGTTTCTCACTGGATCACTACCCTCTATATATATATATATATATATATATATATATATATATATATATATATATATATATATATATATATATATATATATATATATATATATACATACATACCCATATATATACATACATATACATATGTCACAATATCATTCTTACTTCCATATAATATATAGCCGCTCTATGAGACTTGTCTTTTTAACTACCAAATATTTGGTGGACATGATGATTTTGTGTCATTATTCCAACCATTGGGCCTATGATTTTTTACATACATATTGTGTATTTGTTGTGTGTTAGACAATTATGTTTTTTTGTTGAGTAATGTAATTGTGCACTAAATAATCTAACTATGATATAAATGAAATCTAGGTCTTTGATTTAACCATCCAAAATATTTATCTCCACTTTAAAGTGTTTGAATTTGGTTTTTATGTGAATGTGGAGTATTTTTATTCTTTTAGAGAAGTTGGTGGTACTAAAATGAATGGGAAGGTTATGATTCTGATGATATGGAAAGGCGGGTAGGGAAGGCTCTACTAAACAAAAATAAAGCATGCTTAAGTATCATTGGCTGAGGAATCTTTCACCATATATAGAATAACGCATTTTGTCCTCCTTCCAAAACATATTATATATTATTTATGCTAAGATCTTCAGTCTGTTAGTTTTTTTGAACTTGAAAGGATTTGGCCATAGCTCTTGGTGAAATTAGGGTTGTCAATGGGGAGGGTATGGGGAGGGTATGGTCTTACCCTTACCCTTACCCACCAAGAGTGGAAAGTAAGGGTATCGGTAATTCCCCACTCTACCAATATCCTTACCCTCCCCTTACCCTTACCCTTACCCTTACCCTCTTACGCATAATGTAAACGGAGAGGATAAGGATGAGGCGGGGACTTTATATGTTTTTTTTCAAAATGTATGCTAATATTAACAACAATAGACTTCTTAATATATTTATATATTTAAGTGAGATATCAAGAATCTCAAGAATGACTATATAATGTCAAATGGTACATAAACTAGAAAATATTTCATACGTGTTGGTCTTACACTTTCAAAATGATAATGTATACATGACCAAATTAGCTACTTAAAAAGTACATAAGAAAACTATGTATTACATTAAATGATGACTACATAATATTGAATATTTAATAGACTTAAACAACAATATGACAATATATTTAATATATTATATATAAATATTGGTTGGGTAGCGGGTTAGAGGGTATGGGTAATGCCTTACGCTTACTCTTACCCACCAAGGTAGCAGGTTAGAGGGTAGTGGGTAGGCGGGTAAAGGATAAGAAAATCTTTTATCCTTACCCTTCCCCTACAGGGTGGATAAAGGGTAAACGGGTTAACCCTTACCCATTGACAGCCCTAGGTGAAATATGTCCAGGAGAATAGGGGAAAAAGCATGTTATGTTCCAACAAAATTATTTGGAAAATTGCCATTCAGAATTTGTGATCTGCGTAGAAGAATCATAAGATGTCTAGTTTGGTGTGCTCTAGATATATTTATTGGCTACCAACGTGAAGACACATTTGGTAATGCAAACACCTTTTCGTAAACATCAATATAACAGCAGAATTTGATCACAAATGGGGCTAATCATGAATGAAATCTATTATATTGAAGTCATTGACTATATCTCATGTGTCGTTTGCATAAAGTTCTCTATGGTACGGACATTGGTGGAGGGAAGGATCATTGTTTTAAATTGAATCTCCATACGTTTCTAAAGAGCCCATGTATCATTTTCAGTTGAGGCATGATTCGTTATATATTCCAAAGGCAATATACGAGCTTAGTCATAATTCTACTAATCAACTTAGAAGAAGACATTGTATTAAACCATTCCACCATCTTTTTCTCATGGTTAGATATGGCGAAGGAGGAACACAATAGGGAAAGTGTATACATACCAATTCAAGTTGCGAAGAGAGGAATGCATAAATTTTTATCTCATAACAATGCTCTCAAAGAAGGAAGTTTTATACTATTACTCAAGTGTCAGAATGCCAAGACCAAATACTGGTACCTTTTTAAATAGAATCGTTCATTAAGGGGCCCCAAAAAGGTATGAGCAAGCATAAGCTCATGCAAGAAGCGATAGATCAATCTGCATCTATAGTTCATTCAGATAATCAGCTGCATAGCTATATTTAGTACCTTTCGTATGGTATTAAAAAAACACCTTCACGTTAAAAGAAATAATATTTCTTTATTATTTTCATTTCCTCGTTTGAATCAATTTTACCCTCTAGTTAATATAGTTATCTAAAGTTTACAAATTTAACCTATGGAAATGTGAGTCGACTACACTGTCATGTTAGCACTATTTTTCATTGAGCTATCATGTATTTCATGTTTCCTATTGAGATTATAGTAGCACTTTATATATGCATGCTCAACTAGGGGCCGATGTAGAGGATAGCTCTACCCCCCCCCCACTAATATATATATATATATATATATATATATATATATATATATATATATATAAAACAAAACTAATAAGTATGAAACAAAATAATACAAAATAAAGATATGTAGATTTTGTTCAATGTTAAGTACAAAATATTTTGATTGTAGCAGTATTAGTCATTTGTTTGCATCTAAATGACCAAAGTTCAGCACTTTGTCACATCATAGTTTTTTTTATCAACAAATAAGAAATAATTAGCGCCTAGGCATTGAGTTTGAGGTCACGTCCGATAAAATACTCTCAAACACCACAAGAGAGACATAAATTATTTCCATTTTTGTGTGATCGGAAGATATTAAGAAGAATGAGAAAAGAAAAAGAAGACACTTTGAAACGTATTAATTGTTGTTTGTTGTTGTTCTGCTTTATAGTACATAGTTTACTACGAAGTCATATTGTAGTGGCATTAAAGATATCTCGCTATCTTGGTATTCTCATTGTCTTTGTTTGCTCATTATCCTCATAATTTGAGTTTAAAACTTGATAAGAACATATATATTACTCTTTTTGTTTATCTTTTTATGTCATTGACTCTTTGATTTTTCTTTTATATGTAATTGTCCGTATCAGTTGGTTTTGTTCCATCATTGCTTTGATTTGTATATTACTTATCGCTACGTTAGTTGATCGAGATTGGGCTAAAATATATATTATAACTGAACTTGATATAAAACTTCAAGTTTTTAACGTATAAGACCCATTTTCATGTACATTAATTTTATTCAACTTATAAAAATATAAATACATGGTGAAACTTTTATACATCATTTGTACATGAAAAATCACACATGATATTGAAGAATTAAGCCAAAATAAAAAAACCATAATGAACTAGGTGAGTTCCAAGTCCAATCTAGGTCCAAATTGTTAAATTTTGAGATTTTCTATTATATACAATTTTTAAATTTAGCATGTTGAAATAAAAAAAATTATAATCTAGGTTAGGTACATATCCAAGTTCAATACATGTTGAGAATTAAACATGTTAGATTTATACAACTTCTCGCCAATGCACCATATGACATACATATATGTGCATATTATCTACAATATAAGTCAATGAATGTCCAAAACAAAGACAAATATCTAACTTGATAGCGCTATGAGTACTTACCTTTTAGGTGCGGCTAGAAAATGTGTATGTATTTTAACCATCATCAGCATATCTCTATTATCAAAATTCAAAGGTTACAATATTTACTCTTATAGCATCTAGTATATTATCAAGACTAAGAAAGTCATTGTCAATGATTTAATTTTTATTTTATTCATTTGAAGTTAATAGGTTGTTGGATATCTATAATCTTTGTATCTGTATAAAGATAAATTAATATTCCTTCACAACATAAAACAAATATTATTATTAAACTGAACATCCAACATGGCTATATTAAGAAAACCGTGTTTATGGTGTTATGTAAAATTATTTGTAACATTTTCATACATAAAAATACATAAAAATTATGCTTTTATTGGTAGTTGTGTGTTTCTTTTGTTTTTATTTATTCGTTTGGATGTGGAGTCTTATTTGAACATGAAATGACTAAAAATACACATATAATTCTTAATAGGTATGCACCACCTAAATCAAGTAAAAAGACCCTACTCATTGAGTATCTACTTTGATGGTGAGTCATCTAACTCGAACCCCACCCCCTCCCATTACAATTTTTTGGAACCGCGCTCAACAACTTCTAAAACTTCATCAAATTTAATCAAAGAAACTTGTATGTATTTCCAATGTTTGGATATGAAATTCTAGCTTGTCTCAAAGCGAATAAAGCAATGATATCAGAGGGAAACAAGTGCAATTACATACTTCTTCCAATCAATCATTTTCGGTTGATGTTGCTAGCTCCAATTGGTGCTCTCATTAGTGGGCCTCCTCGATTTTATTGCTTTGGCATTGTTCCCCAACAACCTATTTGATCTCAATCCAGAATATTTCAACTTTCTTCGCATATAAGTGTGTCCCCATGGTCTAACATCGAAAGTAACAAAAGCAATAAGTGAAAATCATAAATTAGAAAAAGGGGAAGCAAAAATGTTGTAGAATAATAGCATGAATATGGCAATAAATTGAGAACAATGTCATGCACTATTTTACATTTCAATAGTATATCCTATTATTGGAGCACCAAGGACTAATTGAAACACAACTTTTGCATGTTGTGGATATAGTGAATGATCAATCTGTATAAGGGTATATATCTAAAACACAAAAAATAGAAAAAGTAACATGAAACACCAATAAATACTTTGCTTTGTATTACATTCAAGAGGTAACACAAAGATCAAAACCACAAAGCACAAGATTCATCTAAAAAATGAAACATGCATTGCCGCAAATGACCAATAGCACAACTGAACCAAATAAACAATTTTAACCAAACTAACCATACATATTGGTCTTGTTTGGTTTGTGGTGGTGTAAGTAGTTGTTTCACAATTTATAAAAATCAAAATAATTGTTCATTTAGTTTTATGTATTTGTTAAACTAATCAAACCAATGGTGTGTGTATATATATAATATTTGATGATATGTATTTGTATGTAAATATCACATAAGAGCTTAGTAGGGACAACATTAGGTTCATTACATCAAAATGTTTCATTTATGTTGTATATATCTTTTGGTTGATTATATCATTTGCAATTGGTTGGTTTTAGCTTGATTTTTACCTCATAATTGCTTTGAAATAAATTAAATGTGTGAAGCAACGTAGTTGTAATTTCATTTTTTTCATATTCACCATGAAAATATTTAAATGGAAAGTTTCACAACACAATTTAACATCTCAATCATATTATGTATCCCTTAAGTTTATGGAGTCATAGTACAGTTGGTACAACTCCTAAAATATATAAGGCAAAAGCCTATTTATTGCTTCAATCAAAGAGCTATAATAAAGAAGCAATATCTTAATGCATGAAACATAATTAAATAAAATTACTTTGAATATCATTGATGGTGAAATTGCACTATCTCTATCTCAAAATGTATTGGCCCTAACAATTTTTTCAACTTGAGATTATTGTGTGTATATATATATATATAGAGAGAGAGAGGTGAGGAAGTGTGTACCGGCCGGTACATGTATCTTACGTGTACCTGTCATTATAATAGCACATGTAGAGTATATTGATAAAATCCAACCATATGAATTGATTCAATACTATATAGATTACATGTATTTAAAAAATCATAACTATATTTCATATATATCATGAGATATAGCAACATATCATTCAACGGTTTTTGCGATTTCTACAACTTACCGTTAATTAATAAATAAGCATTTTCTTTTGTCGAATGATCTATAAATATCGCATTGTGGTGATTTTTTGTACACATCTTATCTAAGTGGTATACTTTACATCCACAAGGTTGGATTACAGTAGAATGTTACAATCATCATAGATGAAGATGGGTGCATGTAAGCTACATGTACTTGGGTACACAATTCTTTACATATATATATATATGTGTGTGTGTGTGTGTGTGTGTTGTCTCTCTCTATATATATATATATATATTCAAATATATATATATATATGTATATATTCAAATATATATATATATATATATATTAGTGAGATAAATGGTAACACTACAACATATAGTTTTTTTGGTAAATTTGAGATAATGGGCTAAGAATTTGCTTGTACAACTTTATGTGAAAGGTCTCACTGGACTATTAATATTTTTATGGACTCATCCAACAAACTTGTTGAATTTGGTTTGATTTGGTTTGTATGATTTCTTGGTGAATTTTGAGATAATGGACTACGAATTTGCATATACACCTGTATATGAAAGGTCTCATTGAATTGTTCAATTTTTTATGAACTCATCCATCAAACTATTGAGTTTTGTTTGATATGGTTTGGTTTAATGTTAGTTAAAAGATTTTTTTAAAGATAACATTTTTAATAAAGTCTGGAGATTATTCTATTCATCACTCTCTCCCTAAGCGTGAAATCGGTGAAAGGAATTACATCTTGCGCGAAACACAGATTCAACCTCCAAAAAGAAAAGGCCAAAAAATCAAAATGACACGTTTGCCCATTTTAACGACCAAACTGGCATGTTCTTCATCTTAATTCTCAAAATGGCACATTTACAGGACAATACGTCCTCGACGGAGACATATTTCTCTGTTTGGGGGCAATACGTCTCGTCGGATGACGCATTGGTCCCACAGCATGACAATATGTCCTGAGGCAGGACGTATTACTCTGCGGTGGGGTCAATATGTCCTAAAGCATGATGTATTGCTCTGGGAGAGAGCAATGTGTCTCCGCTCCCGACGCATTGGTCCCACCATAGAGCAATATGTCCCGCTTCAGGATGTATTGCCCTACTATAGGACCAATGCGTCGGGCGCGGAGATGTCTTAACGGCTAGGAGAGCAATACATCCCCAACTGAGATGTATTGCCCCCACCTAGCACCCGACCGCTCCCCCCAATGGCCACATGGGGGCAATACATCCCGGTTGGGGACGTATTTCTCTCCTATATATAGGAGACAAAATCAGCCCCCCAAACTCACACCATTTCGCCCATTGCTTCTCTTCTTCACTACTCCCATTGTACTAGAGTGCTCTGATCTTCTGTAGCTAATTTCTGGCAGAGCTTGGAGCTGATTTCCTTGGTCTTCTTTCTCTGGCTGAGATTCTGCTGGTCTTCTTTCTTTAGTCTAGTTGGGATTCTATTGGTCTTCTTTCTCTGGTATTCTTCTTCACAAGGGAGATCTCGCCACTTGAGGTATTTTCTCTACTACAATCTTATATTCAAAATTATGAACCTAAAATTGCTATGCAATATTTAAAAAGAAATAATTGGTCTTGCTACTATTTCAAATTCCAGCCACTTCTCTATCAATATATCCTATATTTTCCCTAGAAAAGATCATATGGTCATACTAGTTGATGATGATGATGCATATAGAACTTTGTTTCTACTTTCATCTTATTCCTATATTGATGTGTTTCTTAAAAAAAATATCTTTCCATCAACATTCTAGTTGCATTAGTAATGTAACTGATGAATGGAATCAACCACCTGAATTCTCTCAAAATCCTACTGTTGAGAATATTGGTCTTAAGGATGTAAATATTGAACAAGAAGGTGATTATAATAGTGATCAAGAAGGTGATGATAATAGTGATCAGGAAGGTGATGCTAATAGTGATCAAGATGGTGACTCGTTGATTGAAAATGATGATGAGTCCATTCCCTGATTCTATAGCTGCATTGAGTTATGTCCCATCCATATTTGATAAAGAATGGACCCGACACAATCACAATGACTCTAGAAATGAAGCTTTTCAAGATGACGAATGGATGGAAGATTTTCATCATGAAGTTCTTCTTAATTACAATCCTTCCAACATTAAAATTTGTGATGGTGCTTTATTTGCATCCAAAGTTGTTATGATTGAGACGATTCAAAAATGGTCGGTACAACACAATGTCCAATATAGTACAAAATGATCAAATAATCAATTTATCAAATTTGTTTGTATCCATGACCAACAATGTCCTTGGAGTTTGGCCACTTTCCAGTCCAAAAGAGTTGGTGGCATGTGGAAGATAAAACATTATAGTACAAGCCACAATTGTCAACTAACTGTTCTGGATCAGGACCATAGCCAATGCACATCATCTTATATTGCTCGTATGATAATGCCAATCCTAGTTTCATGATTGGATATGTCTACATGAGAAAATCATGACAAGGTGAATGCAGAACTAAACCTTCATATATCATACAAGAAGGCATATCTATCAAGGAGGAAGGTTGTCTGTAAGATATTTGGAGATTGGGAATCATCATATCATAATTTTTTTTCGTTCCTGATATCTTTATCACAAAATATTCCAAGAACTATATATTCCCACCTTATGGATGATTATACCCTTAAAACTCAAGGCACTCATAGATTCAAGCAGGTGTTTTGGGCATTCGGCCCAGCTGTGAGAAGTTGGGTATATTACAGGCTTATTATTACTATTGATGGCACATTTCTAACAGAAAAATATCATGGCACACTTATGATTGCATGTGACATAGATGTTGATAATGGTTTATTTCCACTTGCATTTATTGTCGTCGAGGCTAAAAATAGGGACTCGTGGGAGTGGTTCTTCGGTAGTCTACAAACATGTATTCCGGTCAATCGACATCGCACAGATCTGTGTATTATTTCTAATCGAATGAGTGGAATTCTTCCAGCAATTAATACAAAATTTGGCTGGGCTCTTTGTCTTCGACGTCTTCATGAGAATTTCCATCAAATGTTCAAGTCACAACTGTTAAGGGAACTTATGTGGAAGGCAGGATGCACAACCGATGTGCTTCAATTTGATTGTCATGTGGATGATGTAAAAACCATAGAACATGTTGCTAAGAATTATTTGATAGCTTGAAATCCCGTATAATGGTCTCTCACATATGACAGAGGTTACAAGTATGGGTCATTGACTAGAAATAATGTTGAAGGGTTAAATGGAGTCTTAAAAGGTGTTAGGGGTTTACCAATACATGCACTAATTTTTTCCACATATTATCGCTTTGTTACAATGTCGTTGGAGAGGCGTAATGAAGCAACTAATCGTCCAAATAAGGGAGAGAAATGGCCGACGAGGTTTCATAACAAGCCTTATAATGTACAACAAGATGCAGAAAAACTAAGAGTAACACTCTACATAAATAATGATGAATGGCTTGTTGATGACTTTGAAGGACATAAATTTCAGGTCAAAGTGCGTGCAAATGGTGATAGTGGATGCAGTTGTGGTTTTCCACAACAATGGCATTTTCCATGTTGTCATGTTTGGTGTGCTGCAAGATCTGTCAATTACAAATGTGACAGACTTGTGAGCCAATTTTACACAAATGATTCTTATTTGAATGCATACATAACTGAATTTTGTGGCATTCTTTACAAGAGGTATTGGCCTCAATTTGATGAAAGCATGGGTATTTATCCCTTATTACCCCCTATAGATCAAAGACATGCTGGAAGACCAAAGAAAGAAATCAATATATATATATATATATCATTGTCATAAGTGTGGCAGAAGGGGCCATAATAGACACACTTGTCGTAATGTAATGTGATGTCATGTAATGTTCTATTTTTAGTCTATTCAATTCATGTAATGTTATTATTTTAGTTTGTTCAAGTCATGTGATGCCATTATTTCAATTTGTTCAATCATGTAATGTTTTGTTTTAAGTTTGTTCAAGTATTGTAATGTTCTGTTTTTAGTTTGTTCAAGTAATATAATGTTCTTCTTTCAGTTTTTTCAAGTAATATAATGTTCTTATTTCAGTTTGTTCAAGTAATATAATGTTCTTATCTTAGTTTGTTCAAGTAATATAATGTTCTTATTTCAATTTTTCATAGATATGGCTCCTAGAGAAGTATCATTCCTACTCTCCCAATACCACTTTATGTTGTCACTTTGGCCAATTACTGATGCATGTGTTTTGTAAAATATTTCTTTGATTGGTTTTGGGCTTGTTCATAAACTCCAACCTATCCACCTCGATCCTAATTTGATCACTACTCTAGTTAACTGGTGGGACAAGTCTAGCAACACTTTTAGGTTTCCCTATTTTGAGATGAGTGTCACTCTTCAGGATGTTGCAGTTCTTTTAGGTCTTAGGATTGATGGCCCACCGGTTATAGCTGCATATCCTTTGGGTACAGTTGAGGGGAAATTTTCTTCATGGCCTCACCTTTGTGAGAGTTTCTTAGGAGATGCACCAGATGGGATGTCAAAGGGGCATATTCATCTTGGGTGGTTGTGTGAGACCTTTAGTGGGATGGATCTCACCTTGGGATATGAAGAAGAACAAAGACAAATGAGGATAAGGTATACTAGAGCTTATCTCCTATACTTTTTAGGTAATTATCTTATTCCTGATAGTACTGGGGACAGAGTTCATGTACGTTATATCCCACTTGTGGCTGACTTTCCAAGTTGTAGCACTTTATCTTGGGGTGTTGCAACTCTAGCATACTTATATAGGGAGTTGTACAAGGCTACCACTTGTTCCGAGAAAACTACCCACTTGTTTGGTTGTGTATGTCTACTGCAGATGTGGTGTTGGGAGAGGTTAGGAAGTGGACGCCCAGGTTCACTTGTTATGAACTGGGGGGAGTGGCCAGAAGATGTTCTCTTGGGTTACAGGTATACATTTACACAACTTCTTAATACATTTGTCCGAATATTTTTTCATATTTATCTAAATTTAGGTTGTCAGTTTATTTAATAGGTGGCCTACTTTTTTTCAAAGGAGTAATACTATGAGAGGATTGGTCCAATTTTATGATTTTGCATTTGACCAAATTTTTCCATCTCAGGTATAAGTTACTTCTACTAACATGTTGTATGATATATGTTGTATTTTTTTATGCAGTTTGCTCCTTTTTATATGATACATGTTGTATTTTTTTGAATAACAGATACAATTAACTCCCTACATTGAGGATATTCTAGAGAGACTTTCAGCATTGTGTCGAGAGGGTCGTGATATTTGGTTGGCCCGAGTACCTCTAGTGTGCTACACAGTAGTAGAGTGGCACCTCCCAGATAGAGTACTTGGACAATTCGGTTATGTTCAAGTACAAGCTACTCTTGTCTTGCCTCACCTTAGTAGGATAGATGGGAGGGGTCATGCTGCTGAGGATTGGTTGCATCGCTATAGGGAGGAGGTGCAACTGTGAAATAACAGACGTGAGAGTTTATTTCCCCCTCCACCAGAAGACACAGTCTTCAATCCACAGCTACACTATGCATGGTGTCATCCACAGTATGTAGTGCCCCCTCCAGCTCAGCCTCCGACCACATACTACCCAACTAGTTATTGAAAAAACAATTTGTGAGTATCATTATTATTTCTTTTACAAACTATTATTATTGATCTTTATTATTTGTAATACATGTAATTAGTCTTTATTATTTGTACATACTTTGTTTAAACAAGTAGAATCATGTGTGCAGATCCGAGCGGCTTTACAGCAGGCCCCTGCACATATCATAGATGATATCTACGGCATCCAGGGGAGCTACTTTGCGAGTCTTCCTGACTATGCTCACCCATATGATCCCATACCCACTCCTAGTCATACCACTGGTCCTGAACCCACACCCACTCCTACTCCTCATACATGCACCACTCAGTCTGAGCCCATTCCCACTGACCTTAATCTCACTCCCACTTATCAGTTCATGGCATGGGGACCGACAGGGCCATACTTTTCAGGAGCTCGTTCATTTTCTTCATACATCATCCCACCTCCACCAGCATCCTACTATGGAGAAGGTTTTTCTTCTTTTCCATACACTCCACTCCCACCACCAATTATTCATGAGAGTCGACCATCATCTTATGTCACATACTCATTGACTCCATTTGATTTCTTAGGATGCATCCCACCTAATGTCCCACATCCTAGTATTCAGAGACCCCTCACAACACCTCCAGCTTTTCATTACTTCACTGGTCCTCGTCAGCCTACTGCTACGTAGTTGTCCCCCATTAAGACATTTCCAGATGAGTTCGCTACTCAGGAGTCAGATGTACATGGAGGTGGGTGAGGACGTCGTGGGCGTGGAGGACGTGCTTATTTTATTACATATTGTATTGTTTTGTATATATGCCTTTGTGAAGACATTTATTTAGCTTGTATTTGGATCTATCATATTATGATATCATCTGTTCGTTCATGTTGATTCATGTACTGTTATGTATTATTTGGATCTATCGTATTATGATATCATCTGTTCATTCATGTTGTATTTGGATCTATCATATTGTATTGTTATGTAATATTTTCTCTTCAAGTTGGTTTATGTTGTAACCTTGATTTAAATTGATATCTCATTTTTTTAAAATTAATTTCTTCTTATCTGATCAATTAGCAATCAACTATTGTTGGTTGCAATAGCACCTCTATAATCCGTACGTATGTTTAGAGCTATTCAAATTAACATTTTTTTTATAATTGAATATATTATAGACATTCAAATACAAATGAAATAATTGTAAATGTAAAAATATAATGAACAGTGTTTATATACAAATCAATATGCAACAAATAATAATTATGAATATACAAATATTGAATAAAAAAGTAATACGTCATGCATGGGAACATATTGTTTGTTTTACAGACAATACGTCTTGCATGGAGACGTATTGTTCTGCGAGAGAGCAATACGGGCATACGTCCTGAGGCGGGATGTATTGCTCTCTCACAGAGCAATATGTCCCGTTTTAGGACGTATTGACCCTACCGCAGAGTAATACATCTCACCTCAGGATGTATTGCCCTGCTATAGGACCAATGTGTCACCTGGGCAGACGTATTTCCCTCAGACAGAGCAATACGTCTCCTCCACATATTGCCCTACAAATGTGCCATTTTGGGAATTAATATGAAGAATGTGCCATTTTGGGCATTAAAATGGGCAAATGTGATGTGAAAACCTCAATATCTCTCTCATTGATTATACTGTTTCTCTTTCTAGATGTGACTTAAATTCTTTCAATTGAGTTAAATAACATAGTATGAATATGATGATGATCTATTTTGGTGATATCAACTATCAATTATACTATGTGAGACATTTGTATGCTCGTTTGAACTAACCATCATGGTTTAATACACCACCTTCTTGAATATAATTATGAGCCTCATCACTATGATCATACTACTCTCAAATGTATATCAAGTTGTAGATATTAAAATTATGATTCTGATGACACACACAAAATCATCCCAATCTGAGTTATGAATCTAAAATTATGGATTTTGGAAGATGACATTATCTTATGCCTTTTGTGCTCTTCTTCTTGTTTGATTTTACTATTGGGCCCAGCCACCCAGACAGAGCACAACCAACTAGATGGCTTGGCTCTCCCCTCTCCCAATTGAGAAAGCATCAAACGGTAGTAATTTCCCTCCTTCCCTTCCAAACGGAGTAACGGAGGCAGTTTTTAGCTCTCTACGCCCCCCATCTAAACCCTAAACCCAGAGTCCTCTTATACCCCTTGAGTTCTAAACCTAGCCTCCCCTAGCTTTCACACTCCTTCTCTTCCCCGCCTCCCTCACATACATGTGGGCGCACCCAGCAGCAGACCCCTCCTACCCAGCCACCTTGGGGAGGATAAAGGTTGGGGATGACAACACCAAACAACTGGGTCCTCGTTGGCGTGCCCTAGACCCCCCTCGACCCCAACCAGACTCGACCGCTCCCCTCTCAGGCTTCTGGAGGCACCTTGCTCGTCGGACATGAAGGGGGCGGATCCCCTATTCTGGCTCTGTTCCTAGTGGTGGAATAGAGCAAATCTGTAAGAGGGGCGAGCGACTGAAGTGGGCTCCGATGTGGGTCGTCAATCATCCTTGGAGCATGATGGACCGGACGACGATTGGCCAGGATCAAAGGGAGGCCATCCATCTCGGGTCAACATGGTCAATCATGTGCCTGGAGGAGATGGGTGACATGGACCACAGGATAGATGAATCCACGATGGGCTCGCATCGAATGGACGACATCCTTTGATTAATGAGATGGTAACATTCTCCGATTTCAATATAGTTCTCGATGTAATCTTCACAAATTGATATCTCTCAGATCCTAAGGCTAAATATAGTCAAATTATATATCAAATTGATCCTATCAAAAAGATCTACAACTTGGGCATGGTTATAGGACCTGAATATGATCCTAACTCTCCTGTTTTTTTAAAAATGCTACCTTTTGATCCTCTTAACAAATTTAATGCAATGTTATGATGAATTTTGGAACTTTAATGCATATATGCTCACCTAAGCACCAAATCAGTAAATCTAATGTCTTTGTATCCCTAATGAAGGTCCTACTCTCCTTATTTCTCATAAATGACTCCTTTTTGTACATATGAGCCTAGTTTGGACGTTAATGATGAACTTTGCCCTAGATTGCTAATCTTGCTGCTAATGGACAACCACCTAATCTCATTATGTGTTTCTGATGAATTAATGTTGCTGATATAAATCATATTTAGGTCTGGACCTCTTGACTTGATGAATCATGATCTAGGGTGCTCTATTGTGAGTCTTTTGACCCTAGAATGCATGTAAATGTCTTAAACCTTGATATGATTATAGAAAGTGCATGGAACATCATAATGGCATGAAACTTGAACCAAACCATCATGATGACCTCTAGATCAGTATAAGATCATATAATGAACCAATAAGCAACTTGGAACCCATCTTGGCCAAACCCCTAAAATGCATCTAATTAGGGTTAATGATGAAAATGTAATGCATATATGTAATCTTGTTGTTAATCAGGTTGGCTTATGATCTAGATGGTAATGGATGTGTTAAGTTAAGAATCTCTGAATCAGGTATGGGCCTTATCTAGTTATATGAATATCTCTTTCTTGCTTTAAAAAGGCATATATTGTATGATTGTTTGCTTACTTGCTCAAATATTTCCATGTAGTATTGCTATGTCTTACTCGATGTTTGTCTCGTCGGTTTTGTAACTTGAACACACATATATATATATAACTCCATTATAATATTGATTGATAAAGGGTTATCTCTTGGCTACGGCCTTGAGGTCCCTATCGTATAAAAGGGTTAGCTAAGCTTGAGCACCCTTACGGACCCTTCCGACGGGAAGATGGTCAAAGGCCTTAAACATGCTTGATATTGTTGGTATAATGGAGTGAAATGACATAAAATATGGTTTCACATTTTTTTAAATAATTAACATGTTTATTCTTGTTCATTTAGTCTTGAAATCTTTTCAAATTATGCAAAGCTTATACATATATATGTATCTTTCTACCCCATACTCAACACCTCGTGTGTTGACCCGTTTCTCATATTTTGTTTTTAGGTTCAAAGATGGCTAGAAGGATGATGGGTTTGGTGATCTATGCTAGGTGTACTTGTTGTAAGATCCAGTTTCAGTGCACATGAATGACTTGTACCTTGACTCTGGAAATATGTAATTGAATTCATGAATATAATGCATTTTGTATAATTTATACTTATTGAATGTTGAGACTATGATGGTGCCTTTATCTTGTTACTTGTTCATGTGTGCTAAGCAATTTACGCTTCTGCATATCGCCTTTGGTATTCGTTTGGTTCATGGGACTAGGATTCTAGTTCCGTGACAGATGGTATCAGAGCATGAACAATAACTACACCAAACATTACTCACATGAAACACAAACTAAACTCACTTTACATCTCAACCCTAGAAACTTAATAAGATGTCCTTTGTGGACTAGGTTGACTTAGCATCTAGGTTAGAACCTAGATGTTCTAGAACTAGGTGTAGACTTGAGTAAATTACCTCCCTAGACATGATTCGTGACATGTGCTTAGGATGGCTACACAAGTGTGCACCATGTTCTTGCTAGTTCTCTAGGTGTCATGATACTAGACTGCCTAATGAGTGTGGTAATTCATTTTGGTTTTGGTTTTATTCGGATGGAGTATGGTAGTTTTCATCGCCTATTTAAACATTGGAGAAAACATATTTCAAGTATTATTATATGTACATATGAAAAATGTTACCACACGCAGAAAGGCAGTGATTTTCCATGCAACCTAGGAGAAAGGGATGTAACATCAGGTCTAGATGAGAGACTTTAGATGATAGTGATAGTCTCTAGAGTTGTCTAGAGCCATGATATATGTTAGGCCAGTGAGTAAAGTAGATAACCTAAGATGATGATGATGATGATATTGTTGATGATGTTGATGTTGATAAGACCCAAGTTTGTCCTTGAGAGGGCCAAGTAGTTTGATGATATGAAATGAGTTTGACCATGCATCCCTAGCTAGACCTAGCACCTTGTTGATACATGTGACTTAATTGATGTGCTAAACATAGCTGGTGGGTTGTCATGCTTGCTTGTACCTAGTCTTGTATATGTTGAGATATGATATATGATATATGGTTTGGGACCAACATGGGCCTCAAACTCTTCACAAAGAAGGACCTATAGCATGGGACATACATATACTATGACCTCTTGATATGAGTCAACTCATCGCGGGAGAAGGTCGGAGTACCTAACCTCTAGAATACTTGAAATATTGAGAATATGCATGATGAAATACATGATGATGAGTCCCTATCTAGAATACTTATAAGTATATGAGATAAGTCTCCTAGTTTATGGTCCCTTGAAAATGTTGAACCCTAGATTTCCTATTAAAGATCTAACCCTAGAGAAAGAGGCAATTGAAACTTTGATGTTTGCTATATGGGTGAGGGATATGTCCCAAGACCCTATGATGATGTACATGATGTGTGATATCCATGATGAGTCTCATACTCGGGTTAGTAATTGTATATAAAGGAATCTAGTGGTTACCCTTCTTTCTCGAAGGATGGGTAGAAATTTTTGGTTACGGGTAGAAGGTTGTGGATTAACATGTCTTGTTGGACACATATATGTCTTAGATTGAGTGGCTTGAGATTGTGAAGCTCTTTCTAGATATAAGTGAGAAAGTTACAAAACCTTGATATTAATGATAATGTTGTCCCTCATATGATGTTTGATGCATGAAATAATCTCAATTACGTTTAAAAGATGTAGCTTTGAAATCATGAACTTGATATGATGATGTCTAGATATCTTAGCTTGAATAATTAGGGGTAACATGCCTAATATCATACCTAAATGAAAATAAATCAACTCGATATGATGTTTCTCTTGGTATGATAACTTGAAAGAAAAAAAAACAAGATGAATAAAGTGGTTATTTAGATCCAAAATGAGAAATGATGAACATCTTTCAGTAGAGTTGGTATAATTTTGGGGAAAATCAAAAACATGTATGAAATCTAGAATAAAGATGAGATACACACTCAATAATAGTCTCTTTTGACACCATGACCATGAACATATTAATTTGAGAATTGATAACATAGATTTTGATTATACCCCTTGGTCTCATATGAAAATATGAACAAAAACCCTAATGTATGGATACTAGGCGATGGAAAACTCTAATGCCATAATGATGTCATTATGTGATAAAACACAAAGCAACACATATATGATCGATATGAGTGCACCCTTGATAATGATAGCCTAGTATGCATCTCATTTTAGCAGAATGCCTTGACAACTATGATTGTATACCTGAGCTCAATGGTTTTTTACTTTGACTTTTGACCATGATCTTGGATGAATTTTGAGGACGAAATTCCCTATAAGGAGGGAAGGATGTGACAACCTCAATATCTCTCTCATTGATTATACCCTTTCTCTTTCTAGATGTGACTTAAATTCTTTCAATTGAGTTAAATAACATAGTATGAATATGATGATGATCTATTTTGGTGATATCAACTATCAATTATACTATGTGTTCCATTTGTATGCTCATTTAACTAACCATCATGGTTTATTACACCACCTTCTTGAATCTAATAATGAACCTCATCACTATGATCATACTACTCTCAAATGTATATCAAGTTGTAGATATTACAATTATGATTCCGATGACACACAAAAAAATCATCCCAATCTGAGTTATGAGTCTAAAATTATGGCTTTTGGAAGATGGCATGATCTTATGCCTTTTGTGATCTTCTTCTTGTTTGATTTTACTCTTAGGTCAGCCCACTCATGGGCCCAGCTGCCCAGATAGAGAACAGCCAACCGGATGGCTTGGCTCTCCCCTCTCCCAATCGAGAAAGCAGTGAAGGGCAGTAATTGCCCTCCTTCTTCCCTTCCAAATGGAGTAATGGAGGCAGTTGTTAGCCCTCTACGCCCCCTCATCTAAACCCTAAACCCAGAGTCCTCTTATACCCCTTGAGTTCTAAACCTAACCGCCCCTAGCTTTTGCACTCCTTCTCTTCCCCACCTCCCTCAGATACATGCGGGTGCACCCAGCAGCAGACCCCTCCTACCCAACTGCCTTGGGGAGGAGAAAGGTTGGGGATGACAACACCAAACAGTCGGGTCCTCGCCGGTGTGCCCTAGACCCCCCTCGACCCCAACCAGACTCGACCGCTCCCCTCTCAGGCTTCTAGAGGCGCCTTGCTTGTCAGACATGAAGGGGCAGATCCCCTGTTCTGGCTCTGTTCCTAGTGGTGGAAAAGAGCAATTCCATGAGAGGGGCGAGCGACTGAAGTGGGCTCCGATGTGGGTCGTCGATCAGCCTTGGAGCACGATGGACCGGACGACGATTGGCCAGGATCAAAGGGAGGCCATCCATCCTGGGTCAACATGGTCAATCCTGCGCCTGGAGGAGCTGGGTGACGCAGACCACATGATAGATGAATCCATGATGGGCTTGCATCGAACAGACGGTGATATTCTCTGATTTCAATATAGTTCTCGATGTAATCTTCAAAAATTGATATCTCTCATATCCTAAGGCTAAATATAGTCAAATTATATATTAAATTCATCCTCTCAAAAAGATCTACAACTTGGGCATGTTTCAGGATCTGAATATGATCCTAACTCTCATGTTTTTCCAAAAATGCTACCTTTTGATCCTCTTAACATATTTAATGCAATGTTATGATGAATTTTGGAACTTTGATGCATATATGCCCACCTAAGCACCAAATTAGTAAATCTAATGTCTTTGTATCCCTAATGAAGGTCCTACTCTCCCTATTGCTCATAAATGACTCCTTTTTGTACATATGTGCCTAGTTTGGACATTAATGATGAACTTTTTCCTAGATTGCTAATCTTGTTGCTAATGGACAACCACCTAATCTCATTATGTGTTTCTGATGAATTAATGTTGCTGATCTGAATCATCTTTAGGTCTAGACCTCTTGACTTGATGAATCATGATCTAGGGTGCT
This sequence comes from Alisma plantago-aquatica, assembly GCA_963693085.1. Classification (NCBI taxonomy): domain Eukaryota; kingdom Viridiplantae; phylum Streptophyta; class Magnoliopsida; order Alismatales; family Alismataceae; genus Alisma; species Alisma plantago-aquatica. Next base: position 573,409,710 of record OY856412.1, on the reverse strand, counting down.
CTATTGTGAGTCTTTTGACCCTAGAATGCATGTAAATGCCTTAAACCTTGATATGATTATAGAAAGTGCATGGAACGTCATAATGGCATGAAACTTGAACCACACCATCATGATGACCTCTAGATCAGTACAAGATCATATAATGAACCAATAAGCAACTTGGAACCCATCTTGGTCAAACCCCTAAAATGCATCTAATTAGGGTTAATGATGAGAATCTAATGCATATATGTAATCTTGTTGTTAATCAGGTTGGCTTATGATCTAGAGGGTAATGGACATGTTAAGTTAAGAATCTCTGAATCAGGTATGGGCCTTATCTAGTTATATGAATATCGCTTTCTTGCTTGAAAAGACATATATTGTATGCTTGTTTGTTTACTTGCTCAAATGTTGCCATGTAGTATTGCTATGTCTTACTTGATGTTTGCCTCGTCGGTTTTATAACTTGAACACATATATATAGAACTCCATTATAATATTGATTGATAAAGGGTTAGCTCTTAGCTACGACCTTGAGGTCCCACTCGTATAAAAGGGTTAGCTAAGCTTGAGCACCCTTACGGACCCTTCCGACGGGAAGATGGTCAAAGGCCTTAAACATGCTTGATATTGTTGGTATAATGTAGTGAAATGACATAAAATATAGTTTCGCATTTTGTTAAACAGTTAACATATTTATTCTTGTTCGTTTATTCTTAAAATCTTTTCAAATGATGCAAAGCTTATATATATATATATATATATATATATATATATATATATATATATATATATATATATATATATGTGTGTGTGTGTGTGTGTGTGTGTGTGTGTGTGTGTGTGTGTGTGTGTGTATCTTTCTGTCCCATACTCAACACCTCGTGTGTTGATCCATTTCTCGTATTTTGTTTTTAGGTTCAAAGATGGCTAGAAGGATGATGGGTTTGGTGAGCTATGCTAGGTGTACTTGTTGTAAGATCCAGTTTTAGTGCACATGAATGACTTGTACCTTGACTCTGGAAATATGTAATTGAATTCATGAATATAATGCATTTTGTATAATTTATACTTGTTGAATGTTGAGACTATGTTGGTGTCTTTATCTTGTTACTTGTTCATGTGTGCTAAGCATTTTACGATTCCGCATGTCGCTTTTGGTATTCGTTTGGTTCATGGGACTACGATTCCGGTTCCCTGACACGTGTCATTTTGATTTTTTTGCCAAAAGAAAACCACAACAGTCCAAACCAACACCTGCCTACAAAAACTTGCCCAGGAAAGCGTAATTGTAAACAACAACAAAGCATCTGTAGGCACCAAAAAAGGACCTGCCATCCAACACCGACAAGGCGAAGAACCTATATATCTGTCCCAAGTCATGTACACATTAGGTATACCTCTTTTGTCCATCCCCTGAAGACCTTTGATACTCAACGGTAGGAAATATGGATCAAGAACAACCATGCTCTCAATCATAGAGTTAATGTTAGTGACAACGGCCATAGACATCGAGTTGGCTATCGTCAGGATGACATGGATAATGATGGGCAGATCATTAACCGCCTTCTCAATCTCCCTGATCAACGGTAAGAGTCTCCAAGGTTTTGCCCAGCACCCCCACATCAACTCATACAGGAGACTGGCATCAGTCTCTTATATAGCCACACTAAGTTGTTGATCTGCCAACATCTTTAGGGCCACAATGGCCGCCTACATACAAGCCAATGAATAGTCCATTGCCATGAGCCAGAACCTATATGCCAGGAGGTGTCCCCGACAGTCTCTCACAAGACCGGTCGTCCACCTCCGAGGTGATCCGCCAATGCCCCTCCTGCGTCCCACCGCAAGGTTAAGCTTGAGATTTGACAGATATGGTGGGTAACACTTTACCATTTTTATGGTCTTCAGCCTAATCATAGTTTGGTATTCCTAGAGAGCAGATCTACCATAGTCCATAGACATGCCATCCTTAAGACATCGAAAAGAAGATTTGCGCAAGAGAGTACCAAGGATCTGAGTGATATCCCTTCAAATGAAACTTGGTCTCATTGGTAACTCAACATGGCATCTAGTAGTCCATACCTTTCAGCATATGAGAGAAGGGAGGCAGGAGAGCAGCCACCCTGACAGGGAGGACTGCGATGACTAATCCCAATAGGAAGAGAGGAGCTCGGGCATCTATAGTAAAGGGTACTGCCAAAATATGTCAAACAAAGCGCTCATCTTCACCCACGAGAAAGATGCAATATTTCTTTGAAGGAACAGGTGGTTTGTGCTCTGGCATGACAGAGGATCAGCGATGGCAAGAGGATGCAAGTTGCATAGGAGATCGATCGTTGGACGTTCTCATAAGTGGGAAGAGCATGTTGAAGAGCTTCCCAGACCACCGTGTTAGCCATGGGTGTACCAGTGCTCTTCCAAATATAGTAGCTGAAGATACGAGGGTCATGCATGCCCACTCAAAAGAGCGCAACAGAAAGCTACCGTGCGCAAAAGGTATCCAATTCAACCGGTCCAGCATATATATCCTAAATGGAGTTATAAGAAGGTATAACGGAAAAAAAAAACAAATAGCACACTTTTACGAAAAATATTACCGAAATAGTACTCTTTCTAACTTATTTCCCAAACTAGCACACTTTCAGCCAAAAGTGCCACAATACATGGCGTTTTACTAGTGCTGGGAACAAAAACGCCAAACTAGTTGGCGCTTTACGTTAAAAACGCCAAACAATTAGGCGCTTTATAGTAAACGCCACATTGACCGGCGTCTTTGGCCAATCCTAAATATAAAACGCCAAACTCTTTTGGCGTGAGTTCTGTGCACACACCTGATCTTACATGTGCCGCCATCAGTGTTGCTGCAATGCTGCGGTTTCCGCTTTTATCTGCGGCATTGGTCGGGAGTTGCAGAGGAGGGGAAAAAATTGACAATTTATTGACCAAACTAGACGAGTTTGGTATAAATTGTCCACAATAGACGACTTTGGGAGAGAGAAACCGGTGAAAACGCCAAACGAAACAGCGTCTCCATTCTGATTGGACGAGGAAAAGCGACCGGCGCCCCGCCCCAACGGCACCCTGGGGTTGTCGCGCCACGTGGCGGCCCCAGGATGAAGACGCCATTCAGAATGGCGTCTTCATCCTGGGGCCGCCAGGTGGCGCGACAACCCCAGGGTGCCGTTGTCGCGGAATCAACATTTTTTTTCATACTTTGATACCATGTATTTAGTTAATGTGCAATATTTACATTTTAATTAATATATATATATATATATATATATATATATATATATATATATATATATATTATTTTACAATAATTAATTATTTCATCTAAGTAAATATATCACATTAATATTAATTATACAATATTTCTATTTGATATTAAATAATATGTTATATTTCAACATATTGATTTATAAATCCATTTATTAATAAGATATTTAACTACATATGTATTTAATTATTGTTTATAGATATATTTACGAGTTGAATACAATTTTTTAATGTAAACTTTCAAACTATATGATAAAAAATATTGTTCAATATGTAAAATATTATATTACACATAAAAGTAATTACTATATTAATCAGATAATATTTGTATGTATATTAAATAATATAAAAATTCAATGTAATATAGCACTATATATACACTCGTTATATACATAATATTGTTTTAGATATTATATCATATATTATACTATGCATATTAATATTAATAATTAATATATGATATTAGATTAAAATGTTATGTCTACTATATGTTCATATTTGTATATTTATTTATTAATGATATATTAATGATATATACATATTATTCATAACATTATGTCTACTATTATTATTCATTAATAAATAAATATACAAATATGATATAATATCTAAAACAAAATTATGTACAGTTTGCATATAGTTTGCATATTAAATATAGTTTTCATATAGTTTGCATATACAAATTAAATATAGTTTGCATATACATAACGTTATGTCTACTATTATTATTCATTAATAAATAAATACACAAATATGATATAATATCTAAAACAATATTATGTATATAATGATTAAAACGTTATGTATATGCAAACTATATTTATTTATTAATGATATAATAATAGTATGTATATATCTTTAATATATCATTAATAAATAAATATACAAATATACATATATTAATTATTAATATTAATATGCATAGTAGACATAATATATGATATTAGATTAAAACGTTATGTATATGCAAACTATATTTACTTATTAATGATATAATAATAGTATGTATATATCTTTAATATATCATTAATAAATAAATATACAAATATGAACATATAGTAGACATACCATTTTAATCTAATATCATATATTAATTATTATTATTATTAATATGCATAGTATAATATATGATATAATATCTAAAACAATATTATGTATATAATGAGTGTATATATAGTGCTATATTACATTGAGTTTTTATATTATTTAATATACATACAAATATTATCTGATTAATATAGTAATTACTTTTATGTGTAATATAATATTTTACATAACTACATTTGAATAATATTTTTTATCATGTAGTTTGAAAGTTTACGTTAAAAAATTGTATTCAACTCGTAAATATATCTATAGACAATAATTAAATTCATATGTAGTTAAATATGTTATTATTAAATGGATTATAAATCAATATATTGAAATATAATATATTATTTAATATCAAATAGAAATATTTTATAATTAATATTAATGTGATATTTTTACTTAGATGCAATAATTAATTATTGTAAAATAATATATATTAATTAAAATGTAAATATTGCACATTAACTAAATACATGGTATCAAAGTATAAAAAAATGTTGATCCTGCGCCAACGGCACCCTGGGGTGGCCGCACCACGTGGCGGCCCCAGGATGAAGACGTCATTCTGACTGGTGTCTTCATCCTGGGGCCGCCACGTGACGCGGCGCGGTCGCTTTTCCTCGTCCAATCAGAATAGAGACGCCGTTTCGGAGAGGAGGGGTGTGGGGCGGTTGAACTGAATTGATTTGAAGACGTCGCTCTACTACTGCCCAATAACTGAGATGGAGCGAGTTATGGGGACGGGTATCTCCTCCCCGTAAGTTGGTCTGTTCCCCTAATTGGCTCCTGCATGAGGCAGCTGAACAAAGGAAAAACACAAGACCGGCCTTTCCAGTTTCCAGCAACACGGAAACCGGCATCCGACTGGCTCTGTGCAGTACATATCCAGCGGTCGGCAGGCAGGAGAACAGAGTAATATGCCGTGTACTGAAGGACGGCGGCACGGTGAATATGGTCAGACGCGGCGGACTGGCTGACTGTCACGGCGCCGTAGGAACCAGTGGGTTTGAATAACATGAGACGATTGATTGGTTTGGCCCAGTAGCAGCTAGCATAGCGATGGAGCTTGGGGAATAAGATATGCAGAGTGTGGCGCAATGGGATCATCAGGTAACAAGGTTACCAAACCGCCTCTGTGGTTCCTTGCCGCTAACGGACAGAACTCACGCCAAAAGAGTTGGCATTTTATATATTTATGATTGGCCGAAGACGCCAGCCAATGTGGCGTTTCCTATAAAGCGCCTAATTGTTTGGCATTTTGAATGTAAAGCGCTAGTAAAACGTCGGTTTGGCGTTTTTGTTCTCAGCACTATTAAAACGTCATGAATTGTGGCGTTTTTGGCTGAAAATGTGCTAGTTTGGGAAATAAGTTGGAAAGAGTGTTATTTCGGTAATATTTTTAGTAAAAGTGTGCTATTTGGGTTTTTTTCCCTTATAAGAATCCACAATAAATCGGATATCGTCCTCATTTGGTAAGATTGATACAGACCCTCAGTCCCATGATCCCATCCAGTCTCCTAGCTCTGAAAGTCTGATACCTTAAAGTCAAGGGCCACATGAGATGGATGATAGCATATGGAAGAAGGGTACTGGAACACCAAGGACCTAACCAGAAACTAAGGTTTCCTCTCCCCATCGTCCACTGACACCACGGGATGACAAGAGGATAACGGTTCCAAAGCTCCCTCCACAACGAGGCAAAAGAGCCAAATTCAGGTAGCAAGGTAAGGAGGAGTCATGATTTCTATAGGAATTGTGACATTTTGTCCAGACAAACTGTGCCCAAAAAGATTGTCCTTCCAATATCTTCGAGCACGCCTTCATTTTGTTAGGCCTAGCAGATATGGTGAGCAGTGGGATCCAAAGACCACCCTCCTCGACACTACACGTCAACCCGTACCAAGCCACCCATGCCCTCCTGTGAAAGTTATCCCTCAATCTCTTAAGAAAATCGTAGAAGATCTGCTCAATCTTGTGGAGGACAACAACAAAAAAATCAGTAACCGCCATAGTATAAAAGGTGATAGAAGCCAAAGAATGCATCACAAGGACCGCAAAGTATTGGAGGTTGGCTTTCCATGACACTACAAATCGTCGTAGTGTTGAAGCCTCAATCGCTTCCTGGCTATGGGAACACCGAAATAAGAAAAGCATCACCAAGGGAATCAAAACCCATCTGCGCGGATCAGCACTGCCGACCATAAAGCCAGATTTCCTCCTATTCGCCTAAAGACCTGAACTAGCCTCAAAAGTAGTAATCAACTCATTAAGGTAACAGAGAGATTGCTCGCTGGACGCGGAAAACACGAGAATGTCGTCCACGTATAGAGGAGCATAGACGGGGTGTCCGCTCTGTCCCTAGTATGGAAACGTATAGTGCAGACAAAAACTCACATACAAGCCCTTAGACTCGGTTCGGCATGCATTTTACTCTCAAGTACTATTGTGCATCGAGCGCTAACACTAGCCTCATTTAGAGGCTTAGTGGGCACACTTACTCTTACAGGTGTAGAGATATACACTACTCCAGAAAATACTTTTTACAACAGTTCCTTTTCTCAATTTATAACAGGTGTTAACCGTTGTATTAGATCGCGTGGTCTTATGGGGACTGTTTTACACAACATGTGATCGCATATTGTAATAGATGTATTTTATATAACAGTTGAAACATGTTGTCTTTTAAGGAATGACATGTTGTAATATGGGTATTTTACACAACATGTGGTGCACCTGTTGTAATATATATTATACAACAGTTGAACGACGTTGTCTTTCGCTAAACACACCCGTTGTAATAGGGGTATTTTTTACAACATGCGGTTCACCCGTTGTAATATATATTATACAACAGTCGAAGCATGTTGTCTTTCACTAAACACACTCGTTGTAATAGGTAGGTCTATTACAACATGCAGTGCACCTGTTGTAATATACATGTTTATACAACAGTTGGAGTATGTTGTCTTTCCATACAGTTAACCGTTGTAATAAGATTGTTTAGACAACATGGTGTGTGTCTGTTGTAATATACACAATTTATACAACAGGTTATGCATGTTGTAGTTCACTAGAAACACCTGTTGTAATAGGTGTATTTTTTCTTGACAAACCTATTGTAATAGGTGTGGATAACACAACATGTGTTGTTTGTTGTAGAATCATACATTTTACAACATATTATTAACTGTTGTCTTTGATTAGAGTTTGAAAGGTCATATATCGAACCAATTGTATTGATCAAATTAACCATATTATTAATAAATTATAATAAATATGCAATTATAATTTTTCATTTCACAAACAAACACATAGTTGAACAAAATTTCCATCAAACCTTGAAAGAAACTCGTATTAAATTTAATTAATATTAAATCATCCATACAACGATTCAATAATACAAAGTACTGAGTATCCACTCTAGAATCGAACTGAAAACTAACTAAAAAAGTTTCACACATTGGTCTATGGTAAAGAATAAATGTCTCCCCCACATGTCACATAATCTTATGTGTGCTCAAGAACACATGTCGCCCACTCGTTTCGGACATGATCGATTTCTTCTTGGTTGAAGCAACGACCAATATACTTCGAATAATATTGCAATCATATGACAAATATATCAACATATTGTGATATTTTCAATTTATTTAGAAATTTGAACAAACTAAAAGAATATAATGTTAAGTAGCTTACACATTCAGGAATATTTCTATTTCTCACATCAAAGATGTCTTTCATATACTTCAGTACATAATACCCGCAATCTGTATTGTTCGGCTGCTTTGGACACTATACAAAATAAATATTAATTTGTTATCCAAATAATTGTGAGAACTTGTTAGCAAATAAGAGGATGGAAAGGTATAAATAGCCAGAAAACTTAATAAAAGGTATGTGTAAACAGAATCAAAAATGCTATAAGAGTGAAAAAGGCATGGTTTATTGCTGAAGAAGGCGTGGTTTATATGCCATATTGGATGATGCAAAACTTGCTCTTGCAAGAGGGGGATTTTGTAAGAGTGAAGAATGCCACCCTTCCAAAAGGAACCTTTGTTAAACTGCAGCCTCACACAAAAGATTTTTTAGATATATCAAACCCCAAAGCTATTTAGGAAACAACTCTCAGGAACTACTCGTGTTTAACAACTGGTGACAGTATCATGGTAGTTTATAACAATAAAAAATAGGGTAAATTTTAGAGAAATACATTACATTTCCTTATCTTAACAAATATATCACCACGTTCTGATAATTGCATCCATATCACTTGTGGGTATATTATTTTTCATTTCTACCAAATTGTTAACTCCGTTACTCTACCGGTCAACAGGCCACTCAATCCTTTCTATATTTTTCAGATGAACATGTGACCCACCTTCTCCCCCCCTCCCCACATTTTATTTCTGGTCACCTATAATGACTAAAAGACTGATTTTGTTTTCGAAAATATGTGAACAGCAGTTTAGATACTGATAGCAGTTAGCAGCTAGCAGCCACGGTTGTCACCTATAATGCTATCATCAGTGGATGTGAACAACCTAGGAAGTGATGCTTTTGAGTGGTTTTATCACATTAAATTTAAGAATGTACGTCCAAATCAGATTACATATGAGATGCTCGTTGAATCTTTCCCAAACTGACTTAATGTAAACATTAATTTGCTGAAATGACTTCATATGATTGTTCTGTTTTATCAGTTATTTCTTGTGAACAAATTACAAAATTCTATAAAATGGAAAAGGTCAGTAATTGTATACAAACATCAAAATTCAGGAGGTAGGAAGCAGGAAGCGAGCAGCCAATCTCACCAAAGGGTTTAAGCATGAAGCAGCTTACATAGTGACCGATTTATCGAAAAAGCTTTATGTAGTGTGATATATAGACATATATAGCTTAACTTATATGAAGCAGCTTACGTAGCGGCGGCATATGATGTTGAGCTTATAAAAGAAGTTATATGAAGCAGCTTACGTAGCGGCCACATTCTACTTAGTATATATTATTAGACCAATCATAGATAAATGATTACACAGATACATAGTTAGGCTTAGATACTAGTTCTTAGTAGTTTGTACCGTCTCAGCAGCCGAGCTTAGATATATATATATATATATATATATATATATATATATATATATATATATATATATATATATATATATATATATATATATATATATATATATATATATATATATATATATATATATATATTAGCATTTGGTAAATTCTAAATACACATCAGCAGTATATACTAGTACATAAATCTTAGTACTTGCTACAAATGATGTTAACATGATAAGGAAGTTGTTTGCAATATTAATAGGTAAACAATTTTACAGTAAAATTAAAGAGCCATACATGACAGCATAACAGAGTAGTAGAAAATCAGATATTACTCAATGAATCCTAAAGAGCAAGAGACTACTAGACTTAACAGACAACACAATCATTAATATAGCAGTATTCAATTAAAATCTATAGATGGATGTATAAAGTTTGATTTAACTATATAATATTAGACTTAACAGGCAATAAACAACAAAATAACATAACCTGGTAAATTGGTAATACTGTTACGAACTCTAGATATGACGGTACATACTTTTAATATAGTTGCATAGAGTGTAAAAACAGCAGTAAGCAAAGACGAATACTAAATACCAAACATATTACAGTACAACAATTGGAGTGTCATGTCTCCCAAAATCTATGTTTCCATATTTTCAAATATGTGGTCGGTGATTTGTCCAGTCCAGCAATACCTGGTTAAAGGGGCTACTTAAGCAGGGTCAAAAAGCAGCCAGAAGCAGAAAATAGCGGACAAAAGCCGCCGCTTAACTCCAAAAATGCTTCAAAGCCCGTTTCAGTTAAAATTAAAATAGGGGAGTGCTTGGGCCCTTAAGTGCCTCAAATCACTTTTTTATTCACTGACAAACATGAATTCAAGATTCTACGCCAGAAGTTAATTCATCAAATGTAAGAGAACACCAACTTCATTAAGTGATTCTCTATATATTTATTGATCAGTAATTTTTCACTTACTCTACTAAGGGAATTCTATTGGTAGTATGATTATTTTTAAACACTTGATACAGATGGGAAGAAAAGGCGGGGAATTTACTCTTGTTTTATGTGTTCCCTACCGTTGCACTTGGCAACTGATGCTTCCGAATCTGTCGGTCTGTCTCTAGAAATGATGACACCAATTTCCTGGGACGGTGACAAATCCATCACAGACCCCTAAGCTATCAAGCCCATGCCAGCATCATCACTTCCCACTTCTATATCCTTCATGTGCTCTTGCATTGGAAATGTGTATGGTAGCTTGTATGCCCATGTACAATAATGTTAATGCAAACCAATGGCTAGGAAAGTGCCAATTGTCATGCCCAATCTAGATAACAATTAATTTAAATGTTGGCCTAGAGAGCCATTATGGGTAGGAATCCAATATAATCCACCATCACCCATACTTGTTAATACGGCAAGGTGACACGGCACCATGGCTGGACGCCTTACGCCAAGGCGCGACTAGGCAGCACTTAGGCGGCTTTAAAAAGATTATTGTTTTTGTACAATTTACTATTGTGTATACATGTGTTATGATTTTCATAACATCCCCCTCCATATATATGTTATCCTTACCTATATCTATATACATGTTATGATATTTATATCAATTCCCCTTCATACATATGTTATATTTCAGATATATAACTGTAGGTTAATCCATAAAGTTATGGTGGATCTGACTGATATACATGTTTTACGGGGAGAAAACATATTTTATTGTTTTATACATAGGTATATATGTACATATTAAACACAACTAAATGTGGATATATACAATTTTATTGTTGCATCCATAGATATATGCATAATTTTAAAAGTTATACTTGGATGCATAGACGTAATTGTGGTAATAGGGATATTTGATTTTCCAATTATACAAAAAATTGACTCTTATATAAATTTTGTAATCCATTATACATCAGTTTTAGAATTGAGGGATTAAGGTAGAAGTACATAATTTTGTTTCAGTAGATATTTTCATTATTTAGGGTTACTTTCAGCTTATATAAATATCTTTTGAAACATTAGGGTTAGGTGGAGAGGTGGCGACATGGTTAGGATGGTTGAGAGGTGGCGATAGGGTTAAGGGGGATCCAAATTCTCTAATACCATGTAGAGTGGTGGAATATTATTGAGTTAAAACAATTACAAGACATCTCTTTTATATAGGATAAGAGAGAAAGACGAATTACAGAGATAAGTTATATAGGATAAAAGTAAGGAGGAAAAATAGATTACATATTACATAACAAGCCATAACTCAAAGCACTAAATTTGTTAACAACACATGTAGTGTGGCATCAGAACAAGGCATGTCAAAGAAACTTCAGTAAAAAACCCGCAAAAATATCAAACACTAATAGGCCATAGGTCCATAGCATAGTTATCTTAGATATATAATTTGCATGTGTTGCCTGCACTTTTTATCACGTCAAAATAAGTAAAGACCAGAAAAGGACGTCTAAACCGCATAATCTATTAAGTTTAAATTTTCAGAATAATTAAGGTAAAGGAGCCAAGTCTTATTTTTAATTCTACTATTGATACTATGCTTTCATTTAACTGCACTGCATCCATAGATGTCAATGCTTATAATTATTCAATATCATTTCCTACAATGCCAGTACAGAACCTGCCATTTATTAAGAACATGGAGAAGAGAATTAAAAGTGATGGATCATTACTGGATGGTAGTTTAAGATAGTGTTTCATTGATGGCTTAGAGCACAGAGATGCTGATGTCATTTACAATTTCTTGTGTGCTTATGCTGCCATTGATAACACTGCAACCGAGGTGGAAATATCGAGCAAAAATCTGTATTCACTTTCAATGCATTCAATTATCATCTTATAATCACCCTCAAGTTCATCAGATGGACTTGCAACTACTGATGGGCCATAAGGAATTATCTTTTCAATCAGTGGAGACACAATTGTGGTGCGGAAAATTTCTTCAGCAATTGCAGTGTTATCAATGGCAGCATAAGCACGCAAGCGATTGTAAATGACATCAGCATCTCTGTGCTCTAAGCCATCAATGAAACACTGTCTTAAACTACCATCCAGTAATGATCCAACACTTTGAATTCTCTTCTCATGGGAATATCATGTGAGATGTGAAAACTAAAAAGTGAAACCAAGGAGCTAGGAGCTAATGACAAATTACTGTGTATCTTATAATATTCAACGGTTCAGACATAACATCAAGTTCTAGATTAACTCAGACTTCAGGTAGCGTTTTAAATTATTGCATATCCCACTTTAAGTGATTATGCTATGAATATTAAAAAAGGTTGAATATGTGTGTTTTATGTTTCAGAAATAGTCTAAATTGTCATGACTATATATCCATAAACTATATCAAGTTGCAAATTTTCATTCGCATACTAGAATTCTCCAATCTTTGCATTGGAAGTTTCATAAAATCCTATTTCAGTGAGTAGTGAAATAGTATCCAAATTGGCACGTGGAATCCATGCATGGACACCGCACCATTGTCAACCATCTTGAATGGTGTAACATTATTAATCCGTATATTGAGCAGTTTTGACTTGTTCATATCATTTTTCAGTGTGGTTCCTCTTCTAAAAGTACATAATTAGTCATATCAGAACGTTTCTATTCATTTTGGTATGAGACCATATTTTCAACAGTTTAGAAAGGCAAAGCACGCCAATGATATAGAGAAGAAAAAAAAATCTACTTAGACAATACCGACTCTCCGCTGTAAGTCATGTACGCCCGGGGCTTCGCCAACAAGATAGGCACCTCCTCAATGGACCCTGGTGAAACAACACATCAAACGGTAACCCCGTGAGGAAATTCCAAAGACGAACATGCCTGACATAGTATGCCAATACCTATCCCAATCAGAGCCTTGTATTGGATGGTATTCAGCGTGACACCCATCTCTGTGGCAATGCGGTCGACCATTTCGAACCCGACATTGTGCCTGGTGCCATGATACTTGTTCCTGGGATTACCCAGGCCAACAATGAGCTCATATTTAGGCCAAATCGGGTCTAACATAGAGCAAGTCAGGTCAAATTAGTCCAGTTGAGTCTAATTTAGGTAATGTTAGGTGTAGTTTAGACCAAGCTATGATTCACAAGTGGGTTGTGAGGTTACTCCATCTGCAGATATAAAATTGAGAATGTGGGTGAAGGACGTGGGGTGTTGATTGTGATGAGTGGTAGATGTGGATCTGTAGAAGTGGCATGACCTCATTTTCCAAACTGACCACGATTGCAAAACGGACCACGATCTGCAACAACTGCAATGTGTGTGTATACACTTAAAAATAGCTGCAACCATTTTTATCATTTGAAAATTGAAGAAAACCTGTAAAAAATATGTGAAAAGAGAGAAACGTTGTAGCCAGCCACACCCGAACCCATGACTTCCTACAACAAAACGTGTTGTGCCAAAGTCTTCTTCAAGGACTAGATCCCCAAATCCTAAGCTAACAACCCTTTTTTATTTACAAAGAGTTGGCAATGTTCCACAGAACCCCCTTAATAAGTCTCTTTTTGGTTGTCTTTGGCAAACAGTATGATCATAATATCATGCTTTGTTAGGCCTCCACACTTAATGTTTTGCAGGGTTTTGAATCATCTAAGATAACGCATCTCCTGGTCTAGGTTTTCTTGATCTACATTTACCAAGTGCATACCAACCTCCCATGATATGCCTCTTTTCCAACAACTGATCTTCTTGACCCAAGGGTATAGTGTTAATTCTCATGGGCACTTCCAAACAGCTATTACACAAACTCACATGTGTTCGTCCTTGGAACAAGATCACTCATTGCCACCTCCTTCTAGTAGGTAACAGCCCATTGGCATTCCAACAGGGCATGTTTAATAGTTTTAGAAATACTAGGACAGAACGAGCAAATCAGAATTGACATAGCAGTGTCTATGTGCTAGCCTTTCATAAACTAGGAGGGTTCCAGAGCAAGCCCTTGACATGAAGTGGCTTAGTTTGGGAGAACACATTGTGAAAGTATCTCCGACCACCAGTAAGTGGAATCCCCCCCATGTGAGTTTATGTAATAGTTATTTCGAAAGGTGGCACAGATGTGAGTTTATGTTTGTTGCTCCAACAGTTTATGTAAAAGCACCACCTTATGTAATAGATGTTTCCAACAAACATGAATGAAATAGGACACCTGAGTTTATGTAATTCCATCTGTTTATGCAATTGTGATACCAGAAAAAAACATAAAGAAGTGACAGGACACTTGATAATTTCCTGGTCGTCCTATGAAGTGAAGGAAGAAACACCTAAGAATATCACATACAACAATTAACAATTGCCCTTGGATGCCCTTGATGATATTGACCTGAAGAATATCTAATCGATATATGTAAAAATAAGAGCATTTGTAAAAATAACACCATATCAAATCAAGTAGCAGAATCTGAAGAAACTAGAACAACACTTCTATTGGTGAATCCGAAAGCAATATTTTTCTGGATCAAAATGGTAAATTACATTGATAATTTCCCATTTCAAATTCTTCCTATATTGCACATCTCTCTTTTGATAAACTTTATGAGTCCTATTCAAATTCATATCAAGAATTCTATGCATTAGTAACTATATATGGAACTTTCAATACATGTATTATGTAATTGAAATTGTTTTATGAAGTACTTACAACTCCATGAGTTTTTCCACGTTCCCACGTAATTTTCCTCGTAACGGATCAAGATAGTGGCACTTACCCCACATAGGGTCGAAGACGCAAAGTATCCAATGTCCCCTACGCATACATGAGTATTACATTTTAAGATTAATGTATTTTTAAGCAACATTTAAAGTAAACAAATAACAGACAGTCGACAAAATGTATGCGTACCCCACATTATAAGGTATAAAGAACAATTCTAATCTTTTTTTCTTCCCTCTAATGAATTGATCTACTATGTACTACGCCTGAGTCTCCACTTTATCATTGTATAGTGGATCTATAAAATGTGGACATATAAATCCAAATATATTAAATATATTTCCCGAGGTCACTTTGTTGAACAAATGCCTACAAAAAAACACATATTTAGTCTTTGTACTTGTATAGAAACACATAATTAGTCTTTGTACTTGATAGAAACACATAATTAGTCTTTTTACTTGTATAGAAACTTGTATAGAAACACATATTACTCGTATAGAAACTTACTTTATGTACACTGATATGTGCGAGGCTTCTAGTTGGTCTTTATCATGGCATATTTTAACCAATTCCGGTGTGATAATTAGCTCATGTGTGTAACCTACTACATCTTCAGACATCTGAAGAGAGATGTTATGATTCTCATCATCTTCCACATACACCATCAACAGTTTCAGCTTCGTTGGAGGCTTTTTGCATGTTGGCTTGACGAGACTTGAGACTTCATCACAATTTTTTCTAGGTTTTGAATTTCCTTTTTGTGTGCTTATTGATTCCCTCACTTTTCTTTGAGACAATGAGTCTTGGGATTCCTTTCATATGATTATAAAAATAAAAAATATAGTTTATTAATATACATGATTCATTTCAATAAATTAATAAAAACATTGTCAAGTTATCGCATATACCTTCATATTTATTTTGATCAATTCTGCATGCCAAATAAGGTAGGTGCCTATGCCTTGACAAACTTGATAAACTTCAGCCATATCTAAAGGTATTGGCACACTTTCTTCAGGCATCAACGGGGTATCAATTATCACTTTTTTGTGTTTTGGATCCAATGCCACATTGTGAAGGATAATTGGCTCATTTGTATGAGATATATACACCCTTCCATCAGCTACTGAACATAATGGATTATCCAACATCAAAATACACTTGTGATAGCCCTACAAAAATCAAATATAGATATTGTCAACATGAGAAATGACTATCTCTAACATTTACTACATAACAGACTTGTTGATTACCTCAGGTAGATGTGAGAATTGTGCAAGTGGACAATTAGATTTGGAAGTAGGGTATTAGTCTGTATCCCCAACATTGTCGAGATCCTTGCTTGTATTCTTCCCTTCAAGATACTTTATCTTCATGGCCAAAGCTTTAATGGTCTGTTGCATTTGTAACAGCATATGGGATGGTTGATCATTTGTTCGAGCCATACTTTGACAATATTTTGTAATTGTTATTCCTGGTCCGGTTGCTCTCGCATGTCCTGGGTGATCTTTTTTTCCAATGTCATTGTTAACACATCATTACATCCCTTCTCACTAATGAGTCCCTCAGAAACTTCCTGAGATAGAGCATCCTTGCAAAATATAAAACATACATATGTAAAAATAATAAAAACTATATATTGTGATGAAAAATCAACAAGAAAAAATTAAACTTACAATCTTGTACACCACTTCCTTGACCTTGTCACTAGTAATAGCACCAGTTTTGTCCATTCTAGCTCTTTTCCATAATTCTGCTCTAGAAATCTTTGAAATAACTGGATCTAAATTATTCTCACTGATCTGTTTATAATATGATAAAACCACAATACTTTTATACCTCTATATGAAATTTTACAAATCGCTTTAAAATGAATCAAATCTTACAATTTCTTGCTCTAGGCCAACATATCCCTTACGAGAAATTCTAGGTCGATACTCATTCTTTGATGATAATTCTCTTCCAGCCTTACTTCTTCTCTGGTTATTTTTACGAACAATAAATATGAAAATATATTTAAATGTCTTACAAGCAAAACAACAAAAGTACACTAGTTTATATTATCACCTTAAATTCTTCGGTCAATCGAATCATGATAAAATCCCCCCATTGATCTGCAGATATAAAATCATATTCTTTGGGTGGGTGTTTGCATATGTTTCCATCTTCGTCCCTCATGAATTTTCTTGATAATTGAGATTTGAATTCCCTCCATCTATCATTGGCTCTTTGTAATACCCACTGCTTTCTGACATATCCAATCGAAAAAACACCCTACAAATAACAAAATCACATACACATAAAATATAATATAATATTTTCATACAAAAAATATACAAAAAATATTAACATCTACATACTCACATCAATCTCTTTCCAAATAAGATCCTTGATACCTTCTCCCACATCACTCCAAGTATCGATGTTGATTGGAACTCGCTCTCGGGATGCGACTCCAATATAGCTGCTGAAAATGTTTCGGGTTTTCCCAATTGGTTGTCCTTCTGAATTCCATTCCAATTGAATTTTTTGTCCTTTACGTCTCTTTCTCGAAACTTTAGGCATTGTGGAACGGCCCCTACTAATCATTGTGGTCATTGAGTCATCTTCATTGGAAGACTTCTACAACAAAATTTGGTACAAAAAAATATTAGCAAACTGCATATAAAACAACATAATATACTCTTACAAAATTTAAGACATATTTACATTCATTACATAAAGATATTAGTGCACATCAAGAAAATTCTAATACTTACTCTCACTTATGTGTATGCTATTTTTTATTTTTATGCACACTGACATCATCAACAAATGTCTCGTCATTATGATCTTCTCGAGCACATATCTCTTCTTCTTCAACAACAAGATCATCATTTACAGACATAGATGGAATGATTGAAGACAAAGAAGTTTCTTCTTCTAAAACGATGTCATCGTCATCATCATCTCCTTCATGGGGCCTTCTTTTGTGAGATAAGACTACAAACCAGCCCTTGTTAGCTGTTTCTATCATATAGAAAACTTGTTTTGCCTGTAATGCCATTATAAATGGATCGTGTTTACATCCCTCCCTATCTATGTTCACTAAGATCAATCCATCTTCTGTGTGTACACCCTTATCATTTTCAGCCCACTTGCAATGAAAAATAGGAATCTGAAACGTGTTGTAGTCCTACTCATATATATCTTGGATCACACCATAATAGGACATGTCACACCAGATTGGATTTTTGTCTTTAGCACTAGCAATGTGCAAAGCTTCGGATACCAAAGACACCCCACTGTTTTGCATCGTGCTTTTTTCATCTTGACATTTTGTATAGAAAATGTATCCATTTATAAAATAACTAGCAAATGACAACACAGTTGATTTAGGCCCCACAGATAACCATTTCAAGGTCTTTCAAACATAATTTGGTGAATGTTCAATCTGTTCACTAATACGATTCTTTAACCATTCGGCGAAACAACGGATGTGTAAGTTCATTATATCCTTCTCATTCTTAGATCGGTAATGAGTTTGTAAATAATCAATGTGTTCTTTAACATATGGTTCAACCTTGTTTGTATTACGAAGGACATACACATGCGTTGTGTGTAATTCATCAGTGGAAAGTCGTACAAACTTGCATCATGTACTGCCTTGTCCATTAATTTTTCTGACATGCCGTGATTTAGGAAGACCAATGGCTTCAACATTCGATAAATGTTGGACACAAAATTCAATATCCTATTCTACTATGTATCTTTCCACCATACAACCCTCAGGTCGATATCTATTCTTCACATACCCCTTTAATAGCTTCATATATCGCTCAAACAGATACATCCAACGTAAAAATACCGGACCACATAGTTTGACCTATCTAACCAAGTGCACAGTCAAATGAGCCATTACATCAAAGAATGAAGGAGGAAAGTACATCTCAAGCTGACACAAAGTGATGATGATATGATTTTGCAATGAGTCCAACGTCTCAGGGTCAATGACTTTTGAGCATAAAGCATTGGAGAACATACAAAGTTTAGTGATTGTATTTCTAACCCGCTTAGGCAAAATGGAACGGATAGCCAACGGTAAAACTGTTGCATTAAGATGTGGCAATCATGTGATTTCAAGCCCAACAGTTTCAAATCTTTCATAACCACAAATCTACTCATGTTTGAAGAATATCCCTCTGGAACCTTAACTCCTTTTAGGAACCCGCAAAATACAGCTTTCTCAGACTTTGAAAGTGTGTAACATGCTGGGGGCAAGTAGGTCCGACTTCCCCTCATTTGTGGACCCAATATATCTCGAATACCCATGTCAACCATGTCCAATCTTGCCTTGAGGCCATCTTTTGTCTTCCATGGGATATTAAGTAATGTTCCAATCAGACTATCACATATGTTCTTCTCTATGTGCATCACATCTAAACAATGCCTCACATATAAAGACTTCCAATAAGGAAGATCAAAGAATATAGACCTCTTCTTGTAGAGACCTTTGAGAATTGGAGATTTATTCTTTTTTCCAAATTTTACTTTCAATTGTTTCACCTTAGTGAAGATTTCTTGTCTGGTTAATGGTCGTGGAGCTCTTCGTAGTTCTACTTTTCCATTAAAAGCTTTCTTCACTCTACGATAATGATGATCCTTAGGCAAGAACCTGCGATGGTCGAGATAAACAGTTTTCTTCCCATGTTTCAGTTGGAAGAAAGAGGTCTCGTCTTCACAGATAGGGCAACCAAGATGTCCTTTGATACTGTACCCAGATAGATTTTCATATGTCGGGTAATCATTAATCGTACAAAATAGCATCGCCCTCATATTAAAATTCTCTTTGCGGTATGCATCATACAACTCAACACCCTTGTCCCATAGAATCTTTAAATCTTCAACAAGTGGAGCCAAGTAAACGTCAATATCGTTTCTAGGCTGCTTTGGTCCTGAAATCAGCAAAGTCAAAAGCATATACTTGTGTTTCATGCATACATCCGGATCAAGATTATATATAACCAAAATTACAGGCAATGTACTATGACTTCCGGAATTATGGGGATTCATTCCATCTGCAGAAAGTGCCAGTCTTAAGTTTCTAGGATTACCACCAAATTCTAGAAATATATTATCGATTGTCATCCATTGCGGAGAATATGCAGGGTGTCTAAGAAAACCATCTCTTTTTCTATCCTCAGCATGCCAAACCAACTTCTTTGCATCATCAGCATTATTAAACAAGCACCTAAATCTCGGTATTATTGGTAAATACCACAACACCTTACTAGGGCTTCCATCCTTCTTGTATCTTGGTTCTCCACAGACTGGATAACTATCCTTCAAAGCATGATCATTTCGATACAAAATGCAATCATTGGAGCATGCATGTATCTTTTCATAATCAAGGCCCATGGATGAAAGCACTTTCTTTGCCTCGTAAGTGAGACGAGGAAGCACATTATCCTCGAGAAGCATATCTTTCAAGAGATGTAGCAAGGTCGTAAAACTTTTATCAGACCAACCATTGCTTGCCTTCAGGTGATATAACTTTAAAACGGCAGATAATTTGGTGAACTTGACACAGCCATTATATAATGGTGTTTCAGAGTTAGTCATTAACCTTTCAAACATTTTAGGACAATCTCGTATCTTTTCTTCTACATTGTAAGATGTCCTGCAATGTGTCTCCTTCGCCTCCCTCAAAGTGTTCACTCTGATCTACAATATGAAAATCTTCCCTCTCGCCATGATGTATCCATCGTGTGTAAGTCGTATCAATGCCGTCTCGAAATAAGTGATGACGCAATGCGTCTTTGTTAATCCTCTTACCAAAATCACACTTTGTGCAAGGACAAAGAAGTCTAGTATCATTTCCTGCATGTTCAATTGCACACCTTACAAATTCATCCACTCCTTTTTCATACTCTTCAGATAAGAGAATTGAAGACATCCACTTTCGATCTATTGCTGCACAAGGATAAAAGGGGTGAGTACAAATATGTGGATAGTTCTTGTAGGGAAGGCATAGTTGCAAACAAGGCAGAGTTGCAAACAACCCTCCAATAAAGGGAGCCCTACACCATACTTAGGTAAAACCAGATAAGAATCATAGACCATACATAGGATAGGAGGCCACTAGATGGTCATGGTCCTAGTAAAATTTAAGATAAACAAACTGTATAACCCACAATCCAGTTGCCATCTAACTGTATCAACACTAGCTTAAACAAATCTTTGCGCTTAAACCAACAACAAACAAACTAATCATCAAGAGGTTGCCATAACTAAATCAACAGAAAAACCATATACTTTCATATTCTGTAAAATAGTAAGAAAATAAAACTATTCCACTTTAATGCATTCAATATAACATCAATTCATTAAGTCTATATCTATTCTTCATGCATCTCAAATGCTATAATCTTCAAACTGACATGAGCCTAGTAAATCTCTTTATTTTCTCAACACTCTAAAAAGATTGTAAGCAAATTGGAAACAAGAAAGAAGCAAGGCTCTCCTCCATGTCAGAGCATGACTAAGCACGGATAGGATCTCGAAAAATTCCAAACATTAAACCCCATAGCATGAACTGAATAAAGTTTACAGCTTAGAATCACACACATACAATCATTTCTATAAGACCTACAAATAGCTTGCATTGTCATGCCTAGGATGATCAAATAAAGGCAACAATCCAACAAAATGCCTAGCCTTGCTGACACATAGTTGCAGTATCAAACATGCACAAATATATTGAAGTTATATTCTATACAAGATAGATATGAAATTGAAATAATATTCTATAAAAGTTACCATAAGAATCACAAGTTATGATTCTAGTGCAAAAACCTGAACGACTGAGAATATTCAGGGTGATGTGCTGGGATACTTAGGCAACAAAATCTAGCTTCCAAACAAACTAAAGCCTATTCCATAGAATCCCAAGCTAAATTCGACCAATGTAACCCTTCAAACTACAATTCTAAACCACTTGAATTAGCCTTTGTTATAGAAGCCAATCTTTGAAATATTTGACATCATGACCAGGGGAGAAGCTACAGTTTTATGGGAAAGCACACCTAAATAACTAGCATTTTCTAGCAGCTTACTGCAGGATGCCCTAATCAACTCCATTTATCAAACTAATCAGTGACTATGAAACTATATATGAAATATATAGAATAGGCATATATTGATCATTCAGTGATTCATCCATAAATATATATAAAGTGATAGACACAAAATAAATATATTTAATTACGCAGATGTGCATACCTGATAGAACGATACATACTGTTACCACCTAATATCTTCTAAAGCTTGTTCTTTATGAGTGTGAAAGTATCCAAAATGTCTAGAATGAAATGGTAAAACTATCTAGTGGGATGAAAGGTCATGCCATTCGAGGGGGAAGATGTTAGAAGTCGTTCATGATGGAAATCAATCTCTAGCACAATATCAAAACAAAATCGACATCTATACCCCCACGTCCATTGTCCAACTGAAACTTTATGGTCTCTTTTGTGATGGATGGTTGATTAACACGTTGTTATATTGATGGTAGTGACTCCTATCTATGTAGATGTTGTAGGTATTGCCTATTTCTAGGTACCTTATTCAGATGATATACAATGGTCTTTAATGTAGGTCATAAACTCAGTAGATTATAACCGGGCATTCAATCACAGAATTCTAGTAGCCACTATTCAACAAGTTGCTTACCCATTCAGTGAGGACATGCGTGTCTAGAAAGAGGCCTGGGCATTCTATTTTAGCTGCTTTGATAAAAGGGAAATTATACATCATTTTCAAAGGTGGAAATCAACTTGACAAGGATGTTTTATATTCTAAAATGCAGGACACTCTACACAACATTAGTATATGCATGCCTCAAATCACAACCTCTTGAACAAGATGAGTAAAGAGAGGTCAACCATTATGTTGCAGATATAGGATGATCTATGTTGGTGTTGATATATAATTTACTCTTATGAACATGCATACAAAGTTTGATTTTATAATATTAATCTATTTTACCTTTCTCTATATTCTGCATACAAGTAAAAGTAGAGAAAGAAAAAGAACCAATGAAATGAACTATTTAGAACCCAGCTAGACTACCTATAGAATCCTAGACACCTGACTCGACTTGACTGTTTCTTTGTGACAGTATATACCAGAGTTGTTTGACACAATAGACTACCAGTGAAGGGGAAATCAACATGCAAAAAGTACAACCCGTCAAGCCTTCATGTTCAGGACACAACAAACCAAGTCTAGACATCACTCTGTGTGTGCATGTGTATTCCGTTTAGTAGTTGCTTTGTCGATGCCATTTAATCTTCATATGATATATATAAGAATTGTATCTCCCTCTAAGGATGAGAGAAGTGCAATGTGTCTATATAGAATCACTTTAATACAATCTAGTAAAGATTAACATGTATACCAAAACTATTTTGTACTAAACAAGTCAATGACAACAATATGCAGTAGCTGCCAACATTATCCAAAAAATAGAAACAAGTTAACAACAGGGTATAGACTACCCCACAAGAAAAATAATTCACAAATCCTAGATGAGAACAAAGCCCAAATCTACTAAACATCAAAAATTAGAAACTTCATGTAATCAACATGCAGTAGCAAAAGCTTCCAGTAGTAGGTAGCGATGAGCTCAGAGCCCTATCACAATGGGCTAGTAGTACTAATGTGTTTCTACACACCTGACCATCTAGACACATCCAAAGGTTCTTCCACACAAGACCCAAACTCACAACTTTCCTCCACTTCTGGAATTAAAGTCCAACTTGTGTTATTCCCAAAACTCCAAGCTTGAAGTAGATATTTCCTGCTATTATTAGCAAGGAGGGAAACGATCACTTATGTTAGTATTAATCCCAGATGAACCTGAATCCTCATGGTGACCCAAAAACATAAACTATGGACTCCCAGATTCTCAGAATCAACCGCAGATATATAGAGGTATATCCATGAAACTTCTTTGTCTACTTGGTTCCTTTTTCCATCCAATAACCAAATCATAATCCCAGTCACAAGAATTAGATATCAAATAAACAACTAAATTAACAAACTATAGTCAGTGATGCAAGCCAAGGGTATCTTAACTGGAAAATAGAGTGATCTGTTAAATTGAAATGGCACAAACATATTTATAGTTGGAGTATATCCCTACTAACATACTCCTACTTACAGTCACCTTGTAAAATCATTCAGTTAAGTTCAACTAGTTAGTGCAATACTTAGTTCAGTAGTAGAGTCACAATTAGTGAAAAGACTGGAAAGAAAATAGTGGGGAAAAGTCTTGATATTTGCATATTGCTAGTAATGAATGATGCATTTTTTGTCCGAACAAACTCACGTTGTTTTTTTTAAGCTTTGTTACATCAAGAGCTAAGTGTAAGGGGAAAATAAAAACTAACATAAATAATGGTATAGAAGTTGGGCTCGTAGATAGGTCCCAAAGAATGAGAGATGAAGAAAGACCAAAATTTCAAGAGGAAAACTTCATAACATAATGAGTCTTCAGACTGATCATATGATCATCTCCAAGAAAAACTTCAAGGCAGAATCATAAAATCTTTGAATTAGAAAATCTCATATCACAAAGATTTATCTTAACCCATATAAAATATACTTAGAAGAATTCCATAGCTGATTTTCTTCTACTTTCATGAACATTGTTGTTCCTTCCAATCTAAGCAATATGTAGAATAAGAACACAAAGAAGCCTATCATCATGAGAGTTAAGATTAATAATTTCATTCCAACTTATAGGGGAAACATTAAGTCCAAGATTTTCATTATCAATATCAAATATATTCTTAACATAATCACAATAGAACATGATATGATCAATATCTTTGTATGCCCTTCTGCATAGGAAACACATTGAAGCAGTTTGGATGCCTCTTCTCATGGCATAATCACTTGTGGGATAATTATTGAGAAAAAATTTCCACATATGTAAACAACATCTCTTTGGAATATTGCCTTTCCAGATTCATTTAGATGCATCGTTGATTTGATCTTTGGATCTAATAGCATTCCAAGAAACTTTGAAGCTAGGATTTTGTAATTGCTTGAATCTAAGCTAGTCATTGCCACCATATTGTTGAGGTATAGAAGACAAAAAATCAAAAGTCTCAATTATATCTATTTAAAGAACAACTCCATCGACCATCAAAAATGAAAAAGTTTGCTAAACAGTCAACATGACTCCCAAATTTAAGAATAACCTCTTTACAATAATGTCACTCACAAAGGTATTGTTATTAACCCAGGGATCATGCCAAAATTTAATCACTCTCCATTACCAATATGAAATTCAGTGAACTTCAATAGAATCATTATTTGTTTAATAATTTTAAAAAAAAGGCCAAGACATATTAGAAGAAATACTAACAGACAAGTAGGTCTCTTTTTTCAGCTATTTTTCACTCACCCATTTGGCCCATAGAGAATCCTCCTTGCTTTCTACATTCCAAGCACCAAGATAAGACATCCATTCAAAACATCCTTAAACTTTTTAAAACCTAGACCACCTTCATTCTTGGGATGAGTGACATGATCCCATTTGACCAGGTGCAAGTTAGATTTATTATCAATTTTTTTCCCACAAGAAGTCTCTACAGATTGTTTCAATAGTGTCAATGATAGATGTAGGTAAAGGGAAAGAGAAGGTCCAATGAAAATGTAGTGTAGATAGAGTAGAAGAGATCAACTCCATTCTACTAGCAGTTGATAGAGTTCTAGCCTTCCAACCCTCCATTCTATTCTTCATGCGATCAATAATCCAAGAACAAACTCCCTTACTCAATTTACCAATGAAAAGAGGAACCCCCAAGTACTTGGAAGGAAAAAAAATATTTTGGAAATTTCAAGGTATTAAAACATCACATCTTATAGCATCTCTACTGAAAATAATTTCACTCTTATTTGGATTGAATTTAAGATCAGATCAATCACCAAAGACCTTGAATAGATTTAAGACACCTTCAGCATTAAGAGGTAAAATTTAATACATTAGAAATCCAATTAATCCAAATCGAAGGAAATTGCATCTTATGCATAATAGTGAAAATGCAAAATCAGAGACATACATACATACACCGGACATACATGATGAACTGGTCAGAAGAGTATTAAACACATGATGGACCAGGACATACATACACCGACTCAACAAAGATGGTTGTCTAAATTACTGGGGTATGACTATGTGATTGAATATAAACATGGTACATCAAATCAGGTAGATGATGCTCTATCTAGAAGAGAAGGATGGACAGCAGAGAACACGAATGCAGAATCTGAGCTTTACAACATCTGTCTCCCAATTCCTGGATGGTTGGATGAAGTCAGACAATTGCATATTGAAGATCCGATTTTGATTGAAATGAATCGTTTTCAGTCACACCTTGAGGACAAGGTGCTCGGAGGAGGAGGCATTTTGGTTACAACGGTGCCATGTCTATTTGAAGATTTTGGTTCAGAATGAACCGTGTTCAGTCACACCTTGAGGACAAGGTGCTCGGAGGAGGAGGCATTTTGGTTACAAATAGGAGTTATCTCAGACCTTGAGGACAAGGTCTGTTTGAAGGAGGAGGTATTTGTTACAGCTGATTCCAGACTGATGAGCTGGAGCTACCACGGTGGAGCCTAGTTGCAAACTGAGCAGCAGGGTAGGACCTCGCCAGGAGTTGTTAGCTGCAGATTTGTAGCTGATCGGTTAGAGTTGTTAGGAGTGAGTTAGATGACAGCTAGATGGATGTTAGGCAAAACAACAAAGGTTGTTAGAAAGTAGAGGTCGAGATGTGATCTGAGTCGAGTTGTTGTTGTTGGCTAAATTGACATTAGTATAATCCATTTGTTTCGATGATGACAAACATTTCATTCTTGTGAATCTAACGTGCTACTTGAGTGTGCAGGAATAAGGTGGATGACAAATACTTGGAAGATCTATATGCTAAAATTGCTTTAAGTCATGAATGTAATCAAATGTAAAAATTTGTACAAGTATATAATGTACAAGTACTTAGACATCATGTAAATCAAGCGTTAGATCTTTCCTAGACAATCACAACACTTAGATTGGTCATCCCCTAAAATAGTGTCACATCTGCACGCGCATACACACACTTAGTACTTAGTTTAAAATGTTGAAATAGGGTCATTCTCGGTCGACAAACTCCTCGACCGAGACACTCTTGGTCGACAAATTCCTCGACCGAGATTGACCCAAGTAGCCGTTAGACCCAGCAGACAAGGTGGTTGGGAGTTGAAAATGAACGTTGTAAACACTTGCTCCAGGACGTCCCTCGGTCGACAAATCTTCGACCGAGAAGGACTCTCGATCGACAAATTGTCGACCGAGATGAGTTATGTCTGCACTTTTCAGAATTAATTAACTAGTCGTTGTTAAAGCAACTAATGGTTACCTAACGGCTAGTTAAGCACTAAGAACCCCCTAGAAAGTGTCTAGAACGTTCTTAAGCACTTGTAGGTCATTTCTATAAATAGGACATGCCTTAGGACACCTAAACTCACTCATATACACTTGTACTATACTTGAGATTACACTTGGAATTGGCAATCTGTTTTGAGTAATTGAGCAACACTAGCATTGGCTACTCATTCCCTTGCTCTAAATTCATGTCCTATAGGCTAGCATCTCCTATCCACGGCACTTACACTTCTATATACATTGGTTAGGAGATCAAAACACTTGATATAGGAAATCAAGCCTTGAGTTACAAGTGGTATTGTAATTTCTATTTTTCCTTCTTGTTCCTTTTATCTTTTGTATTCTCTTTGCTACTCCTAGGGTTAGAGGCTGCGGATTGGAGAAGGTTCTTCTCAGTGGAGAAGGTGGACTTCGGACTACTTCAAGAAGGTTGTTGCAATGGGAAGCTACTTCTAGAGGAAGGCTACTTCAAGGGGGATCTTGAAGTTACTTCAAGAAGGTTGTTTCAAGGTTGGTGCAACTACTTCTAGGCGAAGGTTGTCCGAAGGGTTTGGTGAAAGAATTGTAATATTATGTAATATCCTTGTGAGGTAATAAAATTTAGTTCTTTCAAAATCCCAGTTGGGTAAACAACCGGGTAGTGGATTGACTGCCTTAGTATTTTCTAAGGTTGGAACCACTCTAAATCCTTGTCCCCTTGTCCAATATTTATGTGGTTGGTTGCTTGAGTTAAAATATATTAAAATTATCATAAAACCCTATTCCCCCCCTCTGGTGGTTTTTCAATTGGTATCAGAGCAGGGCTTCAAGGAACTCTAACAAAATCTTGAAGAATGGGTGACAGGTTGCTCAACAACCTCAACTTGGAAGGAACACTCATGGCTAGACCTCCAGCTTTTGATGGAACTAACTACACTTACTGGAAGAGGAGGATGCAATTTTCCTTCCAAGGAATCAGTTGGGACTTATGGAGAATGGTATCAACTCCTTATGAACTTCCTCAAAACGGAGTATGCAAATTGGGATATCAATACAGTAAAGTCTGCCCAAATGAGTGCAAAAGTTGTAAGTATACTTTATTGCTCAATTTCCGTTGGTGAGTTTAATAGAATATCAAATTATGAAATAGCTTATGAGATATGGCATAGATTGTCTATAACATATGAAGGAACTGTTCAAGTTAAAAATTCTAAAATCAGAATGCTTAAACAGAAATTTGAACAATTTCGTATGGATCAAAATGAATCTATTAGTGAAATGTATGCAAAATTTTCTTCTATTGTAAATGGTTTGAATGCTTTAGGCAAAGTTATTAGTGAGGAAGACTAGGTGTCAAAGATTCTTAGATCTCTTCCTCCCAAGTATAAGCCCAAAGTGACTGCCATTGAAGAAGCAAATGACCTCACCCGACTAAGGATGGAGCAACTCATTGGCAACCTAGAAGCACATGAGGCAACTTTAGAAGAGGAAGAAAGACGAGAACGTGAACTTCAACAAGGGAAAAAGAAAGACATTGCATTCAAAGCATCAACCAAGATTAGTCATGACACAAGTGAAGATGATAGTGAAGAAGAAACTCTCATTGTAAACGGTAAGCAGTATAAAAGTTTTAAAACTAACAAAACTTCTAGTGTTTCTTCTTCCAGGTGCTTTGAATGTGGCAAAAAGGGACACATGAAAGGTGATTGTCCAAAACTCAAGAAAGGGAAGAAATCATCTCACAAAAAGAAAGAAAGAGCATATAAAGCTGCATGGGATGATTCAAGTGATGATAGTGATGATGGAAAAGAAGAAGTAGAATGTCTTATTGCTACAACAAATGAAGAAGAAGAAGAAGAGGTAAGTCTTTTTGATCTACCAAAAGAAGATCTAATTGCTAGTCTTCAAGATACACATGAGAAATATATTGAGTGCAAGAAGAAATTTAAGAAATCAAATAAAGTAAATGATGAGTTAAATGCTAAACTTCTTGCTCTCACATCTGAAATTGAAGATTATGATGTTAAGCTGAAATCTATAGAAGCAAATTGCAATCTTCTTTCTCTCGAAAAGTTAAACTTGCAAACTCAAGTAAATGATCTTCAAAAACAACTTGTTTTGTGTACACATCTAGATTATGATATTATTGTGAAAGAAAGAGATTCTTTGTTATCTAATCTAGATCAAGAAAAATTAGATATCAAGAAGAAAATAGATGAGATTATGAAGTTACAACAAAAAGTGAAAAGCTTGAGTAACAATAATATTCTTGATAATATCTTAAATGATTCTTATTGTCAAATTGGAAGGAGAGGACTAGGTTATAATTCTAAAGGAAAATCTTATCAAAAATCTAGTTGGAGAAGGACACAAGTGCTAAAGAATCAATCCATGTATGTACCCAAGAACAACTCAACTCCTAGAAAGAGTAATGAGATTGACTTTATTAATTGTCATTATTACTTACATCTTGGACACTACTCTTTTTCATTCCCATACAAGAAAAGGAATGATGATCTAGCTTGGGTTCCTAAAACTTAGAAGTTTGAATTTGACTATTTGAGATTTGACCTAAACTGATTCTTGATATACAAATGTCATATCTCAACACAATCGAGCTTTAACTTTCATATTCTTGTTTTACTTGGAAACAATTACTGAAAATAGTTCTGAAATAGTACAGAAACATTCTCGGTCGAGAAACTGTTCGACTGAGAACATTGTCGGTCGAGAAATGGTCGACCGAGCATGTTACTATTTTGTAGTTTACAACAAATCTGATAAAACCTGTACAATCAGCAGCATTCTCGGTCGAGAAAACGTCGACCGAGACAACTTCAGTCGAACTGTTTGTCGACCGAATCAAGTTCTGCTGAACCTGTTTTCAATTAATCTAGTTTGTTATCAATTTGCTATTTATGATTGATTTAATATAAAAATCAAGAATAAATCTTGGAGATCATATTTGAAACAAGACATTGATCTCTTTGCATCATGAATTAAGGTATAACATTATGAATATGAAATTCATTCAACATATTGCAAAAGTTTTATATGAAGACTGATTCTGAACAAACCTTATTCATTGATTGAAAAAGTATATTAAGCATGTTCAGTTACATGGTTTGTCTTAAATTTGAAAACTTATGAACCTGAATGAGATTACTACATGATTTGACTTTAAACTAAAAATATGAACCATGATTAGTTTAATCAAGGAAATTATTGTTTTATCATAATCCACATGGTTTTTCGTAAGTATTAAAACTTGGTCTATTTATGTAGGAACCATGTGTATTAAAATTTAAATGGTCATAATCGTTGTATTTCATGAAGTTACATACTTCCATCTTGATCATTGTATTGTGGATATACTTCTACTATTCTATCATAATTATTGTTCCATAATCATTATGTTTTCATTGGTTTACAATAATCTTTGATCCATATATACAAACCATGAATGAATATTGTTTTTATCATTCAGCTCATGTGAAGATGTTATTTTGCATAAATAGTAAAACTTCATGGCACAAATGCATTTTAAATTGAAAATCTGCAGAAATTGCCTCTTGGTTGAAATCAAGTTTAACCAAGGGGCGCTATGGTCGAAGTCAAGGTCGACCTAAAATAAGCTTGACAAAATGCATATTTGTACATCATTCTACTGCACTTAATCTTAGTA
The DNA here is from genome assembly GCA_963693085.1 of Alisma plantago-aquatica. Classification (NCBI taxonomy): domain Eukaryota; kingdom Viridiplantae; phylum Streptophyta; class Magnoliopsida; order Alismatales; family Alismataceae; genus Alisma; species Alisma plantago-aquatica. The sequence continues at coordinate 573,378,462 of OY856412.1, read as the reverse complement.
TCTTGATTCAAAATGTTTTTATCATATTGAAAACATAATTTTAGTGCATAAAAGGTCAACTTATTATGATCTAATATTTATTGTGATCTTAGAATCCTTAAATTATCTTGACTATAAGATTAAGGGGGAAGCTCACACAAACTATATTAATTATGAGATTAAGAAGCTTCCAAAACTTTGTAAACATTATTTGAATCTTGTTATGAACTTAGTATCCTTAAAAGTAGTTTTGGTTATGAAAAACAAAGAAATTTACAATATTCATGAATATGACATATATCTTGCTCTTAATGGAATTCTCTAAACAAATTTGGGCTTAACATTCTGTGTATTTGGTTAGAGATACATACATGTATTCTACTATAAGCTTAAAGGATTCTCATGTCATTTTTAGGGCTTAACATCCCTTAAAAAATGGATGAGAAATCAATACACATATGCCATGAACTTAAGAGAATCTCATATCATTTCAAGGCTTAACATCCTTTGCAAATGATTGAGAAATAAATTGTGGCTAAATTTGACAATAAGTGGTTTGCATCCCTTGCTTTTAAAACTAAATATCTTATTAAGGGGGAGCATCTAATTATCAAATTAAGGGGGAGAAATAAAAAGTCATATTAAATGATTATCTTGGATATCTTTTTGAAATGACAAAGGGGGAGAAATAATATAAAATCAAAAACATAAAATAAAATGAGTTTCATAATATCTCGGCCAGCACACACTTGCAAAATAATAATGGCTACAAAAGGTAAACTTCAGGTATGAAACTCATATGATTTATATTTCCTTATTTTATATTTAGGAAATGTTTGTCATCTTCAAAAAGGGGGAGATTGTTGGCTAAATTGACATTAGTATAATCCCTTTGTTTCGATGATGACAAACATTTCATTCTTGTGAATCTAACGTGCTACTTGAGTGTGCAGGAATAAGGTGGATGACAAATACTTGGAAGATCTATATGCTAAAATTGCTTTAAGTCATGAATGTAATCATATGTAAAAACTTGTACAAGTACTTAGACATCATGTAAATCAAGCATTAGATCTTCCCTAGCCAATCACAACACTTAGATTGGTCATCCCTTAAAATAGTGTCACATCTGCACACTCATACACACACTTAGTACTAGTTTAAAATGTTGAAACAGGGTCATTCTCGGTCGACAAACTCCTCGACCGAGACACTCTCGGTCGACAAATTCCTCGACCGAGATTGACCCAAGTAGCTGTTAGACCCAGCAGACAAGGTGGTTGGGAGTTGGAAATGAACGTTATAAACACTTGCTCCATGACGTCCCTCGGTCGACAAATCTTCGACCGAGATGAGTTCTATCTGTACTTTTCAGAATTAATTAACTAGTTGTTAAAGCAACTAATGGTTACCTAACAGCTAGTTAAGCACTAAGAACCCCCTAGAAAGTGTCTAGAACGTCCTTAAGCACTTGTAGGTCATTTCTATAAATAGGACATGCCTTAGTACACCTAAACTCACTCATATACACGTGTGTTATACTTGAGATTACACTTGCAATTAGCAATCTGTTTTGAGCAATTGAGCAACACTAGCATTGGCTACTCATTCCCTTGCTCTAAATTCATGTCCTATAGGCTAGCATCTCCTATCCACGATACTTACACTTCTATATACATTGGTTAGGAGATCAAAACGCTTGATATAGGAAATCAAGCCTTGAGCTACAAGTGGTATTTTAATTTCTATTTTTCCTTCTTGTTCCTTTTATCTTTTGTATTCTCTTTGCTACTCCTAGGGTTGGAGGTTGCGGATTGGAGAAGGTTCTTCTCAGTGGAGAAGGTGGACTTCGGACTACTTCAAGAAGGTTGTTGCAACGGGAAGCTACTTCTAGAGGAAGGCTACTTCAAGGGGGAGCTTGAAGTTACTTCAAGAAGGCTGCTTCAAGGTTGGTGCAACTACTTCTAGGTGAAGGTTGTCTGAAGGGTTTGGTGAAAGAATTTTAATTTTATGTAATATCCTTGCGAGGTAATAAAATTTAATTCTTTCAAAATCTCGGTTGGGTGAGCAACCGGGTAGTGGATTGACTGCCTTAGTATTTTCTAAGGTTGGAACCACTATAAATCCTTGTCCCCTTGTCCAATATTTCTGTGGTTGGTTGCTTGAGTTAAAATATATTAAAATTATCATAAAACCCTATTCACCCCCCCCCTCTAGTGGTTTTTCAGTTGCTCTGTAATAAGCCTTCATGGCTGTAAGTGGAACAAGGCTGATAAATAACCGAGAGCCATCCACTGAGAGGATATCTTGTATTCTGGCCTCAGTCTAATAATATCCTTCTCGTTGTGACTTTTCCCATACCTTCTCTCTCTCTCCCCCTTCCCTCTCTGTAATTTCTTCTTCTTCCTCCTTAAGGATCTTCCCATCTCCATTACTGATCTCATCTCATATCCATCAGGTCGCCATCATAGGGACCCGAGAAGGAGATTCAACAGGCCAGAGACACCATTACTACTTGCGTAGTAACAACACCTGACCACCTAGACACATCCAAAGGTTCTTCCAAGGAGGAAGTGAATGGAAAGATGAAGAGATTGGCGATTTTGGTCAGGGCTATGAGTCATTTTCGTACAGAGGTTACCTTGGATTGAAGGGAGCTCAAAGCAGTGGGACAGCGGCGCTTTCCGGAGAAGTAGGGGGTCGTCGTCCGTCTGGCGAAGAGCAGAGGGCAGCGGCACTTTCTGTGGGGTCGTCGTCTGTCCTTCTTTGGTTGCGGCGCTCTGGGACGGTCGTCGTTCGTCCGTAGTCGACTGCAGCGCTGTGAGACCGGGGGGTAGTTTGTGCGGTGGTGAAACTGCTGATCTTTTGGGGGAAACCAGGCGCGGGGAGGAAAAGAGGAAGCGCGGGGAAAAAAATTTCCCTAAAACTGTTGATCAATGTATAATTATTAACCTCTCATCTATTCATGTGTATCATATATATTGCAAAATAATTATTATCCTACATGAATCATATACATTGCATATATAAATATATATATATATGCAATGTATATGATTCATGTAGGTTAATAATTATTCTGCAATAATATCACATAAGGGTGTAAAAATTTGTTAGTTCTGGGTAAAAAAAGGACCCGATCTAAAATTGAATTTTTTTTAGAAAAATATTTCAAAGGCTATTTTGTATGTAAAATAGTAGACACATATGTATAATATGTAAATATAGAGGTTGATTAGTTACTCTGTTATAATATCACACAGGGTGTTAAAAAGTGGTTTTGAGTCAGTCAATTTCGGGACAAAACATGGCCCAGTTAGAGAGTTCAATTGTCAGTGTCAGACCCAAATACAAAACTAGATTTTAATTGTTCGAATGGTGTCTCAATTGAGAACGACCCAGATTGAAAACATTAGATTCGAAAGAAAACTCTGAGCCAGATTTGACAATGAATATAAAAAAAATCTCTGATTAGATGTTCATGATTATATTTCATGTGATAAAATATTGGGTGGTCGGTTCCGGGTCAAAACATCTATCCAGAGTGAAAAAATTGTCATTCCCACATGACCACACAAAATTAAATTTTATTTAATCGACCTCTCAAACTGAAACCAACCCATATTAAAAAAATTAAAGCCCAAAAAGAACTCGGACCCATATTTGACAATAATTTTATATGAAAAAATAATTAATTATTTGATTACATGTTCATGATAAAATTCTCTAATAAAAAAATTGGGTTTAGCTCGGTTCCGCGTATATAAAATAAGTCAGAGTCTATTGTATAATCTTGACATATAACAATGGATTAATTATAGCGTATTGTGTGACTATGGGCTATTACAACATGTAGCTATTACAACGGGAGACCACACAGAAGAAGACTTGCAGTGGCACAAGGAGAGGGAGTGCTTGTTCTGGTTTTGGAGGCGGGACTTTGGCGTCGTTCTATTTCCAGAGCGGGAGCGAGAGCTAGAGCGAGGGTTTGGCGTTGTTGTTTTGTTTTCAGAGCGGTAGATATAGAACGGAAGGGAGGCATGTATTGGAAAGTAATCCACCGTCTAAATGAATTAGGATTCAACAAGTTACAAAAAAGGAAACGGTAATTGTTGTTTAAAATCAACGGTTGATCCATTTAAACAATTATGATTATCTAAAAAGAAAAGGATAAATGTCCACAATCAAATGGATCCTCTTCACAGAAGTAAAAGAGAGAATGGTTGGTTTAATATGGTTAATATTAGTTAGGAAAAAATTTAATGAGGGTCAGGAGAAATCCTTGGGTAAATTAAATAATAGTCTGGGATACATTTCCATAAAGTCAGGGATAATGTTTTGGGAAAATTTAATATATTCATCAAGGACAGCATCACAAGGGTTAGGGATAAGCCTTCGGAAAAATTAATACACTTGTCAGGGATTATGTCCTTGAGAAAAAATCCTTCGGCCTTGTTGAGTTTTGTAGTAGTGATTGAGGGGAAATAGTCTTTAGAAAATATTAAAACATGAAACAATGCTAAATGAGTATTTTTTTAAACAATTCGGAAATAAATTATTTTGTTCGGGATAATATGTGAAAATGCATAAATGACAAATAAAACACGAATAATTCGTAAAATTCGGGGAAAATACGTGTTTAATACGAAATTCAGGTGTACCATACATTTAATAAAAAAATTCATATTATACGCAAATATATGAAAAATTCAGAGAATTATGTGAATATGATGTGTTGTTTAACTATGGTCTTTTACAATATGTAGCTATTACAACAGGTGATATCATGTTGTGTAATTATATTATATTACAATGGTTTAGTTTACGTTGTGTAATGGAGGTCTATTACAACGATGTTTTATGTGTGGATATTACAACAGGTTACAACATGTTATGTAATTATAATATATAACAACAGGTTGGAGTCAGTTGTCTCATGTTGGGATATAACAATGAGTTTTAATATGTTGTATTATGGTGGTCTATTACAACATGTATCAAATACAACATGTAAAGGCATGTTGTATAATTAATACATACTACAACGGGTGAGTCTGTGTTGTGTAATGATGGTCTATTACAACATGTGACTATTACAACGGGTCAAAATATGTTGTGTAAGTAACATCTTTTACAACGGTTTTGAATATGTTGTGATACTACAACCTATTACAACACTTTAGCAGTTGTTGTAGTATCCTCCTATACTACAACAGGTTTGGCATGTTGTAAATGACTTGTGTTGTATAAAATATACAATATACAACACAAAAATGGGCTTGTTGTGATAAGTATGCTAACTACAACACAATCATCAGAAATGTTGTCTATCTCCCGTTGTAAAAAGCATTTTCTGTAGTAGTGATACTTCAAAAAAGAATTTCACACACCAACACATGGGTACGCTTTCAGCATAGTCATAAGATAACTGTTGGGTTTTGTGGAGAAAACATGTGCGGCGGAAGCAATAAAATCCACGCAACCCGAAACAGGATCTCGTCGACAACAACGTATTCGGAAACAGGTTTGCAGGATATACCTTATCGTAGAGCAAGTCCGGCGAAGTCTCGTTGTACGATGGTGCAACACTACTGACCTACACGGACGGAACTTCTCTCCCGTTTTCTATCGCAGGTTGATCCGGCGGCGCTCCTTTGCGGCGGTGACGTACGTTGCTCGCAGCGCATACAGGTGGTCGTCGACGACCTCCGAACGTAGGCATCAAGGCGTCTGCGTCTCTACTTCATCCAAGCGGATGGACGGAACTCCACGTCGTACTTCCCAAGCCGGTGGGAAGAAGTCATGTCTCTGCGGCGGCATGCTAGCGGCGCGTTTCTCTCCTTTCTCTCCTAAGGATGATGACGGCTAGGGTTTACGTGCGTGAGCGTAAACTGAAAATCCTCTATCTATCTTATATAGATATCGGTCGTCAATCCTCTTTTAAACAGGATACAAAGGGAAATAGGGTTTCCTAAACCCATCGGTAAATAGAACCGTTGCGTTAATTAAAACGCTCGTGGATTAATTAGAATATTCCGGAATTCATTAATTAACCAAATAATCACATTAATTGATTAATTAATATCTGACTCCATACAATCGCTTGGGATGGCTTTATGTGCATATACGCCAACAAACTCCCACTTGCACTTAGAGCCTGTCACTCCAATATTATTCTAATTGATTACATAAACATTTTAGTAATCAATGTGATTCGAAGCAATTCCAATCAAATCCACAATTATACTCCTATTCCAACACATCCTATGTGTGTGACCCAGTAGGCTCCAAATTACGTTGGCAGTGATATCCATAATCATATTATGATTTCACAAGCAATGATTGGTATCTAGAAAGACTTCATTGCTACCCAAGTAATTGGAGAAGTTGGAGAACAACTTAACCTATCATTCATGACTGGTGTTACAGTGATTGTACAGTTCCTTTATCGCTGTTATCTAGATTGAACTCGAGTCATGGAATTGTTATCCTTTTTCAATGTTCAATCCATGTTCCTTGAACTAGAGAAGACTGTCTGAGATATATGTAAGCTCAATATCACATATTGACTCACATCAGCATGGCCATGCATTTCTCAGTCTTGCTTATCAAGTGGTTGGAATATCAAACTCCCGTAGGAAGGACAAATTCTATCTACATCACTCACAGTCATCCCCATGTGTCACAGTGCACCCAAGCACCATCTTTATGGCAATCCTTATTCAGGACCACGGTGGATGATGTCAAAGTACACCGAACGACATGTGATAAGTGTAGTGACTTCAGGTCTAAGAACCACAATCACCACCATCATTATGAGATGTGACTCTAACTACCAATCATGGTATCCATATATCACTCTCAAGGTGGGTCTATCCGATACACTGTTCTCTAACAAGTATCTATGTATTTGGTTTGATATCTCCATATCATGGATAATGAGATTCTTCCATAAACCAACATACATTCTAATCTTATGTGCTATTGATGTCTATGGATATTTCCACAATAACAACCGATTAGGGACAAAACAAGAATACATACTCTTAGCATACATATGATCTCACTGTTCAAGTCATCAACCCGAAGACATATGTCATTGAGTATATCATTCTATAGACATCTATAAGTTTTATGGTCATCTCACAATATAAAACGCAAACATATAGATTGGAAACTTGCCTTTATTGATATGATCAATGTAGTATTACAAATTGTTTACATAGTATCCCATTACAATCATCGAATGATAGTCTCTATAGGCATACATACCAACAGATTCCCACTTGCACTTATACCCAATCACTCATGAATCTCAATCCAAGTGATGGAACATGTCCGTCATGTTTCTGCTGTGAAAGTGTTTTTGTGAGCGGGTCAGCCACATTGCTTTCTGTAGGTACTCTGCAAATCTTCACATCTCCTCATTGTATGATCTCTCGTATGAGATGGAACCGCCGCAGAATATGTTTGGAACGTTGGTGCGATCTTGGTTCTTTAGCCTGTGCAATTGCTCCATTGTTGTCGCAAAACAACTCAATTGCATCACTAACGCTTGGAACCACTCCAAGTTCAGAAATGAACTTCTTGATCCACACAGCTTCCTTTGCAGCATTAGATACGGCAATATATTCGGCCTCTGTTGTAGAATCTGCAACCGTCTCTTGCTTGGAACTCTTCCAGCTCACAGCTTCGTTGTTCATGCAAAACACAAATCCAGATTACGATCTGTAATCATCTTTGTCAGTTTGGAAGCTAGCATCGGTGTAACCCTTTACCACGAGCTCTTCCTCACCACTGTATACCAAGAATTGATCCTTAGTCCTTCTCAAGTACTTTAGGATGTTCTTTACGACTGTCCAGTGACATTCACCTAGATCTGAATGATATTGGCTCGTCATGCTCAAAGCATACGACACATCAGGATGAGTACATAACATCACATACATGATAGATCCAATTGCTGATGCATATGGAATCTTACTCATGCGTGCCCGTTCATCACATGAACTAGGACATTGGGATTTAGAGATCGTAACCCCATGGGACATGGGCAAGTTACCTCTCTTAGAACCCTCCATGCTAAACTTCTTTAGCACCTTGTCAATGTATGTGCTCTGGCTTAGGCCTAGAAGCCTTCTAGATCTATCTCTATAGATCTTGATCCCTAGTATATAGGATGCTTCGCCTAAATCCTTCATAGAGAAAGTCTTCCCTAGCCAACCTTTTACTGTCTGAAGAGTAGGGATGTCATTTCCCATCAATAGTATGTCATCCACATACAATATGAGAAATACGATTGTGCTCCCACTAACCCTTTTGTAAACACAGGGTTCATCTTCATTTTGACTAAAGCCAAACTTTTTGACTACTTCATCAAAACGTAGATTCCAACTCCGAGATGCTTGCTTCAATCCATAGATTGACCTTTGTAGTTTACATACTTTATTAGCTTCCTTTGGATCGATAAAACCCTCAGGTTGTGTCATGTACACATCCTCGAGTAAATTCCCATTAAGGAATGATGTTTTAACATCCATCTGCCAAATCTCATAGTCATGATAAGCTGCAATGGCAAGCATGATCCTGATGGATTTAACCATGGCAACTGATGAGAAGGTCTCGTCATAATCAACACCTTGAATTTGACGGAATCCTTTCGCAACCAATCTACCTTTATAGGTTTGAACATTTCCATCCATGTCAGTCTTCTTCTTAAAGACCCACTTGCACCCTATGGGTCTTACCCCTTCGGGTGGATCCACCAAGGTCCATACCTTGTTGGTGTACATGGATTCCATCTCAGATCTCATGGCTTCGAGCCATTTCTCATATTCTGGTCCCTTAGTAGCTTCTAGATAGGAAGTTTGCTCATCTGCTATGCCCAATTTGTCACTGTCTTGAGTCACGAGAAATCCAAATCTCTCAGGCTCAAGTCGTGTCCTACTAGACCTACGAGGTTCCTGTGTTACATTTAGAACTTGAAATTCCACAACAACTTGTGAGTCTTCATGTTCCTTATGTACCTCCTCAGGTTCTCTGCTTTCTTATTGGTCTCGAACTTCTTCGAGCTCTACATTCCTCCCACTAATTCCTTTGGAAATAAATTCCTTTTCAAGAAATACAACAGTCCTAACAACAAACACTTTGTTGTCAGTTGGTGTGTAGAAGTAGTATTCCCGAGTTTCCTTGGGGTATCCAACAAAATAGCATTTTTTTTATTTGGGCCCAAGCTTTTTAGGAAATTGTTTCCTAACATAAGCTTCACATCCCCAAATCTTTAACATAGACAAATTGGGACGATTCCCATTCCATATCTCATATGGTGTCTTTTGAACCGATTTGGAAGGTACACAGTTAAGTGTAAACGCTGCAGCTTCAAGAGCATATCCCCATAACGATATTGGAAGTTCGGATGAACTCATCATTGATCGTACCATGTCTAATAATGTACGATTCCTTCTTTCTGACACACCATTATGTTGTGGTGTACCAGGTGGAGTCCATTGTGATACAATACCACGGTCTCTCGGAAGGTCCTCAAACTCTTGGCTTAAGTATTCGCCACCTCGATCTGAACGGAGTGTTTTAATACTCTTACCAAGTTGCTTCTCTACTTCATTCATGAAAGTCTTGAACATTTCAAGAGTTTCTGACTTATGTTTCATAAGATATACATAGCCATACCTACTGAGGTCATCGGTGAAGGTAATGAAGTATTGATAGCCTCCTCTAGCATTTGATCTAAAAGGTCCACATACATCAGTATGTATGAGCCCTAGCAGATCACTGGCTCTCTCACTGTGTCCAGTGAAAGGATTCTTGGTCATCTTCCCTAATAAACATGCCTCACATGTCTCTAATGATTCAAAATCAAAAGAGTCTAGATAACCATCCTTATGGAGTCTAGATATGTGCTTCTCGTTTATGTGCCCAAGATGACAATGCCATAAGAATGTTTTGTTTGAGTTGTCAAGTTTTAACCTTTTAGTATTTACGTTATATATGCTAGTCTCAAGTTCTAACAAGTAGATACCATAAGACATAGGGGCATTGCCATAAAAGACCTCATCTTTAGATATAGAAATAATTCCATTCTTAATGTGAAATTCAAATCCACTCTTGTCCATACAAGATACAGAAATAATATTTCTATTAATGTCAGGTACATAATAGCAATTCTCTAATTCTATTACAAGGCCCGTAGGCAAAGATAAACTAATAACTCCAACTGCGGTGGCAGCAACTCTTGCTCCATTAGCAACCCGCAGCTCGACTTGGCCCTTTCATAAAGGCTTACTTCTTATCAGATCCTACATATTAGAACATATGTGAGATCCACATCCGGTATCCAGTACCCATGATGAAGAAGTATTTAAGTTTATCTCAATAACGTATATACATGAAGTGGAGATCTCTATCCCCTGCTTCTTCTTCCTCAGTTCCTCCATGTAGAGAGGACAGTTTCTTTTCCAATGTCCAGGTTGGTGGCAATGGTGACAACTGCCTTCTTTGGAGATCCCACCTTTAGCTTTGAGCGTAGATGACTTTGGCTTCTGCCCGGCTTTAGAACTTTTCTTAGCCTTGCCTTTGCCTTTTGACTTTCCCTTTGCCTTGCTGATCACCATCACAGACTTGGGCTTGTCTTTCTTCATATGTACTTCAGTTGTCCTCAACATGCCCAACAATTCTGACAACGGCTTATCAAAATTGTTCATGTTGTAGTTCATGACAAAATGACTATATGATTCAGGCAACGATTGTAGAATCACATCAGTGGCCAACTCTTGACCTAGGGGAAATCCCAGCTTGGATAGACTTTCCACGTACCCAATCAAGGTGAGTATATGGGTGCCAACTGAGTCTCCCTCTTTCATATTGCTTTTGAACAAAGCCTTTGAGACATCATATCTCTCCTGTCTCTCTTGATATTGATACATGTTCTTGAGATGTGTTACCATCTCCATGATATTCATGTTCTCATGTTGCTCTTGCAACTCATAGTTCATTGAGCACAACACCATGCACTTGACATCCACGGCATCATCAAGGTGCTTCTTGTAAGCATCCTTTTCAGCCTTGGGCGCATTTACGGCGGGCTCCTCTGGCTCTGGTGTTTCAAGGACATAGAGCTTACGCTCATGTGTGAGAATAATTCTCAGCGTCCTAAACCAATTTTGAAAATTGGTTCCGGTAAGTTTGTCCTTCTCAAGGACCGATCGCAACAAGAAAGTGTGAGTGTTGGTTACCATTTGATTGCTACAAAAGAAAATTTTGCATTTAGTCCAAAACATTTTGACTTGTAAAGATTTGATAAATGAGATTAATTAGGCCTTTAATTAATTATGCTCCCACTATTTTATTCAAATTGATAGCCCTCACTATCAACTCGGAAGATTGCAACGCACAACCTTCTAGTGAGCCAATATCCAAAATAATTGGATCAATGCCCAGCCAACGCCGGCGTCAAAGACCAAATACTAAGGTAGGCAACTTTTGCCAATTGCATCATATGCAACTCTTGGATAGATGATCATGCACAACTCCTTGCCATGATGCATCTGTGTGCCTCTAAGTACTTGATCCTATCAAGGTTCCCTAGTTAAGTCCAACCCATAAGCCAACACGATGAGTGTGCACCCTGCGGAGGTAGACCCACACACCCACCATCACACTTCCACGAGATAGACAGTGTACCACGCGGAGGCGTGCCCACACATAGTCGATCAAGTTTTTTATGTGTGTTGCTTTATGGAAGGCAACTAAAACTTAATATTATTAATTAAGGGGTTTTATTAATACATATACATATCCAAACACCACATACTTATAGTATGTATCATATACTACTATATCCACAACCAAAAACGATAGACATGCAATCACAAACACAAATACATCATTTATGGCCATACTATTGTAATCCTTTGGAGAAACAAAGGATTACGGTCCACCTATGGTCTTATGCATCTCATGCAACACCTGTGAATCAACTTGTAAGCCTGTAATGATCAACATTACAATGAACAACTTCATGGATGCTTCGTGAGGTTGGAACTTCAAGTTGCTTCTTGGAATGGGATCTTCTTGTTGCTTCTCTATGGACGCTCCTTGGAGTTGGATCTTCAGGTTACTTCTTGGAATTAGATCTTCATGGTGCTTCTCCATGGACACTCCTTGGAGTTGGATCTTCAAGTGGCCTCCTTACATCAAGTTTACAAAAACTAAAACTAATCATATCTCTATTACATCATGTGAGTACAAATATAAAAGGAAAGAATTAATTACACTTTGAAATAAGAGATGAGGCTCGGCATGCAAGCCGAATACTTTATACAAAGGATCCATATGTAACCATTATACATCCATAGAATTCACAAACAAACATATCCACAAGATTGACATCCACATTCATTCACAACATTCACAAAAGGGGATATTAGGCCATAACCGTGCATGCACTCACCACATAAAATAGATTTTAAAGGCGATGTGTATGCTATCATAGGTATATCTACATATACGTATATACATATTAAAATTGTAGTACTTTTAATGCGGGACATTCCCCATTAAATAAATTTTTGACTCCCACGCAGACAATGCGTGGTACACAGGGGCAGCGTCCCTGTGTGGGGATCGAGGGGAGGCCGCCCCTCGTGGGGTCTCAGGGGCAGAGCCCCTGAAAGGTCTACGGAATTTCACTTCCGTGCACTTAGGAAAATCAATATTTTCCATAGTCGACCCCGTCTAAAACGTCAAAAACATAAGCATACGGTGTATGTGGAATTAGGTTTAGATGTACACATTAGCAGGTTTAATTCGCATCGTATGCAACATAAAAATAGTATACAGCGGTTCGATCATATCGAAACTAATCCAAATACGTCGTAGATCAACCTGGCTCTGATACCACTGTTGGGTTTTGTGGAGAAAACATGCGCGGCGGAAGCAATAAAATCCACGCAACCCGAAATAGGATCTCGTCGACAACAACGTATTCGAAAACAGGTTTGCGGGATATACCTTATCGCGGAGCAAGTCCGACGAAGTCTCGTTGCACGACAGTGCAACACTGCTGACCTACACGGACGGAACTTCTCTCATGTTCGTTGTCGTAGGTTGATCCGGCAGCGCTCCTTTGCGGCGGTGATGTACTCTACTCGCAGCACGTACAGGTAGTCGTCGACGTCCTCCGAACGTAGGCATCAAGGCGTCTGTGTCTCTACTTCGTCTACGCGGATGGACGGAACTCCACGTCGCACTTCCCAAGATGGCGGGAAGGAGTCGTGTCTCTGCGGTGGCGTGCTAGCGGCGCGTTTCTCTCCTTTCTCTCCTAAGGACGATGACGGCTAGGGTTTACGTGTGTGAGCGTAAACTGAAAAGCCTCTATCTATCTTATATAGATATCGGTCGTCAATCCTCCTTTAAACAGGATACAAAGGGAAATAGGGTTTCCTAAACCCATCGGTAAACAGAAACGTTGTGTTAATTAAAATGCTCGTGGATTAATTAAAATATTCTGGAATTCATTAATTAACCAAATAATCACATTAATTGATTACTTAATATCTGACTCCATGCAATCGTTTGGGATGGCTTTATGTGCATATACGCCAATAATAACATCTACCTCTAAAGCACAACCATATTAAAAGCATGCATCCAAGCATCAACATATCATTACACTTAATATTATATATATAGAAAGAGAGAGAGAAAGAGAGAGTCAGGCTAAAATACACTCGAGTGTACAGATCGCACGAATACAGTCAAGTGTGTTTGTATATCAAGACTATTTTTTGTAAAATGCAAACCATTGATCTTCACCTTCATACTACAACTAGGCTACATACAAATTTTGAGCTCATTTGGATGAGTGTAAGTCACTCATCCAAGGGAAACAAAATTGACACACAAAACTAATTTGAAATACATAATTTTTGCAGTCTTTATAACATGACCTATAAATGTCCAAATGTGCTCAAATTTTGCTTATGATCTATTCACAACATGTTTAAGAAGATCAACTGATTAGATTTTTGAAGAAAAAAAATATTACATCATGAAAAACTACTTGAGTGTATTCTGCTCTGAATACACTCGAGTGTATTCTAGCCTGACTATATATATAGTCAGGCTAGAATAAAGTTGAGTGTATTCGGAGCAAATAACACTCAAGAAGTTTTTCATGATGCAATATTTTTTTCAAAAATCTAATCCATTGATCTTCTTAAACATCTTGTGAATAGCTCATATACAAAATTCGAGCACATTTGGACATTTATAGGTCATTTTATAAAGACCGCAAAAATTATGCATTTAGAATTAGTTTCGCGCGTCAATTTTGTTGCGCTTGGATGAGTGACTTACACTCATTCAAATGGTATTAAATTTTATATCAAGCCTAGTTATAGTATGACAATGAAGATCAATGGTTTACATTTTGTAAAAAAATAGTTTTGATATGTAAACACACTTGAGTGTATTCGTGTGATCTGTACACTCAAGTGTATTCTAGCCTGACTATACACACATACATATATATATATATATATATATATATATATATATATATATATATATATATATATATATAGTCAGGCTAGAATACACTCGAGTGTACAGATCGCACGAATACACTCAAGTGTGTTTGCATATCAAGACTATTTTTTTATAAAATGTAAACTATTGATCTTCACTGTCATACTATAACTAGGTTACATACAAATTTTGATCCCATTTAGATGAGTGTAAGTCACTCATCCAAGCGCAACAAAATCGACGCGTGAAACTAATTCAAAATGCATAATTTTTGCGGTCTTTATAACATGACCTACAAATGTCCAAATGTGCTCAAATTTTGTATATGAGTTATTCACAAGATGTTTAAGAAGATCAATAGATTAGATTTTTGAAGAAAAAAATATTGCATAATAAAAAACTACTTGAGTGTATTCTGCTTCGAATACACTCGAGTGTATTCTAGCCAGACTCTCTATCTCTCTCTCTCTCTCTCTCTCTATATATATATATATATATATATATATATATATATATCCAGACTAGAATACACTAGAGTGTACATATCGCACAAATACACTCAAGTATGTTTGCATATCAAGACTATTTTTTGCAAAATATAAACCATTGATCTTCACCATCATACTATAACTAGGCTACATACAAATTTTGAGCCCATTTGGATGAGTGTAAGTCACTCATCCAAGGTCAATAAAATCGACGCACAAAACTAATTTAAAATGCATGAATTTTTTGGTCTTTATAACATGACCTATAAGTGTCCAAATGTGCTCAAATTTTGCATATGAGCGATTCACAAGATGTTTAAGAAGATCAATGGATTAGATTTTTAAAAAAAATATTGCATCATGAAAAACTACTTGAGTGTATTCTGCTCTAAATACACTCGAGTATATTCTAGCTTGACTCTCTCTCTCTCTATATATATATATATAGAGAGAGAGAGAGAGAGAGAGGTTAGGAAGTGTGTACCGGCCGGTACATGTAAGTTACATGTACCTACCATTAAAATGACATATGTGGAGCATGTTAATAAAATCCAACCATATGGATTGATTCAAAATTACATATTAATAAAATCCAACCATATGGATTGATTCAAAATTATATAGATTACATGTGCTTAAAAAATCATACCAATATCTTATATAAATCATGAGATATAGCAATATATCATTCAACGGTTTCCGCAATTTCTACGACTTACCTTTGATTAGACAACACACAAATTCTTTCATTAGATGATCTATGAGTATCAGATATTGGTGATTTTTGATACACATCTTATCTAAGTGGTATACACCACATCCATAAGGTTTGATAGCCCAATTTAATTTTATAATCATCATAAATGTAGGTAGGCACATGCAAGCCACATGTACTCGGGTACACAATTTTTTAGATATATATATATATACATATATACACACATATATACATACATATATAGACATATATATATAGAGAGAGAGTCAGGCTGGAATACACTCGAGTGTATCCAGAGCAGAATACACTCAAGTAGTTTTTCATGATGCAATATTTTTTTAAAATATAATCTATTGATCTTCTTAAACATCTTGTGAATAGATCATATATAAAATTGATCTCATTTGGAAATTTATAGGGCGTGTTATAAAGACCACAAAAATAATGCATTTCAAATTAGTTTTGTGCGTCGATTTTGTTGTCCTTGGATGAGTGATTTACACTCATCTAAATGGGCTCAAAATTTGTATGTAGTCTAGTTATAGTATGACAATGAAGATCACTAGTTTACACTTTACAAAGTTATAGTCTTGATATGCAAACACAACTAGAGTGTAGCGCAAGATCTGTACACTCGAGTTTATTCTAGCCTTACTATATATATATATATATATATATATAGGAAAGTGCGTGGAGGGGGCTCCATGCAATGTTTTTTGAAAATTTTCAAAATTGCAATGTGGTCCTTAGTTGTGCTTACAATTAATGTTCTCCTTAGTAAAGCCCATTCAGGTTCGCTGTAATATTTATAGATACTTTGTAATTTGGAAAGTACGTGGAGGGGGCTCCTTGCAATATTTTTGAGATTTTTCAAAATTGCAATTTGGTTCTTAGTTGTGCTTACAACTAATGTTCTCCTTAGTAAAGCTCATTCGGGTTTGATGTAATATTTGTAGATACTTCGTAACTTGAAAATTGATCCTTGACTGACAAGTAGTCCTGGTTCTGCTTAAAAAATGAGTCGGGCGACGGTGACGGCAGAGGGTGGTGATCGCTGGTGCCACCCCAGTCGTCATCGATGAAGAGGTGCTTGTCGAGGTTGTCGTTGGGCATGTAGTCGTATACGAGCGTGGGGTCACCCCGCCTGCGGCACCACCCACAGAGCGTGAGGGCACTATTTTGCGTTAATACCAATAAATTTTCTGTTTGTAAATATTTTAAAATATTTCGAATGAGGTAAATTTCACAGACAAATTTTAAAAATATTTTATTTATGCCCAAACCCGTGCAACGTACGGGTTTATGCCTAGTATATATATATAGTGTGTGTGAGTTGGTTTTTAATGTCGTGCGGTACTGTAGAAATACTACCCGTGACCATAAACGCGGTGGCATGACTTGTAATTACGGTAACTAATCGCCTCCCGCTTTTTACGACGAGATCATAGACTTGCCAGATTCTCGGTGACAAATGCAGCGCCGCAGATGAGGAGAATGGTCGTTTAAAGATGAAGCCACCAGTGAGATTATTTAGTCTAACTTACCCGGACGCCGTGCTTCACTTAATCACGTGGGAACTTCGCTGACTTGTAGCTGTTGGGCCGCATATTCACTAGTCCATTCCATCTGATCGCGTCGTCTCTAGTCAAGCAACCGTCTCGCGCCCACTCCTGACCAGCTCATGTGCCCAAGACTCCAGCCAGAGTAAGTGGTGTCAGCTATGGCAGAGGAAGCACCCCGGATGACGGGGACCAGCAGCACAGATAGTAGCTGCCGCGTGTGAGCCCGGTACACCGAATGGTCCATGGTTCATTGGTGCAGCATAACTCATCCGCAGTCTCTACCATGGAGATGCCATGGTTGGGCAAGATGAGACGTTAGGTCCTCCGGGCCCCTCTCAACCCTGACGGCGGCGCCACTCTTTTTCGTCGGTCGCCCATTCTTCCGACATAAACCATCCCTTCCCAGACTCCCCCAGCTCGGCGGGCGGCGACACTCTCCACTCCCTCCTACGGCTGGATCCCACCCAGTTGTGCATCTGTTAGACGTCAACAACGAGCAAGCAATGACATTGGTCTCATATTCCACGGTTTACATGACCTCAGTAACTTCCTCTACACCGACATGATCACTGCCTACCCAGAGGCATTTGATACCACCACTGCCCTCTGTCTGTTTGAGCACAGACTCCACAGGCAGGGGCGGATCTAGAGGGGCTATCGGGGCTTCCTCTACACCGCCATGATCACTGCCTATCCAGAGGCATTTGATACTGCCACTGCCCTCTGTCTGTTTGAGCACAGACTCCACAGGCAGGGGCGGATCTAGGGGGGCTTCAGCCCCCCCCCCCCCTCTCAAAATCTTAAATGTTAATTTTTACATATTTATGCATGTTTAGTATTATAAATATAGTATACATACGAGCTCTTTAGATATATGTCAAGGCAAAGTTATAGTTGGGTTGGTAGAAGTACATTGGTTCTAAACTAGAGATTCAGGTTCAAATCCCACTATAGGCATATTTTTTTTAACTCAGCCTCCCTCTACCACAACTAGTGCCATGTATAGCTAACTCAGCCCCCCCTTATGCAATTTTCTAGTTCCGCCACTGTCTACAGGGGAAGCCCCAAGTCCAAGGAGTACATTTACTCGTAGGTTCTCGTCTGATCCCAGATTTTGTAAGACAGTTCGGTGGCTACAATGTGGTGAAGATGGCGTTAGTGCATGGGTACTCCAAGTGTGGGGCAATCGGGATCACGAGGAGGTTGTTTGACGAGCTGATTGATAGGAACGTGGTTTTTTTGACCGTAATGGTTTTTTAAACGTGGTTTTCCGCCCACATGAGAGTGGGGTGATAGGGAACGCTATTTTCTTGTTTAAGGAAATGCCCAACAGGGACCCCCCCCCCCCTCATGGAATGCATGATGTGGTCCGAGATTGTACACAGAACAGATTCTTCTCAAAAGCCTCCACGCTAATTGATCTCCTACATGGATTAAAGCAGAGCTCCAAATGTGATGAGTCAAAAATTAAAAAGTCATGGCCAGATGAGTCAAGTTTTAGTAGACCATGTTGCATTGAGGGGTGGTATTGATTCAGAAAATTAAAGTTACGGTCATCTGGTAAAACTTAGCATTCATTGGATCTTGAACTGGACAGTAAGAATCAGTCAGTGTCTTGGTAAATTGAAAGAGTTTGAGACAGACAGATAGAATTAATTCATTTTGATAAATTGTGTTGGTACAACTTTATACAAGAATTGCAAGCAGGGCATATAAAGCAATTATATGGTATAAAAAGTAATAGCAGGATACAAAAAGTAACTATCCGAAAGTAGTACCATGACACAAAAAGTGTCTATCTGACACTGAAAGTAATACCTTAACACAAAAGTAATTGTATGGTACAAAAGTACCCATCCGACACTGACACCAGGACACAAAAGGTAACTATATGATATAAAATGTAACTATCCCACACCGAATGTAACACCAATACATAAAAGATAACTATATGGTACAAAAAAGTAATTGTTTACACAAATACTCTCCACATGTATTGTAGGACCCAACTAAGGAAAGATATAAGAGTCATTGGTGTGTTCACACTTTGTATTTTACTCTTACCTTTTTATAAAGATATTTAATTATACCGGTTGATCTGTTACTTTTTATATTTTAAAATTACTTTTTGTGCAGCATGTTTACTTTGTATACAACATACTTACTTTTCAACAAATTAAATAATGTTGTAGATACTATTGTGAAAGTATGTGAAGTAGTTTGGAAAAAGACAATTATAATAATCGTCTTTCTGTGTACCCTCGAGTCAAGTAGTTTGGTATTGATTAACTCTTTCTTGTTGACTCAAGGTCAATTAGGTCAATGTTGACTCACATCTAAATTGACTAAACTCGTGTTTTGATGATGACTAACCATTCCACATATTGGTGTCTAATGCCTCTTCTTGAGTGATTTCAGATTAGGTATAGACACACTCCAAATGCCCTAACTTGCGCATGTCAAATTGGAGAAAAGACAAGTCAAAGTCAATACAAGTGCACGTTTTTTTAATATGATATAAATCTATTAGAATCATGTTGTAAATCACTTATAAAGATTGTATGACTTGTAATTAAGCTTAGAAAAAATCAGGAGCACTTAGATCGAATGTTTAAGCACTCAAAAGCCATTTTTCAAAATTCACATCAGGCTGTTCATCGGTCGAGTTATGTGAGGTGCAAACTCGACCGATCCTGATTGGATCTTGAAAATGACTTTTGATCGGTCAAGTTTACACTACACAAAACTCGACCGATGGAGTACCAGACCAATTCGATTTTCATTGGTCGGTCGGTTTCCCCATGACAAACTCAACTGATGGTCTGAATATCGGCTTTGTCTTTTACTCTATCGGTCGAGTTACCCTTATAGAAACTCGACCGATTGCACTGTATGGAAAAGTGCAGAAAAGTGCTTCTAGCCGTTGTGGAGTTGCAACAAGTGAAAATATATCCGTTGCAAGCCACAAAATGGCTAGTTTTCATTCTCAAGTTCCCAAAGGCTAAGAGGCATCCCCAGCTATAAATAGGATCCCTTGGGCTTCATTCCAAGGTTGAGCATTCAATGCAAACTCTATGTGAGGTTCCTATTCTATAGTTGAGTGCTTCCTACAGCCTTCTCTCTCTCTCTCTAAGCTTAATCACTTGCTACATCCATTAGAGTGAGTAGAAAATCTGTAAGAGAGCTAGTCCTACATGTATATCTTGTGAGGCTCTTACTTCCACCACCTCCTCATCTCTCATTTCAATCATGAAGATGAAGGTTCTCTCTTTTAGCTAAGAGAGGTGAAGAAGAACAAGGGAAGGTGTCCCTTGGTGAAGATCAAGGCTGAAGACTTGGAGCTAGAGTGGGTAAGCCATTGGTGAAGGCAGAAGACTCCTTGCTCAAGTGGGTAAGTCCTTGGTGGAAGCTTCTCCGAGTGAAGGTGAAGTCAAAGGCGGAAGATCCAAGAGGAGTGGGTAATTCCTTGAAGGTTGAAGACTTGTGCAAGAGTAGGTAAGTCCTTGGAAGAAGGCGGAAGACTCTTGCAAAGTGGGTAAGTCCTTGGTAAGGTTGAAGACTCTTTGTATTGGATAGGTAAGTCTTTTGGTTGGTCATGTATTGTAAGTCTTATGAATGAATATAAGAATGCAATGGTTAGGAAATCCTAGAGGTTGACCTCTCTAGGTAAGTGGACTGACATACTACTAGTTTGAAGTGTGGAACCACTCTAAATAGCTTGTCTACTTGTATTTTCTCAATCTCTCTCATCCTTGCTATGCATGTTTTAGTTGCACTCAAATTTCCTATTTAGCAACCTTATCTTGTGATATATCTTGAAGGTTTAATGAATTTTGTTTAAGTGCATTCAGCTCTATTCACCCCCCCCTCTAGAACATCTAATCACCCATCTAGGATCCAACAATTGGTATCAGAGCGGGTCTTCTCCAAGCATACTTCAACAAGTAGGAGAAGATGGGTGACTACCAAGGAGGGAGATACTTGATCAGCCTACCAATCTTTGATAGGGAGTAATTTCTTCTATTGGAGAAAAAGGCTTCAATTCTACATCCAAGGATCAAGTCTTGAGATGTGGCAAATGGTGAACAGCCCATACATGAAACCAAAGACAAAGATTGAAGAATGGGATGAAGCTACCTTAAAGAAAGCAACCTTGAATGCTAGAGTCATGCACATCCTCTATGCCTCCATGACCCCCACCGAGTTCAACCGGATTTCTTCATGTGAAATAGCCTATGAGGTATGGAGAAAGCTATGCATCACTTATGAAGGGACAGATCAAGTGAAGGAAAGCAAAGTATGCATGCTCAAAGGGTTGCTTGAGAACTTCAAGATGGGAAAGGAGGAGAGGATAGCCAACATGTACTCAAGTCTCAACACCATTGTGAATGGTCTTGCGGTTCTAGGTCATCCTATGTCTAGTGGAGAGATTAACTCAAAGATCCTTAGAACTCTTCCCAAGAGGTGGGAACCCAAGGTGACTTCCATTGAAGAAGCAAGGTCTCTTAAGGATATTCCTATTGAAGAGCTCATTAGAAATCTACAAGCACATGAAGCCACACTTGACAAGAGGGAGGAAGTAGAAAGATAAGAGAAGAAAGAGCTAAAGAGAATGAAGAAGGCTAAAATGAAGGCTCAAATTCAAGCTATCATGGAACAAGTCTCTCCATCATCTCAAGTTGAAGAAGATTTCATATACTCCAAGGGTATATTCTACAAAGGTAAGTCATCCTCCATCCGGTGCTTCACATGTGGAAAGAAGGGTCACTACAAGAAAGATTGCCCACAAGGCAAAAAGACCCATCTTTACAAGAAGAAGGAGAAATGGCACTCAAGCTCAAGTGGCTCCTCCAACTCAAGCTCAAGTAAAGGATCAAGCTCAAGCTCTAGTGATGAAGGAGAATGTCATTTTGCTCTTATGGCATCAACAAGTAAGGACTCAATTGAGGTAAATCTAAACTCTTTAGATAAAGAATCTTTGATTGCTATTATTCATGATACTTGTGCCTCTCTTAAGTCTTCTAAAAGGAAAAGGAAAAAGTTTGCTAGAATTGTTGATAATTTGCATGTAGAACTAGATGATCTTGAACATGCTAATTCTTACTTGCTTGATGATAAAAATGATTGTCTTAGCCAACTAGACTCTCTTAAACTTGAAAATGCTAGTTTGCTTGATAAGATTAGATTTCTAGAAGCTCAACCTATCAAGTTCTTATGAAGAGAATACTTTAATTATTGATTCTCTCATGCATGATATTGATGTTCTTAAATCTAAAAACAAGAACAAAGTTTTCATTTTGTAAGAATTAGAAACAGAAAATGCCTCCTTGCTTGCTAAAATCATTGTGCATTGATCTTGTTCTAGTTCTACTAGTAGGAAGAATGATGTTGTTGCTATTCATATTGATAGACATTCTCATTTAACTAAAGTTTTTTACTTAGAAAATGGTCTTTTGCATGCTAGAGATAATATCAAAAATTTGTCTTCTGCTATTGCTTCTCTTAAGCATGATAATGACAGTTTGAGATCCTCTTTGCAAAGATTCTTAGTTGGTAAAAAGAGTCTTAATGACATCCTACACGATACTACTAAACAAATTGGTAGACATGGTCTAGGGTATGATAGTAGTCAAGGGAACAACAAAGATAAAGGACCTCCAATATTCCATAGAGAATCCTCTAGTTCCAAGACTATGGGCACATGCAACTATTGCAATGAAATTGGTCATTATTCTACTTGTTGTCCTTTCAGGAAAGCACCCAAGAGCGATAGGACTTGGGTTGCTAAACTAACCCTTTCGGACCCAAAAATATGATTGGGGACCATTTCATCTTTCTTCTTGTAGGTACTTGCAAATGGATTGACTTGAGCTATTGAATTACAAATTGACTTGTCAATCCACATGAAAGAAGAAAGGTGAGATGTGTATGAGGTGAAAATAAGTAGAAAAGCAATGGTAAGCACAAATGTAAAAGTTTTCTTACTTATAACCATTTCTAACTTATTTTTGTCAAGATGGTGTGCACTATACATATAGTTTTTGAGTCAAAAGTGGTATTTTGTGATTTTCTTCACACTCTTGCTCAAAAACTATTTCTAATGCTTCTATAGTGCATTACTAACTTGCTTAGACATGTTTATATATGGTTTGTATATTTATCATACCTTTAAATATGTTTTTTTATGATATATATGTGCTTTTTGACAACTCCTTTGTCGGTCGAGTTTGTCCTGATAGAAACTCGACCGATAGGCACCAATGGGTGTTGCCAATAGTTATCATCGGTCGAGTTGTCAATGCACAGAACTCGACCGATAACACTGTGCACAGAATATACTTTTGGCTTATTGAATGAGAATTTCCCTCTCAACTAGATTTTCTCAGCCAATAGCCTTATTCTTTGGCACTCTTTTGGTACCTTTATATATGCATATTGCCATGTTCTAAATTTCCTATCTTGCTTACAACTCTATCTCTCTAATTTCTCTAAATTGGTATATTTATATCTTGCAATTACTTGCTTTGAGTTGTTTTGAAGGTTTTGATGATGATCTCTTTGGATCTCTTGGTTGTGTTTAAAATTGCTTTCGTTGTACTCTAACTTGCTACATCTATCTAGGTATATATCTTGTGTTGATACAACCTTGAGGTTCTTAGTGGTAATCATCTTTTGATAATGATGCATATTTGTATGTGAGTTATATCCTTTCATGCTTATCTCTTTGTTTGGATATATCTCTACATCTACTCATAGCTTGCTTTATCTTGTGTATCTTTTGGTATCTCTTGCTATGATCCAAATCCTACTAGTAGTCCTAACTTGTGATATCATCTACTAATAGTTCATATACATGTAGTTCTAGCCTTGTTTATAATTGGCATCTTTGCTCATCTATATGGTATGCTTGCTCAAGTTTGTTCCTTGAATTGCATATCTACTATCTTGAGTTGCTTGCATAACATTGTGATGCAGGGTACATAGATCTACATTATATGTAGAAATTGGAATATTTTGGATTTTATGCAGATTTTGCTCCAATTTCAGTTTTTGGTGCAAGACTAGTATTTTTCATGCAGAAACAACCTTCTAAGTAAGACTCATTGCTTTGCGATGAGATCTGATGGTTTTTGGTCAAAATTCGCCATCTTGAGGGTGAAAAATATGTTTTATTATTTTTCTACAGCACTTTATCTTGCATTTTGGGTTGTTCAAGTATATGCTTTAACTTGCTTTTCTTTCTATGCTTGGAAAAGCCCCTGTCTGTACTCTTCTACTCTCCTTATATATATTTGTGTTATCCCCTTTCTCTTTAACAAGTATTGTTTCTTATTTCTTCATAACCCCACTTTTTGAAATGACGAAGGGGGAGAAAGGTATGTCTTCTTTTAAAAGAGGAAGAAGGCATGTCTTACATGAAGAAGAGAAATATGTTCATGTAAAGGGAGTAGGTAAAGGGGAGAAGACTTATATGTGTAGAACATATATGAGTAGAAGACATAGTTTCTATAAATGTTATGAAAGCTAACCATGCAGGAGAAATAGCATCAATTGAGGGGGAGTATGAGAACTCCATGCGCATCAATTGAGGGGGAGTATATGAGCTCAATCCTATTGAAACCCCTAAGATTCTCCAAAGGTATGATTTTACTTAAAAGCTTTCAATACATTTATGGAATGGTTTGTCATCTTCAAAAGAGGGAGAATGTTAACTCAAGGTCAATTAGGTCAATGTTGACTCACGTCTAAATTGACTAAACCTGTGTTTTGATGATGACTAACCGTTCCACATATTGGTGTCTAACGCCTCTACTTGAGTGATTTCAGATTAGGTATAGACACACTCCAAATGCCCTAACTTGCGCATCTCAAATTGGAGAAAAGACAAGTCAAAGTCAATACAAGTGCACGTTTTTGTAATATGATGTAAATCTATTAGAATCATGTTGTAAATCAGGAGCACATAAATCGAATGTTTAAGCACTCAAAAGCCATTTTCCAAAATTCACATCAGGTTGTTCATCATTCGAGTTCTGTGAGGTGCAAACTCAATCGATCCTGATTGGATCTTGAAAATGACTTTTGATCGATCGAGTTTACACTACACAGAACTCGACCGATAGAGTACCAGACCAATTCAATTTTCATTGGTCGGTCGAGTTTCCCCATGACAAACTCGACCGATGGTCTGAATATCGGCTTTGTCTTTTACTCTATCGGTCAAGTTACCCTTATAGAAACTCGATCGATTGCACTGTACGGAAAAGTGCAGAAAAGTGCTTCTAGCCGTTGTGGAGTTGCAACAAGTGAAAATATATTTGTTGCAAGCCACAAAACAGCTAGTTTTCATTCTCAAGGGTTCCCAAAGCCTAAGAGGCGTCCCCAGCTATAAATAGGACCCCTTGGGCTTCATTCCAAGGTTGAGCATTCAATGCAAACTCTATGTGAGGTTCCTATTCAATAGTTGAGTGCTTCCTACAGCCTTCTCTCTCTCTAAGCTTAATCACTTTCTAGAGTAAGTAGGAAATTTGTAAGAGAGCTAGTTCTACATGTATATCTTGTGAGGCTCTAACTTCCACCACCTCCCCATTTCTCATTTCAATCATGAAGATGAAGGTTCTCTCTCTTAGATAAGAGAGGTGAAGAAGAACAATGGAAGGCGTCCCTTGGTGAAGATCAAGGCTAAAGACTTGGAGCTAGAGTGGGTAAGCCATTGGTGAAGGCAGAAGACTCCTTGCTCAAGTGGGTAAGTCCTTGGTGGAAGCTTCTCCGAGTGAAGGTGAAGTCAAAGGCGGAAGATCCAAGAGGAGTGGGTAATTCCTTGAAGGTTGAAGACTTGTGTAAGAGTAGGTAAGTCCTTGGAAGAAGGCGGAAGACTCTTGCAAAGTGGGTAAGTCCTTGGTAAGGTTGAAGACTCTTTGTATTGGATAGGTAAGTCTTTTGGTTGGTCATGCATTGTAAGTCTTATGAATGAATATAAGAATGCAATGGTTAGGAAATCCTAGAGGTTGACCTCTCTAGATAAGTGGACTGACATACTTCTAGTTTGAAGTGTGGAACCACTTTAAATAGCTTGTCTACTTGTGTTTGCTCAATCTCTCTCATCCTTGCTATGCATGTTTTAGTTGCACTCAAATTTCCTATTTAGCAACCTTATCTTGTGATATATCTTGAAAATTTAATTAATTTTGTTTAAGTGCATTCAGCTCTATTCACCCCCCTCTAGAGCATCTAATCACCCATCTAGAATCCAACATTTCTTGCTATGGTCACCATTCAAATTACCATAATCAGAAAGCACACCCTGGTTTAACAAAAGAAAGACACGGCAGGATGTCGTACATTCGTTCAATACCACCCTACACATAACTACATAAGTAACCTCATCTTGTAGTACCCTGCTCCATTACAACAACTGGCAGTGGAATTCCAACAAATACAATAATGACACCTCAAGTTCCAAACCCATGCACCATCCTTGGATTCATTGGAGTGTTAGGACGTAGTTGATAAAAAAGTCACATCCATGGGGGCTGTCCACAATTCTTCTGCCTACTCCATGAGGCATCCATCGATTTATGGCTTACTAGCTTCCTTAGAATATTGCTTCTAGATCACTGGATCTCCACCGGCACTGGAAAGTGCTTTTACCGAAGGCGTGACCATCAAAGCCCAACACTGTGACTTATCATTAAAGCATAACATGTGTCCTGCAATTCTTGTTTGACTCGTTAATGGATAGGGTACTACTGTCGGTGGTATTCCTTAGCCACGTGATGGTATTCTAGAACATTGACAATAGTATGAGCGCCATATTGACTTTGAGTGTCTCCACGGCCCCTTGGGCCGTGTTGAAGTAGTACCCCATAACCTGGAAAATGTACCTTCTAACGATATTGTGTGAACATCCGTACATACAGTCTCACCATGATTGCGACCCACGTCAGTTGCAGTTGTCCTGGAACTAATACCTGACCTTCGTAGTCGCCCTTTGTATCACATCGGCTCCGGCTCCACCCCTCCTCTATGGGCATGTTGACGACGAAGATGAAGGGAGTTGCAGGAAGCACTGCGCATCAAATGGAAGGGTGGTTGGTGTTTCTGGTCGCCAGCCTCAACTTGGTTGTGCAGGCTCAAGTTTTTAGAGGGAGGATCACTTTATCGCAGAGGATAGGCGTTAAAGGGCTCAATGACTCCTTCGAGGTTCCAGAAACAAGATTACGTGGGCGTTGGACCGTTGGTATCGGAGGAGCAAAAACCCACTGCGGAGGCCCAGATTGTGGCTCCTGGGAAGTTAAGGACGGCCAATGAGCCTATCATGTATGTTGGCCTTGTTGTACGCACACATGGCGTCCTCCGTCGTGTTGAAAGTGTAGAGCCACAGTAGGGAACAACTACATACAGTTGTGGGAGAGGGGAGTCTAGGCGCTAGTTTTGGATTTATTTGCAACAGTTGCCACTGCTTTTGAGAAGATAGGAGTATCGAACCTATAATTACAAAGTGTGCCAACGTGTCTTCAAACACGGGTAGCCAACTAAAGTACTCGCGCTGGCAATGAATAAATCATATATATATATATATATATATATATATATATATATATAGAGAGAGAGAGAGAGAGAGTCAGCCTAGAATACACTCTGAGTGTACAGATCGCACATATACACTCAAGTGTGTTTGCATATCAAGACTATTTTATGCAAGATGTAAACCATTGATCTTCATTGTCATACTATAATTAGACTACATACAAATTTTGAGCAACGTAACATGAAGAAACATTTAATCAGGTCAAGCGATACTTATATGGATTTGATAAAAGATTCAGAGAAACAACCAATAGTTGATTTTCAGCTCTTTTTACTCATACGACAAAATTTGAAACGTAAATGCAAAAGTAGCCTTCGTATATTTTTGCATTACTGAACCCAAATTAAAAGGAGTTGACTGCGACTGTCATTTCTACTTTATTAATATTATGACTCGTTGCTATTCAATTGCAATCCGCAATATGTTCCAAAGCAGTAGATCACAACGCACTATGCGGAAACAAGAAGTTTCCCAAGTATCGCTTCGCAATAAACATGGCTTCCATCCAGCAGGAAGGCCTCGATAAATGCTACTTAAATGGAAAAGTCGCAATTGCCTGATTTAGACGCAGCGGCAGCTAGGTTAAAAGAATTATGCAAACGTGACAATAGGCACACGGGAGCAGCAGCTGGACAAAGAGGGGCTGCGCGGAATATTTTCCATCTGGAAACAAGTTCTATTTACGTCAAGAGAAGAAAAAAAATTGGGAACTCAGGTTCTGGACTAAGGTTGAATAGACCGGACTAATTTTAATTGGGAGCCAGACTTCCCTTGTTATCCAAGCCACTTACACGAGGCCAATCTAAAGTATATGTTGTTCAAAATATCACATCTCATCAAAGAACCACGTCAAATTTAGCCTTTGTAATAATAGTCGAATACTCAAGGTGGACAGCAGTAAGGATCGTACATCAATATATTTATGGAAAACAATGAATAACACGAACCCTTAGTAGCATCTCAAAGGAATATAATAACTACATATCATGTGTAGTACTACCTACAAGAGCACGTCCCTCAAACGGGCAAAATATTTAAAGTACAAGATCTGAAATACAATCTTAGATTTACTGGATCACATTGAAAGCAAAGACTTTTCCTTCACTTTGTGAAAACATGCCCTGACCGGGATTTGCGTATCAAACTCATCAGTCAGACACCTAATCAGATTCCATCTGTCAGCAAAATAAAGAAGAGTTGTTGTAATTCAGACAGCTGGAAAACCTAGAAGGAGACGTGGCAAATACCCTTTTAAAGCGGCGTTAACGGATGGTAAGATCTAAGCTTTAAGTGCCGCTTTGTGGATCATAGTTTCCTTGTGGATTTGATGGCAACTCTTTTCAACGAGATCCAGCAGCTTCTCTAAGTTCGTAGCCCAGGAGTTCAGGATGTCATTACTATCCTTCGGGGCCTGGAAGCATACAATACCATTTGGCCTATCTATCTTAGCTATCAAGGATTTGGAGACGACCATATCAGAGAGGTACTTCTCTGTTTCCTGAGAAAGATTTAAGCAAATATCGGAATTACCAAATATGTTATAGTAATTGATACAACAGCAGGCATTTGAAATGTAATTAAAGAAAAAATGAGGTAAATGACAAGCATGAAATACAACAAAGGGAAAGATGTAAGCTACGGACTCAGAAAACCTTTGTTAGCTGCTGGTGTTTAAAAAAAGAGCATTTTCTTTAAAAAAATGACGGTTGACACAGAGGCTAGCTTGTGAGAGTATTACTGGTAATGCTGGAAGAGAACACGCCATCCAGATAGAGTAGAGAGAGAGTGATAATCACTCCAGCCGACTTGGACATTATTTGAAATAAAAATCTCTTCGATACCACTGTACTTGTTCCTGCTATATTCAGCATCCTACAAGCAGTTAGCTACCTACCTTGTGTTACTGCATTAGAAATTTAGAATCCACATGCGATGGCATCCAAACAAAGCCCATTCCACCTGATTAAGATGATATATAAAACTGAACAAGTACAAAAATCATGTACCCCCTGGATAGAAATCCATAGTCAAGTCAACCAATCGAAGGTCATGTGTCTCCCTCACCCCAAGTTTAGAGTGTTGGCACTAATATACCAAGCTGTTAAAGACTCTCTTCCTCTCTAATTCTTTAGACGCTACCTTATCTGATTGTGATGATACTGCATACAATCCACCTGCATTTTGAAACACAGCTTCAAAACGAGGCCCTACTCCACCCGGACAACTGTGATGATACGGAGACCTGAACAAGAGTACAAAAATTGTGCATCCCCATGCAAATTGTACTTGAGATTACTATTACATATGTTGTGTCGTCTTGGGCCCTTGAGTTAGCCCATTTTAGGTCCTGTATACTCCCTCACCTAAATCCAGGGTGTTGGCATTAATATAACAAGCCATTGTCGGTCCTGTATATTATTCACTAAATCCAGGGTGTTGGCATTAATATAACAAGCCATTATAGAGACTCGTACCTTCTCTGATGGTGTCACAAGCACATTGATTCAGGCACTCTATATCTCCAGCTGTGTGGATAAAATGTTAGAAGTACAACCTCCAGTACCATCAGTTTCTCCTGTAGCATCAGGTCAGCCACAGCAGTGAAGACCATTGTAAAGAGAGACTAGAGGGGAACGCAAACTCTGACTCCATCAGCAATTGACTGTGGAATCGTCTCTAGGCCGCCAACTGCTCCTACATGCCTGGTCGTTGAGATCCAGCAGCATCCTTAGATGCCATCAAGTTTACTCTTCCTGTTTTAACTGTCCCTGAATTTGACACGCCAAGGACGATGCTCCTCCCCTCTTGACATATCACTGGGTTGAGTAGTCCATCCAGGTTTTAGCACATGGTCACGGCCATAACGGAACTGTGGGTTAGCGACCCTTCTACCATGTATCTCCAGCAACCAGAGTTAGCATTGAGTCAGCCTTGTTCAGTTATCCAAATCAAGGAGTTGCTTTCACTTGCTATGGCTTCCCCTACATGTCGATAGGAGTAAATGCAGGTTGAAGTGTCATATACTGAGTGGCTTTTCTGGATTTCTTTTGAGACCCATTAAGCCCAGAACTGAACTGAATGGAAAGTATGATCTACGTAGCTGACCCCATGGTTGGGGTTAGAGGCTTACGTGATGTTGATTGACGGCTTGTCTGGGGTAGTTCCATTCTAAAGTCACCTCTTTAGTCTGTGTCTGGTCTATGTGAAGTATGTTTAAGACTTTATAAGTGTCACCGCATCTCATCCTGTTGTTTTAGTTAAAAGCAGTTGTGTTCACATCGACCCAATTATTGGGCCAATCTTATCCCACCATCCCGATTAATTAAAAAATGGATGTCATTGTCCTTGTGCGGCATCTGTTGTCATTCAATCCTCTCAAGTTTTTATTGTATGTTAATCTAGTTCACTCGATAACCTGCAAGTCCAGTTTATTTAAAACCGCATTCTACAAAGAGGGGTAAGAAAAAGGAGAGATATCAGATGTGAGAGAACAACGGGTTTTTCTATAGAGGTCTTTAAAGACGTATAACATCTTCTATAGAGTTTTGTGGTGACGTGAAACATGTTCTTCTGCAAGGTGTGGTGATGATGTAGAACATGTTTTCTGCAAAGTCTGGCAATGATGAGAACATGTTCTTCTGCAAAATCTAGAGATGACATGGAATATGTTCTTCTATTACAAAGAGAATAAGTATCATGTCAAGTTCAATTGCAATGTGTTGCACCCAGAAGGTTATGACACACCCCCTATGCTCGTCAAGCGTATTGAAGGGCTCTGGGAGAAGCTGAGAGGGTTGCATGAGAAACAAACAGATTATGGGATCTATTTATGAATCCAGAGTGAGTAGTGGCAATCTTGCATGCGAAACAAACAGATTATGGCATCTATTTATGAATCCAGTGTGAGTAGTGGCAATAGTGTGCGCATTGATGACTTGGGAGGAAATGTTGGCAGTATATGGTCATATAAAAAGGAGCTTAGAACCCTATAGAATCTTTTTTCATGCAAGGAGGGTGAGCACAGATGTTGCTGAGTCAGGGATCCAAAAGCAACATCGAACATTATTAAGTGAAAAGACATTCTCAGACCCAAAGAACAAGGCCGAGAAAGTTGTAGGGAAATTAGACTTTGTGAACCAAGTGGGTGGGTCTAGCAGGTACAGGCCAAAATATTCTGCTTTAAAGTGTGCCTTCAGGCTTCAGAGCTTTGTTGGATAGATGCTAGTCCAAAAATCATGTCGTAAGTAAAGACATTTTCTCAATCTTTTTTTGGATGGTGGGGAGTTTCACCCCTATCCAAGGTAATCAGGAGAGATGAAACAGTCATTTACATACGCAAAGCGTCTTTAATCCCTTCTCATAGTGCCACAACGGGATTCATTGAGATTCAATCCCGCAACTTTGCTTCACAAGCAGCACTGCAGCAGGCTTGACAGTTGAGCTAGCTAGCAAGTGCACATTTTCTCAATCCAGAACAACATGATTGAAGATGTACATAAACTAGACCTGGTAAAAAGGGAGGGTGGGCTGTTTGGATGGGTTTAGTGTGTCATGATCATCATCATTATCTAAGCCTCAATCTCAACTACGTCAGGTCAGCAACATGGATCCTTCTTTTTCAATCAGCTCTGTTATGAGTCATACTTTGATCAAGATGTAAGATTCAAAATCTCTCTTTATATGCTCTTCCCAAGTTCATTTAGGTATGCCTCAGCTTCCTTTAGTTGTGCTTGACTCAATAACCTTGCCTCGAATAGGTGCATATGTCAGTCTGCGTTGCACATGTCCATACCATCTTAGACGGCCTTCAAGCAGCGTGTCCTCAATGCTCACCCCCCAACTTTATTTCTGATATAGTCATTCCTCAAACGATCTTTTCTCGTCTTCTCGTACATCCATTTCAGCATACGCGTTTCGGCCACATTCATCTTATTGAGACCTTATTTCTTAAGGCGCAACATTCACTCCCATATAGCATGGTTGGCCGTATAGATGTTCTGTAAACTTCTTTTTAATCCGAGAGGGGTCTTCTGGTCACATAATATTCCAATTGCACTCCTCCACTACAACCATCCTACTATGATCCTAAACATCATCTTGAACCTCACCCTCCATTTCAATAATAGAGCCAAGTAAAGAAACTTATCAAATATTGGCACATCCATTTCATCCAACTTGACCCCACCATTCACAATTCTAGGTTGGCTAAATTTGCAATGCATATTCAGTTTTGCTTCTACTGATCATAAATCCTTTAGATTCCAATGTATTTCTCCAAAGTTCAACTTAATCATTCATTTTTTCTTTTCTTTCATCAATCAACACAGTATCATCAACAAATGTATCCCTTGAACATGCTTTGTCAACTCATCCATAACAAGAACAAATAGATGGGGGTTGAGTGTTGGCCCTTGATGTACCCCAACGGTGATAGGAAAAGTTTGCGTCTCTACTCTTGAAGTCCTAACACTTACAGTTGAGCCATGATACATGTCTTTGATTAGGTCAATGTTATGGATAGGCACACCCTTTTTACACAAAACCCTCCATAGCACTTCCCAGGGTACTCGAGCATAGACCTTTCCAGATCAATAAACACCATATGAAGATCTCTTTTGTTTTCTTTGCACTTCTCCATAAACCTCCTTATCCGAAAAATAGCATCAGTTGTTGATCTTTCCCTCGTAAAACCAAATTGGTAGTTTGATACCTGTGTAATCAATCTTAGCCTTTGCTCAATAATCCTCTCTCAAAGCTTCATAGTGTGACTCATCAACTTGATACATATATAGTGTGCGGGCCAAAATTATATTGTCTAAAACAGCTGAAAGAATTGCAAACACATACCTAGCATAACGAGCCATCGGTACCGATTAAGCTACTTCTCATTCAAGAAAAAATGGTATGTGTATTCATTCAAGTTTACAACATCTAAAAAAGTGACATTTGAATCAATCTTTAACTCTTTCACCACGAAATTTTTAATCGTGTACGTAGAATAGAAGAGATTATCCAAGTTGTGCCTTTCAATCGCCTACAAATGGACATTTACAGATTGGAGCAAAGTGTAGAAGCCACTTGTCAAGCACAATGTGGACACTAATCTATTGTGATGGTTATGTTCTCCTTGACCTTGAGGATGGTAGGGATGATGCTTTGCTTAAAGAGCATGTGTGTTTTCCTCACTTGGCATTGGAAAAACCAAAATGGAGGAAGTCTAATGGCTTTTCCCTTCATACACGTATTATTAATAAGGCATTGGAGAACGTCTTCCACTAACTTCCACTAACGTCTTCCACTAGTAGAGATTCTTAGAAGAAACACATCCCATTGGGGCGGGATGCTTTTATCAACATGTTATGGACTCTCTTTTAGCTTCATGTTTGCTTAACATGTGTCCTCTATTCAATAATTAATAAAAACCAGTCTCAGAGTGTTAGAATGACAGGATAAGTTTTATTCTGTCAGTTATTCTATATTTTCGCTGCATACAGTATTCATTAACTGTATGGAGGACCTCATATGTAATTTTCCCTTATTGTTGTTTAATATAACAAGGGAGTCATTTCATGTTGGGGTTGGTGCGTTTGTAACACAGGGTATTCAAGAAAGATAATATCGTGTTAATTCTAGAATACTTGGATATCTCAAAGAAAACAATTTTGCTATTACAATCTATTGTGAATTTTCCGATGAAATTAGAAAGCAAGATTTTTTGCCCAATGCATTATTCATAGGCATGCCCATCAAAAAACATCATGTCCACAGGCTATAAAACAATATCAAGTTGTTGAAGGGAACATCAAGCACCTCACAGGAAGTCAGGAACCATTCATGCGTCCCTTCTATTTGTAAGGTCCAAATTGTATTCCAGGGGAGATTTATGTGAAACATTTTATCACAAATAGTTGGTAGAAACAATCACTCTTTCCCAACAAAATCCATTAATATGTATGATTTTATTTTATAAAAGAAATGGTCAGCTCCCCCTCAAGGCGTTTGGATGTGTACTCTTTTCCAGACTGGAAACTGATTACTTATACTTAATGATTAATTCATCAACTGTTGTGCCAAGGATATAATATTACTCAAAATGACTAGAGGCACCAATATCCTTCCCTTTGACAGTTTTGTTTCAACTTGTGACTTTCTTTGACGATATGACTTGCCTAAATTACTGTGTCAGTTCACATCACACTTCAAAGCCTTCAAATACTTAATCGTTATAAATCATCCTTAAATCTTGAATCCCACGTCTTACCCACATTTAAAATTCCACCATTTGTTAATCGCCTACCTCATATATAAGTCTATGGACCTTGCTCAACCATTTAAATTCGTTAAACAACCACCCAAAAGGTATAGCGAGTTGGGTGGGGCTGAAATCATGGTTTCACAAAAAAACGCCCCAAGGCGAGGCTATCCTATTTGCGCCTTGACACTTTGTCCTTGGTGTCTGAGGCTTAGTTGAGGCCCCGCAAGCCTCAGTTTTGGATGATAATGCCTTGTGGTATGACTAACTAATCTGCTTATACGGTTATTACAACACTTTTTTCACAAGTTTTCAATTCCAAAATGTCAATAACTATAGTTATCATATATCAAAAGTTTTCATAACATTGCTTTCATCTCTTCACTAAAACCTATGAAGCGTACAGGAGAAGTTCAAAATAAGGAATATAGCAGGAGGGGCGTATTATTAACATATTCAAAAACCGTGTATATGCAGAATCTGAGCAATAATTGTGATCATGTACTTAGGTATATGGACACAGTCGCAGCAATATAAGTTAAGTTGTTGCCTTTTTGGTATTTCACCTAATTACTTTCATATAATGCAGTGCTTTGAGAAGTATGTCATCAATTTAGGAAGAAATAATGAAAGAGTACACGTTAAAGTCATAAACTATTTAAGAAAAGACTAACCTCTAAATTTAGACACAATAGATCCGCAAGCCTCTTCAAAGTGATTCTTGAGTAATATTTGGAAACCACTAAGATATTCTGCAAGCAGTGGAAATTGGATGCTGTAGACAACTATATAAATAAAGTTTGATAGAACTCGGGTTAGGAAAATTACATGTTCAATAATCCTCAGACGCAAATCTTCAGCTGCTTTATCGCCCAGAGAGCCTCCCATCATATTTTTTTCATTCTCAAACTCATTTTTATAAAAATCCCAAAGAGTTGTCCATTGGATAACCTCCATTGTAACTAATTGTTTTAGAAGAGTACTGAAAGAGCAAACCATCCAAAAAAAAGTCAACAAGTGTGTGCGTTCTCGTTGTGTAAGATAACCTAAAATATATTTTATCGATCGTGATCCATTACAGCAACTAAGAATACTTGTTACAGGCTACAGAAAAATGTACCGGAAACTCGGGATTTCAGAGAGATTCTTGTCATCCAATGTAGCATTGAGGAGGCTTGATTGCATTGGGTCGTGTGGTGATAACACTAGATACCAGCAAATTTTTCGAAGAATCTATAATAAAAGACTATGATCAATAATAAACTGGAGAAAGTAGGATTCACAACTGAGAAAAAGGAAATTATATCAAACAGCAAGGTAGCAAGTGTACCGGAGTCCATTTTGTAGAGTCTTCTTTAATAGCTGGAATTTCATATATTGATTTATAACTGCGGCATATCTCTAGATAATCATTGTGATGAGAGTGGTACCTAAACCAGCAAATAGTCAAATACACAAGGCTTAGGAGGAAAAACAAGATAGGCTGGAGATAGAAAGAGGGGTACCCTCACTTGGGAACCATGCATTGACATAAAAGCTAAACAACCAGTTTATATACATTAAATATGTCAAGAAAAACCCATGGCTGCTATTTGTATAGGGCTTGGATTTCACATCAAGTACTACAATCACTTTGAGATTATAACTGTTTTTCGATCATTGCAAAAAAAGTCAACAGCATGTATGTAATCATCCTACTAATTAACTACAGATGTCTATCCCTAGGCGTATTTCATTTGCATCATCTCGTCTGGTCAAATGATTGGGTTGGGGAGCAAAACTGAAATACAAACTAATAAACCAACTTCACATGTCACTTCTACATTCTTTTTGTCACTATTGTTAAACAAATATAAAGCAAGTTACATGATTTACTATATGAAGAAAAACAACTGTCAACTCGTGCATTGATTAAAGCCTAGGCCTCAGTACTCCCCAAAGAAAAGCTAGGCCTCCACAATCAGAGTTCCAGGCGCCGCCTAAATTTGAACTAGGTCTCTAAGCACACTTTTTTCATATCTTTATTTTATATACAAAATATGTTCTTACTAATGCATAGGCATTGAGGTCAACAGAACCATTAGAAGGGAGAACTGACACTACTATGACCACTAGAATCCCTGGAAACAAGATACTTAACATGGATACCTACCGATCAGCCATTTGATCATGGCATGGGCAGCAAGGACTGTTATTGCATTAAAAACCCCAAGCAACAACCTCTAACCTGGACAACCTCTCATAAACACAAAGAGAATAGATGAAACTGCGGAAAAATGGAGCATAAAGGAGAAAAATGAAGAAAAGTAGTCGCAACCGTAACATCACTAAAAGCATATGACCTATACGTACTGCCGAACTATAGCTTCTATAACATGGAAGATGGACTGGACATGACAACAGAGACAAACTCTCATGCTTTTTACTCCAAAGGAGATCAACGTCAGTATTTCACTAGGAAAAGAGTGAATATACATGAAGGAAATACATCAAAAGTGAAGAAAAATCTATCAGTCACCTCCGGCGCATAAACTTGTATCCCTCTTGAATGCACCAGTCCGAAAAAAAAGTATCAAAACTTGTTGTCCTACAAATAAAGCGCAACGTACAAAACAACCCAGATACAATATCTCTCATTCCATATTGACCAGACCATAGTAACCCAGAAGCATCATTGTCAAGGATGTAGTATCACATATTCAAACATCACATGTACAATTAGCCCCCACAACACCCCTACATCCCGTAAATTTAGTAGTCTCAACAAGCAGAGTCATAGGATAAAGCTCTCCAGAGTGTTAGATGATCCCACATGCCCATAAGCTACATGCTTTCAAGGAAACAGGTCACAAAGATATAGAATTGATTCCCCCATTGACAATTTGATGGAGGGCATCCACATTTGTCGACATCTTGCTGAACTTTCACCATAAAAAATGACTTCCAGGGTCCTTCCTAGGCCCAGGGTGGAGGTCTGATTAACGCACCTAGGTCCATGATGGTCTGAGCAAATACCAAGGTCCTCTTCGAAAGGGTCAGATTGAGTTAATATAGGTCTATCTAGATCGACATTTTGGGCCAAATTCAGACTCATTTGGCCGAATATTGGTCAGATTTGAGGAAAGTTGGGTGAGATAAAGATTTTGGTTATATTAGGTATGATTGGGTGAATTTAGGTTCAATTTTGAGTTCAGAGAAAACCAGTATATAGACTTATAAAACTTATTTTGATATATAAACACACACACCAGACACTACCTATCTAGTGTGTGTGTGTGTGTGTGTGTGTGTGTGTGTGTGAATTTAAAGAAGAAGACATCTGGCCCATCTGAGGCACTCGATTCTTGGAGCCCCTACCTAGTCACCTAGACAATTGCGATAATACAAACAAAGAAGTAAACATTGGTGAGAAAATAAGGTTTGAGCGTCCTGCCAAGAAGAACCCTTAACCCAACAACAAAGCTAATTCTTGGAGCTATACACTATCAAATTGAGCCCCATTTATATTGGTTTAGGCGCTAAGGAACTTAACTTCAACCACATATGCATTGTCTTATCAATGACAATGTAATGCATGGTTATAACCTCCCTTGCATCTTGATCAATGTTGTCAGAATTAGACACCATAGTTGTCAAAGCGTCTGGGTGATGGGCTGGCCAGGTGGGGCCTAGGCGCTACCCTATTTTTTATTTTCTGCATTTGTATATATACAATATATATACCATATACAAGGTATTTTATTGCCGATCCCAACAAAATTGGGATTGAGGCTTAGATGATGATGATGATGAAGGTATTTTGTGTATATTTAATTCTCTACACCATGGAACGCAACTTCGGCGAATTTTGGCGAAACTTCGAGCTTTGGCAGTAGGCGAAGTCAAAGCTCCAATACTTCGCCGAAGTTGGATTTTTGCTGTACAAAATGGTCTCAGTTTCGCCGAAGTCAGCGAAGCTTCGTCGAAGTGGCCGAAGTTGGGCCGACTTTTGGACGGTCCAGCCCACTTAACACAAAAGCCTCAAATTGGTTATTATAAGTGGATGACTTGAACGAAGGAGCCTCACTCTTGCTCTATTCAACTCTTGGACGAGTTGCTGCTGCTGGAGAGAGCTGCTTTGCTCCTGTTTGAGAAGGTAAGTCCCAAATCTCCTCATTTTTCTTTTTTTTTCATTTTTAAATAAAAACAACTACTGCTAACTCTTAAATACTCCATTTTCTCTACTACTTTCCCCTATATATATACATAATATGTACATCTAATGATCCGAAATTACTATTTTTACATGCAAAAATTGTTAATTAGTAATATTTAGGTAAATATAGCGTAGATCTTACCTTAATCTACTAAGATCTAGCCTAAATCTAACTACATCTAGCTTAGATCTACTTAGATCTAGCATAGATTTAGCTAAGATTTACTTAGATCTTGTATTATTACAACATAATATCATAACACAAACATTAAAAATAATGTTTTTATAAATTTCGTTTTACATAAATATTATATACTTTTATTTTGCATTAATTAGATTTAGAGTTAGAAAATTCGTAATATTGTATTACAGTTACTTAATGAGTAATTTGCTGACTTATGCTACAATATTTGCAACATATTTAATAATTTCAGTAAATATTAAAATCATTAATCAATTTTCAGATATAAATAAATTATGATTTTCAAATTTCAACCTAGATTATTCACTAGTTAGTTAGTTAACTTAGTTCGTTAGCTACTTAGCTAGTTAATCCCACTTAATAACTCGCCCTACTACCAATTTGCAATATATTTAATAATTTCAGGAATTATTAGTAATTATTTATTACTTAATTATAAATTTTCAATTCTAAAAATGTATGATTTTCTACCAAGTTAGTAGTAATCAGTTAGTTAACTTAGACCCACACTCCCACTTATTTGCCAAATATCGAATAATGAGATTGCCCAGATCAGATAAGAAAACTTGTTTCCAAGCAACTCAATCAAAAAGACCTAAAACACAAGCAAGACAAGATTAGAGATGCAAGGTTCAAAGAGCTGATGTTCGGTGCATCGATGCCACGAAATGTAGTTGAATTAGAAGATGATGATGATGATGATGCAATGAGACATGCACTGAAAAGATCGAGAATGGAGGAGGCCATCAGACAAGAAGAAGATAGACAATTTTATGAAACCCGACGTGGTTTTGGCCCATCTGATTTCAATGTTGGTGGTGGCAGTGGAATTCGTCCAACAAATGTTGTCAATTTAGAAAGCACAGAATTGTAGGGTTTTGAGGACCAGCAGCATGAGGTATACTTCTTCTGCACCAGGGTTTCGTAAACAAAGTCATAGGCAGAAAACTTTGTCAAGTATGTGGAAGAATGCAAAAGATGTTGTAGGAAAGGTGATAGGAAAATTTATATTTGCTAGTGGTATTGCTCACAATGTGGCACAGGGACCTTAAATGCAACATATGGTAGATGTTGTCGCTAAACATGGACGATGAGTCAAATCACCAACTGCACATAACTTAATGAACAAATATCTTCCGCAGGAGAAACTTCAGCTAGAGCAGTAGATTGAGGAGATGAAACAAAAAAGTGGTCAATTTTTGGGTTGACACTCATGTGTGATGGCTGGACAAGTGGTACCAAGACACAGATTATCAACTTCATGGCATATTGTGACGGTGATACATTTTTCATAAAATCAGTTGATGCATCTCGCCACATCAAAGACCACAGGTACCTTGCAAAATTGATTAAAGGTGCGATAAAATATGTTGGAAAAGAGAATGTGTTACAAATTTGCACTGACAATGGGCCAAATTTCAAAAAAGTTGGAAAAATAGTTGAAGTGTCTTCAAAATACAACTTATTTTGGACGCCATTTGCTGCATACTGCATTGATATAATTTTGAAAGATTCAGGAAAATTATATCTTTTTACATATGTAATGCCTAGGACAACAAGAATTACGAAATTTATACATAATCGCTCTTGCCTACTTGCAATGATGTGAAGCCAAGAGTATTGTGGAGGAGACATAGTAAGACCGGGCATTACAAGATTTGAAAGCAACTATATCGCTTTGCAAAGCTTAAAGCAAAGACAACAAAGTTTAAAAAGGATTTTTTTCTGGAGAGTGGGCCAAACACCCTGATAGTAAATCTGACAGAGCCAAAGAAGTGGTGAAAATTTTGAATGATGACTACTGCTAGACTAGAGTAACCAAGTTTGTAAAGATAATGGATCCCATAGTACATGTCTTGCGCATGGTGGATGGTGATAAGAATGTCACCATGCCCTACATCTATGAGGCAATGCGCCTTATGAGATATAAAGTTGAAGAAGCTGCAACTAATGCCAAGGCACAATTCCTAAAAGTTGTGGATGAACGATGAGATGGTATGCTTCTACACCCATTGCATAAAGTAGATAAGGATGTGTCATTGCATTTGGGTATTAGTGTTTGTTCATCATCTAATATTTTCTAACTTTTGTGTCCTTATATGTGCAGCTTATTTTTTAAACCCAAGGTTTCAATACAAAAATGACATTGGGAGAAGAGGAGACTTGGTAATGGGTCTCCAAGAAGTGATAGATAAGCTCTTTGATAACAAAGATGACGCTATTCGAGTTGTTGCACAAGTATGGATAGTACATAATTCTTTATTACAAATTATTATAAAATGTTAATCTAATTCTCTCACTGTCCAACTACAACCAATCACAAGATAAAACCATTCAGAGAAGCATCTAGTCAGTTTGGGCTACCAGCGGCTATCTATTCAAGGGAAAAACTTTCTCCTGGTAAATAATTACATGATTGGTTAATTTTGATATCATAATAATGAATGGTTGACTTGTCCACTGATTGATCATTGAACATTCTTTATTTTTTACAGCTGATTGGTGGATGAATTATGGTTGTGAATGTGAGGAATTGAGATCAGTAGCAGTAAGAGTTTTGTCCCAAACACCAGCAGCAGGTGGATGTGAAAGAAATTGGTCAACCTTCAACTTGATTCACACAAAAAGGAATAGGTTGTCTGCATCACGCCTTCATGACTTGGTGTTTGTACACTATAATATGAAGTTGAAGCAGAGACACACACAAGAATCATTGAGGAACCCAACAAGCAATGTTGAGATTGATCCTCTTGATTGGGCGTATGTCTACACTGACAGGGGTGACGATGAAGACATGTTACAAGCACGGTTGAACAACATTAATGAACCTCTACTTGATGAAGGGCGTCCAGGTGGGGGCCTAATGCCACAATTGCAGGGCCAATGGGGGTTGATGTAGATGAATATCAACAAAGTGAGGGAGCTTAAGCATATCAGACTACTCTTGGAGTGGAAGAACACATTACACGTATTGATAAAGATGATTTTTGGCAGGGTCTACCAGAGGATGAACCAGATGCCTCATCAAGTTCCACCACTCCAGAGCCCTCAAGTTCACATGGTGGTGATGATGGGAGCAAAACTCCTGATAGTTATATAAGAGGAGATACACCACCACATAAAACACCATCTCCTCGCCCTCAACCTCAACATCAACATCAATATGAAAGTGGTAGTGGTACTCAAAGACCAACAGACCGAACCTACCAAAGAAAGGGAAAGGGTAAAGCTCCAACACAACAACTAAATCCATTGCCAACATGCTATGAGAATTGGTATCCACAGGGCCAATGACATATGCCTCAACCTGTTTATCATGCACCTCACTACAACATTGACAATATCACAGAATCAATTGGAAGTTTGTCATTGGGAGGTCAATCGAGAATAACAGCAAGCACCTTTGTGGATGATTTGTTGGGATTTACTGGGCCTACTTCTGGAGGATTTTATCAACAAGAACCTGAGCCTGGATGTTATGGTGGTGATTCAGAAGGAACTTATGGAAGTTAGATTTCCCATAGAAGTGATAATGAATCATATAGTTACTTAGGCCCTAGATATGCCCCTGATCCTTATGCAGCTACAACTGATACTACATCAGGCGTTGAAAGTCAATACTATCCACAAATGGCACAACCCGAGCCCCTACCACAACCTAACATATATGTACCACTTTCTAATTCTGATGCAGAAAGGCCACCTCGTATACCAGAATTTCACAACTTCACACTAGGATCTCTTCCCTACAGATATCCAACACAGTTTGCATTGTATACAAGATTTGGATATTTGTCAGAAATATCCCATGAAGATTTTGTTGCATATGTGCATGATTATGAGCCCAACCACTCTCAACACACACCTTGGATGCAATATACTATGAGAATTGATAACCAAATGTCACTACTTAGGCAGACTCAAGTTGCTCAACATTCAGGCTATGATTTTGGAAGGCATTCAACTTTTTACTGAAGAGTAAAGACATTTATCGGGTATGCACTTCATTTTAGTGAATTGTAATTTATATTTTGTATGTAATATATGGAAGTATGAAGGATATTGTGTGGAAAATGTATGCTGGATTAGAGAATTGTATAAGAATTTGTATATTTTTATTTGCAAGTTTAACACATGACTATTGAAACTTGAGAACATTAGCAAGTATGCATCATTTACTACTTTGTATTATCAACCTACCTAGCGCTAGAGAGTCATGAATTGTGTTTTGTGTTGAATTAATACATGGTAAATAGAGTTAGAGCATAATTTGAAAGTTTTCAATCGAAGTTATGCATTATTTTGCTAAAAAAACACCATCGAAGTTTGTCGAAGTTTGCGTCTAAACTTCCTCGAAACTTCCTCGAAGTTTCCACAAACTTCCACTTCCACACCTGGCGAAGTCAAAGCGAAGTTGAAGTCCTGCACCATGCTCTACACCCTAAATTGTCATGTAAGAGTGAGATAATAGCCCAAGAACGCATGAACAACACTTACATATATCACACAAATGTCAAAACTGACAATATACTAGACAAAATAATCTAGAAAACTAACTGTCCAGGCACCCTGGGTGGTGCAAGGCACTTGCCCAGGCGCTGAATTTCCGTTTCAGGTAGGTCGCCTAAGCATACCCCACCCCCCGGCACCTCAACAAGTCAACAACTACGGACGCAACCAAATAGTATGCCCAGTTGAAGAAAGAATCAGTAGGAAACAATCTAGGTCACCCTCGAACCCATTACTCTAAAAAACTAGATGAAACCAGAGAATTTGTTGGTCGAAGTTAACCAAGAAAATGTCAGTAATTCCCTCAAACCCAATTTGTTTCTTAATCAAAAAAAAAGTTTTCCCTCAAATGTAGGCGCTAGTTATAATATTGTGGTTTTCATTGCTAATTAGTCGGCCATGAAACTGTAACATTTTAAACAATGTTCTAAAAGTGTTTTTGGGTATTTGGTTTGATAAAATGATTATATATGTTAATATGTAAACATATAGATGTACATCTAGAGTACGACATATGTATAGATATATGTATATGTTTTTTTTTTTTGGGGGGGGGGGGTTGTTTGTGTGTATAAGTAGTTAATAAATTAAGTAAACAAGATGATTTATAAATATTTATCTCTATATGAAGC
This sequence comes from Alisma plantago-aquatica, assembly GCA_963693085.1. Lineage (NCBI taxonomy): Eukaryota > Viridiplantae > Streptophyta > Magnoliopsida > Alismatales > Alismataceae > Alisma > Alisma plantago-aquatica. The sequence goes on along the minus strand of OY856412.1, from coordinate 573,333,790 downwards.
AACCGCATATTGGACTGCATAGATATGCGTTCATAGAGCTAAAAGAACCGCACATGTGGGCGTACAGGCCACATATGAGAAAATGATTTTATAAAGAAAGGTTTTTGTTGTAACAGCAGCCTTTACATTTCTATTCAGTAGAGTGTGAAACCATCTTAGCTCTCAAAGTGCTAAGATAGATATTCAACAGTGCAGGTTGTTGTTTTCAATAGTATTCATTAGTTTGATATGCCTTTATAAGTCATTTGGCTGCCTACATTGCGCGTAGGGCCTTTAAGGACCCCGCCCCAATTTAAGTCATATTAAGTGTAACATATTTCAGGCCTTAATTAGATCAAACTAGGTCGTTCTAGGACTATATTAGTTCAAATTAGGTTTGTTTTAGTTCAAGGTAGGTCTGGGTCATACTAGGTCTATTTTTGCACAGGAAAACAATGGAATATTTTGCTTATTTTAAGTCAGATTAGGGAAAAGTAATGAAAGTTAGTTATTATCGAGTCTTGTTTAGAGTAAATTAGGGCAAGTTAAGTCTCATTTGGGTCTAATTTTGACCAAGTTAGGTTAATGTAGGTCGTGAAGTGTGGTTTCAGTGTGCTTAGCATGTATGGTAAAAAAAAGATTAATGAAACATATATGTGGATATATCTATGTGCAAAATCATGTAAAAGTATGAAAAGAGAAAATATTCTAGGCTTTGGCACCAAGGCTACTAGATGCCTTTGCCTTGGAGCATCTGGCAACCTAGACAACCTATAATGCCACCTAAATCAGATCTAATTCAAATATAAATCTCTTCAGATATATCACCATGAAGGAAGGCGTTCTTGATGTCCAGATGGTACAACAACCAAGAAAAATGAGTAGCCAAAAAGATCAAGTCTGACAGATGTCATTTTTGGCTACAGGGGAAAAAGTCTCCTAATTGCGATCCCCATAGAGTTGAGTGTAGCCTTATTTGTAACAAGTTTGGGTTTTAGGCAATCTATAGTCCCATCTAGACCAACCTTTAGCGAGAATACCCATATGCACCCTACGACTACATTGTCCTGTGGAACAAACCAAAGAGTTGTTAATGAATCTTTCATAGCCTATCGCCAACTCAAGTGACTTACAGCAACAAATAAGGTTTAAGGAGGATGATAAAGTTGAGACCAAAGGAGCATTTGAAGGAGTTAGATAGTCACAAGAAACATAGTTAGATATAGGATGTGTGAGAAAGTAAAAGTCGGCTATTTGTTGTATAGATAAGAGGAAACCCTACTCCTATATATATAAGAGAATAGGGAAGCATACAGGACACAACCTAAACCTAATGGGCCAAGACATACTTGGGTCCATATTACAAAACCACTTAATAACATCAATAAACAGACTTTCTAATACTCCTGCTCGAGTTGAAGTTGGTAGAATCCCAAATCAGCTTGGCAATAGACAGACATACAAAAAAATGGATAAGCCAAGCCCATATGAAAATTTTATCCCCCTCAGTATTAAAATTAAGCACTCATACACTCCCTCTCAAGTAGATACTCCATAGCAGGCAAGCAGACAAGCAGGTCGCAAAATTTCTCAAGCACCTGGAGCAGAAGTTTCTTAGATGGAGCAGAAGTAAGCAGCAGCAGAGCATTGTGGTCTTTGTCACACTCGCTAACATTGTAGCCCAGAGAGTGTTGGGTCACAGCAGTCAACGTACAAATAAAGTACGGACGGGTCAACATGCGAGATAGAGCATGAACAAGCCAAAGAGTGCTAGCACACAAAAGCCGAAAGTCGACGTGCAAGGCACGGACAAGTAAAAAGGTCAATATGTGTAAAGCATGGACAAGCCCGAAAGTGTTGGTCACAGTAGAAAGTCCAGAGAGTGTTGGTTCACAGTAGAAGTAGTCAACGTGCAAAGAAAGTACGAACAAAAAGTAGACAGTATAGTCGACGTAGTCGGATAGAAGACCATCATCTTTAAAAAAGCAATACACATGAATCTCCAGATAATAAGCTATCCAAGAAGCATATAGCAGTGAACAGTAAAAGTGCACAAGTACTTCAAGAAGTACATCAAGATCCACAGAAATATAAAGCAGCAGAATATAATCTTCCTCTTCTGCATCTCTCTCCTCTACTCTTCATCCTCTATTCTTCCCCTCACGCCAACCATGAAAAGAGTCAAGAAAGTGGTTGGAGTGGAGAGTTAAAAAGAATGGTAGAGGTAGGATTGTGTATCATATATGTGGAGGAAGTAATCGATAACTCGAGTCAAGGTATAACATGACCCGATTACATATATCCAGATAGAAGAAAAAAATGGTTCTTTTACAACTTAGTCAAAGACTGGTCAAAGTTTTTGTCGGTTTCTTTCCTTTGGCTGCTACAACGCCAGGAGGTGTTTTATTAGGATGTGCTTTTATTAGGCTGGTCAAAGACTAGTATATCAAATTGGACAAAGGCCTTTTATGTAAACTTGATGCATCAATGTCTATGCGACCTGTTCTCTGAAAGCATTAGAGTATCGTTTGTCTTATGGGCACAGTAATAATATTTCTTGGACTTGCAGAGGCGATCAATCATTTAGACCAAAACTCCAACAAAAGAGTATGTTGTGAGAGAAGTTGTCGACCACTCAAAGAGCCACACCAAATAAGTACGGGCACTCTTCTTTTGTTGATTGTCTAGACTGACCGAGTCTTCAAAACTTTAACTATGAGATGCGTTGCCAATCTGGCACAAAAAAGTAGTTGCGATGTAGTTTCTTTTTATCAGCAGTGATATGAGAACCTCGACATGTTTATTATAGCAGTGTACGAGATCGGCAACACGAAACTCATTGGGACAGGTTGCCCGACGTAAGCGTCAACAAAATCTGAATTACAGATGCACCAGATAAATCTAAATCCACCCAACATCCGAGGATAATTGGGGGGTGTTAACGTGAACAAGCACCTATTTCGGTGTGTGCTACAAATGGGGAATGTTGTCCAGTTTTGACGGGAGCCGACACGCGACAAGGGGCCACTGAGTTGGGGCATGTTCTGGTAGATGCACTGGAAGGTGTAAGATTTGAGTTCACCCCCTGCATAGAAGAATCGGAAAGATTTTAATCTTGTAGACATGAAGGGGGTCGATGTAGAGACCAAAGGAGGTTGAAGTTAGGGAAAACTTCAAGAAGGGACGACGTGGCTTGGGGGAGAGAGGCAACTCAGTGATTGATGGCCGGGAAAACAAGTGTCGGCATTAGGATAGAAAAAAATAGATTTTTATGAAAGAAGAATGGAGGAGGCAACCATAGAGGTTGGGATGATGCCCGGTGGGCAGCAAGCCAAGAAAGACAGTTGTCGCCCGCAGGCGGAGGCTCTTCCTTTTTCTCCCTAGGTTAGGATCGATGCTATGATAGCATGTGAGAAAGTAAAAGACGGTTATTTGTTGTATAGATAAGAGGAAACCCTGCTCATATATATAGGAGAATAGGGAAGCATACTGGATACAACCTAAACCTAATGGGCCAAGACATACTTGGGCCCATATTACAAAACCACTTAATAACATAAATAAACAGACTCTCTAATAGGATGTAAGGTGCAAGACCATTTTTCATTATCTAGGGCAATGGAGTAAGTAGGATTTGATGGTAGCATAGAATCCCTAGAAGCGACGAGGTGATTGAAAGAGGGTTGAAAGTCACTGTTATCATCGTACGCGACAGAGCTCTCTTGGAGGTGAGAGTCAAAATTATGAAAATGACCAATTGCTATACTTGGGCTCGGGATGGGTGACCAAAAACAAGATTGACAATTATGTGAAAAGGAAGATGGTTTTCAATCTCTTGAACAAGGAATGAGGTTTCGGCGAAATCACCGAAATTTCGCCCCCAAAATACCGATTTTGGTAGCATCTGGTACCGAAACATGCGACTATACCGATTTCAATCGAAACTGGCAACAAGATTGCATTTATCGAAATTTCGACAAAAATTTCGACGGTTTCGATGAATTTCGCCGATTTCGAGGTTTCTTGTACACAAATTGAAAATTTTCGATGGAAGTTTCGATAATTGCAATCCTTTATGTTATTGTTGTTTTTTGAATAGGACTAAAGGGGGATTGGGGTTATTTCACCATTTATTACTCATGCATAGCATATACCTATAATATATCATAATTACATTGCATTCCCTAATATTTGCTATTCAAATTATCAAATACTAATATGATGCATGCTTTATGCTATATTTTATTTTCTTCAATGCGGACATGTATCCTAGTGGTGGTTTATTAGACAATGAGGGTCCTAGGAAGCCAAATACACCAAAAAATAATGATTTTACTTGGAAACATTGCATTAATGTTCTTAGGGCCAATGAAATGGTTGACTGTCGAGTCAATATCAACAGCAAACTATCAACCCAAGTAAAATGTGTGGGGGACGCCCTACATATCGAATATGAGATGTTATAGCACAAATAAGTACATGCATGTATATAGCTCATAACTGCAAAATTACATAACTTGATTCCTACATTTTGTCATCGAAATCCTCAATAAACAGGACAGTTCCCTTACCTCCCACATGAAGGACCCCTCCCTAACCTACCCCCACATAAAATTTTATTGCATAAAACAATGCATTTAGGTGTAGAGATCACGCCTGTAAAATTTCATAAATTAATTCGTTCATTTTGGCGTCGAAACGGGTTTCCATAAATTTCGGTTTCCGTGCTATCGAAACGGTATCGAAATTGGATACCTTATTCCTTGCTCTTGAACATCTTGAGTTATGTTGGAAGATTTTCTATTATAAGATGTATCTTGTAAAAGTGTAACATAAGCATAGACCTATGAATGATGCTCCAACGGATTATAGCACCACTATCCTTTCTAGGTTTGGGAATACCCAAAAACACTTTACAAAGCGAGGATTAAGTATGTCACGACCAATGCCAAGCTCATGGACAATACTAACACACCCAAAATCTTAGCTGGAACTTGTGTGCAAAGGTTGTATGTTTAGTATACAAAATTCAAAAGGGAATCTAATAATTCAAAACGGAAGACGGCGTGTAATTAATTGGATATGCAGCCGTAAGGACAACGAGCCCCCCAAAATCATAGGGAGCAAGCATATTGTCGAGGAGACTCCTAGTTGTTTCCATGATATATTGATATGCCTATTTTTAAGTTCCATCACACCCTTGTATTAAGGTGTGAGTGGGCAAGAAGGCTAGCGAATAATCACTTTGTTATATAGAAACTGAGTTAGCACATGACCTAGGTTGTCTAGGCGACCAGGCATTGCCTAGGGGTACCCAAACAACCTAGGCATTTCTAGGCTTTATAAATATCTATAGAGAGAGAGAGAGAGAGAGTCAGGCTAGAATACACTCGAGTGTATTCGGAGCAGAATACACTCAAGTAGTTTTCATGATGCGATATTTTTTTCAAAAATCTAATCCATTGATCTTCTTAAACATCTTGTGAATAGTTCATATACAAAATTTGAACACATTTGGACATTTATAGGTCATATTTTAAAGATCACAAAAATTATGCATTTCAAATTAGTTTTGTACGTCAATTTTGTTGCCCTCGGATGAGTGACTTACACTCATCCAAATGGGCTCAAAATTTGTAAGTAGCCTAGTTATAGTATGACAATGAAGATCAATGGTTTACATTTTGCAAAAAAATAGTCTTGATATGCAAACACACTTAAGAGTGTATTCGTGTGATTTATACACTCGAGTGTATTCTAGCCTCTCTCTCTCTCTCTCTCTATATATATATATATACATATATATAGATATATATATATATCTAAAATGTGTCTATGGTTAACTAATTGCCTGGCTCCAGGAATATATATATATATATATATATATATATATAGAGAGAGAGAGAGAGAGAGCAATGTATTAAAAAACAGGAAGCGGGAGGTGTGCAGACAGCACCTTGTAACCAATTAAGCGGCAGGTGAGCGATTTTGAAAAGGCGGATGCCTAAATTCTTATATATTTTTATACAAAATTCCAGGTATATGTATATAAAAAATATATTTCTAAGGAACTTTTATACATATCTAATCAGCGAATCAGTAATTAACTAAGTATTAATCAATACTTTACTACTAATCAATATTTCTAATCACTAAAATTAGCAAGCAGATCGGTAACTTTAAATAACAAACTATGAATTATTGGTTTAATACTTTACTACAAAACAAGTAATCAGTATTGCACCAAAAAATTAATACTAACCAGTAGTGCCAATCAGTAATCACTCAAGGCAGCAAGGAAATCAGTAAAACTAATCATGCATTAGAATTATAATAGAGTAATATGATATTTACTTAGATACATTACAGAAGTATCCTATTATTACAGCTTACACACAAAGTATGCATTCTAAATTAGGACTAGGTATATCATAGAACATTTAATGTATACAAGTTTCATATATTTTAGTCAACACTACTGGACCATGTAATTAATTAATGTTACATGCTTCCAGTAGTTTTTTTTTAAAGCGGGCAACAAGCGGGAAAAAAGTGGGCAAAAGGCGGGAAAAAGGGGGTGAAGAGGGCAAAAAGTGGGTAATTTTTTTTCAAACCGATTAACGTGCGCTTAGGGGCTAAATTAAGCAACTGAGGGTCTTGGCCGGTTATGCGACCGCCTGGGCCGTTTTTTAATACAGTGAGAAAAGGAGTGGGGCTAGAATACACTTGAAGTGTAAAGAAGTACCAATACTATCAAGTTTTGTGTCGTTAGATCTAATCTTGGACGACAAGAGAAAAGGACCGCACCAACCCAAAGGTCATAATCTCTCTCTTCTCTAATCCCTTACGGACCTCATCTTTCTCCTCTTCTATTCCGTACTCCCCCATCTCTCTCTTTCCTCCGTTATGGCACACGTTCGTCTTTCTTCTTCCTAATCTCTCTTCTCTCATATTTTTCCTCCTTCCATATCGCTATTTTCTCCTTACCAGGTAATGTGACGACAACCTCTCTTTTACTCTTGCATTTATAGAAGATCGTACATATATGCTAACACAACGATTGGGATAACGTGAAAAGATCTATAGTCTGTTGTCAATATGCAGCCATGATTACTGTGCAACAATGGCCTTCATCAGCCATTGATTGGCCGTCATTTAGAGCATCTCATCAAAAGCCTAGAGTAGTCAAGTGTGGGGCAAAAACAATCAAACTATCAAACAATTCTCCATCAAAGGGAAAAGAGGGGAAAAAGAAGTCGAACTCAGAAGTGTGGAACACATGAAAATCCAGGCTCATCTGGTATAATAAACTCAAACTGGACAATTTGCTTCTATCCTGGTCTTGTTCACAGCATATGCCGAGCATAATGTCTCCACCACCCGGCTTGACTCCCAGTCACAGTGCAGCATCATCTCCTTGTATTTCATGTGGAGCAATGACTATTGCATGCCTTAACCCGCTTGCCTTCCAGCTCCTCCAACCATCTACTAGACTATGCTTTACAAGATGAGGCACTCCTCTACAGTGGGTAGAAAATAAGTAGATTCTACAATCGTCTATCGTTGATGCCTGCAACACTATTCTTGATGCCACGAAATTATTAGCTAGATCCATTCCACTTTGTGGGGTTAGGCAACACTATCACATCTTCCTTTTCTACTACTTGATCAACCCCATGGTCCCCATCCACTTCAGTTGGATGAAGGAGACATCATGTGTATGAAGTGGGTAGCAGGAACAATCATTGGCTTGGCTACAACCTAAAGAGCTATGTCAACAATTCGACGATGGATGCTTCCATAGCTTATTGTTATGCATTGATAATGATCTGGACAAGGAGTTAATGTCCCATGCGGTAAATTGAACATCACTACACCACTACGACTTCAATCCTTAGTCTAGCTGCTAATTGCATACGTGATGTGCTCGTAGTTGTGGACATGACCAAAGAAGGCAATATCGGCGGGGTGCTTTAGCAAATTAAGCTTCCCTCTCGCCAATCATATTCAAATTTAGTCGTCTATGCAACATGGGGTAATCTGCTACATACCAAAACTTGGCCGTATTTACTATGGGATAATGGAAAAGGTCTTCGAAGGGATGTCGCAGTCGTCACCGAAAGATATTCCGTGCTAAAAGGACTCCTCACTAGAGTATATGGTACTCTAGGGGCTATCAGCACAGTCATCTTTATGCATTGGTCCCACTACTGCGCGAACCCATTAGCATAGGACAAGCCACTTATCCAGAACACGATATTAACATTGTCGATGCCCTTCGTGATGGTCTCCGACTATCTGTGGCGATTAGCGAGCCCAGCTGGTAGTTGGCGTACTCGTTGAACTCATCCAGCTCCACCTTCTTGTACTCGTTGGACCCATCCACTGGAGTATCTCTGGTGTTTAGTTGGACGTTGCGGCACCAACCAAGAGGAGTCGCCCGCCGCCCTGTTACTGGAGCTGGTAAAAAACCACTGGGGACCTCGTTGTTGGTCATGTGAAGGGAGCGGAGCCATGGCTTAAAATTTCGATTTCGACGCCGTTTCCGATAGCTCAAAAATACAAATTTATAGAAATTTCGATGGAAATTCGACATTTACGCTTATTTCGACACAAGATGTAACAACCAAAAAAAAGGAATTAAGTCATTAAATTTACCAGGATGATCTACATACATAAATACACCTACTTATGCAATAAAATCTTATATTGATCTTGGTGGAGGAGATTGAAAACTGTATCGAAGGGGATTTCGAAGACATGTTTGATAACATAATGAAGGAATTAGTTTATAGGTCATCACGTTAATAATCATTCTCAATTGATACTTTATAGCTTGCACTATAGATCATCAAAGAGTAGACATACTAAAAGTATTCTCAATTTAGGCATGAGATTATTTATAAACTTGGGAGGAATTACTAAAATCAGGTGATACTAATTGTTTAGTTTATTGAATATATCAACTGAACACATTTAACTGTATATTATTCCCATTTGTAGTTGAAATTTGAACTATGTAAATGTAACTAAACATCATACATCTTAATTCTGAACTGTTATAGTTTTTTTCATTTTAAGGTCTACAATTATATATATTTAATACTCAAAGTATTACGTAGTTGTAAATCATTGTCGCGAAATTCATCTTTAATATAAGATATTTATTTAATATTCAGCATTTCTCAAGTGATCACAATATATATATGAAGATAACATTGAAAAAATAGCTCATTTTGAAAATATTTTATGCATTATCTTGACAAATATGATATATGTCAAATTGGATTTGTATATTAATTGTATTTACATGTTATTTAGAGCATACTTTTATAAATCCTCAAGTTTAGTTGTAGTCTATCACTAGCAACTTGACAATTTCAGAGTAATCTTTTGATCAAGATCGGGTAAAAGTGGAAGAAATAAATGTAGATGGAAAAGAGAGAGTAAATTTACCTTAGATCTGAAGAACAAGCGTTCAAGAGTAAGAGAATGCAAAAAAAATCACCAAAGAAGTAACCCTCCAAGTACAGCAGGCTTTGGGCCGTTTATTTTCGAAATTGTGAACCCATTTCTGTTGTGTTTCGCAAAATGCATGTCCAAACTGGCTTTTTTGAACGAAATTTCTATATTTTGTCGAAATTTTGGCCCCCCTTTGCAACATCTCTCAAAATTTCAAAATTTTACTTACTATTTCTGGACGTGCATTTCTATGTCTGAAACTCATCGAAATCAAAAATGTTGAGCGAAACTTTGAGATTTCGACCGAAATTTTGAACCATGGACGGAGCAGACAACCTCAGTGTGCAGTGAGCCATGGAGAGAAAGAAAGAGAATACGGGTGAACATGACTTAGGGGAAAGAGATGACGGGAGAGGGGCCAAAAGGATGTTGGAGAATATTTTCACGGTGTCTTGATTTTAAAAATCTATTATAGATCCAAAGGCTACAAACTTGATTGCATCGGGGACTGAATATAGTGAAGTGTATTCTAGCGTCACATCATATATACATATATAGGGGGTTTATACGTTGTCCGCACGGGTAACTAAGGTTTCACTACCCGTGTAGCCCGAAAAAGTAGCTATTTGGCCAGAAAAGTAACTATCTGGGTAAAAGAAGTAACTATTTTGCTCAAAGGTAAAAACGAGCAGAATACACAGTAAACATTCTGGAATAAATATATAACTAGAATTTTTAATGTGTATTCTGCCCACTTTAGCTTCTTAGTTATATAATTAATTCTTTGACAACATAGTTACTTTTTTTTCCAGATAGTTGATTTTCTAAACGAATAGTTACTTTTGGAGTTGTAGGGTGGTGAAACGTTAATTACCTGCACGAGTATTAAAGATAAACCATATATATATATATATATATATATATATAGAGAGAGAGAGAGAGAGAGAGAGAGAGAGTCATGCTAGAATACACTCGAGTGTACAGATCGCACGGATACACTCAAGTGTGTTTGCATATCAAGACTGTGTTTTGCAAGATGTAAACCATTGATCCTCATTGTCATACTATAATTAGGCTACATACAAATTTTGAGCCCATTTGGATAAGTGTAAGTCACTCATCCGAGGACAACAAAATCGACGCACGAAACTAATTTGAAATGCATAATTTTTGCGGTCTTTATGACATGAGCTATAAATGTCCAAATGTGCTCAAAATTTTTATATGAGTTATTCACAAGATGATTAAGACGATCAACGGATTAGATTTTTGAAAAAAATATTGCATCATGAAAAACTACCTGATTGTATTCTACTCCGAATACACTAGTGTATTCTAGCCTGACTCTCTCTCTCTCTCTCTCTTTATATATATATATATATATATATATATATATATATATATATATACACACACACACACACACATATACATATCAACCAATGTGCAATATATGAATGAGTAGAAATTAGGAAGAGGAAAGAAAAGGAAAAGTTACTAGTTGACTTGAAATTTAACAAGAAATCAACAAGGGGGGTGGGAGAAGATGAAGAACAAAGAAAGAACAAAAAATGAAGAAAAGAAAAATCGGAGCATCATGAAGCAGGAACCTTATGTATGGTGAAACCATGGCGAGAAAAAATGAAGCAGAGAAGATTGGTAGAGGAAGAAGAACAAATAACAAAATGAAAGTAGAAAGAAGGTAGAAAAGATGAGAAAAAATATAGTGCCTATATGTATAAATACAAATAATTGAATGTAATATAGGTAAGTTAGAGTAAGAAAACTAAAAAGGCAAGCAAGAAATCAGCATTGCATCAATGTGGGTCAATTTATACAAGAGATTTATATACAGGTTATAAAAATAGGAAAATGAAGAAGAGAAAAATCATTGAGTATGTAGCAAACTGGTGGAGCAGCAGTAAATGGATAATAATACAACAGCAATAATTTTTAACATAGCAGCAATTGGATGCTTTGTACAGCAAAAAGAAGAAATGAAATTTAAGAGAAATGCGGTAGCATTGCAACAGCTTTGTTGCTTGGTGGAGCTGTAAAGGAAAAGGAAAAACAAGAGAAAGATTAAGGAGGAAGAATAATCCAAATGAAATGAAACAGAAGATAAGAAGAAAAGAACTGCTTAGATTTGAGGCCCAGTAGGTGTCGCCTAGCTTAGACTGCCACCTTGCCCGCCCAGACCACCCAACAGCATAGTAAGGCTAAGCGCCCAGGTTTTGGTGGCTAGGTGGCAATCTAGGGTGCCTAGGCAGGTTCTTTTCTTCTTATCTTATTCAGTATGTGCATGATAAAAACATTCTTTCGTATCGTCTTATTTCGACAAAATGTTGATTTTTTCTATTAAAATTGTGTTTGAACTTCGGTATCGACTATTTAGATAAATTGTACTACTTAAGATCTAGCACCCAAAGCACTTCTAAAGATAAATGACCTAAGATACTACGGATATGTGAAGGTAATGCGACCCACACACGCCTTTTGAGACCTACCTCCTCATACCTGCCACCAATCATCGTCTTTGTTCAGACATCCTACATAAAACAATGATGGGGTAAACAGATACAAGAAGATGAACTTGTATGGTTAGATTGAGAGATACATGCAGAATATGAACTTCATGCTCCTGCTTTCCGAGCATAAGAAGCGATGGACGGTGTCTGTCGGGATGCACAGAATGCCCAGAACAGTAGAAGTTGATTGTGTTCTTCATCACTCATTTTGATTTGGTGAGTAGGCTCTTCAAGAAACAACTGGGACAAGACAATTTTTGTAGTTGAGGCTCTAGGCAGAAGTTGTAAAGTTCATAAAGGTTTCCTTGTAGTGGCCCTTCTTGCCACAGTGAGCCGATTCAGATTGGCCCCTTCTTGCCACAGTGAGCCGATTCAGATTGGCCCCTTCTTCTAGTAGAGCATCATCCCCCTCTACCACCAGGTCCACGTTGGACGATATGTTGGTAATGCTTTGGGTAACAAGGGTGGAGTTGTCTATTGAGAAAGCAGTCAAAGAATATTGCTCGAGGAAGGTGCAAGAGACACATTGATATGCTTCTTTAAGAGTGGGTAGCACCATTACAAATGGGATCAGAACTCTCCCTTCTTCATATTCTATGTGAAAACCAACAAGTAATTTGATGAAGGCCGTCTAAACTCAATGTTTCTCAAGCTTAATGAGAAAGCAAAAGAAGAGTGTTTAAGTCTTCCATGAAACATGTGACCTCACTAAAGTATTGTTGCAATGTCTTTTCAACTTGATCCGTAGAGAAGAAAGAAGATTGGTGTCATGTTGATCCCATCAAGAGAAGGATTTATCCTTAGGCGGATCAAATGTGAGTTGTTTGTCCTTCCCTTGACCTTTGTTCTATGGCACACACTATAATACACATTGTGAATATACATCATCTATCCATTATTTCCAACATGTTTATCAAGGCGACACAGCATGTTTGAAGAATCAGGGCAAACTCTCGACTTTGAGCACGTTGTGTATTAAAGGTGACACCGCGTGTTGTTGACGCCACAAGTTTTGAAACCCTGATTGTGACAAATCAAGTCAAAGGGGTGACACATCAGGTAGTTGTCCCTAAAGAAAGCTAAAACCCTAACCCTAACAATGACACAACGTGTCTAAAGATCAACAGATCGTCCACCGTCTGTGGGGCAAATATGTACTTAACGATGACACAAACGTGTACAGCTAATAGCACATCGTGTTGTCATCGTCTTTGTAGTTGTCGTAGACTACAAAAGAGTGTTGAATGGTGACGAACGGTAGCAAGGAGTACAATGCATCTCTTCTTGATGACAGATATGAACCTTCAAAGAATTGAGAAAGTAGAGGTCACTTTTCTGTGGCGTGAACCTTCAAAGGATTTGAGGAAGGGAGGAGGTGACTCCTCTTATGTGGCTTGGGAAGATGGTCTCTGGGGATGAGGACTGGAGACGTTTCTCTTGGAGGAGAGGACTTCTGTGACAGAGTGAGTTTTTGCATATATATTATTTAGTCTCTCTCCTTTACAATTTTAATTGTTCCAATTATGCCCTTAATCATCTCTCTCAATAATTCGATTAAATGGATCATCAATTTCACCTAAGACCACCCATAATGATATATAAAGTCCATAATACAAGTAGCATGACATTTAGTCAATTGACGTAGTCAATTGTAGAATTATGACTCCAAATTTGTAGCTTAGCTACTTAATGATGTCATTAAGCTATCCCTAGAATTTTGTTGCAATTGGAATTACCAACAAAGAGTTATAACCAATTTAATTTTGAGCTAATATATCACCTTGTACATAGCCTAGACCTAAGTTCCTTATTAAATCAAGCTGATTTATGTTGTCACGCGGCCAATTTCCCTTGCTTTGGCACGGCCCTCGCTGGGATTCGATCCTAGCCATCCGATCAAGTGGATAATGATCCGCGCTGGATCCAAAGGCCAGGGCTTCGTCTTCCACCTCCGAAAGACTCGGTCTCCGCCTAATGCAGAGCAGCCGATCTTCCAACGATCCTCGCGCCCGAACCCCAACCCCTCCTCGCGAGATATTTGGAGGAGGTCTCCCTCTCACCCGGGCAAGCTCAACGGTGGTGACCACGTCACCTAACTCCCCCGAATCAGGGAGAACGGTTCCCCGCTTTCCCGCACCTCCCACTGGCGGCGGCAACCATTTTAGGGCTTCACTTCTTTGACCACCTCGTGCCCTTATAAGGCCCCCAACAGCTTCCCTGACCTCCCTTTCATCTTCCCGCACCATCAATTCCACCGAGACTTGTCCCCTCTTCCCTACCCTCTAGCACCTCCTGTTCACCGGACGCCGACTCCCTCCTCACTCCGGTCGCACCTTCCACCCAATTCGGCGCCACTACACCATCAGTGGACCTCAGCGAGGAGGTTCCCACTGCCAGTTGGAGCCGCGAAAGCCCAGAACTCCGGGTCGACAAGCCGCCGCAACCAAGCTCGAAAGCTCCATCGCCAGCTAGTCCGGGGACACGTTGAGCCGCAGGAAGTAGCCGCTGAGCTTCACGAACATCGCGCGGAGCTTCTTGACCCCTCAATCCAACCCGAGGGAAGGTAAGGCTCCAAATCCACTTTTCCGTTCTTTGTACCTGTAGAAAACGTTCTCAACCTATAGTCCACCTCCGATCGAGCTGTTGGGCTCACCGAACTCGGGGGAACCTCGCGAAGAGGATTCGCCCATCCTCACACCCCCAGACACCTTCTATCCAGACTGGGCTACTCCACCCTTCCTCTCCTTCGTTGTCCGATCAACCTGCTGCCATCGCGCGCAAGGGGGAAACAATCGAAAGGGCAGGATTACTAACCTGCCCTGACCTGGCGTCATTGCTAAGTAAACCCCAAAAGGGCAGACACGTCTTTTACCCCCCCAGCCAGACCTCTCTGGACGAGCACTGGCTCGCGGGTCAATGAGAGGGTCCGGCTGATCGGATCCCTCGCATGATCCGTGAGACAGAATTCACAAATTCTTTTTTTATTTTCGTTTCATTTCTTTAATATTCCCTGATTGGTCAGATCTTAGGAAAACTCTAGAAAATGGTAGGATTATCAGAAAATATCGAATAAGTACACCATTTTCATCAGAAAAATCCAAGCTATCTAAATAAAATAGGATCATGACCTGGATCCGAACCCTTTTTGGAATATATGGCCAACCATCACTAATGACCTTTTAATACATTGTTTTGTGGAATAATGGTTATAAATGATTTTTATTTCTGTCTTGGGAATATTTAAACCCTAATTATGATCTTGGTCATAATGTTACTCGAAATCCTACCTAAGGAAGACAGTTGATGTAATAATGGAGAGGAACCTTAATTTCTAGTTTTCTCACCTCATCATGATTATTATGTACAATTTATGGAAACCCTAATAACTGAAATGTCCTTTTATAACCTGGACGACTCTAATCTCAGACCCCAACTCGGAATCCTATATATCCTAAGTGACCCCTCTAAATGACCTAAACCCTAATAAGAAGCCCTAATGTGGAATAATGAGAATCCATAGTAACTTAGGGTTTTGTTTACTTTTCAGGGTGATTTATTATCTTCTCCTAATTTAGGACTTGTGGAATCCAGATCTGAGAATTAAAGGTACGTGGATATAATTATATGACTAGTTTTTGCTGGATGTTAAGTATAAGTAATTGTTTGCATGAAATTGATATACATTGATGGATGTGGATATATGATTAATTGCTGATTTATCGCCTTGAACATGAAAGAATATAATTAAATATAAGTGAAATGTAGTTACTAGTGGTGCTCATTAATCTCCCTATTAGAGAGGGAAAGTATTAATGTTGACTAGCACCTCCCTAATGGTACAAGGTACGCAGGGAGATCCCTAATGGTACAAGGTACGCAGGGATAGGGCCCAATATTTATGTTTGTGCTAAGTCCACCATAGTAATGCATATTCATTTTAAATAAGGATAATAACTTGGGATTTCCTGATTTTCGGCTTCTAAATAATGTTTTCTTTCTTTTCTCCAATTTTGAGTATTTTTTTTTATATACCAGCATAGTATAGCTTTAATTCCACGTACCAACTTTGTTGATGTATTTGTTTCTCGTATTTTCTAGGTGCAAGGATCAATTGATGATCAAAGTACAATGCATATTCAAAGTACCTGAAGGCACAAATATAAGCATGGAGGATTTATTAGATAGACCTATTCCTCTTATCTCTTTCTTGCTAGATGTTAGTTTATTTCTTTCCCTAGCTTATGTTGAGGATGATTGAGATCCAATGTAATAATCATAGATTTATTCTTCTTCTTTCTCCAGTAGCACTATGTATAACTTTATCTTTCATTATTGAATGAAATGTTGTGTGGCTATTTGCTATGATGTGAACTTGATCTTGGCTTATCTCTGATTTTTAGTTGGCTATCTTGATTTCTATTATTTTCCCTTTTAACATTTATAGATATGAGTGCACGCATATCTGTATATGTCACTAAGGAAAGTATGTAGAAATTGGGGTCGTCACAACTTCTCCTCTTAATGTGGTGAAAATGGTGGTAGTGTCCCAAGAGATGACAAAGATCCGGTGAAGATGCACGGCTGGTGGCAGCATTGCGAGAAGGGACAAGGACCCCCCCCCCCAGGCTTGACGACGGTAGTACCTGCACAGTATTGCCCTCTCCCTAAGACTAACTATGGTGCTTTGATTCCATGTTATTGGAATAGGATTGGAGAGCAATAAGTTGTGCATTAATATAAACAAGGTATAGAACTATGGATGGGTGTCAATTACCCATTTACACCATACGGGACCAATCCCAGTATACAAAAGATATACAAGACGGGTTTACTTTAACATTCTCCTCTTGATGTGGTGGAAATGGTAGCAGTGTCCCAAGAGATGAAAAAGATCCGGTGAAGATGCACGGCTTGGTGAGAACGTTGTCCATAGAGCGGTGATGATGGTGGCAGCATTGCGAGAAGGGACAAGGGCCCCCTCCAAGCTTGACGACGATAGTACCTCCATAGTATTGCCCTCTCCCCAAGACTAATTATGGTGCTTCGATACCATGTTACAGGAATAGGATTGGAGAGCAATAAGTTGTGCATTAATATAAATAAAGTATAGAACTATGGATGAGTGTCAATTACCCATTTACACCATATGGGACCAATCCCAATATACAAAAGATATACAAAACTGGTTTACTTTAACATCCACAACAATCATTAAAGCAGCAAATGAATTTGACTAGTGCAAGTTGTTACCAACAGTAAACATCCCATACACAATTGAAAGGTGCTCAAATACAATTGGAATACATAAATGGCCCTTCCATTTAGACAAGAGATGATGTGCCCATTCTTGTCAAAATGAAGATCTAGATTCTAGACATTAAGAAACAAAAGGGGTACAACTTAAGTTATTTAGTGCCTTGAGTTATATTGGGTTCATGGGTCTCCTAATGGATATTAACAATCTTTTTATAAGAGTCCTCATGACTATTAAACATTTTTGTCGACGTTTAGATACATAATACAAATTATCTTTAGGGAATCAAATCCCTCACAACCATGGCAGGACTACTATTCCACACCTTACATACATTTTGATGTTAATGGTTTTCGTATCATTATTAGTTGGTTTAATTGCTATGTAAAAATGTTAGCGCTTATATTAAATTTAGGTGTTGTATATCATGAAACCCCAAATACATGCCAGCCATAATATATATATATATATATATATATATATATATATATATATATATATAGAGAGAGAGAGAGAGAGAGAGTCAGGCTAGAATACACTCAAGTGTACAAATCACACGGTACAGTCAAGTGGTGTTTGCATATCAAGACTATTTTTTCGCAAAATGTAAACTATTGATCTTCATTGTCATATTATAATTAGGCTACATACAAATTTTGAGCTCATTTGGACGAGTATAAGTCAACCATCCGAGGGCAACAAAATCAGCGCATGAAACTAATTTGAAATGCATAATTCTTGTGGTCTTTATAACATGACCTATAAATTCCAAATGGGTCAAACTTTATATATGAGATATTCAAGATGTTTAAGAAGATAAACGGATTAGAATTTTTTTTTTAAGTTTGCATCATGAAAAACTACTTGAGTGTGTTATGATCCGGATGCACACAAGTCTCTCTCTCTCTCTCTCTCTCTCTCTCTCTCTCTCTCTCTCTCTCTATATATATATATATATATATATATATATATATATATATATATATATATGCCTTGAAGGGAGAAAATAGCCAAATGTAAACGCCAGGCAATGTATTGATTATGTTTATTCATAATTCCTTACTGGGGCTTCAACTGCAATACTGCTTCTGTTATTTCCAATTATGAGCAGCTCAAATACCCTTTTTATTGGAAAAATGCCCATATGAAGCTTTAATACACTGTATTTTCAGACATGGTATAAGCCTTATTTAGGAATAAAGCATAGTACATGTGTGTATAGAGAGAGGGGGGAGAGAGAGTGTGAGAGTTGCCATGGAGATTTATAATTATATCCATATAACTTATTACCAGAACGGTAAAAAGTCTGATGTTCCAAAAAGTAATAAGGGGCCTAGGCAAGGAAGAGCCAGATTACGGACCAAACAGTAAATGATGTTAACAAGTTTACATCAATAACAGCAGAATCAGCAAAAAAAAACCTAGGTAAACATGCAAGCAACTGATCAAAATCGCAAGAACAGCAAGGGTGCATAATTGACCTACCTGATCATCAACTCATAGTAGATGCGCTTCAGTTCAGGAAGAGAGGGAATCTCCGGTGGTGCTTCTTCTACAATGCTATCCCCTTCTTTTGGTTTTTTCTTTTCTTTCGTTGGATCAGATTCAAAAACTCGAGGACTAATTTTTCTTGAAAGAATTTGAGCACGGACATAATCTTGACGATCTAAGCACAAACGAACCTGCAATAAAGTGTCAAATTAAAAAATGTACTTGAATTGATAGACATCTTCCAGTTGTTAAAGTATATATCAGAAAAGTTAAACCCAAATATTATACTTTTCAATTCCTTCGGGAGGTTTTGAACACCAGCATAAGATAATACATAATAGATTGAGCATTTGAGGAACATGAACATCAAAAGGTCTTTTCCAAACTAGAATTGTTTTATATTATTTCTTAATTTTTTTGTAAATTAATCACAGACTGGACATTCAAAGAAGTGTATGGACAATCATTGAAATTCTCATCAGTACTAGCATAACGCTGTATATCTGAACTTTATCAAGCCATGAGATTAAACCACTTCTAAAAGTAAATGGGCTAGGAAGCACGGACACTTCTAGACAGCCCCCGGGTCCGTGTAGGACACGTTTCGGACGCGGAGACTTGTCGGACACGGCCCAAAACGTTTTGGACACGGCTGGGACGTATCGATTTCATTTTGGTCCTTTTTTGCACCCTGGACACAGCTGGCCACTGCCCAGACACTTCTTGGACACTTCACTGCAGTGGCTGCTGTTGCAATCTAGCCTATTTCAGAGTGCAAATGTTGAACATACAGCTACTGTTTGTCTTATTACTGAGAAAATGTTTCATAGAGCTGAGATCTAATCACAATTACAAACAAATCAGTTGAAAAGAACCAATAGGTAAAGTCTACGCTGAATCGGATACTATTATAATCAAATTTTAGTCTAATAAGTAGGTGAAATGAGTAATACAAACTCATGTGTATATTCTCTAATGTACTATATTTACAAAAATCACACGTTTAGTTTCCTACTTCATATTGTTTCTACTACACACGAAGACACATCTTTATGCATAAAGATTATACATACATAGATACATTAGTCGGGAAAAATTTTAAAATAAATTCCAGTTCACACATCATAAACCCACATATATGTATATATTAAAAAATATATTTTCCACTCATCCAATGTTGTGTCTGTGTCCTACATTTTAGAAATTTGACGTGTCACGTGTCCGTGTCTAGAAACGTGTCCGTGCTGCCTTGTAAATGGGTGTTTGGTGACTGAGCATAATAGCTACCTAACAACCATATATATATATATATATATATATATATATATATATATATATATATATATATAGAGAGAGAGAGAGAGAGAGAGAGAGTCAGGCTAGAATACACTCGAGTGTACAGATCGCACAAATACACTCAAGTGTGTTTACATATTAAGACTATTTTTTTGCAAAATGTAAACCATTGATCTTCACCGTCATACTATAACTAGGCTACATACAAATTTTGAGCCCATTTGGATGAGTGTAAGTCACTCATCCAAGGGCAACAAAATCGACGCACGAAAGTAATTTGAAATGTATAATTTTTGTGGTCTTTATAACATGACCTATAAATGTCTGAATGTGCTCAAATTTTGCGTATGAGCTATTCATAACATGTTTAAGAAGATCAACGGATTAGATTTTTGAAAAAAATATTGCACCGTGAAAAACTACTTGAGTGTATTCTGCTCCGAATACACTCAGAGTGTATTCTTGCCTGACTCTCTCTCTCTCTCTCTCTCTCTCTCTCTCTATATATATATATAGAGAGAGAGAGAGAGAGTCGGGCTAGAATACACTCGAGTGTACAGATCGCACGGATACACTCAAGTGTGTTTGCATATCAAGACTATTTTTTGCAAGATGTAAACCATTGATCTTCATTGTCATACTATAATTAGGCTACATACAAATTTTGAGTCCATTTGGATGAGTGTAAGTCACTCATCCGAGGGTAACAAAATCGATGCACGAAACTAATTTGAAATTCATAATTTTTGCGGTCTTTATAACATGACCTATAAATGTCCAAATGTGCTCAAATTTTTTATATGAGTTATTCACAAGATGATTAAGAAGATCAATGGATTAGATTTTTGAAAAATATTGCATCATGAAAAACTACTTGACCGTATTCTGCTCCGAATACACTCGAGTGTATTCTAGCCTCTCTCTCTCTCTCTCTCTCTCTCTCTCTCTCTATATATATATATATATATATATATATATATATATATATATATATATAACTGTTATATATATATATATATATATATAACTGTTATACATACATATATGATATATATATATATATATAACAGAAAGATAGCACAAATTAAAGCCAAATTCTAAGACATGACGCAGATGAACTATTAATTTGAGAACTATAAAAAATATTGAGTTCCGGAACACTATAGCAAAATAATTGATATCAGTCAGGCTTAAACAATATGCATGCTATAGAACAAAAATGCAAATGCTTATTGTAGCAGCAAAATATATGTTAAAAGTGGTGTCACGTGGTCAACAATGTGGCAGGCACCTGCAGTGCATAACATTCTAGTTAACATGAACAATACATTAAAAATAACAGTTGGCAGAAACAATAGATTTCACGGCACCAAAGCAAATTTGTGACCACGCTACACTGACTGCGCTGGGGTCTAGGCAACTATAAGTTTCCCCATAATTATATTTTGAGTTTTACATAGCAGTAATTACATATAATAAGACCCAATATAGCACCAACTACTTATGATAAGACCCAACTTATTGCCCAAGTATCACATTTATCCCAACTTAGTAAAATTCCAGGTTGAGTTTCTCAAATACAAATTGTATGCGTCCATTCCACATACTCATTAAGGCGGTAAGGAAATCAAAGTGCCCTAGCTCCACACTATAGGCCCAATAGGTGGCATATAAAAAAAGACTAGTGTTCTATTGTATACACATGTATCTTTCAATTATATAAATATATTTTATGCTATATTGTTATATACATAACATCATATGCAATCATAACATCTTAATTTTATATGTATTTTCCCTTTATATCAAAATATATTATAGTTATATACATAAGTATATACATCTATATCATAGTTAATGCTCAAAATAAGTTCCAAGATAACAAAAACCCAATAAGAGAACTATATAAAACCAATGCAACTTGAAAATTGAACTGTAATGCTATAAAGCGCTAAAAAGGAGAAATTAGCCTTCTAACGTGCATAACAATTGTTGGTTAGGATACCCTGACCTTAAAAGGGGTTGAAATACCCATCTAGCCCGCCTGAAAAATATTGTCACTTCTCTAGTGCAGTCATGGTCACGCATCTGAAAAATATTGTCACTTCCCTATTGCAGTCATGGCCACGTGGCTAGTAACAGCACAAACATGTCTATTTTGTTCTTTGTATTATAAGGCATGTACACAACGTGCCCAAATCAATTCCCTATACCAAATAATATGAACCACCTCTCCATTCCTCCTCTTCTTCAAGCACACCAATGATATGTCTCCTTCCCTCCTACTCCTCTCCTCCGAGTATATTTATATATTATACATCATTCATATTAATGTAATTCAACATTCTTATAAATACTGTTCTTAAAATTTGGACATGCAAATTTATTATAATTCATCATTCCCATTTATAGTTTTTGATTTCATATTGCAAATACTCTGTGGTCTCATTATTCTCCATATATAACATACACTGGTTCAATCACCCTTCATTTATAATGTTTAATTGCAATAAACAACTTTGTGTTTGATTTAATTTCTATTCTACTATTATATCTACCACTTCGATGTTATAATCATTCACTTAAAAGCACTTTGAGATCATTTGAAGTCATTGTGACATATAAATATTGTTGGAAATAATGGATGGGCAATATATTCAAATGTTATTTTGTACAAGAGAGACCCCTCTCATTTATATAGGAGAAGGTGGACATGATAAATATTGTTGGAAATAATGGATGGACAATAATGTTATTTTGTACAAGAGAGACCCCTCTCCTTTATATAGGAGGTGGACATGATAAATATTGTTGGAAATAATGGATGGACAATATATTCAAAATGTTATTTTGTACAAGAGAGACCCCTCTCTTTCATATAGGAGAAGGTAGACATGACTCTAGAGACTTCCAAACCTGACTAGACTTGGCTAGACTTTGTATGGGCCTATAGACTCCGGCCCATATATGATATATAAATATTGTTGGAAATAATGGACGATATATGCACACTATTATTTTGTAAGACCCCTCTCCTTTATATAGGAGAAGATGGACATGACTCTAGAGACTTTCAGACTTGACTAGACTATATATGAGCCTACAGAGTCCGGCCCATATATGATATGACTTATATTTCTAACACTCCCCCACAAGCTGGAGCATGGGAGAATCACATGCCCAGCTTGGATGGCAGATAGAAACTAGACATTAAACAAAAATTATGAATAAAACATGATATCCCCTAAGATTGATATACACTAGATCTTTGAGAGAGATTGATAAACACTAAATCATTGAAACATCTGGAGCTTTGACTATGTTGGAGGTTGTATCTTAGAGTACGCTGAAGGAACACGCGAAGATCATCTGAGTCACGAACTCAGTTGCTACTGTAGTTGAAGTAATTTCCAAGAGAAGACCGCCATCTAGTAGCCTAGACGGTCAACGTGCTTGATATGGTACATACGAAGTTACGAACATCAACGTGCTTTGCACGGACAAACATCAACGTGGGCACGGACGAACATCAACTTGCAGGACATGGCACAAATGAACATCAACGTGGGCACAAACGACAACCAACGTGCTTGACAGGGCACGGACAAACATCAACATGGGCACGGATGAACAAGAAGGAAATATAGATGGTGTAGCCGACTGAATGATCTTTTGCATAAGACAGGTGTGTCGGACCGACACACAACCAAACGTGTTGCTCATAATCCAAGATGCTCCAATACTAGAAGACTGAAGTGTTGTCAAAGTAAAATAACAAAGACATGGCCAATGACGAAACATATTCGCCTCATGTAGAGTGTCGATGACATCCATTGACTTGAGGAATCATCTTCTTCAACTAACGATGATGCGAGAAGATGAATATTGAATGATAGAATAATGTTTGGCAACTTAGGATTTGAATGGCAATGATGGACATTGGCCTTGAACTTGACGATGAGACCTGGACAACATGTTAAATATACAAAACTCCATATGTGGACAGTGCTCTTCTTCCTCTTTTCTCTCCTAAGCTCTGAATTTTGCAAGAGAAAGTGTTAAACGATTATGAAGAAGATACTTGATAGATCCGGATCTAGATGACGAATGCCCTTCAGAGAGAGAGGGCAATGGAGATGACCCTATAGAGAGGGTTATCGAGATGGCCCTATGGGCGGCTAGCCACGACGGCAATGGTCGCGGGCGGGCGGAGATTCGTTGCTTTCTCTCTAGGGTTAGAGTCCCTGGAAAGAAGGCTATGATACCATGTTTGAAATAATGGATGGATAATATATTCACAATGTTATTCTGTACAAGAGAGACCCCTCTGGCCCTCTCCTTTATACAAGAGAAGGTGGACATGACTCCAGAGACGTCCAGACCTAAATAGACTTGACTAGACTTAACAAGGTCACCATGCGCCTAATTCATGACACAAGTGATGATTCGGTTGTTGGATTAAGTGCTTGTTTTTTGCCACTAGCTTGCTTAATTGATAGGTTAGACCACTTAAATGGTTATTCGATTGTCCTTATCTGATGTTGTGTTCGTTCTTCCTTGATAACCAAATATGGGGAGGTGATGATTAGGTTCTTGGATTGAGTGCCCGTTTTTTTGCCACTGGCTTGCTTAATTGATAGCTTAGACCACTTAAATGGTTGTTTGATTATCCTCATCCAATGTTGTGTTCATTCTTCCTTGATAACCATATATGGGGTACAAAATCAATGAAAGTATCAAACATACATGGAAATCTAGCATAGGCGGAGACGCAACTTGACAAGTTCTCCCAAGAGGGTCGCGCTTTAGGCCCAATAACCCTCTGCTTGCCCCTTCATAACTCTTAATTGTGGTCACAAATATCGTAGTATTGTTGACTGTTCATAAATTTTTCGTGCCAAAATGCTAAGCCCAAATTTCAAAATTGGCTCGAACTAATTTTGGAATTTCGCTATTGTTTGTGAATCATTATAGACACCTATAAATTGTGTTTAAGAGATGAAACAATGCCAAAGCATTACATATTAGTAATGGAGAATCAATATGCAAATCATGTGTGTGCATTATTATTATAGGTCAATGACTATATCATGTGCTTACATGCATACATATGTAATATTTGTAAGTGTTAGTATACACAACTAACATCTAGTGTATTGCTTGGGGATTTTGCCACATTTTTCATGAACACTTGAAGAAATCTAGCCTGAATTTTGTCCAGATTTTCACAGTATTCTTGAATGCCGAATTTATGACCTCATTGAACGAATCATGAAACATGAGTTTGTGGCTACAGTATTGGTCATTGAGCAGTTAACTTTATGCTTCCCCCCCCCCTCATGGTTTCCCTCCAATTCCTCCTCCCATGTTGTTTTTATTACTTATCCAACCCTATGCAGCAGCTCCACTTGCTTATTGTGGCATAATTTTGCAAAATGGTACAGAAACACAACTTAAATTTCGAGAAATTTGTTCCTAAAACTACTAATAATACATCTTGGGAATTTTGGTTTTTTTTTTTTGAATTTCTTGCTTCCAAAGGCTATTTTTCTTAATTCTAAGGTATGTTTCCCCTATTCCTCGACCATCTATACATTACCTTGATCAATTACTATGCTCTTCTCAGTGAAATAAAAAACGGCCAGGCGGGCCGCTTAAGCGCCCATGACCCCCAGCCGCTTAATTTTGCCATTAATCGCCCGCTTAATCATTTTGAACAAAATCGCCCGCATTTTGCCCGCCTCACCCGCTTTTTTCCCGCTTTTGTTTAAAAATCCTAATGTAAGCATCTAACATTAATTAATTACATAGCCAAGTAGTGTTGACTATAATATACGAAACTTGTATACATTAAATGTTCTATGATATAGCTAGTCCTAATTTAGAATGCATACTTTGTGTGTAAGCTGTAATAATTGGGTACTGCTGTAATGCATCTAAGTAAATATCCTATTGATCTATTATACTAGTAATGCATGATTAGTTTTACTGATTTCCTTGCTGCTTTCAGTGATTAATGATTGGTACTACTGGTTAGTATTACTTTAGTGATTACTTTAATTCAATAATTCATAGTTTGTTATATACAATTACTGATCTGCTTGCTGATTTTAGTGATTAGAGATGCTGATTAATAGTAAGTATTGATGAATACTTAGTTAATTACTGATTTGCTGATTAGATATGTATAGAAGTTCCTTATAAATATATTTTTTATATACACATACATGTAATTTTGTATAAAAATATATAAATTTAGACACCTGCTTTTTCAAAAATCGCCCGCTTCATCGCCCGCCTACCGCTTAATCGGTTACAGGGTGCCGTCCGCACGCCTCCCGCTTCCCGCTTTCTAATACATTGGCTCTTCTATAGAGATATGGAAAAATACTCTGAAATTAACAATGTTCTTTCTTGGATATATGCATAAATGTCACGTGTAACCTAATTAAATGCTAACACTAGACTTATACAAGTTATAGTTCGTAAGTTTGTAAGTTGTAACTGTAAGTTTTAAATTCTAAGCCGCCTAACTATCTAGCAGACTTGACATTCATTTGTGCACTCGCTCATCACGACATGGAACCCACCCTAACCTCTAGACATATAAATTTATTATAAAATCTAGTGTGTTTATGTCTAAACATTGTGTTTGCAGAATTCCATAACTTAATTCCTTCATTTTATCATCGAAATTGCAATCAAAATTCTGGCGAAATTGTTCAGTTTCTTCACTAACAAATATGGGATCAAATATGAAATATTATTCCATATATGAGTAGATCTTGGTGTTTAGATCGTCCTAGTAAGTTTTCATGATTTAATTCACTTATTTGGTCGTTGAAATTGTTAAGGCTGTAAATATCAAAATTTTTATTTCGAGAATTTTCTATTTCTGGGCTATCGAACACAACATCGAAATCAAACATTTAATTACTTGCTAAAAACTTTAATAAAACTCACCAAAAGGCACATTTTGGGTCATTTCAGGTTATTCTCAGGTTGAACGTATCGGGTTTGGGTTATTTAGATCCCTACAAACTAAAATTTGCAGACATGGCTGAATTTCAATTTGAAATCAAATTAACATTTTTCGGGTTTAATTCAAGTCAGAATTTTGGGTCGGGTCAGGTCTGAGATTGTCAGCCCTATGTATTGCTATACTTATGCTATAATACTACATATGTAGATGTAGCCGCGATGCTATACCTTTTTTAAAAAAGATTGACAATTCATTCATCTCGTTGCCAAGGGGTTTCGAACTTGTGAACTCTCGGTCATACAACAACTTCACCACTCGGGTGCCACTACATTGGCATTATGCTATAACTTTATACGTATAATACATACAACAACATTATATTATTCATATTTATTATGAAATAACCTCTTAACATGCATGGCAACAATTATCATGTCTGATATGTAATCATATCTAATGTGTAGTGCAAACATTATAATGTTGTAGATTTATAAAGAAGATGTACATATATAAACTACATAAAATGCACTCCTATGTTAAGAACGTTTCCAAATGCATTGGATAATGCAACTATGTTGTTATTTTTTAGCATTTAATATTTTTAACATTTACATATGTATTGGAGTCTAAATTATCGGAAAAACACAATTTTAAATCTCTGCCATTTCTAAAAGTGCCAGCCTGAAACTTCAGCAACCACAAGATCATGTTTGCCTGCCTCCTTCCCTCTTTCTAAAATATTGGCAGGAAATGAAGTCAACGTTGATCTAATTTCGTGTGGTTCCTATGATGCCATTGATGGCATAGAGGAAGATCAAACAAATGGGTGGCCCTATAACACCAAGTTTGCACCAAAGACCAATTTTACGGCTCAACCGCCGGGCATCCCACATTGGCAATGGTTAGTCCAATTCACTACACAGTGTGGAGTCCCGCTATTTGAATAACTGAATTATAAACCAAAGTTGGAGCAGGTTTAAGACCTTTGCTCCCTTGTTCAATTCCCTACGAGTGTTGACTCCCACATGTATGCAGGAAATACTTAACATCATTTTAGAACTCTTAGTAGTACTAGTCGCCTACTGCTTTGAAGGTAAGCAGTAATTCCATGATCGCATAAGCCCTTAAACCGTGAGTGTCTCATTGGTTGACTGCATTACAATTTTAAACTACTCAAATCTTATTTCGTGTATTGTTTATTCATCAATAAAACAGCACATCAGACTTAACAGCATTTCTGTTTTCCTCACTCTAAAGACGTATGAACATGAACATAAAAAAAGGGGGGGCTCAAATCTCACTTGTTCCAAAATGAATGCTATTTTTTCAGTTTTTGCCATTGCTCCAAATGTTTCAACCTGCAATTATTAAAATAAAATATATCCCATATTAGTTTATGATGATCAAACGAGAAATAACGCAAAATAACGTGTTCTTACAGCAATCTCCTGCATCAGGTCGGCAGCTTCAGCAATAAGTCCTTGTTCTTCCTTGATTTTGGCAAGCATCTTGATCAAACGTGCCCTCTCTATTTCAACAAATATCTGTAGGATAATTAAATGGAATGTTGAGTTCAAGGAGAGCAATAATATCATCTTTTGTCCTTCAAATATTTGGATGCAATTAAATTACCTTTCCAGCAGAAACACTGTTCAATGTTTTGATCAATTCAATTTTACTATCAATGTTAGGTGTCACATCTATATACTTCATTGCTTGCTGAACCATAGCTGTTACAGCCTGCAAGAGCAATTTACAAAGAAGGTTACAAATCACAATCAGAGTCATGTGATGAATATAGTCTATCTCTGATAACCAAATTGATGATAGTCATTCCAAGCATACCATTTTACCGGTTAAACATTCCGCAATCACACACACACGCTGCACACACACACATCTCTTAACAATCATTGCAAGCATACTCGGCAGCCCAGTCGCCTTGGCGTGCCAAGGTGTCGCTTTATTGACTTATTTAAAGATTAATTTATGTACATTTTACCTATTAACACGTGTCTTATGATCTTATAGACATTCCTCCCCAGAATCCATATCGACGTATATATGTAAGTTTATGCATGTATTTAGAAATTAGAATTTCTGCGCTTACATACATGTATCTTACGGTATAAATGTGTTACAAATTACATTTCTAATAGTTTATAATTATCATTGAGGCCAAAGACTAGAAGAGAACGATTATAAACAATGTAAGAGATGGAGCATCAGTTAATAATATAACATTAAATGGCATAGTTCCAAGTCTTGTATAAATTAAAGGCTACCCTTCATAAGACAGACTCTATAACAGAAATGCAATTGAAGGCACAGAATAAGACAAAGCAGATATGAACAGTAAGGCCAAGTTTGGTTCGTGAGAAAGGATTAGAGCAGGATAGAAAGAAGAGCAACATGGGCATTGGGGAAGTATAGGTGGAAGACGGGTTATTTAGTTTCCAATCTCATGTTTGAGTGGTCGGCAATATTGATCAGGTGGGATTGTATTGAGTGAGTGCCAACTAGAACAGAAAACTCACGAGACATTTGTCCGGCAAAGGGAAAAAGGGGATGGTAGTGCAAAGACGATGATGACGCAGCCGGCAGAAAGAGGCCAGTAGCCCGACAGACAATGACAAACATGGCGGCACAATCTCCTAGTTCAATCACGGAATCTCCTTCAAAACTGGAAGGAGAGCAGCCAATGGCAAAAGAAAAGCGAGCGACAGTACGCACAGTGAAGGAGATAGAAGCATACGTGTGGTAACGGTAGAAGGAGAAGTTTCCGACAGATACCGTGCGTGAAGGAGGTGAAGGACACCGTGTGAGAGAGGGAGGCGGAGGTCGT
This sequence comes from Alisma plantago-aquatica, assembly GCA_963693085.1. Lineage (NCBI taxonomy): Eukaryota > Viridiplantae > Streptophyta > Magnoliopsida > Alismatales > Alismataceae > Alisma > Alisma plantago-aquatica. The sequence continues at coordinate 573,303,953 of OY856412.1, read as the reverse complement.
GCGTCATAGGAACCGATATCGGCAGTTAGAATGGAGGCAGTGCGGGCATCAGGAACTTGTTGTTATCGGGTATCCCAAGTGAGTACCTAGAGAGGGTCCAGAACTGACAAGTCCCAGTTGGTTAAGACTTGTATGGATCCTTTACTATCTTTTTGTAAATTTTGCGCAGCCAAACACAGGATTGGGTTATCGGTATGATTTTGAGTCCCATCCTTCGTTGGATACCATGAATTAAACACGCCAAAGGGTATTTAATGCCAAATATAAATAAATTTTAAAACATATCACAGATAAGAACATTCAATTTGCACATTATGACAAAAAAAATAAACATATAAGCACATTGATACACCTTAGGTTCCACAAAAAGAGCAAAGAGGGAAATTAGGTGAGGCGGCAACGAGTATGATTGCAAAGATATAGTTTTGGCAGCATTACTTTATTCTATGTACATGACTGAAGCCATCCCTGAAGCATTTTTATGTGTTTTCAAAGAGATGCCAGTCTGAAAGATAATCACAAAGAACATTCAATTTGCACATTATGACAATAAAGCTAAACATATAAGTCCATGATACACCCTAGGTCCCACAAAATGAGCAAAGCGGGAAATTAGGCGAGGCGGCAAGGAGTATGATTGCAAAGACATAGTTTTGGCTGTGCATTACTTTATTCTGTGTACATGACTGAAGCCATCCATAAACATTTTTATGTGTTTTAGAAGAGATAGCAGTCTGAAAGATAATCACAAAGAGCATCCAATTTGCACATTATGACAATAAAACTAAAGATATAAGCCCATCGATACACCCTAGGTCCAACAAAATGAGCAAAGCGGGAAATTAGGCAAGATGGCAAGGAGTGTGGTTGCAAAGGTATAGTTTGGCTGCATTACTTTATTCTATACATGACTGAAGCCATCCATGAAGCATTTTTATGTGTTCTTGAAGAGATAGCAGTCTGAAAGATAATCACAACCTAAACTCCTAGGAGGCGCTTATTTGCATTTTAGTATTTTACCTAAGAAATTCTCGTCGATAATTTTATTCTATTTTGACTGTTAGTTAATGTCTATCTAGAAAATATAGAGCTTGATTTGCGGGGAATTGCAAGCTTGTCATCTACAACTGTTGAACTTCTAGATAAACAAATATGATCCACATAAACAGTTATCTATGAGGATACTGCAGGAATAAATAGCTACAAAATCTTCAACGACAGAGAGTAAGTAAAAGGGAGCCTGTTTGAAAGATATTTGTAAAATGTGATGTGTGCCTGCCTGTTATATGGAGCTACTTAGAAACATATTTGTATAATTGGCTGAAATTTGGGATCTATTCATTAACATGGATGGAGACAATCTGTGGGAAATTCAGGTACTGTTTATACAGGAAACTGTTTAGACACAATCAAGTAGGGGAAATAAGGTTCTACGAATCTGAAATAAATAGACAGTTTTGACATATGCCTAATAATGGCTCCTAAAAAACTTGCCCAGTGCTCCCATAAAAGATATACTAGCATACACGGTCAACATGTCAGGACAAAGTAATTAATGTTGAAGCACATACCCTGGTGAATTATGATTTAAATAAGGTCAAATAACAAGATTTCCACCAATTTTCATTTTACAGCATTGTAGTACAGACAAATGATGTGAAAGTCATTGGTTCAGCTTTATATGATTAGCGCCCTCTCATCACAAAACCATACTAATTTTAGGCCCTGGCTCAGAAACATTATCATATTATAATAATCATCCTGCCAAGGAATGCCAATCTTGAGCTAAATCTCAAACATTTCCGCCAAGTTTCATGTTAAGTATTGTATTACAGACAGAAATGATGGGAAGTCATGGGTTTCAGCATTATATGATTAGCGCCCTCTCGTCACAAGACCATACTAATTTTAGGCCCTGGCTCAGAATTATATGTATTACCATACTAATCTTGGTAAGGTCTGCCAATCTTGAGCTAAATCTCCAACAGCTTGGAATGGTTTCAGCATTTCAAAATGAAAAATTGGATTTGCAGTGATAGCACATATCATTTAAAGAAGAAAAAAAGAGCAGCTGTAGACCTACTTACTTTTTCTATCCACTCCTGCCAATCTTAAAGATGTATCTCTCATCACAGTTAGAAAGCGAAGAGTGGATTCGGTTTAATACCATTGTATGGCTAAACACAGTTTGTGTTGGTGCAAACTGACATTATTAACTATTAGAGAGTCTGTTTATTTATTTTATTAACTGTCTTTGTAATATGGGTCCAAGTATATCTTGGCCCATTAGGGTTTAGTTTGAGTCTATATGCTTCCCTAATTTCCTATATATAGGATCACGGTTGCCTCTTATCAATACAACAAGTAGCCGTCTCTTATTATTTTAGATGGTATCAGATCAGTGATCCAAAAAACCTAGTCCTAGAGAAGACAAAAACCTTTTTCCCGCATGCGGGGGACAGTTGTCGTTTGTGGCTTGGCCGCCCGATGGGCATCTATCCACTCGCCTTCTCTGCTTAATCCACCTGCCATTATTTCTGCTTCCCTCTAACCATGCTCTCTGCTCCCCTCCGTTGACCCCTTCCTCGTTGGCACATACCTCCTGATAAGCCGGAAACTCCTCATTGCAGACCCCTCTCATATCCCTCTCAGACTTCTAGAACCTCAACTACTAGCCGCTTCCATCAATCCCCGCCCACACAATCCCAGCAACCCGTCACCACGCAAACACTGCATCACCCACAAAGAACCCACCACCGGTTGTGTCATTTGTGCCCCTCTCCGACCCAACTCTCCTACTCCTGATAAACCTTGCTCGTCTGCTACCCGACGGATGCTTCCCAGCACGCACCAAGCTGCTACCCTCCATTGACGAAAACCGCAAGTCATGAGCCGACTTGATTTCCTCCGCTGGAGTCCATATGCTAGTCGATCATTACCTGATGTCGACGCACAACGAACTTCTGCTACCACTCTTCCTCATCCTTTCTTGTCAATATTCAGATATCATGATTCAACAGCTTGGCTCCTGCAGTGATGCCGACAATGAATCTCTTCCCCGTCAAAGAAAAAGAAGGCATTTTATATTATGTCGGTGATGTTAACACACCGGATCTCATCCTCGTCGACCAAACTAGGTCGATTACCAACCAGGTACCCTTTTACCTATGGGGCGTAGCACTCCAGTCCGACCCAAAACCGCACCCCCGACATCAGCAATCTGATTTCAAAAAGGCAAACGCCTAATACACTATGTTAATCTAAATCGGTGATATGTTGCTAGTCGTTTCCAAGTTGGGCTATGTTGTTTATTGTTTTCTTTCTCATACATATATTCGTATCTACTGATTGGTGTCTACAAAGGAAATAAAATTAACAGCATCAGCGACCTGCTCCTCTGGGATGCTAGACCGGCTTGCTATAATGCAACACTGCCTCCAGCGCTTTGAAGACTATCAAACTACATGACGATTAATTTTTTTTATCACGAAGTTCTAGTAAGAATATGTACTTTGCTGGAGGCCGCAATATCGATCATACCACCTTGTACTAGTGCAAATTTGCATGGATTTTATCTATTATGGTATTGATCTTCACATATTTGTGCTGGATTTTTCATCAAAAATCTTTGTAGACCTTTTTTCCGGGGCTCTGCCCCCGAGAGGGGTGACCTTTCCTCGACTATTGCCCACTGAGGGACAACGAGGCCCCTAATTGGGGGGCGCGCCTCCCAACCCCCCCCCCCGACATTGCTACAACTTATTTTCATGGGATGTCTTCATGGTTGTCCACCTCAACCACCTTTGTCCATGGTTAGTGTGAGGGGGAGAAATAGAGGAGAGATGAAGAGGAAGATTACTTGTTGCTTCTCAATGTATCTGTGGATCGTGGATCTTTATGCACATCTTAAAGAGTTTGTTGACTTCTCCTATTGATATTTGCAAATGAAAAATCTTTTGTTGATTATATGCTTCTTGGAGAGTATACTATCTGGAGCTTCATGTCTACTGCTTGCTTTTTCAAGCTGATAGTCTTCTATCCGACTACGTCGACTATTTTTTGTCTGTGCTTTCTTTGCACGTTGACTGCTTCTATTGCGAACCAGCACTCTCTGGCTTGTCCATGCTTTACGCATGTTGACCTTTTTACTTGTTTGTGCCTTCTTTGCACATCGACTTTCTGCTTCTGTGTGCCAACACCCTCTGGTTTGTCCATGCTCTATTTCGCACGTTGACTACTATTACTTGTTGTGACCCAGCACTCTCTGAGATGCGACGTTAGTGACTATGATAAAGACCATGATGTTTTGTTGTTGCTTACTTCTGCTCCAGATGATCAAGAAACTTCTGCTCCAGATGATTGAGAAACTTCTGCGACTTGCTTGCCTTTTTGCCTGCTATGGAGTATCTACTTGGGGGGAGTGTTTGAGTGTTTAATTGTAATACTGAGGGGGAGAAATTGTTTGTATGGGATTGGCTTATCCATTTTTTTAGTATGTCTGGCTATTTCCAAGCTAATTTGAGATTCTCCCAACTTCAGCTTGAGGGGGAGTATTAAAGAGTATGTATATTTATGTTATTAAGTGTCTTTGTAATATGGGCCCAAGTATATCTGGGCCCATTAGGGTTTAGTTTGAGTTTGTATGCTTCCCTAATTTCCTATATATAGGATCAGGGTTGCCTCTTATCAATACAACAAGTAACCATCTCTTATTATGTTAGATTAACAAGGGCCATGTCATCACCATGCAGGAGACGGCCCCGTGCCCTTCAGAAAGATTAGCAAGAGGATTCACATGATCAGGCAACTAATCAGAGAGGTTGCTGGGCTTGCTCCTTATGAGAGGAGGATCACTAAGCTCCTGATGTTGGAAAGGGTAAGAGGGCCCTCGAGCTGGCCAAGAGAAAGCTGGATAGTCAAAACTCACAAGAGGGCCAAGATGAGAGAGGAGATGCCCAATGTCCTCAGGAAAATGGCATCTGCTGGAGTGTCAGTTAAGAATTGAAGAGCTGGTGTCCTTATTTTTGGTATTTTAGCTGTTTTAGTCTGCATGTTCTGTTTTATTTTGATAGACAAAAACCTGTCCCTAGTGGTTCTCTTGTTGCTAAGACTTTGAATTTCTCGGGTAAGTTACGCATCTCGAAGATCGACCAGTGTTGCGGCATTGTTTTGCACCCCAAAAATACTAAGATCACCGCAATGAAAACAACATAAATAGTCTAACCGCGACAGTAATATAAATCATGCAAGGTAGTTGGTACTATGGTAGATCTTAAACTGTCAAAATGATGTTGTATCTATGAGCGCACGATGTAATTACTTCGGAGGGGGAAAAACAAACAAGTGGATGATATCCCCAACTCTGATACGTGTCATTGTTTGATTCAATCCAGGTAGGGCTATGTGGTTTAGTTCAGGAAGAATAACATTACAGTCCAACCAAATTATATTGTGGTGACTACATTACAATCACTAAATTACTGACTAATATAATACGTTTAAATAATAGAATTGTTTAGAGTACTCAACCCAGTATATAACTCACTGGCCATATGAATCATATTGTTAAATAAACCGAATCCAAGTTCAGGTTACCATTTCAGACCACCTCAGTTTAAACCATACAACTGACGCACCATCAGTTTAAGATTTTGATATTTCTTAAACTATAACCAAGTAGGATTAATTCTTCAATATACCAACATCTGATCAGAATCAGTACTTACAAAACCTGGTTAGGCTTATTGCTCATACATAGAGTCCGCAAAAGTTGATATATAAGACTTAACTCCATCAGAAATGTTTAGTACAAGAACAGCAGCAACAGATAATTAGTTATGCGACAAAGTTACCTGCTTATATTGACCCCTTCGCTTTGACAAAAGAACAATCTGCTCATTCAAAGTCTTCCATGCACGAGCTTCATAACAAGCCTTTATTATTGAGATAACAGCATCCTTGGTTCCAGCAATATCTCCAGCAAGCCGCATCTTCTTTTCTTGGTTCAAATACGACTCTATAGTCGCCTCCAATTTCTTTTCCTGAAGGGCCAGATTGCAGCACAGTAACAAGAAGCATGTCAACAAATATAGCCAAATAAAACTCAAGTTTACTACTACAAGATTAGTAACAATTAAAACCTACGGAGACATGGGAAAATCAATTCTCAGATGCTTAGCAATGATTCCTCAACGGAAACAAAGTTTTTTGGTGTAATTCAGGCATTGCAATGACTAGTACTTTATTGAAATTTTGAAAGAGTTTCTTTTTGACTTCTGATCATTTGTGTTCAGATAAAGAAGTGATATCTTTTACTTTGCAAGGACATATTGGCATAAAAATGAATAATGATTTCCATACGTCAAAAACAAATAAATAAATACTTCAAACAAGGGGAAAACTATGAATAGTACTTATCAGTGTGTACCAGTACTAGTTGATACATGCAATCTTACAAGCTTTAAACGAATTGAATATTTTATCTCCAAAAAGAAAACAATGGCAGAGAGCATTCTAGAAAATCAGTGAAAAAATTGCCAACAGCATTGGTGGCTAGAAGGAGCTATGGATCCGCATGTGAAGATGAAACCTACAATTTCAATCCAATTACCCAGTAAAGCAAATCTTTAGCCTATGATCTACATGCATTAACATATACAACCATGTTGTTGAGGCTCACCTAGGCATCTAGGCACCTAAGGGGACTCCACTTAGGGAGGAAGCCTAGATCTATAGTATCAAGGTTTTTTCAATTTTGGTTTTACTGCCTACATTGGGTGTAAAAGTAGGGGTATTAAAGTACAGAATCAAGGATTATAGTCCATATTTCGCTTTGACTAAATTGAAAATTCAAATCCCCAATATTCACAATGCAATCACCAAATACAAACCAAGTCAGAAGCAAATGGTGGTTTCTCAATAACATAGACTAACAATATTAGAAATAACAACTTTCAGTGGTTGTTAAGGCGTCCATCTGGGGATCTAGGAGTCCAAGAGGGCTCTCCTATTATGGGTCCTCTCTTTTTCTTTTTACTGCCTGCTTCATTTCACAATGCAATCACCAAATACAAACCAAGTCAGAAGCAAATGGTGGTTTCTCAATAACATAGACTAACAATATTAGAAATAACAACTTTCAGTGGTTGTTAAGGCGTCCATCTGGGGATCTAGGAGTCCAAGAGGGCTCTCCTATTATGGGTCCTCTCTTTTTCTTTTTACTGCCTGCTTCATTTCTAAAGTCATACCACTTTATAAGGTCCTAAAGTATAAAATCAAGCATGACAAGTGAAATAGCCTTAATTGAGCCTCTGCTGACTAAAGTCATACCACTTTATTATGGGTCCTCTCTTTTTCTTTTTACTGCCTGCTTCATTTCTAAAGTCATACCACTTTATAAGGTCCTAAAGTATAAAATCAAGCATGACAAGTGAAATAGCCTTAACTGAGCCTCTGCTGACTAAACTAAAGGTCCTAGGTGTCTTAAATCCTCAATATGAGAATATGGGTACAAAACACAGCTTGAAACTAGGAAAAACCTCAGCACCTAGGCTACAACTGGTGACCTAGGTATCTTAGGTCAAACTAAGTAGGTGCAACAACCATGCCAACTTGCAAAGAGATCGATATCAAGGCAAACTAGCATATGTTAAAAGTTAAGCAAAAAAATGCTGCGTATATAAAAAAAATACAAAACTTTCAGAAAAGATATAAAAAAGAGAAATGGTTTCAAATGTAAAATGGCTCCTAGAACAGTGACGAATGGAAGCAAAAGAAGGGATCATACAAGGGCCTAAGCTGCCAGATTGTTAGTAAACATACCCAAAGATGATTATGGAAAAACATAGCCATCTTGGTCATTCATCAAGAAATTTAGCTGTCATACATACACTAATTTGGTGAATGCTACAGAAATATTCTATCGGTGAATGTAGCCATGAGTTCTGCCCTTAGGTAACTAGTCACTTTAGGATATAGTCTTGTGAGCAACTGAGTATGCACCTAGCTAAAAGCTTAACGTAAAAAGACTCGAACAAGTAAGAAACAACAACAAAGAACTATGTGAAATGGCATGTCAATACACTGAAAACTGCTTACATGATCCTCGGAGGATTGCACAGCTATAGATTTTTTTTCATCAGACTTTGCCCAGAAATCATAGAGATAGGATGTAAATATGTAAGGGATAGGAAGGGATATTGATGGATGGAACCAGATCTGCTCCTATGTCTGGTTAAATATAGGGGTGTGATTTCATGATGTATTGGATGTTTTTATTGATGTTGACTTAGGCAACAAGTTACCGTATGAGAGAGTTTCTGAAGCTCCAGCTGACCTGCTCATCTATCGCGACGCCATGCAGTACAATCTCTTGACCACAACCAGGACAATGTTGGGAAGTGGCCAGTGTCCAAGGAAGCAAGAAACTAGCTTCTAGTCTGTCATGACCATTAAGGAGGTCGACGACGGCTTCCTATCATGATGACGCTAGAGGACCTAGTGAACAGAAACACGAGATTTGAAGCAGCAATGGAGGATGGATGGAAATGGACTTCTAATTAGATCCTTGGAGACCTTTAGTTTAATGGAAAAAGAAGGGCATTTGCTGGGCACCCAACGTACACTACTTCAAAGAAGAATTGCTCACCCTCACCAAATTTCCATGTGAAGCAGCAGCATGTGTGAACGCAAGAAAATGTAGATTCTTAGGAGGAAGACCTGTGTATAAAGTTGCAGATTGTAGTTTAGTGGTCGGCATTTTTTTTATTTGCACTCCTTGAGGTGGGATACGAAATCCTAAGGAGCATTGCCTCTTTTTATTGTCTATCAGGTGGCGTCAGATAAGATTCATCCTATGTGGCGGTTTACCAAACGCGGAATAGAATTTCCCCGGGAAACAAATTTGTTATTGGGACTATATGTGGCGTACCAAACGTGCCCTAACGGCATGAGAATTAGGAAGACAGTTTCACTGCTTCTTCTAGATTGCATCTAAGCCCACTGTATGAGAGCTAGGAAGAGAATAGCTAGGAAAGTATTGTAATGGGTTTTGGAGAAAAAGGGTGTCAGTCCAATATTGAACAATTTCAAAAATATGTTTAATATCTCAACTATAGAGTATTGGGATTCTTGGAGATGAAACACGAAGATTTCCTATTCTGTTTGAGGTGCATCAAGAATTGACATTGAGTTCATTCTTATTAGCGAGGAGTTGATGATGCATGTTCAAGATGAGATTCTTTGGTGTGTGCTGGCATAGTCACAATATACTCCGGCTTTTTGAAAAAGTCACATTTTCAACGCAAATTTTTCCCTAGACGTTTGAAACGGCTGAATAAAACCCAATTCCCGAATATTACGTTTTATTCCTGTATTATTCCCAAATCATTCGCGTTTACTGTTTTTTTTCAGTTTTATACGTTCTTTTCCCGTATTATGTAAACACATATGTGTGTATATGTGTGAGTGTGTATGTAAACACATAGTTAGTTTATGTATGAGTGCATATGTGTGAGTGTGTATGTAAACACATATGTGTGTCTACGGCGACAGACAAACAGGCCGTCCTCAACCTTGGTCCGAGGTGGTTCGACGGGCAACTGGTTGTGACCAAAGACTATCGGTTTGGAGATGAGTTGAAGTGTGATACCTTTGCCACGATTCCCACGTGGGTCACTCTGGGATCCATAGGCCGATCATGGACGAAGTGAGCGGCCGGCACCATTGCGGCAGGAGCGGGCAGAGTTCTACACATCGAAGAGCGCTCTCTGGTGTCCGACGAAGCTAGAGTCTTGGTGGAGCTGAACGCGGAGGAGGAAATCGTGGAACGGGTATGGCTGAACGTCCACAGACGGGAACCCATCCCAGTTCGGATACTATATGACCATAAGCCGCCGAGGTGTGACCACTGCAAGTCTTTCGGCCATCCTGATGGTGCATACAAGGAGAAGGAGGTGCCTAAGCCAGACAAGAATGAAGGGACCGTTTCCTCGCAATGGGTGGAGAAGACTCGAAGAAAACCAGTTGGTAACCACACAGCCGTCGCTAACCCGGTTGTGGTTGTTACGGCTGGAAATACTACTGTTGTCCGAGGAGAAAAAGGGTTGGGCGTGGGGCATAGTAAGGATGCCTCCACATTTGCTACTGATCCGGCGACTACTGTTGAAGGTGGAAATGGACAGAATGAACAGGCAACTGTCGGGAATGTTGTGGTTGCAGACATACCGTCCATGCCTACTGCCAATGTCAAAGAGGACAGTGCTGAACAGAAAGAAGAGGGGGAGTTTACTCCCACGTCCAGAAAAAGTCCAAGTGGAATACCAAAGACACAAGGGGTTGGTTCCATACTGGAGGTCACCAATAGGTTTGATGCACTCAGTGAATCCGATGCAGAAGAACCGGAACTGGTTGAACCAAAGAAAAAGAGGGAAGGTAACAAGAAGGAGCAGCCCAGGCGTACTCGGGCAAACAAAAACCTTTAATATGTCCATTTTAATGTGGAATATTAAAGGGGGGTGCGACAAGAACAAGAAGAAGGAAATCCGGGAGTGGATTGCTGCTAGTGGCCACTCTTTGGTTGCTTTGGTGGAGACGAAAATAAAGGTACAAAATAAAAATAGTATCAAATATCTGTGTCCGCAAGGTTGGGAGCAAATATCCAATGTTGATTGCGGCGGGGTTGCTAGAGTTTGTGTAGCTTGGAAGCCTAATGCTTGGCAACTTTCAGTTGTACAAATATCAGATCAGCAAATTACGGTGGACTGTGTCAATAATGGAGGATTGCACATGTGGTTGACAGCTGTCTATGGGCACAATGATGGCAAAGCGAGACTGAATCTATGGGATTCTATGGTTTCTGTCTCTAAACAGGTTGCGCTTCCCTGGATGGTCATTGGTGATTTTAATACGGTGCGGTTGCAGGTTGAGAAGAAAGGAAAAAGACTTGCTATTAATGCTGAAGTGGATGCTTTCAATCGAGCCATTGATAAATCTTGTCTTTTCGAGCTACCAATGGTTGGTGGGGATATTTTTACCTGGAATAATGAAAGGGGCCCGGGTGACAGAATAGCAAGCAAGCTGGATAGAGCTCTTATGAATGATGAATGGCTGAAAATTTTTCCTAATGTGCAGGTGAAGGCTGAAGGTTCTGACATTAGTGATCACGCTCCTATTGCTGTCCAGATTTCCGAGAAAAAACAGAAAAGAAGACCTTTCAGATTTCTAAACTACTGGGCGGACTGGAAAGGTTTTGATGAGGTCGTAAAACAAAGTTGGAGTATCCAAGTGACAGGCAACCCCATGTATGTCTTTGCAAAGAAGCTGTCAAACACCAAGGTGGCTATCAAAAAATGGGCGGAAGAAAAGGTGAATATTCCAAAAATGTTGAAGGAGACCAAACAGGAGTGCAAAGACGTCCGAGAAAGACTGTTAACTGATCCTCTAAATCCTACGTTGACAGAGAAAGAAAGGAACTTAAAAATGATGCTTGAAGATCTAAAAAAGGCAGAGGAAAAATTTTTCTGGCAAAGAAGCAAGGAGAAGTGGATGGATGATGGGGATAGAAACACAAAGCTATATCATTCTGCGGTCAAAAGAAGAGAGGCTGGTAATATTATTTCTGAGCTTATTAATGCTGATGGGATGGTTGTCAACAAACAGGAAGACCTTGAAGAACAGGCGATTGGGTTCTACACGTCTCTATACAACAAGGAGTTTTCTGACAATATTGATGAACATGAGGAAATTGACTGGAAGTTCAAACTCACTAGCACTCACAATAATATTCTTACCAGAAGAACTAATGAACAGGAAGTCAAGGATGCTGTTTGGAGCATTGGAAGCAATAAATCGTCGGGGCCTGATGGTTTTAATGCTTTCTTCTACAAGAAAAATTGGGACGTTATTAAAGGTGACTTGCTTGCTTATGTGGACTGGTTTCTCCAAGGAGGGAATATGGTGAGACAGGTTAATCATTCTTTTCTTGTTCTTATCCCAAAGAAGAAAGTTACGTCTTCTCTTGCTGATTTCCGACCCATTGCCTGTTGCTCGGTACAATATAAAATTATTGCAAAAATCCTAGCTGCCCGGCTGAAAATGGTCCTTCCATTTCTGATTTCTGCAAACCAAGGAGCTTTTGTTACAGGTAGAAATATTAGTGATTGCGCCCTTCTTGCTGGTGAATTTCTACTAGACTACAATGTTATGAGAGGTAGTAGGAAGGCTTGCTTAAAGTTTGACGTTTCCAAAGCTTATGACAGTGTTCGGTGGGACAAACTGTGGTGGATTTTGCAACATATGGGCTTCAATGAACAATGGATTTGCTGGATGAAACAATGTGTCGGGACTACCAGTTACTCTGTTCTGGTGAATGGTACGTCAGCTGGCCTCTTTAGGGGCAGCAATGGGCTGCGCCAGGGTGACCCCCTATCCCCCCTTCTTTTTGTGATTGTCATGGAATACTTTACAAGGAGGATGCAACAAGCTGAAGAAGAGAAGAAAATAAAGCCTTACACTGTACATGGCACGAAGGTAATGACACATTTAATTTTTGCTGATGATGTCCTGGTGTTCATTGAAGCCAAGCAGCAGTACTTGGAAAATCTAAAAGGCTTACTGAGGGACTTCGGGAAGCAAACAGGGTTGTGCATTAACGCAAATAAAACACATATCTTCTTGTCAAAAAATTGTCATCAGGTGGAAGCCAGATTAACGCAGGCAATGGGGGTTGAAAAAGGAATATTCCCAACCAAATACTTGGGATTTCCGCTTGCAGGTGGCAACCTTCAAGTCAAAGACTTTACAGGCTGCATTGATAAAGTGGAGGAGATGATAAATAGATGGCCTACACAAAGGACTTCTATGGCTGGGCGGAGTACTTTGATCAAAGCTTCTATCGAAGGTCTCCTCATTTTTTGGGCACAACAAGGTGAAATTCCTGTCTCTGTTCTAGATAGAATTGAAATGAAGATTGCTAATTTTCTGTGGGGAAGTGAGCACCACCCTATGAAGTACTCCCGACTTGCTTTTCCTAAGGATGAAGGAGGGCTGAATTTGAAGACTCCCAGAGATATTGCTAGATGGGGTTCAATGAGAAGACTGATTGCATATCAAGAAGGCACATCTACATGGGGCAAATGGATGAGGGATAGATATCCTAGAGGACTGGATTTTATCCCGAAAACAAGAGAAGGGTATTCTAGATCCATCAACGTCATGAGGGAAATATGGCCGCAAATTAAGCACATGTTTATGGTTAACAATTCTGGTGGATGGCAGCTCATAGACAAGAAGATAAGCTTATGGGAAATGTCCCGTAATAGGAGAGCGAAGGATATCGTGGGAGAACAAATATGGATGGATAGGTATGTGCCAAAATGGAGTATGTGTGTATATAAATTTCTGCACCATATTCTCTCCACCCTTGATAGAATAAAGAGCTGGAATTATGATATATCTACTGTATGCCTGCTATGTGAGGATAAGGAAGAAAGCCACAATCACCTTGTGGGGGAATGTAATTTCACAAAGGAAGTGTGGGACCATTTATGCAAGGAGTTTAGGCTCCATCTTCAACTCATTGCTGAACCGAGAAGAATGCTGGCTAGGTGCGGAAGAGATGTGAAGAAGAATCTGTTGTTTGCTGCCCTATGCTACCATATCTGGGAGGAGAGAAATGCTAGAAGACATCAAGGGAAGTCTATGAATGCCTCCAATATTGCTGTAAAAATTTGTAAATGCATTAGACGTAGACTGCGTATAGATTAAATGCGTGAGTTGTATTGCTATTTTGGGTGTATGGCGTTGGGCCTACATGTAATCTGGACCCTCTAATATTTTTTAGGGGGGATGTCGGAATATATTTACCTGATTCTGATATATACATATGTATATTTATATACATATGTATATGTATATGTATATGTATATGTATATGTATATGTATGAAATAGTTATACATATATGTATGCAATATATATGTATACATATATGTACAAAACATATATATACATATGCATGTATGCAATATATGAATATATCCTCCGATTTTTTCCCGACTTTTCCTGAATCGTTGACCATATTTTTACCATACATTGACCGTTTCTTACCCGAATTTCCCGCATAATTGCCGAACTCCGAATTTTTCAACTCAATTGAACTTATCTCGAATACCGAATTTGTGACTATGCTTGTTGGTGATATCATGTTGACCTATGAAACCTAATGAAAGAGTGAACATAGAGTTAACTTTGGAGAAAACATTGGAAGTTTGAAACTTAATGAATTAAAGAGCTATAGAAGCAATAACTGAGTATGTCTATATAAATCACAATTTTAGCTAGTCTAGAATTGTGATTGGCGGTGCCAAGTTAGTAGTAGTGGATTTACCAAAATGGTGTAATTTGCATTACTTGGATTCTACTGGTCAAATGGATGGGGACGTTCAAGATGATGTTTATCGCAGGATCACATCTGGATGGTTAAAATGGAGAAGTGCAACTGGAGTTATGTGAGTCAGAATATTCCACCTAGATTTAAAAGTAGGTTGTCTAGAATAACTATACAACCAGTCGTGTTATATGGGAGTGAATGTTACGCAGTAAAGAAACAATGGCTCGATGAAAGTGGCCAAAATGTATGTGCTGAAATAGATGTGTGGCAAGACTAGGAAAGATTGCTTGAGAAATGACTTCATAAGGAATAAAGTAGGGGCGGCAATTATCGAGGACAAGTTATTTAAGGTCTCCTAAGATGAAATGGATATGAGCAACAAAGATCAACAAATGCACCAATTTTAAGCAATGTCATTAAGTCAAGCATAGTTAACAGAAGTAGGGGTGGGCCTAAATTAACTTGGGAAAAGCTCATACATAGATGATTTGCATTTTTACATCTTCATGAGTATATGAACCATAAGAGAGCTCATCGGAAAAGTAGGATCCATGTAGCGAAACCCAGCATGGTTGGAATTGAGACTTAGATGATGTGGTGATAATGATGATATCTTAATCAAGAAATCACCTACAAATAAGAGTCAACTACATACTTGTTAAGGCAACAAGGCATCAGGGCTGGACGCCTCCAAGGCGCGACTAGGCGTGCCAAGGCGATGCCTAGGCGGCTTTTAGAAAATTAAAATATTGTACAATTTACTTATGTGTATACATGGGTTATGGAATTTTATAAGATCTCGTTCATATATATGTTATTTTTACCTATATCTATACAAATGTTATGATATTTATATCATTTCCCGTTCATATATATGTTATAATTCAGATATATAGATGTAGGTCAATCCATAATGTTATGGTGAATCCACTGACATACATGTCTTACGGGATAATAACATATTTTATAGTTTTATACATAGATATATACATATTAAACACAACCAAACCTGGATAAATACAAATTTATTGTTGCATACATAGATATATACATAATCTTAAAAGTTATACTTGGATGCATATACGCAAATGTGGTAATATGGGTATATGAGGTTCCACTAATATATAAAAAAGACTCTTATATGAGTTATGTAATGCACTATACATCAATTTTAGACTTCAGTATGGGATTAAGGATAGCAGTGCATTAAATAGCAACAGTAGATATATTTTTTTTGTTTCAGTAGATAATTTTCATTACTTTAGGGTTATTTTCAGCTTATATACTTATCTTTTGCAGCTAATATGGCTGCTTGAAGTTCCTACAATAAGCAAGAAGGATTCCGTGTAAGTTGAAATTTATTTACATTGCAATTGGATAGCTATTCAGGGGAAGAAAATATTTCAACATCAAGATCAGATTCAACCAACAACCAAGAAAAACAGTAAAATAAGTATCAAGAGTATTATCCAAAAAATAATGATGTTGTACAACAAACATCGATAGATATACTTGGTTTGTATATTAGAACATGTATATAGCAAACAAATACTTATATATAGGGTAAGGGGTCCATAAAAAAACTTAAGTCAACATTTTGGTCGGGGCGCAACTCCTTGGGGCGCCTTGACAAGTATGATCAACTACTTTTCAAAAAGGTGTGTTGGTTCAAATATGAAATTCAAGACTCTTAACACTTTATCCTAAATGAACATGCAAAAGAAAATTGATCTTCTTCTAATACAGGAGGTCGGCAATCAGTAGAATATTGAGTTGGGTATTTTGTGCAGACATTTTTTTATTGCTAGCTACATGAATGTAATAAGAGCTCACCCTTTAGATGACTAGTGTTATATGGATATATACGGCCTCGTGAGTTTACAACTTTACATAATCTAGCCCATTCAATGAGGATGAGCACGTCAGAGTATGATATGACTAACAAAGCATTTAGTACAATGAAGCATCACCCGAGTGCAAAATGATATAAAAGTTGAATCAGATGGAATGACATATAGTAAGAGACTTTCTTATGTTTTATTTGGACTGGGGGATGATCTACTGAAGGGTTAACCAATTGTCTGAAAGTGGATATAGGTTTGAAAATAGGGCTTCAAGCTTGCAATCTATTTGTCCTAAATAAACATGATAAAAGGAGCTCGATCGACCTCCAGCTGAGGCTGAAGGTTGACAACTAATTATAGATTTTATTAGAAGAGTGGTGCAGAAATTTTCTGTTGATTTGATGCAAGATACAACCATGAGTCTCCTAAGGTAACTAGTCATTATAGAGATATATAGTCTCATGGGTCTGAATAATCTAGTTCAAAATTTAATGTAATAAGACTTGAGCAATATAGTGCAATCTGCTATACAAAATTTGGTTGAAAACAGGAGAAATAATATTTTTAGATTTTAATAGACTCTTTGTAGAATGATAGCAAAAAATTAGTTTTTCAAAGTTTTCTATCTAAGTTGCAGGATTGCCTGTTAAATAACTGTCACTTTTTTTAATATGGGGCAAACGTTAGGCAATCGAGAAGTTTCTAATCAATCCCACTTTGTCAAGCATGCAATTGTTAATGCATTTTTCATAGCTTTGGTTTCCTTGATTCCTATGCCTGATGCCTTGAGAGTTGAATTTGGATTGTGCATGTATGGTTATAAGAGTTTTAAGAGAGACGTGAGAGGATTGCAGCCACCAGCTGTGGGCATATGCCAGATCGGAGATATCAATTCATACTCTGGATTTATAGTTCTTTTCATTTGCATCCTAATAAAATGAGGATGAAGAATGGCGGGTACAACATTACTACTATGATGGTGTATCCCTTATCTTGGGATGAGAGGATACTTGAAGCCTTCACTTAAAGCCAAGAGTGTGGACATTATTGTAGAGCCTAATTCCACTTTCAAGCTTTGGCCATCTAAGACTATAGATCTAATCTAAGCAATACCAAGTGTTTGATAGATCTAAGCAATAGCAAGTGTTTGATAGATCTAAGCAATACCAAGTGTTTTATAGATTTAAGCAATACCAAGTGTTTGTGTGCATTTCAATTTCGCCAACTTTCTTAAAGGAGGCTACTTATGTAATCTTGAGATACATCCTATTTAGTAGTAGTTTCTGGTATTTACGATTTGAGGCCATTATTTATTTTCTTTTCCTCCGTCAATCAAGATTTCACGCTTCCCCCTACCCATAAAAATATATGGGCAGTCCTAATGCAATATGTACACCTTTTTGCTCTCTCTAAATGTGACATGGCTGGTAATTATCAGTTTAAAGGAGATATAGATCTTAGTACCCAGTGTTCAATCATGGGACGGTTGACTCTAGTCGCAGCCTTGCAGGCTGTTTTCCCAGCTTCATGCAAATTGTCATCTTTTTCTCCAGATCCTTGTTAACATAAGTGAATTTTGTGATGATTTTGTCCTAAAGATGAAAAGGTAGAACACCATCTCTCCTTCAAATTCAAAAATTGACAATGAATGAAAGCTTGATTGAGGTGATTGGTGCAGAAATTTCGTATGAGTTCTCCTCTTAGGTTACTAGAGTTTTCAAGATATATAATCTCATGAATTTTCAATATACAGTTCAAAACCCAACGTAATGAACTTCGGAGAGGAAATGGTAGACAGGAAATTATATGCAAAGAACACGAGTAGTATGGAAACTGCTCGACAATCCTCAGTCAAATTGAAGAGATGGTCAAATTTTCAGCAGCATAACAGGGTTCCCACACGTTTAGCAGAATTGAGCGATTACCAACTGATACAGGTCAATCAGCTCATCTAAAAGAGAGTATTGGTTTGGCAATCATGTTTCACGTCCGTGCTCAGTTTATCCCAAAGTATAGGTGGAAAATCGAAGAGCTGAATCCCTCCTCCAAGTTAGCGAAGTGGCAATCAATGAAACCTTTAGCTAGCTAGTTAGTATAGAAATTTTCTATAGTTTCAGTACATAACAATGAGTTCTCTCCTTAACTTGTTAGTCTGCCTCCATATTTGAACGTAACAAGACCCGGGAGAGATAAGAAGGCAGGTGCCTATTATGTCCACAGGATCATAACTAGAGTGAAAACTGCTAAAAAAATATTGGCTTCAGTTGAATAGAACCAAAAATAGCGACTTTATAGAAAACGGCTAGGAAGAAGGCTTCAACTGTTTCCCAAGTTGGCGGCATCCTTAACACATGCAAGTGGACACATGCAAGTGGAAGGGGAAGTGGTGTTTCCAGTGGGAACCTGCCCTTGGGAGGGGAATAACAACTGGAAATGGTTGTTAATACCCCATGGGCTGAAGAGCAAAAGGAGGAATCTGCCCAAGGAGGGGCTTGCGTCTGATTAGCTAGTTGGTGAGGCAATGGCTTACCAAGGCGATGATCAGTAGCTGGTTGGTCCTACGGGAGGCAGCAGTGGGGAATTTTCCGCAATGGGCGAAAGCCTGACGGAGCAATGCCGTGTGGAGGTAGAAGGCCCTCAGGTGGGGATCATCTTACAGATAAGTGGCAAGCATTTTGCCGGAAAGTGGGGTAATGACTCAGAGGTTTGGCTGAAAGATCATGATCATCAGTTTGTCCTAGATGAAAATTGCAGACAACTGAGTTTCATCTCTCTAACACTCAACAGATTGGCAATCAAGGAAAACTCAAGTTTGGATCTTCCAAGGGTCACAGAAAATCGTAACCGCATGACCGGTTTCTTAAAAGATACAAGTTCAAATGCATACCAGATCCCGATCAAGGGATCCAGTTTGCGGAGAGTTGGAACGTAGCAAAAAACCCTCAAACGCTCAATTTCACAGCGACTCCCAGCATATAACGCTCTCGTCCAACTACAGTGGCCCTCACCACATCCCTCCTGACAATCCTTACGAGCATCCCATCCGCGAAACCTAAAGCGCCAGTCGCTTGTCAGTCGTTTTCCACAACCTAACTCTGACGTTCCAAACCCCCCGAATTGAAATAGAGAAGCAGTAAGAGGAAGATGGACTAGAAGGGTAACGCGATGGGGATAAAAGGAGAAAAAGTAAGGTGGAAGGGGAGAACTGCGGAGGTATACCTCATCCCGACTGGACTCCATCGTGGCGAAGTGCTGAGAACTCCTCGAGGTCTGCAGTGGCGGTGTAAGGAAGGCGGCCGCCGGCGTCTCTCACCGTCTGGTGGAAGTAGCGCTCGGAGGTGCTCTCTAGCGGCAGGCGGAGAACAGCAGAAAGGTGTGGAGAAGGGAACAAGAGAAACTTACGAAAGCTGAACAAAACTAGGATTTATTCCCACGCAAAACCTTTTAATTTTGCAAATTTATTTCATAGGTTAGAAATTCGAAGCCACGCAAACTACTCGGCGGTCTAAAATCTAAACCAACTAATGCAGCGTTGTGGTGAAACCTACATCTCCGAACAAAATATTGTTTATTCCCAAACTAAACCTTTTAGTTACTATATGGTTTAGAAATCTAACGCCGTGTGCAACTCTTGGCAATAATTATGCGCTATTAAATAATTATTAGAGATATATTTGGTATGTGGCAAATGAATGGAAGGAAAAGAGAAAGAAAGGGAGGAGAAGAGAGAACAGGGGACATTTATATTAGCAATGTTTGATAGCATGGGGAGGAAAGGAGAAGGAGAACATGAAAAAGGTGTAAACATAAAAAAAATGACGAAGTGGAGCGTGGATGATAAAAAACAAAGCTATTTATTTATTTTCATGTGTTATACAAATAGTTTCCTCCGCATATCTATATTTGCAGCAAACTTTCCTCATGTATTTAAACTCCACTCATTGTTCAAGATTAATTTTTCTCCATAGTCTCTTACATGTCCTCCAATTATTTTGTCTTTTTTTACTTCTTTATATCTATAATTTTATAATCTCAAAAATATCAAGTTTCTTACTCAAATATTTAAAGTTCTTAAGTTTTTTTCTACATTTTGCACAAAAGTATTCACTTTCTTTTTTATTTTATTGTTTTCTTCTCATTTTTCCTCAAAGTATTTTCAAATCACCCTTCAACATTCTATATGCCCCCAACTGACACAAAATGTACTTGCATGACTACATCTTCTTCGTTCTCATTGGTTGCAAGTTGTACTCATTTTTGTGCATATTATTTCTATTTTTTTCTCTAGCATTTCATATTTTCCTTTGATATTTATAATAAATTTCCCTCCATGTCTTTCCTCTTCTTGTTATCTCCAACCTGATTTGAGGGCTATCAAAATTTGTCCCGTGAACCCAATTGTGATCCAAAAAAAATTGGCTTTGGGTTTCAGATGTTGCATTCCGGGTCGGTTCCGAGTTTAAGATTACATGTCCGAATCTAAAACGGGTTGGTTCTCGATTTAGAAATCGGACAAAACTAGATTCTAATTAATTACTTATATGCATATATATATGTGGGATGCAAGCTAGTGTCTAAGTGATACATGTGTCATTTTGGTATATTAAAAGTGATATTGCAACATCCTTTAATTATTTGATGTGATGTATATATTTTTTTAGTAGTATTGTGATACTTGTTGTGTATAAGGTAACATTGATGATACATTCAGTTATACATATGTTGTTATGATGTGTTATAAATGTTGTTTTGGTATGTATCGTCATATCAATTGGTTTGATGGACTATATTTTGATGTGATTGTATTTTTTTCTTCATCGTTTGGAAACGCAATTAGATTAATCGTGGATGGCTCACCGCTTGTGGTTCACCGTAATAATTTTTCACGGTGAGAAATGAGCATTCGGTAGAGTTGGCCAAACACTATGAAGAGAGAAAATAATTGTAAAAATGAGAGAAGTGAGCAAATGTGTGTTTGGCAATGTGATTGGAAGCGATTGACCTACTGCCTGTGATAGCCCATCGTTGCCCAAGCAATCGCTACCGCTTTGCCAAATAGAGCATTCATATGCTATAGGTGATGTTGCAACAATTTTGATGTGATATATGTGATCTTGCACCTGTGTTGAATTTTTTTTTGTTTTTAGGTGATATTAATATTTTACTTTTGGTATTATTTTCTATAGTAAAATCAAAAGAAAAAAATATTATAATTAGTTGGTATTACATGATCATTGACATTTTTGGTAGTTTATTTTGGATAATGAAAATATTTACAATATGTAGGTAATTCTGTTAGAAAATTGATTATTCTAAAAAATCATATTCAAATTTGAGTTCGGGTTTGGTTCTGAGTTTAGATTTCTAAATTTGGGTTGGTTCCGAGTTGAAATGTATGAGTAAAATCTAGGTCCAAGTTCGAGTTTGGATTTGATAGTCTAACAATCCATACTGGATTTTTGACCCGAAAGCAACCCGTACTTGATTGTTTAACAATCCTATCTGATTTGGTGGAGAGAGAAGTAGCTGAAAATAAACTTGATTCTTTTCCTTCATTCTCCTTACTTCTCTTCCATTCCCTTCTCTTTCACATCACTTTGTCCAACCAAACAACTTTTTTCCTTCCTTTCTTATCACCTTTATTCACCACGTGGCAAACACACACACACACACACACACACACACACACACACACACACACATATATATATATATATATATATATATATATATATATATATATATATATATGGGATTAAGAGAGAAAGATTTCTCCCCCCTCTCCCATAACCCGTGGCGGAGGCCGGACGCCCGGGAGGGTGATAAATCAAGAGATGCTTCTCCGTGTAGTTTCGAACCCGGGTCCCTTCATTGGGGACCAGCAGAATTATATGTATGTATGTATGTATGTATGTATGTATGTATGTATGTGTACATAAGTCAGGTTGTGGTATACTCAAAATTTTCGTGACTCCATACATTCAAATCAATCTACACCATAAAATAATCACCATCAATCTTGTTGAATATCATATGAATAGCATAACTGTCAAATTTGCGTCCATTTAGATAGTAGTCATGTGTCTGGAGAATGAAAAATGATGCAACTAAAAAAATGTTGTAGTTTTCTAGTTCCATGTTAGATTCTTTGGGTCATGTTAGGTACATGGTGAATCATGTAGAAGGGAATGACGGAGAAATAGAAAAGGTTGTTTCGTAAGCATGACAATGGTAATGGTAAAACTTTTCGTGTATGTCTATTTGTGTCCCCATATAAAAGCATGATGAATAGTGGTGAACAAAATTTCTTTCAAAAAAGTTAATTCTATATTGATTATTTATACACATATATAAAAGATCTTCTCACGATATTTCATTCTCTAGACAAACATTTTTCCTCCATGATTTCCATGCCAACAAGCTTTAGCTTCTCACAATAACATATTTTCTTCTATATGTTATTTCTCTATCTTACTTCCTCAATCGGAAATTTTCTTGTTTGTAAAAGTAACCATTCTCAACTAAATTATTTCTTTCTCATTATGAAAACTCCCTTCTAAGAATGTTCTCATTTTAATTAGAGTTTTTGTCAAAAGTTCATTTTGTCTCCATGGATGGCATTCCCTCCACATATGTGGTCCCTTTAAGTAGAAGACCTCCTTCCAAATAAACTTTCTATACAAATTTTGATTTCTATCTAAAGTGTTGTTTGTAAATAAATATTTTTTTGTAAAAACTATTTTTCCTTAAAAAATCAACTCAATAACAAAGTTTGAATTAATTCTAATGGAAAAAAATTCTATAAAAAGAAATTCTCTACAACATAAAGTTTTCTACTAAATTATTTCTATTTAGAGAAGTAGTATATTTTCTCATTCAAACTCAGAAATTAGCTGAATCTATGTCATTATATTTTTCTTTATTTAAAATATTCTAAAGATACTGAAAATTGGTTCCTCCTGAATGAATACATCGTCAAAACTTTTTTCCTCTAAAAAAAACTTCCAGCATTATTAATTTTTATCTAAGTAAGTAGTAACACACTTTTGTATAAAGCTTTATTATTTATATCAAAAAGAATTTCCTTTTAATTTGTCTCAAATTTAATTAATAGAGGTAATACTTGTATGTAGTGGTGGGTCCAGAAAGTCACCATAGGGGGGTTGAATTAGATGGCTCACCATCGATGTGATCTTTTGATTTTAAGATATAGTGAATTGATACCTAATATATTGAGTCAATACCTATTAAAATTTTGTGTCTAAATCAACCAATTTAAATTCACTTCATAGTCTGCAGTCAAAACAATGTATAGTAATAAAAAGTATTGTTAAGGACATAGATGGTAAGTTTGACATGACAACTTTTCAAGTGTTTGCAAGCGGGGTATGCTCAAGATTTTCTTGTTTCTATTCCTATTGATGGACTTATACTACATATGTCGCTTATGGAGTACCGTACTATCCTCCGGTATCACCTTATAATCCCTCTATTCCCTGTTGATGAAATATGTCTTGTTTGTTTCAAGACATGCTTAAACACTTTTGGGGAGCATGCAGTTCATTGCAAGGAGCTCCCATGTTTCAAGTGCAGGCATGATCTTGTTAGAGATGTCCTTTATTACGTACTTCGATATGTAGGAGTGGCTGCTAAGAAAGAGGCAACTATGACTTTTCTAAGAGATCCACTTGAGGGGAGATCGACATCGATATCAATAGATGTCTTGCTTTTTGGTTGTGTTGGAGGTAAACATGTATGTGTAAATCTAACAGGGGTTTTCCCATCGGTGGGGTTGAAAGATGGTGATTTTATTGCAGGAAAGACTGCCTTGAAAGCTACCTCAGCCAAAGTGGTCAAGCATGAGAAAGCATGTATCGACAATCAACATATTTTTATACCTTTCGGGTTTGATACTTTTAGATTCTTGGCACCCGATGTTGTCGATCTGCTCAAGAGGGTCTTGAAAATTATGCATAGTAATGTTATGACCTCAAGGTTTATAGATGTCGTGTTTCGTAGGATTGACTTTTCCATACAAAAAGAGATGGTGGTGTAGCTTGTTGCCCGTAAGCCTTTTGTTTCAATATAATTATCTTTATGTAATAAATTAAAATATTTAATAATAAGAAAAAAAGAAACATACCATTATCTACCAAAAAAAAGTATTAGATTTTACAAAATTTTGCATATAATAATGTTTTAAGATAAATGAATAGGTTTGTTACGCATTAAAAAATGATTAAAAAAAGTACAATTACAAGTGTGGGATTCAAACCCGAGACAACTAAAATGATACTAAAGCGATCTACCAACTGACATACAATTTTACTTGAGATCTACCAACTGACATATAATTTTACTTGACAATAATTCATGTATTAGCAGTTTTATCTTTATGTGATCTAAGTGAGCAAAATAAAAGAAAGTCCATGGGATTCAAACCCGAGACAAAAGATCAGCCTCAAGGCATAGTTGTCAATCAAGCTAATAGTTGTTACTGTCCAAAAGCGACACAAACTATTATTATTATACATTCTTGTTATTAAATGTACATACATTCATTAATTTTTTAGGGGTTGGGCTGGCTACGTCTATAAACCTTGTATGAATACGTCCCTCCTTGTATGAAGTGTTTTTATAAAAAAATCACATCTCATTCAAATACTTGTATAACAAAACAACCTTTTTAAGTATTTTTCATTCTTTTCCCATCTCATGTAGGTGTTACCAAGCAATAATTTTGAACGATTTTCTCTTCCCATTCTCTGTCACCTTCTTCATCCCTGTCGTCATTCCCTTCGATTTTGTCACTACGTACTAAATGCAACATAGAAGTATTCCTAATGAATGTGTTATAATACAGTCATAAATTCACTTAACAAAATTTCTCAGGGAAATAATTAACTGTTGTGATTTATTAAAAATAATTTGTTTTGAAATAAATGGTGAGAGAATTTGATTATTTAAAATATGTCAAAATTTGTGTGACAGTTTAGTGTTGATAAGTTTTAGAGATGCGATAAAAAGGAGGAATAGAAGTAAGAAAAGTTGGAGGATGACTAATCAATAAGAGTGTAACAGATTTTAAATAGGATTTTCTAGGATCAAGGTAATTGACCGTCTCTTCCCTTTGTTTATCAATGAGTTCAAATATAATTATCTAACAATCTACTTAGGCTTGGTTGGGTAGTGCATTTTTCTCAGACATCGGCCATACATCGGCAATTAACAACCATGTTAAAAAGGTCTGGTGGATAGTCTCAGTGATCGTACATGATATGAAAACTGTGTTAAATAATGTGATCATTTGTCACTTGTTTTGGGAGCAAAGTTTTAAGGATGTTCGGTACTCTAACGTTGCTTAATCTCTATTGAGCACATTCCCAAACAATGTCATAGAGTATTCATTAAAATTACTTATGTTGTTTTCGGTACGTGGTGAAAAAGTTGAAGGTGATGGGGACAATGATGGTGATGGGGAAGGGGACAGTGATGGTGATAGAGAAATTGTTAAAATGTGTTGTTTGGTAACATGTGCATCGTAATAGTGATAGGGCTGGGGAAAATTTTAAGAATGTTATTTTTTATGTGGTTATAGGGACGGTGAGGGGAAAGTCATTTATAAAAAACACCCTATACAACTAAGAATCATATTTATTGGACCTTTTTTTTGTATATGTGTCTAAATAAGTAGTGGGGTCTTGAAAAAACACCTTTTTCACCATGATTCCAAATGCTTTTCCATGGTGACAAAAACATATCAAATTTCAACATGAATTCACCATGATTCCCTATCGCCATAGCGACCAAACAATATTTTTCATTTCACCATCATTCCCCTCCCCATGTTTCACCATGTAAACAAGAGAGAGCGGTTAAACACATGTGACAATAAGTAATATATGTACTTTATAATATTTACTTTGAAATAAACTTTTGGAGTATAACCTGACGATTTGTTAGGGGAGAGATATGAAAAAGATTTTTGTTGTTGTAAAGTTGTTCATGTATTGGCGTTGATTATTCAATACGTTTGTTGCATTGGGAATCATGGAGGGGGAAATTGTGGGGGAGATGAGTATCATTGTTTGGTTAGCAAGCTAATGGGTAAGGGGGTATTTTTCAAGGGATACCCGTGGGAAAATTATATTGTTTTCCCTTAGAAAAGACTAGAAAATTATGTAGAAGAAGTTTATTCCAATAAACTTATAACTCCAATAATCAGTTGGCGACACTTACAAAACACTTTCCTCTAATTTTATATTTATATACGTAAATACACTTTCTTTTAAGAATTTTCCATCAAGAAGCATCAATTTTCCACCTAGAATTTCTTTTCCTCAAGTAAATATTTCTCTTTCTGAGCATTTTTCAAAGAAAAAAATATATTCTTGATACAGCTAAATTTTCCATCTAAAATTATTTCCATTCCGTCAAGGAACTTACCGCAAAAAATGTATCTCACTTCAAATAAAGTTCCATGTCAACAATTCCATTTTAATCTGCAAATATGATTCTTCTTAAAAGTTTATACGTGTTAAAATTTATGTTTCTTTCCCTTCCAACATAAAATCTACCTCACAAAATATATTTCTACTTTTACATTTGTTTCCATCCAAGTAAATGAAAAGCCTCTATAATTTGTTTCTTCCAATATAATAAACTTCATACTAAACATGTAATTTCCTCCAAATATTACTTCCCCCATAGATCAATTGATTTCATCTATTCAAATAATTCTAATTCAAGTGAAAAATTCCTTAAAATAATAAATTTTGAAATTAATCAATACCATTAATTAGGTCATTGTGAGTCAATATTTTAATGTCCACTACTTTGATATATTAGAATTGGGCAAGGTACAAAAGTCATCCATGTGTCCCCATGTCCATGTAGCAGATAATGTTTTATAACTACTTACCACCCCTTGTCCCTTTTTCCATGCATATATACCAGTAATTTCCTTTTGACTTCCATATTCACCTCCCTTTCCCCTTTCCCTCCCATTGTTTCCATGTGTACCAAGCATGGCATGAGATTGTGCCTTAAGGAGGTTTTATAGAATATGATGGAGCTATCTCCAAGCCTCATATCAGAGGCATATGTCCTACTTAGTTTCTGTATTACATTTTATCATATATAAGTTCCTTAAAATTCTAAAAGAAAGATATTGAATTTAGCCTACCGCCTATCTCTAAATGATTTTTGGTTACATGTCCCTGGGATATTTTAGCTACGCCATAGGGAATAGATGATGTAAAATAGAGAGTAAAGGTGAGAAGGAAGGTTGAAGGCAGTGGCGGATCCATATACATTTGGGGGTTCCCTACCTCTATTTTGGAAACTCTACAAGTTATACACTACACCAGGTAAGAGATATATAAGACTACTCCTATGAACCCCTCGTGTTATTGTTGGTATGTATTCCCAAAGATCCAATCATATGATGATTGGATTGGCATATTTTCTGATTGATTTAATAAATATCAAAGATAAGCTTCCAATTTATTCTAGCTCAATCAATTATGAGATAAATGATGGAGCAGAATGCATGTCTAAAGAATGACATTACTCAATGACATATGTCTTCGAGTTAAGGACATGAACAATGAGATCATACAGATGTTAAGAGTATGTACATTCTTGTTATGTCTCAAGTTGGATGTCATTGTGAAAGGTTAATAGACAACAATGACACATCAAGACTAGAGTGTGTGTTGGTTGGTGACAGTGTCTTATTAGTCATGATATATGATATCAAACCAAGCACATAGATATATGTTAGAGAACAGTGTATCAAATAGACCCACCATAAGAGTGATGCATGGAAACCACACTTGGTTAGTTAGGATCATCTCTTATTGTATTGGTGGTGATTGTGGTTCTTAGACTTGAAATCATTGCACTCATCACATGCGGTTCGGTACACTTTGACAATATCAAACGCAGTCTTGAAACATGGGTTGTTATAACAGTGATAATTGGGCGACTTTGACACATAGGGACTTGACTGTGAGTGATAGATATGGAATTCGTCCCTCCTAAGGGAGTGTAATATCCACTTGAGGAGTGGGACTGAGAAATGCATGGCCATGCACATGTAAGTCAATATATGATATTGAGCTTACATATATCTCAGACAGTCTACTCTGAATCAAGAAACATGGATTGAATGTTTGTAGAGGATGACAAGTCCATGCCCCGAGTTCAATCCGGATATCAACGACAAAGGAACTATACATTCACTGTAACACCAATAATAGATTGTAGGTTGAAAGTTGTTCTCCAACTTTCCTCTTCACTTGGGTAGCACTAATGTGCGACTAGGCACCACTCTTTACTTGTGATGTCATAAGTAAGTTATGGACATTCATTGCCAACATGAAATGGAACATATAGGGTCACAGACATAGGATTAACCTAGAAGAGGAGTTTATCCATGAATGTTGTTTAGATTGATTATTGAATTGTTCAGATACTCAATTAAACATTCAATCAATAGACTTGACTCATAATCATCAATTTCAAGTGTTGAACCAACTGATTAGAGTGTCAGATTGATTGAGAACTACATTAACTGAATTTTGTACAACTTGGACCACCAACCGACCTGTTCACTGGGTGAACCGATCGGCTCATGGTCAGTGAGACGACTGGTTCACACTGGTGAACTGTTTGGTTCACTTGGACCAAATGAGTAAGTGTTGAGTTTCTCAGTTCATGAGAAAAGATCCTCGTTTTACTTGTTCAATTCAATTGGGACAAGAATTAATCTTTGCATTAATTAGAAAAGAATAAGGAAAGTCAATTGTAGGCAAGTATGGGAAGTGAAACGACCGGTTCACTGGGTGAACTGATCGACTCGCCTGCCCAAATGACCGGTTCATTTATGAAATGATCGGGTTGCCTGCTGTAGTGCAATCAGTTCATGGAAAATCCAGAGCCTTCTACTCCCGCACAAACTGGAAACCTTGACCCTGTCCTTTAATATAAATAGAGGGGTAAAGGGGGCTTCTCAAAACATCAATTGCTCTACAAAGTTGTTATCCTCTCTAGTTTTGGTAACCGAGAGAGCCCAAGCAAGTTCTACCCATCCATGGAGGAACAACGAGGGAAAGACAATTATAGAATGGTAACTGGTGGTGGGAGAGTGTGTCGGTGACTAGTACACTGACAGAGGGGGATGATCCCTTCTAGTATGTATATCAGGATGACTAGAGTTCCCGATGGTCCGTGTGGACTATCTATAGAGGCGGGAGATTTCTGCCACTCAGGAGGACGATTGTCAACCACAGTCTGGGTCAAGACCCTGGAGCTGCATAGATGTCGTCGAAGACTAGGTGGTTGAAGACTGCACTAGCTATGAGGTATTGTCGCTGAGCAAGCCTCAGGACCAGGTATATCTCGATAAAACCATCTTTCCTATTGCATAGTTGTTGATGCGATCTGCTGGTTATGGGTTTGTGGTTAGATAAAAAAGTTGTTTCTGTTGCCTATTATGTCGCACAAAATCCAACAGTGGTATCAGATCCACATCAACATACTATATTTTAGGATTAATCGATATGATCAGATTGTGATTTTTTGACATTTATTTATTGCATGTGATGCAAATACTTTAACTAGCTAATGTGCATATCCGATTAAACACCACAAATCTCTATATACATATATGATATGGTATATATATGCAATCGATACGTGTTGCCCTTAAATGGTTTTGATGGTGGATGTGTAGCATGGTTATGGCCTATAAACCCCTATGTGTGTTCTTGGTTGGTTGTGGTTGTTTGCATCTCAGTCTGTGTATCAAATCCTTTCTTCTTTTTCAGATGTATCTTAAGATAACTCGAGCCTTCTCTTCTACCTCTACTCCCCCAAATGTAACTCGAGGTTTCCCAAAGATATATGTAAAAGTAGGATGGTTTTATTTTCTAGTATGTCAAAGATTGGTGGGTGCCCAGACGAGTGGTTAAAGGACCAAGATGAACGACTGATGGTGTGAGACAAGCAGCTGGTGAACTAACGAGGAGTCTGATGACCCGACGAACTGACCGTCTGGAGGAGCCAGACGATCGGTTGGTGATAACCAACCGATCGGCTAGGAGGCGACCTGATCAGTCATAGGATGAGCTGATAAACCCAGAATGGCTCAAGTATAGATCTTCATCAACTATAGGTTGCTGCATATGATGTATACCTAGATGACCGTAATTCCTTGTGGCTCAAGGAATTCTGATAGGATGGCCATAATCATCGCTTTATCGCTTTGCATGTTTTCTCGTGGGATATAACATGTATATGATATGTACTATATATGTGAAAATTGGATATGTATATGTATATAAATACCAAATCCCTCAATATAATATTAAGTCTTAGATGCTTTTCATAAGAAGCACACATGAAAAGCTTGATCGACATGTGTGGGCATCCCAAGGGTGGTGTGTTGTCTATCTTGTGGAAGTGTGATGGTAGTTTTGTGGGCCCGCCAAGCGGGGGGCACTCCTATCGTGTTGGCTTTTGGGTCAGGCTTAACTAAGTGGTCTTAATGAGATTAAGCACTTAGAGGCATACAAATGACTATGGCAAAGAGTTGTGCATATCATCTATCTAAGAATTGCATAAGATGCAGTGGTAAATGTTACCTACCTTAATAATTGATTATGGATGCTGGCATTGGCTGGGTAGTAACTCAATTATTTTGGATCTTGGCTCAGTAGAAGGTTGTGCACTACAATCTTCTGAATTGATGGTGAGGGCTATCAATTTGATCAAAATAGTGGGTGCGATAATTAATTAAAGACCTAATTAATATAGTCAACTTTATCAAATAAAACAAATCAAAATGTTTTGAAATTTTGCAAAATTCTTTTGTAGAATCTAAATGACAAATGCAAATACATTATCACTGTGATCAGTTCATAAATGGGATAAACTTTAAATCTGGTTTGGGACCTTTGACAAGTGTTCTCAATAGTGAGTGTAAACTCTAAATGTTGGATCAAGGGCTCTAGGGGGTGAATAGAGCTTCACAATTCTCACAAAAAGGATTAGACCACCAAATTATATTAAGTACATAAACTTAAACAAACAACAAATTTGAATGTCTTAGCTAGCAAGCACAGCAAGGATGAGAGGCATGGAAGAGCAAGCACTTGGACAGGTGTTTTAGAGTGGTTCTACATCCTAACTAGGAGCAATGTCAGTCCACTACCTATAGGTGGTTAATCTCTAGGATTTGCAATCTTGGTCATCTTATATTCCATCATAAGATTACAAGACACAACAACCACACATCCAAGGGCTTATTACCTCAAGCAAAGATCTTCAACCTATAGAAGGAGCTTACCCACTTGAACCATGGAGTCTTCAGCCATCAACATGGACTTACCTACTCCTTCTTCAAGTCTTCAGTCTTCAAGGGATTACCTATCTTTCTTGAGCACTTGCCTTGACTATATCCTTCACTCGGAGATCTAGAACACATTGCCTTCTTCAACCTTGAAGGACAACAACCTCTTCTCCTTCACTCGGAGAAGATCTTCAACCTTTTCTTTGATAGGAAAGAGGGTAGGAAGATGGTGGAGGAGAGCTTTACATCAATACATGGAGTCTATCTCTTACAAAGGAACCTATCTCACTCATACTCACAAATTTGACTTAAAGGTAGAGAGAGAAAGGGGCTCAAAGGGTTAGAACACTCTCAACTAGGCTAGGACCAAGCATGTAGTGAATGATCAACCTTGGAATGAACTCCAAGAGGTCCTATTTATAGTTGAGGGTGCCCCTTTAAGTTGTGGGACACTTAGATAAGAAAATAGCCATTTTTTGCTCAAAGAAATGACTCTATTTTTGCTCAAAACACACACCAACGGTCACAATCACTTTTTTTGCAAATTTTGTACAATGCAATCAGTCAAGTTTTAATAAAGGTAACTCGACTGATAGAGTAAGAGACAAAGCCGATATTCAAATCATCGGTTGAGTTTGTCCTGGCAAAACTCGACCGACCAATGAAGATCGATTTGGTCAGGTACTCGATCGGTCGAGTTCTGTGAAACCACAACTCGAATGATGCTATCTTTAGAAACTTGATCCAGGAGGATCGGTCGAGTTTACAACTCGACCGATTGACTGCTTGTGGTCAATTTTCTAAAGTGCATCTAAAGTGATTAAAACTTGGTGTTTAGTGTCCCAATCAATTTTCTCAACTAAGTTACAAGTCAATTCATCATTACAAGTGATTACAAAAATGTTCTAAGGTCGTTTACATAGATTTCCAAAAATGCACACTTGTAGCTCTTTTGACTTGAACTTGACCCAATCTAGGGCTTTGGATTTTTTATCCTTTTCTTGTACCTAACATCTTAAATCAATCTTTAATACACATATTAGATACATATGAATGGAATGGTTAAGTCATTATCAAAATATGGACAATGTATAACCTCTAAGTCAACATTCTCCCCATTTTTGACAATGACAAACCATTCCTTAATCATATTGAAAAGGATATAGAAGTTATACCTTTGTCTTGTGAATTAAGGGGATTCAAGATGTGAACAATGTGAATTGCTCCCCCTCAATCTATGCTTCCTCTAACCTGCATGGTTAGTCTATCTACACATAGTAATCATAACATATATGCACTATGTGATCCTTTGCAAGTTACATGATAAAAAAGTAAATGAACAAGAAAAGGATCTCATAAGCAAATAAGCAATAGTATAGCCACGAATTACAATATGATTGAGTTTCAAAACATTGAAATATCTCTCCCCCTTTTGACATTATAAAAAAGTAGGGGGGTAGAAGAGCAAAAAAATCTAGGTCTTCTCCAAATCACAATCAACCAGATATGCATACAAGCAATCTCATATCATATGGCAAACAGAGACGAAAGCAACATACAATCTCAGTCATGATCAAAATATGATGAAAGATGGCACCAAAGCATAAGATATATCAAAGTAAAAAAGCAGGAGTGCCCATCACATATATTACAACTCATATGCATGTTCTCATAAAAACAACTACAAGCAAGAAGTGATGAAAATAGAAGATAAAATAATACAGCTCAGATAAATGTGCCTAGATGTTTCTTATACAAAATAGCCTAGAAAGATGTATATGATCAGCATGCTAGACTAGAAACTAAGAAACAAGCTAAACATCTAAACTATCTATATCAACGACATCGTCATCATCGACTCCTGTCTCATAGTCCTCGTCTCCATCAGAGGGTGCAGTAGTAGTGCCTTCATCACCAGATCCAACACCATCACCATCACCATCGTCAGAAGCATCCTCGCCATCACCGTCATCAACATCATCATCATCAGCCTCAGCATCGTCACCCTGATCAAGCATCTCCTCATCAGCAGGAGGACCGAACACGCGACCAAGCCAACAAGCATTTTGCTTATCCCACGTCATACTAAGAGCGTGAAGCTCACTGGCTTGTGGATAGGACGGATCAGAATCACCAAGGCTGGCAAGCAAGGTGGCCAGGGGGCCAACAGGTAATGGGATGTAGGCAGGAGCGGAGCTACTAGCAGCAAAAGGTGGAGGTGGAGGAGCAGAAGAGGAAGGCTCGGGAGCAGGGTAGTAATGATTGTATGCATATGAAGCATAATCACTATCTGGGTATGGCTGGTAGGTGGGTAGGGTGAAGTACATGATAGGTTCATGGTCGAAATGATAGGTTCATGGTCGACATGATAGAACACAAATCCTAATGCATGTAGTCTTGAACCTATTGGTTGTATGCTTGTTGGTGCATCATGTAGCCCATAAGGGTTTCATTTGATACACAGAACGAAGCACGACTAGATCTAGGAGGAGGCTGAGAAGGTGGAGCTCGGGCTGAGGAGGTAGGGGCTGCAGAGGCTAAGGTAGAGGGAGAAGCACCAGGGGTAGAGGAGGCAAACACAGGCATAGACTTTTGAATTGTGGTCTCACTGATACAAACACCCTTTCTGGCTACTTTGTAATGTAAGTTAGAAAAGAGGGATTTCTCAGTGGCAAACTGGAATAAACCACAAATCAAAGTCGGGTAGGGAGGGTGTATGCCTTTGGTGTTCTTACTAGTGTCAAAGCAGGTCATGTGGTGTAGAATGTATCTGGCCCACTTGACACCGATGTTCTCTAAAAGGCAATACATAATGACGGTAGTGTTGTCTACAATATCGGTTTGATTTCTCTTTGGATGAATATTGCAGTTGATCACTAACGCCAAAATGCGCTTCCTAATGTCAAGGGAGGAGGAAGGAAGGGTGCTCTTCTTCTTCTAGGGAACATTAGGTTTCTTCAAGTAACGATGAATATCAGGGAGAGTCAATTCATTTTGCTTGTAGAAACCTTCTGGGTCCAAAAGGTCAAAATACTCGCCATAATCCTTACGCTAGGTGTCATTTTAGAAGACATTTAATATATCCTCGGAGATTTGGAAACACTTTCCCACGATCATTGACGTAAGGATTACTTGAGTATTAGGTGGGGGAATGAGGGAGTCATAGTTCCAATGCAAATTAGCAAAGAACTCGTGAACTGCTTTAGTGCCAGACATGGAATTATTAAAGCAATCACGTTCGACGACCAAGGCAGAGAGGTGGTGAACAACAAGCAACCTAGCGAATTGATCTATAATTGCTTGACGCCTAGAAGATGGATCAATCAAGGTGCGAAAAGGAAAAGGACTCATAGGAAGAAGTTCCTTGTACCGATTAACAACCTAAATCGAGATAAATGAGGTATCATCAAAAGGAATTAAGCGATTAGAAGACAAAGACGAAGGTGCATTGCTTGGAGCATGTTGTTTTCTCCTTTGGGATTCCATGGAGGCAAAATAGAGGAAGAAAACAAGCAAGCAAGCAAGCAAAACAAACCTCAAACGTCGTTCAAAAACCACCAGGGAGTGCCCAGGGAGGTCTAGGTCGAGCTAACTAGGTCGAACTAGGGCTAGGAGAGGGAGGTTTAGGGCTGGGGGTGAGAGTTTAGGGCTAGAAGAAGAGGAATCGGTCATCTATTCTCTAGTTGAGAGGGAGAATAGTCGGCCGAACCTAACTTTTAAGTGACTTCAGCCCACGGATCGGTTGAGTTCTGAGAGTCAGAAACTCGATCGATTGGTTCTATGAAGAACAACTCTTGGCTCCTGATCGGTCGAGTTTGTCCTGGGGGAAACTCGACCGATGGTCAACCTGACATAAAACCATCAATCTTAATTTCTAGCCATATACATGCTAATTAAATTCATTTTTGAAGTCTATTATGTACATTGAACATACTTAGGCACATATCACTCATCATTGGGTACTATTTTGTGATAAAACCAAGAAATAGAAAAAAAACAAAAACAAGTAAAAACTAAGCATGTCAACAAGCAAGTTAAGCACATTTCAAGCATATATAGGCAAGCAAGGTGAGGAAAACATGAGCAAAACATATAGGATAGAAATAGCTAGCTAGATCACATACCAATATCATCCAAAGCAACAATGATCAGTTTAGATCGAATAAAGTTAAATTACTCTCTAGATAGAGGTTTAGTGAAAATGTCTGCCAACTAATTTTCCGTGTCCACATGCGTGATATAAATATCCTTCTTGGTAATGTGATCATGAATAAAGTGATGGCGAACCTCTATATGTTTAGCTCTACTATGCAATATAGGATTATAAGAGAGATTGATTGCACTAATATTATCACAATGGATAGGAGAAGCATCGAAATGTATGTTAAAGTCTTGGAGCATTTGCTTCATCCATAGGACATGGGCACAACAACTCCCAACTACAATGTATTCAGCCTCGGTAGTTGATAATGTCGCAATGCTCTATTTCTTGGAAAACCAAGACACCAAGCATGGTCCTAGAAGGAAGAAAGTGCCACTTATGCACTTTCTATCAACCAAACAATCTGCGTAATCTGCATCACTATATGCCATAAGAGTAAAGTCCCTTGACTTAGGATACCATAGTCTAAAATTTTGAGTTTTGGCTAAGTACGTCAAAATCCTCTTAACGACAATAAGATGTGATTTCCTAGGGCTAGATTGAAAGTGAGCACAGAAGCCGACACTAAACATAATATCAGGTCTAGAGGTAGTTAAATAAAGTAAACTTCCAATCCTACCTCTATAGAGCTTCTCATCTACCTTCTCACCTTCTTCATCTCTATCAAGTTTGGCGGTATTGGACATGGGAGTATCTATTGACTTCATGTTCTCCATCCCAAAGCATTTGAGTAGTTCATGTGTGTACTTGCCTTGGTTGATGAAGTTTCCTTCTTTTGTTTGCTTGATTTGAAAGTCGAGAAAAAAAGACAACTCACCCATCATGCTCATCTCGAACTCACTCTGCATAAGAGAACTAACCTCCTTGCAAAGATCAAGACCAGTCCCACCAAAAATGATATCATCAACATAAATTTGAATGATAAGAAAGTTGCTAGAAGTGTGTTTTAGAAATAAAGTAGAATCGACTTTACCCATGACATAGCCATTGTCTAACAAAAAGTTCTTTAATTTCTCATACCAAGCTCGAGGTGCTTGCTTGAGTCCATAGAGAGCTTTTTGCAACAAATAAACATGATTAGGTAGCTTGTCATTTTCAAAGCCCGGAAGTTGAGCAACAAATACTTCCTCCTCGATTGTACCATTCAAAAACACACTTTTAAC
The DNA here is from genome assembly GCA_963693085.1 of Alisma plantago-aquatica. Taxonomy (NCBI): domain Eukaryota; kingdom Viridiplantae; phylum Streptophyta; class Magnoliopsida; order Alismatales; family Alismataceae; genus Alisma; species Alisma plantago-aquatica. The sequence goes on along the minus strand of OY856412.1, from coordinate 573,267,041 downwards.
ATCTATTTGATATAACAAGAAATTTTTGTAACTAGCAAAAGCAAGTAGCATTCTAATATATTCTAATCTAGCAACAAGAGCATAAGTTTTATCAAAGTCAATACCTTCCTATTGATTGTAACCTTGTGCTACTAACATTGCCTTGTTCCTTACCACTTTGCCTTGCTCATCTAGCTTGTTGCGGTAGACCCACTTGGTGCCAATGATTTTTCTATCACTTGGTCTTGACACTAGAGTCCACACGTGATTCTTCTCGAATTGCTCCAATTCCTCTTGAAAGGCTAGGATCCACTTGTCATCACCAAGAGCTTCTTTGATGTTCTTTGGCTCCAGATGTGAGATGAAGGCACTATCAGCTTGTTCTTTGTTGTAGGCAGCTCGTGTCTTCACTCTCTCAAATGGGTTGCCAATGATTATCTCTTTGGGATGGTTCTTTGCAAAGCGAGGAGTGGGATCCTTCTTTTCTTCATCTTCAACTTCTACCACCTGCTTACATTTGTTGTCGATGTTGAGGTCTTTCAAGATAGAAATCAAGTCATCTGCAACATCATTATCAACAACATGCTTTCCAACAACAAGGTTAGTTTCAATAAACTTAACATTAATAGATTCTTCAATTTTAGACAATTCAATGTTGAAGACTCTATAAGCCATGCTTGTAGTGCTATAGCCTAGGAAGAAAGCCTTATAAGATTTCTGATCAAACTTGTCAAGGGAATCCTTTGTGTTTAAAACAAAACAAGGACATTCGAAAACATGAAAGAAATCAATGGATGGCTTTCTACCACGCCATAACTCAAGGGATTTTAGTCAAAGAAGGATGTGTGAAAACTCAGTTCTGCACAAAACAGGCGGTACTAATGGCTTTGGCCCAAAACTTCTTAGGAATGTCATATTCAAGAAGCATTGTCCTCACCATCTCTTGAAGCGACCTATTCTTCCTCTCTACTACCCCATTTTATTGAGGCATATGAGGAGAAGAGAAATTGTGCGAGTAACTAGATTTTTCACAAAAACGTTAAAAAAAGATCATTTTTGAATTCTCCCCCATGGTCATTGCGGATAAAAACAATTTGACAAGAAGCTTCATTTTCAACCCGTTTGCAAAAGCTCGAGAAAACATCAAGAGTATCACTCTTCGAGATGAGGAAGAAGGTTTAAGTATATCGAGAGAAATCATCAACAATAACAAGACAATACTTGAAACCACGAAGCGTTTGCGTTCTCATTGGTCCGAATAGATCAATATGAAGAAGCTCAAGAGCTCTTTTGGTACTCATGACTCCTTTGGATTTGAAGGAGGATTTGGTTTGTTTGCCTTGTGTACAAGATTGGCATTCCTCATCCTTTTCAAATCCAATTTGGAAAGTCCTTGAACCAAATCCTTTTTGCTCAACTTCTTCATTTGATGCATATTCACATGACCCAAATGATGATGCCAAAGAGAAATATCATTTTTATACACTACCAAGCATCTATCAAGTACAAGATTAAGAGCATCAAGAACAATAACATAAAGATTACCATTTCTAGTTCCCTTATATATGACATTGTAAGTGACAAAATCTAGAAGCAAACATTCTAAAGATGTAAACAACACAAGATATCCATTATCACATAGTTGACTTACACTAATCAAGTTGTGATGTAGGCCATCAACAAGCAAAACATTCTTGATACATAGCTCATTGCCTACATCACCTTCATCTATGACCTTACCCTTTTTGTTGTCCCCAAAGGTCACCGATCCTCCTTTCTTCTTCATGAATTTGTTAAAATGGCTGAATTCACTTGTCATATGTTTTGAGAAGCCACTATCAATAATCCATCTCTTTTTAACCTGTAAGGAAAAAAGATGTCGGTACCCAACTCAAACTTTGGGATCCGGGGTTAGCTTGGGGACCCATTTCATCTTTGGGTTGGTCCCCTTGGGCTTGTAAGGACAATAAGTAGAGTAATGATCATCTCATTTACAATGAACACATACCATAGGGTTCTTAGAGCCGGAAGTCTCTCCATGGAGGATAGGAGGTTCCACACTCTTCTTCTTACCCTTGTTCTTGCTCTTGCTCTTACCTTTGGGAGCAGTCCCATCATATCACAAACCACTAGTACCAATTTGTTTGGTAGAGTGTTCTAGGACATCATTGATGGATTTCTTTCCCGTAAGAAACTTTTGCAAAGAAGATCTTAACTTGGCATTATCATTACTAAGGTTAATGACAGTAGTAGAAAGACTAGCAAGATCATCTCTAGCATGCAATAGGTCGGCCTCTGAACAGAGGGCTTTAGTATGAAAGGAACCTTGTTCTCAAGCTATGCTAGAAACTTCATTACTTTGCAAAATAGGTCTAGAAGATAAATCATTAACTTGAGCAAGTAACTTGGCATTTTCATATTTAAGCAACAAAATTTCCTTTTGATAAACATGGATCTCTTGCTTCCTAGCATCATCAATGAGAGTTAGTTCTACATTTTCAGTTTTAAGAACATCTAACTCATCTTGGCACTTTTAGTTGTCTTCCTTAAGATCTGCAATAGTCTTAAGATAGACCCCATTCTCAACCTATACTCCATTATGTTGAAGCTCAAGGTCAAGGAATTGCCCTTGCAAAGAATCTATGCTATTAAGGAGCAATTTTTCATTTTTATCAAGAATCTCAATTTTAGCATAAAGATCATCTAGTATCTTTCCTAATCTTTTCCTTTTAGATTTGCATTTAGTAAAAGATGACCGACAATCATTAAGCATATCAATAAGAGTTTCCTTAGATAACTCATGCAAATTTACTTCACTTACCTCACTTACCTCACTTACCTCACCTACATCTTCACTTGTAGAGGCCATGAGAGCAAGGTGGCATTCTCCATCTTCGGAGCTTGAAGAGCTTAAGAAGGACTCCTCCCAAGCTGCATGAGTTGCATCTTTGGATCTTCTTTCTTTCTTTTATTTCCTCTTATACTTGCCTTCTCTCTTATACTCCTTGTCTTTCTTGTGGCTACTCTTATGATGGCTCTTCTTGGCCTTTGGAGAGACACTCTTGAAATGACCTTTTTGGCCACACTCATAGTATCTTGAAGTTGATGAAGAAGGCTTCCCCTTGTAGTGCTTGCCTTTGGATTAGTTTGCTTCATGCTCATTTGGGCCTTCATCTTCACTTGAGGAAGGAGTAGGAGACTTGAGAGCAAGATGTTTCTATCGAACCATCTCTTCAATTTGAGCTTTGAAGGCTGTATCCTTGATCTTCTTGGGCTCCTTGTCTTCTCTCTTTTCTTCTTCTTCTTGCTTATCAAGCCTAGGTTCACGGGCTTGAAGGTTACCAACCAGCTCGTTGGTTGACAACTCACTTAGCGTGTACACCTCTTTAATGGATGTAAACTTGGGCTCCTATCTCTTAGGAAGAGATCTCAAGATCTTGGAGTTGATAGTGCCTTTGTCCATCACACTCCCAAGGACTGCCAATCCATTGATGATCACATTGAGCCTAGTGTACATATCAGCCACTCTTTCATTCTTACCCATCTTGAAGTTCTCAAGTAGCCAACCAAGCATGTAGATCTTGGCTTCCTTTACTTGCTCCGTACCTTCATAGATAACACATAGCTTGTTCCAAATTTCATGTGCGGTGTCCCAAGAAGATATTCGGTTGAACTCAAATGGAGTGAGGGTTGCGTAGATGATACTCACTGCTTTTGCATTGAGTTGAGCTTGCTTCATTTGTGCTTCTGTCCAAATGGAGATTTCCCCCTTTAGGTCTTCATACTTGAGGTGCACCACCTTCCACATCTCATAGCTCACACCTTAAAGGTAGAACTGTATTCTTCTCTTCCAATATAGGAAGTTGGTGTCGTCGAACACCAGAGGTCTCATGGAGAAGCTCCCTTCTAGGTTGAGGGATCCAAGAGACAAATCGCCCATCTTCTCCTACTTGTTAAAGTAGCTTGGAGAAGACCTCCTTTGATACCACTTGTTGGATCAAGGGCTCTAGAGGGGGGTGAATAGAGCTTCACAATTCTCACAAAAAGGATTAGACCACCAAATTATATTAAATACATAAACTTAAACAAACAACAAATTTGAATGTCTTAGCTAGCAAGCACAACAAGGATGAGAGACAAGGAAGAGCAAACACTTGGACATGTAGTTTAGAGTGGTTCCACATCCTAACTAGGAGCAATGTCAGTCCACTACCTAGAGGTGGTTTCTCTAGGATTTGCAATCTTTGTACTCTTATATTCCATCATAAGATTATAAGACACAACAACCACACATCCAAGGGCTTAGTACCTCAAGAAAAGATCTTCAACCTATAGAAGGAGCTTACCCACTTGAACCATGGAGTCTTCAGCCATCAACATGGACTTACCCACTCCTTCTTCAAGTCTTCAACCTTCAAGGGATTACCTATATTTCTTGAGCACTTACCTTGACTATCTCCTTTACTCGGAGATCTGGAACACCTTGCCTTCTTTAACCTTGAAGAATAGCAACCTCTTATCCTTCACTCAGAGAAGATCTTCAATCTTTTCTTTGATAGGAAAGAGGGTAGGAAGATGGTGGCGGAGAGCTTTACATCAAAACATGGAGCATCTCTCTTACAAAGGAACCTATCTCACTCATACTCACAAATTTGACTTGAAGGTAGAGAGAGAAAGGGGCCCCTTTAAGTTGTGGGATACTTAGATACGAAAATAGCCATTTTTTGCTCAAAGCAACGACTCTTTTTTTCGCTCAAAACACACACCCACGGTCACAATCACTTTTTCTACAAATTTCGTACAGTGTAATCGATCGAGTTTCAATAAAGGTAACTCGATCGATAGAGTAAAAGACAAAGCTGATATTCAAATCATCGGTGGAGTTTATCCTAGCAAAATATTGGCTATTTAGGCTAACGAGTTTCAATCCTAACAAGAAAAGTTTACCCAACTTAACCAATCTCTACAAGTATATGAAGGTAGTGTAGTCGAGGTCGAACACAAGGAGCTTAAGTAATTAATTAAGCGCAACAACACTAAAGTTCAACAATCTAGATCGGTTTTTAAAAGGATGGTAATTGATTATCTATTGCAGAAAATTAGACTTAAACAAACAATGAAAAGATTTACTAAAAGAGGTTTAGATTCAGAGATCAAGGATCCTGTACATTAGAATTTCACTTACATATCATAGCACATCATAGGAACACACAAATTTAAACATACATATGTACTTGTTTTAAAGGAAAGGTTGTGTTGCACTTGCGATCTCAACTCAAAGTCACATTCTCATGCATAAATTTTGTTTTTGATCACAACCTGTTAATCAACTCATTTATCTCCACTCTCGTGGTAGAAAAAGAGTTGCCAAGAAGAGCACCTCCATACATTCCTACCTATCTTCTCAGATCAAGCAAGAAAGCATAACACATGCACATAAAGTGGCCAACAATACATGCAAGAAAAGATAGAACGATACTTCCACGGTGGAAAAATAAGCAAAAAAGTATTTAGTACGAAATTAACTTGTTCCATACATGCTATGACATGAGAGCTATTCTCCCATGCCCAAGAAAAGGGAATTACTCATCCATAATCATGCTTCGTAGATTTTCTACAAATAATTTAGGTTTTAACATGATCTAGAGGAGGAAAAACAAAGAGATCCGAAAATGTAACCACAAGAAGGAGGAATTCCGGCTTGGGGACAAAATTCTCCTCCTTTAGCTACTCCAAAATGAACTGGCTCCTCTCTCAAGAAGCTACACGAAGTTGGGGAAGATTGGTTGCACCTTGGAGAAGACAATGGAGAAAAAGAGAAGAAGAGAATGGGCTCCTTTGGCAAGAAACCACCTCATTTCTCCTCAAAATTGCTCTCCTTTGCTCTAGACTTGCTCTGGGATGAGAGAACTTTGAATTATGACCGGGGATAACCGCCCATTAAGTTCCCTCTTCGTTTTAAAAAAAAACTTGTATTTTTGAAATGTTGAAATTGCCAGAGGCACAACGTGTGTCCAAAGTGCACGCTATGCAAAAGCTTCGACAGTTGCTCCAGAATGTACTACGCACGACGTGCACTGAAGTAATGCACGCCGTGCGACTTTCCAATAGATTTTGATTTGCTTGACGCTCCAGGTGCACGCCGTGCAATTGAGTGCATGCCATGCATTTTCTTTTCTTCACTTTTCTGGAAACTCGCACGCCATGCTCAAGGCCCAAACACGCCATGTGTTTTGCTGTCTGGGTGAATTGAAACTCTTATGAAATATTGCATTTCGTGCCTTTAACATGCACACTGTGCATTCTGCTATTTTAGTAGAATTAAACTATGTAATTCAGTCTTTCTTGGAACATATTTGCAATGCAAGTTATGCGATAAGTAAAGTAACAAAAAGATGACAAAGGTAATATGAAAAGAGGCTAAGTGATATCAAAATGAATCAAATTTGTGTGTGATAACATGTGAAAAGATGATGTGGAAAACACACAACAAATCCCCCTAAGCTTGAACTATTGCTTGTCCTCAAGCAAAAAGAACATGGTTACATTCAAGGTGAAAGAATAATCAAGCTCATGCATGGATTAAATGAAAAGAAGATATGCAATTAGCTCAACCAACCATGTACATTGTGTTTGTGTTCATTGTTATCTTCTCAGTTTAGACATCTAAGATAGAGAATTTACTTCAGCAATGGTGGTGGTTCCAAATTCAAACAATATAATCAACTAGACAACACCAAATAGAATTTGGATAATCAAGCCAAACAATCAGTGCATGTACATTACAAAATTTTCAGCTAGTATGGATGTAAGATGATGAAATCAGTGCTAACATTAACAAACTTAGTTGTACTCTTTTTCTCAAGGATATGATGATGGAAATTTTTGGGTTTTCAGCATTCAACTGCTAATTTAGGCTTATGCTCACGTGGAATGCCGATTGGGGTGTTGTTTTTACCCTCTTTTGAATTTCATATCACCTAATCGTCGTTGCCAGATCGGACTCACACTAGGCTAGCATAATATGTGGGCCATTTGCCATCTTTTATTGGGTAAAGGTAAACAATTGATAGCACAAGTATGGTGCAACACCAAAGAGTCAACAAGAGTGTTAAGGCTAGAAAGATTTCAATCATTCTTTTGAAAAAAATTCACTAAAAAAATGATTGCAAAAACACTAAGGGTTTGGCAAAATTATCCCGTATTCTAGTAAGTGTTGCAAAGTTGATTAATTCGCAAAAATGTGGATCCGTTACATGTATTGAGAAATCAAATATGTAAAAATTTGAGATTTCAAACCACAAACACAAAACAAGATAATGTACATGGGGACTTTTCTTTTTCATTTGATTCATGCATGCTCTTGAAATTCTTTTCATATAGCCACAAGAAATACAAGGGACAAAATACATCAATCATGGAGTTCATTCTAACATGGTAGCCTCAAATCATAATAATATTGCCATCAAAGACAAATGAACATGGAATAAAATAGAAAACAAACTGACACAACTGACTCAAATGAAAGGAATGCAAACTGAAAACTACAATTATGGGCCGGTTGTGCCCCCTAAGCTTGAAATCAGCAGTGTCCTCACTGCATCAATCGAACTTATGGAGTTCACAACCAGGTACCTGTCATGGATCAAATATCAAAATGGAGGGCCACCACCCTCCTAATTAGGGAAAATTTGGCTGACGAGATCTGGAATGTCCATTGGCTGGTCTGCGGAGACATGCTGCTGAGGAAACTGGGGTTGTTGTGGAAACTCGGGCTGCTGTGGCAGTGGTGATTGATACGGCGGCGAGATGGAGTAATGGCCCTAAGAGATATGCCAAGAGTCCATCTGGTGGACCAAGTCATGCAACGCAGTGTACTGCATGCTCACCTGGTCCAAACGACCATCGATGTGGTCAAACCGCTGCTGAACATATCCATAAAGATGTCGAACATTGGGCATCGCCCAAGCGTACTCTGTCTAAGTACTAGTAGAGGGTGGAAGTGGTGTTTTAGCTGTAGCGGTAGATGCTACTGCCGTAGAACTGCTGGTGCCATGGGTGGGTGCCTCCTCTTCGTCCTCAGGTTGTAACTCAACCTTCTAATTTGCTTTGTTGCTAAGGTCATTGTGGGCGGCATCAGGGATGACAATGAATTGTTTCATTGTAAGAAAAACCTTGAACTTGCTAGAGCTATCACCATGCCTTGATATTAGGCAACAAGAAATAAGATAATTGATGTCTACAAGGTTTTTCCCTGGTGCAGGTTCTAGAGTAGACACTTCTAACCCTACCTGCATAGAAGTATAGTGAGCATCCCACCACACATGATATCACCAGCCTCTCTATGCTTCTTCTTCTTGACTTCTAGAAGTTTATTGATAATATAGTAACCAGAACTGATTTGGTCATTTTTTACCATGCACCATAAGAAGAAAAGGTCAGTTTTGCCCACGACCCCTTGAGTTTCATTTTTGGCAAAAGGACTGGTGCTTAGAAGGTGACGCATAACTCTAAAAATTGGGTTATGGAGTGAAGAAGCTCGTGCCTACCTAGCTTTATGCACCTTTTCACTAGTAATTTCAGACCAAAAAGTATCACTATGGAAGGCAGGCGGATAGTCAGTATAGTCTCCATAGTTGCACCCAAGCAAAGTATAAAACCGACGAAGATCCATAGCAAAACATTTGTTTAGAAGGCAAAAACTGATCTTTGGATATGTCTCATGGTATTTTTAGGGGTCTTATTCCGCTTTAAAGATGGTCAAAAATTCATAAATGAGGCAGGGGTAGGTCTTTGCAACTCTAGTGCAGAGTAGATGGAGACCTAAGAACCGAAGATACCCCATTACCTCATTCTTGAAGCCCAAGTTGTCTAGAGCTTCTTCAGAAACATAGCGGGAAGGTAATACATGCCTAGTGATGAGATTCTGGTAGTCTGCATCCTCCTCCGGGGTGACTCAAAACTGGGTGGAGGGCATAAAAGATGTCACCTCAGAAGGTGTCGTGGAATATGAAGTTCCACCATGGCGTCTGCTTGAACCCCTCTTGATTGGTGCCATTGTTTCTGTAGTAGTGCACGGTGTGCAGATCACATTCACGACATGCACTTGGAAGGTGTTCCTTCTACCCTGAAGATTGAATGCACGACGTGCAGCACGGGGGAACGTCGTGCACATGGAAGTTTCCTAGAGTCTGAAATTGGCGCCGTGAGTGGAGAAGAAAATGGGTGAAAAGGCAACATTGGCGGTGCGTCGAGGTCAAGGTTGGCAGCTGGTTGATGGTTGCTTCGATGATGGCTTGAGGCTGGTGAGGATGGCGCCACTGTGAGGTGCTTGGCAGCTGCCTCAGTGAGCTTGGTGGCTGTTGCTTAGGGCGGCATCGGGCTGGGAGTGTTGGGCGACATTGAGAAGAAGGTGTTTCCATGGAGGCGGACGCTGCTTGGTTGGCGGCGCTAGGGTGCGGAGATGTAGGTGACGACACGAGGGTGTTCGCGGAGGCTGGAGCAGCTTCAGCAAAGATGGCGGGGGTCGGTGGAGGTGTGAGCTGCTTTGGCGACACATAGCGTGATGATGACTGTGATGGCATGCAGGGGCGCATAGCTTGAGCGGGGAGGAAGATGGCGATGCACAATTGAAGGCACGACTACTAGGGTTGCTCTTACACGACTGATTTCTCAAGTGAGAAATTAGGCCGTGCACCCCCCTTTTGCCCTAACTTTGTGAAAAAGATACAACATGCACTTAACATGCAAGACGTGTTCCTCTTTAATTTCCTCTTTTCAAACTGCCTTTTACGCTCAGATGCACGGCGTGTACTAGGCATGCACAGCGTGTTCTGCTTTGAATTCTCTTTTTGGTGTGCCTTTTTGCCCCGATGCACGGTGTGCATGTATTAATGCACGGTGTGCATGTATTAATGCACGTCATGTGAGTCTATAGAAACTCTTGCTGCTCAGTTGAAAGATAGACGCACGGCGTGCATTGAATAAATGCACACCGTGCATGATTCTAGTAACTTATTTCACATTTGCAGCTCCCAGGTGCACAACGTGCATCGGTGCATGCACGTCGTGCGACTTTCCAGAAAGTGTCTGTATTCTGTAGCTCTTCCAGGTGCACGACGTGCATCGAGTAAATGCACACCGTGCGACTTTCCAGAAAGTGTCTGTGTTTTGTAGCTCTTCTAGGTGCACGACGTGCATCGAGTAAATGCACGCCATGTTAGTTTCCAAAAACATATTCGTGAACGGAACACGGCGTGTTGGTGAAAATCACGCCGTGTACCTGGAGATGTATCCCGATTATAGTATATTTTTTGATGAGGTTCACCCCGTGTCAAATAAAGACACACCGTGCATTTTGGAATTTCTACAGAAAATAGCAGTCACTCAGCACAAAATAAAGATAGATATTGTGACAATCAAGTCTAAATTATTGCATTCATCCATGATAGGCTTATTAACGAAATTAAAGAGTGTTTTTGACTCAAAGAACTTTAAAAGAAATATATCCTAATGTGGGGTCAACTCCCACAAGGTCCTCCATTTAGAGTCAGGAGTAAGACTCTTCAATTCCTTCAAGCATCTTGGAGGGAGAAAGAGGCTCCCTTATCCACTTCATCTCCATAAGAATAAAGCTTGCAATGTTGTCCATTCACTTTGAAGTTGCCGTCTTTGCCTTGGAGTTCCACAGCTCCATATGGGAAAATCTTTAGCACAAGAAACAGGTTGGACCACTTTAATTCCAGCTTCCCTGGAAAAAGCTTTAATCTAGAGTTGAATAGCAAGACTTTATCTCCTTCTTGGAAGTCCTTCCTGTGAATTCTTTTGTCATGCCAAGCTTTTGTCCTCTCTTTGTATAGTCTTGCATTCTCATAAGCATCAAGGTGAAGTTCCTCAAGTTCCTGCAGCTGCAAAAGGCACTTCTCCCCTGTCTTCTTCATATAAAAGTTCAATAATTTAATGGCCCACAAAGCACAATGCTCCAACTCTAATGGAAGGTGACAGGATTTTCCATAGATCAGATTGAACGAAGTAGTTCCTATGATAATCTTGTAGGTTGTACGGTACGCCCATAATGCATCATCAATCTTTAAAGCCCAATCTTTTCTTGAACTAGAAACAGTCTTTTCAAGGATGTTTTTCAGCTGTCGGTTTGAGACCTCTACCTGCCCGGAAGTTTGAGGATGATCGGGCATAAAGATCTTATGAGTTACTCCATATTTAGAGATAAGGTTGTTGAATTGTTTTTCAACAAAATGAGTGCCTCCATATGAAATTACAGCTCGAGGAACTCCAAATCGAGGAAAGATGATCTTTTAAAAAAAATTACTACTGATTTGGCATCCGACACTTGGGTTGGAATGGCCTCATCCCATTTGGACACATATTCACAAGCAACAAGAATGTATTGGTACCCACAAGAGGATGAGAATGGTCCCATGTAATCCAATCCCCATACATTAAACACCTCAACCTCTAATATAGAGTTGAGAGGCATGTCGTCACGGTGAGATATACCTCCTATTCTTTGACATCTATCACAAGATTTTACAAATAGATTGATGTCATTGAATAATGTGGGCCAATAGAATCCAGCTTGTAGTATCTTAGCATCAATCTTCTCTCCTCCGAAGTGTCCTCCATAAGGAGAGGCATGGCATTCAACAATAATGTTTGGGATTTCCTCTTCAACAACACACCGACGGATCAGCCCATCACTTCCATGCTTGAATAACAATGGATCATCCAATAATAAAATTTCACATCATGAAATAATTTCTTGTTTTGTTGATACGTCAAATCAGGTGGGAGTTGTCTGGTAGCAAGAAATTTGACAATGTCTGCAAACCATGGTGCTTGAGTAGATGACAACGCATAGAGCTTTTCAATGGGCAAATGATCTTCAATGGGCAATGGATCTCCAGCCTTCACGGTTAATCTAGAAAGACGATCAACAATATTGTTTTCTGTACCTTTCTTATCTCAGATTTCAAGATCAAATTCTTGTAGAAGAAAAATCCAACGAATAAGACGTGGTTTGGCATCTTTCTTATTCAGCAAATACTTTATGGCAGCATGATCAGTATATACAATCACCTTAGATCCCACCAAATATTGTCAAAACTTGTCAAAAGCATATACAATGGCTATCATTTCCTTCTCCGTGGTTGTATAGTTTATCTGTGCTTCATCAAGGGTTTTGCTTGCATAATAAATGGCATGGAGTTTCTTGTCCTTCTTCTGTCCTAGAACAACTCCCACTGCATAATCACTTGCATCGCAGATTAACTCAAAAGGAGAATCCCAATCCGGAGGTTGAATAATTGAGGCTGAAATGAGGGCCTCCTTGAGCTTAGAAAAGGCTACATGGCAATCATCGTCAAATATGAACTCGATGTCTTTTGTAAGTAGGGAACACAACGGCTTCACAATCTTAGAGAAATCTTTAATGAATCTTCTATAAAAACATGCATGGCCAAGAAAGTTGTGGATGTCCTTGACTAAAGATGAGGTAGACATCTTTTATATGGCTTCAACCTTTGCCCTGTCCACTTCAATACCCTTGTTAGAAACGACATGTCCTAGTACTACATCGAATTGTACCATGAAATGACACTTCTCCCAATTTATCACTAGGTTAACTTTTTTACAGCGGGCTAAGACTAAAGATAGGTTCAATAAACATTAATCAAAGGTATCACCGTATACACTAAAGTCATCCATGAAAATCCCCATTATATTTTCAATAAAATTAGAGAATATGGCCATCATACACCGCTGGAATGTCGCGGGAGCATTGCAAAGACCGAATGGCATACGGCGATAGACATATGTTCCATAAGTACAAGTGAATGTGGTTTTCTCTTATTCGGGTGGATAAATAGGAATCTGAAAAAATCAAGAATACTCGTCCAAGTAACAAAAGTAAGAATGCTTAGTGAGGCGTTCAAGCATCAAATCAATGAAAGGCAACGAAAAATGATTCTTGCGGGTTGCCTTATTCAGGCGCTGGTAGTCAATACACATACGCCAGCCGGTGACCATGCATGTTTGTATTAACTCATCATTGTCTCCCTTAATGACAGTTGCACCCCCCTTCTTAGGAACCACGCGAATGGCACTAACCCAGGGGATGTCACTAATGGGATAAATGATTCCAACATCAATTAATTTGAAAATTTCTTTCTTTACCACTTCAAACATATTTTGATTTAGGCACCTAGGTGGTTCAACTGTTGGTTTGGCATCATCTTCCATATTTATTCTATGCATACAGATTGACGGATGCATGCCTTTTAAATCATCTATGGAATAACCAATGACATCTTTATACAAACAGAGTTCGGCAAGTAATTTATTTTCTTGGTCATTGGTTAATTCATCATTTATTATAACAAGGGATGCAGAATTTGGGTCAAGAAATGCATACCTCAGCCCGGGTGGAAGGGATTTTAATTCTACCTTTTTCCTTGTTGTACCTTCATCAACTTTGTCATCAACAAGTGGAGCATTTTCATTAATAGCTTGTGCTTTAGAAATAGGAAGTGCTCCAAAAATTTTAGATTTGTTGATTTCAGCCACATCATCATCACAAAGATTAATCATCAAATTGGCAATATCATCATTATCCTCCTCAATTGGATCAATAGTATCTAACAAATAGATTTCTTCAACATGTGTGGGTGCTTTCATGGCATCATAGATAGAGAATTACATTGCTTCTTCACCAACACGTAGAGTGATCTTTCCTTCTCGAATATCAACAAGACATCCGACAGTCCTAAAAAATGGTCTTCTAAAAAGAACAAGATTGGAAGGGATCTCCACCATATCAAGAACGACAAAATCACATGGTATATAGAACTTTCCGATCTGCACTAGTACACCCTTCACTATATCTTTTGGGTATTTAATAGAATGATTGACTAACTCAATAGCCATCTTTGTCGGCTTCAAATCTCCAAGATCCAATTCTTTCCATAAGGTAGATGGAATGAGACTAATACTGGCATCAAGGTCTACTAGACCTTTGTGAAAAGTGGTATTGTTGATCTTACATGGCAGTGTAAAAGCTCCCAAATGATCAAGCTTTTGTGGAAGGCAGTTTTGAATAATAGAACTCACTCTCTCTGAAAGCATTACTATTTCAACTTGATCAACCTTTCTTCTTTTAGTTAAGATATCCTTTAGGAACATAGCATAAGAAGGCATCTTGGCAATAACTTTAGCAAAAGGAAGATTGACATGTAGTTTATTGAGAATGTCCATAAATTTCCTAAACTTGAGATCCTCCTTCTTGTTGGCCAGCCTTTGAGGAAAAGGTGCAGTAGCCTTGAAAGAAGGTGGTGTTTCAGCCATACCTTTCTCCTTGCTGCAATTAGGAGTGTTGGATTCCTCTTCATCGGCTACCTCCATGTTCTTCTCCTTGGGTGGAGAAGGTCTCTCAATTTTAGCTCCACTTCTTAGAGTAATTGCATTAGCTTGTTCCTTGGGTTCACTTCTGGTTGGCTTGGAAGAGAGCCGGACTGCGGATTCCTTTGTTGTGCTAGAGCTTGCTGTGCTATTTGGTTGTCCAACATCTTGGTATGAGTGGAAATACTATCCACCTTTGCGAAAAATTGAGCAATAACATCTTTCAACAACTTGTCATTTCCCTGAAGTTCTTCATTCTACTGCATTTGTGTAGACATAAATTTTTCCATCATGGCTTCTAGAGAAGAACTTTGGGGTTGTTGTGGCTATTGGTAACCTCTATTATTAAAACCTGACAAAATCCCTTATCGGTTGAAATGTTATTGTTGGTGTGGCTGCTGCTATCCTTGTTGGAATTTCTGAGCATTGCTTGTGTTCCGGTAGGAGAAATTTGGATGATCTCTCCATCCCAGATTGTATGTGTTGGAATAGGGATTGTATTGCTTGTTCCCTTGCATTCCAATGGCATTGACCTATTCAAAACTCCCTTCAATTGTATTTGGAGCAAAGCTTGAATAAGAAGTATGCCCTACATTGCCACAATCTTCACATATAACTTCAACTGATTGAATTTGCATAGTAGTCATCTTCTCAAACTTCTGTGTAAGAACATCAAGTTTGGCAACAATAAGATCAACGACATCAACAATGTGTTTCCCTCCTTGCTTCCCAGTTGAAGAACTAGCTTTAGAGGCTGATTTTACTCCCCTGTCTACTCCCCATTGGTAGTGATTAAGCGATATGTCTTCAATAATGTCATAAGCCTCTTGATAAGACTTAGTCATCAATGCACCATTGGCTGCAACATCCAGTGTCAACCGGGTGTTGTAAAACAGTCCATTATAGAAAGTTTGAAGTAGCAGCCAGTTGGTCAAACCATTGTGCGAGCAAAGGCGTTGAAGATCCTTAAACCATTCCCATGTGTCATATAGAGTTTCTCCTTCATTTTGAGAGAAATCGGTGAGCTGATTTCTTAATTGGGATGTATTTCTAGGCGGGAAGTACTTTACAAGAAAAGCATTTAAGAGTTGGTCCCAACTTTTGATTGACTTCTTTGGAGGAGACAAAAGCCACACCTTGGCTCTATCTCTTAGGGTGAAAAGGAATAGCATAAGTCTTACTCCTTTGGCAGATACCCCGTTGATTAAGAAAGTATTCAGATATTCCAAGAACTCGACAACATGAAGACTTGGATCTTCATTAGCTGTACCTCCAAAATGATTATGCTATATCATCTGCATCATAGAAGGAGCAATAGAGAAATTGTTCTCTTCTACTACAGGTAGGTCAATGGCCCCACAAATGTTTGTGGCGACCGGCATTGCGAAATCCTTCAAAGGACGGTCGTCCTCCATGGTTGGATCACTTGGTGTAGCTTCTTCTAAGGGTGAAGAAGATGAAGATGGTGATGATGATGGAGTACCTCCTAGCAGTGGTGGTTCTACTCTCTTTGCACTTCTTAAGCTTGAAAGAGTACGCTCGATCTCAAGGTCTGACAACACATATGTTTGAATACCCCTTTGTGAGCGATGCATACAACCTAAAAAATAGCAAGAGGAATTAAGAACACAACTAAAAGGTACAAGGAAATTTGAAAATGGAAATGGTGATCTAGTCTCGAATACAAATTAGCATTTATTACTCCAATTAAATTACCATAGCTCCCCGACAACGTTGCCAAAAACTTGTTGGCTATTTAGACTAACGAGTTTCAATCCTAACAAGGAAATTTTACCCAACTTAACCAATCTCCACAAGTATACAGAGGTAGTGTAGTCAAGGTCGAACACAAGGAGCTTAAGTAATTAATTGAGCACAACAACACTAAAGTTCAACAATCTAGATCAGTTTTTAAAAGGATGGTAATTGATTATCTATTGCAGAAATTTAGACTTAAACAAACAATGAAAAGATTTACTAAAAGAGGTTTAGATTCAGAGATCAAGGATCTTAGACATTAGAATTTCACTTACATATCATAGCACATCATAGGAACACAAAAATTTAAACATACATAAGCACTTGTTTTAAAGGAAAGGTTGTGTTGCACTTCACCTCCTGGTGCAAGTGCAACGATCTCAACTCAAAGTCACATTCTCATGCATAAATTTCGTTTTTGATCACAACCTGTTCCTCAACTCATTTATCTCCACTCTCGTGGTAGAAAAAGATTTGCCAAGAAGAACACCTCCATACATTCCTACCTATCTTCTCAGATCAATCAAGAAAGCATAACACATGCACATAAAGTGGCCAGCAATACATGTAAGAAAAGATAGAACTGATACTTCCATGGTGGAAAAACAAGCAATAAAGTATTTAGTACAAATTAACTTGTTCCATACATGACATGACATGGGAGCTACTCTCCCATGCCCAAGAAAAGGGAATTACTCGTCCATAATCATGCTTTGCAGATTTGCTACAAAAAATTCAGGTTTTAACATGATCTAGAGGAGGAAAAACAAAGAGATCTGAAAATGTAACCACAAGAAGGAGGAATTCTGGCTTGGGGATGAAATTCTCCTCCTTTAGTTGCTCCAAAATGAACTGACTCCTCTCTCGAGAAGCTGCACAAAGTTGGGGAAGCTTGGCTGCACCTTAGAGAAGACAATGGAGAAGAAGAGAATGAGCTCCTTTTGTTATGACCCGTATCAAAGTTAATGTGTAAGTATAATGATTAGTACATAATTAAGACGATTAAGTTAAGTTAAGTGATCGCAGATGCAATTAGAGTTTTGATCCAGTGAAACGGTCTAATTAGCATGTTTACATGCTTTGAGAAGGTAGTGGATTTTGTACTTGAGAATTTGCAAAAAAAGAATCAATTGATTTGGACTCTCGAGGTGAAAGTTATAACACTTTTATTTTCTTTGGACCTTGGTTGCAATTTCTCCAAATATAGCCTTTTTATTCCCCTTTCCTTTATTTCCCTTTCTCACTTATCCGTCTTCTTCTTCTCGCGAGTAATAGAACAGTAGCCGACTTGAGCGGCGCCTAATTCAGCCGACAGAACAGCAACGCCTGATGGACCTGCGAGAAGAAGGGGTGGTGTGACCTAGGGCTAGAGAGAGAGAGAGCTCCGACCTCCTTCCTCCTTCCTCGCCCAAAACAACCTCAACCAGCAGGAAAAGCGACGCCCAGCCCTGCTTGAGCGACACCCAGGTCGCCCGATTGGCTTGCAACAGAGGAGAAACGGCGGCCGGTTTTGGACCCTTTAGCTTCGGTTCACCAGCGCCCAACATTCCCCGACCTTCTCTTCTTCTTCTTCATCCATTTTCTCCTCTCCTCCACCTCGTCAGCGTCCCACTTGGTTGGGCGGCGCCCTAAACTACACCTGCTCCTGTGCCCGATTTACAGCAGCAAGGGAACCGTGGGCGGAGAGATTTGGGGTCCCAAAGGTTGGTTGAGTAGGTCGACCACCTCCCCTTCCTTCTTCCTCTTTTCTACCACCCCAGCCACACCCGCATGGCAGCCCAGCCACCATGCAACCTTGTCTTACGGCCAGCTTGCAGCAGCAAGCTGCTGCATACGGCAGCATCCAGGGAGGTTTTTGGGGCGCACAACAGTAGCGGTTTGCTATTTGGAGCTCGAATTGGAAGTTTAGTCAGATTCGCAGCAAGTTCAACCATCAATTGGGCTCATTTCCGTCAACCTGTGCTTGAACGGGAGTTGCTGTGTGCAACAGAACAGTAAACGAGTAAATTCAAGGAAGAAGACAATAGAAATCCACCCGGAATCAGACCCTGAACGTATCCCCGGACGAATTCGGGCATCCCGAATCACTGTGAGTAGGAATTCATTTAGTTATCATCATTTAACTCCTTAGTTGGAATTTTTTGTTAAACTGTGCATTTTTCGCTGATACTTGGCTTTTGGACAGTATTTGGCGTTACTCGAATTTTATTTCATAAACTGCTTCCTTATGCCGTTATCTGATTTAGTTTAGCATCTGATCAGTGTGGATTGAATTTATGAATTTATATGGTTCATTGGAACTTGAAATACGTAATATGATTGATGAAAATGATAGAATTTCCTGTATTACAACTGCAATGTATACGTTGAGCATAAAATGGATGTTTAGCATCGAAACTGGATAAGTTGATACTGAGTCATGTTTATAGATGACAAATGATGTTTATGTGTATATGTGGGTAATAGAGATTACCCGGATGCCGAGCATAGTTAGCATCCCTAGACTTTTAATTTGCATAGTTCAAATGAAATGAAATGATTAGTAATATAAATGTGCATGCCTTACGAGTAATTTCAGTAAGATGCGAATAATTGTGATAAAGTATTTCATGTTGAGTATTCCTTTCAAAACAGTATATTTAAATGTTCAGTAATATGAAATCAGTATAGAGACGTGGAATAGATATGAAATCTATTTACAGTGAACGAATCTGTTTGCATGAAAGCATAGCTGAGTTATGAGTTATTGCGATATAAGAGAATAGTTGTTGCACTATATATATAGAAATGTTATGAAAGTTGAATTTCCAGTTTCAGCTAGTGAATTGCAGAATTACAGCATATTCCAGTAGTCGAATATGTGAGAGAGAGACACAATGTTATAAGAGTTTTCTTGTTATAATAAAATGTGTTAGACTTAGATGCCCTGACACCGTAGAACCCCTTTGAGAGGTCTGTGCCTTAGGGGTGAAACGACCTACCTAGAGTGTGTCTAGATGGTCGGTGGCTCGTGTTCAACAATAATCCGTGCGTGTGTCACGGTGGCACGAGGACAGAGAGGCAGTGTTCAACAATAATCCGTGCGTGTGTCACGGTGGCACTGGAGTAAATAGGGGTTATTCAACAATAATCTGTGCGTGTGTCACAGTGGTAACCCAGACTCTCCGCCTGTGTGCTCAGGTTAGAGGAGGAGTCTAGAGTACACTCTTTGAGAGTGCAGTGAGGCCGTGTGAGCCTGAGAGTCCTGACGCAGACCAGGACGGCAGTCAGACTTAGCATTTCCCGGGTGTGTCGCTAAGTCTTGTACGGTGGGTTTGTAGTTCGCTACAAGACTTTATATGCAGAGTACATTGGATATGATCAGGGCATAAGTTAAAAGATGACCACTTAGAATTAAAGTAGATTTATATGAAACTTGTGTATGTTCAGATTTAGAATTTATAATACTTGTTCTTTAAATGTTCAGTATGCTTTTCTGCGATAATTGCACTGTTTAATTTGAACTGCTCAGTTTGTTATTTTATCCACATATTCCTGTTAAATGTAAAATATGGAGTTATCCGATGATGGCTAAGTGAAATATTATTCACTGAGCAAGTAGGCTCATTCCTCTACTCAAACATTTTCAGGTCAGCGACAATTCCAGGAATCAGAAGGATCTTTTCATCCTAACGCTTAATCTGTAGAAGGTATATGTAGTTAGTTTAGTTAGATAGAGGTCTCTTAGTCCTTTCCCCTCGGTCCTTGGGACATGGCGTGGGTGAGAGAGAGTGTGTATGTGGAATGTGTATAAAGATGTAAATTAACTGTTATGTTTACTTTCTGTTAAACAATGTTACATGTTGTAAACTCTGTTTATGTTCTCTAGCCAGTTTAATTGAAATGCTTCCGCAATAGTTTATTATGTTTTAGTTTACAGCAATATCCGGATATCATTACAAGGTGTTAAAAAGAAAAAGTTCTCAGTGATTGTTTATGTGATAATCCCTCCGTCGCGCCCTAATCTCGTGATTAGTGGTTAGTGTGAGATCGGGGTGTGACATCTTGGTATCAGAGCCTAGGTTGAGTATATGGTTACTCAAAGTCAAGGTCAGGGGACGATAAGAGACCAATAGGATTAGGACTTAGGTGTCTTCCTTCTAACTGCAATTTTATAATAGGAAATGTTCTGTTATAGTATTGCAGATGGCAGGAAGAGGACGTGGTCACAAGAATCAAGTTGAGAGTTTAAGATGAGTCATTAGGGATCATTAGGATTAAAAGATAGAGTTATAAGTGAGAAAGATAAGAAGTGATGTGTCTTTAGCTCTGGGAAGTCTGAGTATTTAGGTACCCTGGCCAGGTATCTGAGTACTTAGATTGACCAGTATCAAGCTACTCTGTCCATTCTTTTCTGGATGCCCTGGCCAGGTATGCAGAGGAAGGATAAGCTAGAGACAAACCCTAGAAATCTTAGGGTTAAGAAATCGGAAATTAATACAGGAATAAGAGATTAAACATAGGATGCGATGCAACTCTTGCCTTATATTTCTTATTTGATTGGAAATCACTAGAAATGCTCTTATATGTATGGATTTAGATTTTTAGCTTGTAGAATAAATATGATTCTTTTATATTGATTGAGTGTCATGAAGTGATTTATTTATTGTTTATATTCTTTGTATTAAGTAGACCAGAAGTTATGTTTAAATGAATCTGCCCTAAGTGGATATTCTTTCCACATGTTTGAGATTAATAGGAGTTGGTTAATCATGAGTAGCTCTTGGCTTCAGGACTACAGGTTCGGCCTGGTCCGGATGGCAGGATGCGTTACTGAGATCTAATGACTCCTATTAACAGTATAATAAGAGTAGACTATGGATAATTTAGACTCACATCATAGTAAGAATGTACATACACTAAGATGTTGAGATATAAGAGAAAGATTAGAACAACTAAGAATTAGTTAGAACTGATATCGGAAACCCAACATTGGGACCTCATATGAGCAATCCTTAATTAGAAATAAAGGAACACAATAAGGGTTAGATTAAATTTAATGATTAGGTGAGAAATACCCTTAATGATACTAATCAATAATGCATAACAAATGCATGGATCAAATACATGATTAGTAAACCCTAGTGGAGGGTGTATCATTGTGAACCCTAGTTGAGGGTGTATCCTTGTGAAACCCTAGTTGAGGGTGTATCATTGCGATTGTTTATAGGCAACTTAATAAGTTATGCTAGAGAACTTGGTTGATGTTACATTTATGTTATATATCTATAGTTCATTGATGATTATTCATATCTGTTGTATTCATTACAAGTAGATGGATGAACTTATGAGATCTAAAGTTTGATTTCAAACTAAGGAAGCAAAGTCACACCACAATAATGCTATGTTACTGATAAGGACCAAACCCTAGAATGTTTAGAGTTGAAGTAGTTCAAGGGATGTCGCTAGTGATTTGACCTTGAATACTAGTATCTTTATAAAACAAGATCATACGATTTGTACTATGAAAGGTAACCTAGCACTAATAAAATCCAGGGTTTAAAGTTATCTAATCTGGAAGGTAGATACACAATATGAAAATGACTCGGAGAAAAGAGTAAGATATAATTTTGAAATAAATTCTTACAGTAATAATAAGAATGAGGAATAATCTATTCTTACCTTGTGTGTTTCAATTTTTGGGATGTTTATTCTATATGATCAAAATGAGAAGGATAAGTAACAAGAAGTAAGTAGCATAGAATGAGGAGAATTACTCGTCACATGATCTGGAATTAGTTGTTGTAGTTCATGCTCATAAGACATGACGTTACTATCTTTATGGTGAGGTGTGCCAAGTGTTTATAGATCATAAGAGCTTGAAATATATCTTTACCCAGAAGGATCTGAATCTTAGACATCGGAGATGATTAGAATTGATTAAGGATTATGATATAATGATAGATTATCATCCTGGAAAAGTGAATGTGGTAGCAGATGCCCTCAGTAGGAAGTCAAGTTCAATAACTGATGCATTCTCTATGGCATATTTCAAGAGAGACCTGCTAGTAGAAATGCGGAAGTTGAACATAGACTTTGGGATGACAGAACAAAGTGGTTTGATTGCACAGATGCAAGTCAAGCCTACTTTTTATGATCAAATTAAAGAACTTTAGCAGAGTGACAGTGGGTTGCAGCAGATCGTACATGACATGATAGGGGGAAAAGACCAGAGTTTAGGTTTTCATATGATGGTGTGTTGTATTAGCATGAGATGTTGTGTACCTCGAGATAGTGATTTGAAAGAAAAGATTCTTGAGGAAGCACATGCATCGATGTACGCTATGCATCCACGTAACACTAAGGTGTACATGAATCCCAAGGAGTTGTACTGGTCGTCAGGTATGAAAAAGGATGTAGCTGAGTACATGGCTAGATGTAGTGTGTGCCAGCAGGTTAAGGCTGAGCATCAAAAACCTGCAGGTACCTTGCAATCTCTTCCTATACCAAAGTGGAAGTGGGAACATACCACAATGGATTTTGTGATAGGGTTGTCCAGGACACCTAAACGTTGTGACTCGATATGGTGATTGTGGATAGACTGACTAAGTCTGCTCACTATCTTCATATTAAGTCAACCTTTGATGTCCCAAAATTGACTAAGATATACATGGATGAAATAGTTAGGTTGCCTGGTATTCCAGTTTCAATCATATCAGATTAAGATCCTAAGTTCACATCTAGGTTTTGGAATCAGTTGTATCGTGCTTCAGGCACAAAGTTGAGATTCTGCACAACTTTCCATGCACAGACGAACGGTCAGTCAGAGAAGACCATTTAGACTCTTGAAGACATGCTGAGAGCATGCGTTCTTCAGTTCAGAGGTAATTGGGAAGAACACTTAAGCCTGATGGAGTTTGCATATAACAACAACTACCATTCTAGTCTTGGAATGGCCCCATATGAAGCTCT
Organism: Alisma plantago-aquatica; assembly: GCA_963693085.1. NCBI lineage: Eukaryota > Viridiplantae > Streptophyta > Magnoliopsida > Alismatales > Alismataceae > Alisma > Alisma plantago-aquatica. Next base: position 573,243,941 of record OY856412.1, on the reverse strand, counting down.
ATATGGCAGGAAGTGTAGATCACCAGTTTGTTGGTACGAGGTTGGCGAGAAAGAAATTTTTGGACCTGAGATAGTCGATATAACTACAGAGAAGATATCTGCGATCAGGGAGCAGTTGAAAGCTGCTCAGGACAAACAGAAAAGTTATGCAGAGAGATGACGTCGACCTCTTGAGTTTGAGGTTGGTGACGAGGTTTATCTAAAGGTTTCACCGTGGAAGGGAGTGCTAAGGTTTAGAAAGAGAGGTAAGTTGACCCCTAGGTATATGGGCCCATATCCTATCATTGAGAGGATTGGACCTGTAGCCTACATGTTGGATTTTCCGTCTGAGTTGGCAAATCTTCATGATGTGTTTCATGTGTCTATGCTGAAAAAGTGTCATCCCAGTACAGAAAAGATTTTAGATCCGGTACCGGCGCAGCTTAAGACAGACGTGTCCTACGTGGAAGGACCAGTGCAGATAGTTGATCACCGAATCAAGAAGCTTAAGAACTGTGAGATACCGTTGGTGAAGGTTCTGTGGAGGAATCATAACCTTGAAGAAGCTACGTGGGAGCTTGAATCTGAGATGCGTAACAAGTTTCCTTTTCTCTTTTAGGAATTTCGGGATGAAATTCTTATAAGGGGGGGAGATTGTTATGACCCGTATCAAAGTTAATGTGTAAGTATCATGATTAGTACATAATTAAGACGATTAAGTTAAGTTAAGTGATCGCAGATGCAATTAGAGTTTTGATCCAGTGAAACGGTCTAATTAGCATGTTTACATGCTTTGAGAAGGTAGTGGATTTTGTACTTGAGAATTTGCAAAAAAAGAATCAATTGATTTGGACTCTCGAGGTGAAAGTTATAACACTTTTATTTTCTTTGGACCTTGGTTGCAATTTCTCCAAATATAGCCTTTTTATTCCCCTTTCCTTTATTTCCCTTTCTCACTTATCCGTCTTCTTCTTCTCACGAGTAATAGAACAGTAGCCGACTTGAGCGGCGCCTAATTCATCCGACTAAACAGCAGCGCCTAATGGACCTATGAGAAGAAGGGGTGGCATGACCTAGGGCTAGAGAGAGAGAGAGATCCGACCTCCTTCCTCCTTCCTCGCCCAAAACAACCTCAACCAGCAGGAAAAGCGACACCCAGGTCGCCCGATTGGCTTGCAGCGGAGGAGAAACGGCGGCCGGTTTTGGACCCTTTAGCTTCGGTTCACCAGCGCCCAACATTCCCCGACCTTCTCTTCTTCTTCTTCATCCATTTATCCTCTCCTCCACCTCGTCAGCGTCCCACTTGGTTGGGCGGCGTCCTAAACTACACCTGCTTCTGCGCCCGATTTACAGCAGCAAGGGAACCGTGGGCGGAGAGATTTGGGGTCCCAAAGGTTGGTTGAGTAGGTCAACCACCTCCCCTTCCTTCTTCCTCTTTTCTACCACCCCAGCCACACCCGCCTGGCAGCCCAACCACCATGCAACCTTGGCTTACGGCCAGCTTGCAGCAGCAAGCTGCTGCATACGGCAGCATCCAGGGAGGTTTTTGGGGCGCACAACAGTAGCGGTTTGCTATTTGGAGCTCGAATTGGAAGCTTAGTCAGATTCGCAGCAAGTTCAGCCATCAATTGGGCTCATTTCCGTCAACCTGTGCTTGAACGGGAGTTGCTATGTGCAACAGAATAGTAAACGAGTAAATTCAAGGAAGAAGACAATAGAAATCCACCCGGAATCAGACCCTGAACGCATCCCCAGACGAATTCGGGCATCCCGAATCACTGTGAGTAGAAGTTCATTTAGTTATCATCATTTAACTCCTTAGTTGGAATTTTTCGGTAAACTGTGCATTTTTCGTTGATACTTGGCTTTTGGACAGTATTTGGCGTTACTCGAATTTTATTTCATAAATTGCTTCCTTATGCCGTTATATGATTTAGTTTAGCATCTGATCAGTGTGGATTGAATTAATGAATTTATATGGTTCATTGGAACTTGAAATACGTAATATGATTGATGAAAATGATAGAATTCCCTGTATTACAACTGCAATGTATACGTTGAGCATAAAATGGATGTTTAGCATCGAAACTGGATAAGTTGATACTGAGTCATGTTTATAGATGACAAATGATGTTTATGTGTATATGTGGGTAATAGAGATTACCCGGATGCCGAGCATAGTTAGCATCCCTAGACTTTTAATTTGCATAGTTCAAATGAAATGAAATGATTAGTAATATAAATGTGCATGCCTTACGAGTAATTTCAGTAAGATGCGAATAATTGTGATAAAGTATTTCATGTTGAGTATTCCTTTCAAAACAGTATATTTGAATGTTCAGTAATATGAATTCAGTATAGAGATGTGGAATAGATATGAAATCTATTTACAGTGAACGAATCTGTTTGCATGAAAGCATAGCTGAGTTATGAGTTATTGCGATATAAGAGAATAGTTGTTGCACTATATATATAGAAATGTTATGAAAGTTGAATTTCCAGTTTCAGCTAGTGAATTGTAGAATTACAGCATATTCTAGTAGTCGAATATGTGAGAGAGAGACACAATGTTATAAGAGTTTTCTTGTTATAATAAAATGTGTTAGACTTAGATGCCCTGACACCGTAGAACCCCTTTGAGAGGTTTGTGCCTTAGGGGTGAAACGACCTACCTAGCGTGTGTCTAGATGGTCGGTGGCTCGTGTTCAACAATAATCCGTGCGTGTGTCACGGTGGCACGAGGACAGAGAGGCAGTGTTCAACAATAATCCGTGCGTGTGTCACGGTGGCACTGGAGTAAATAGGGGTTATTCAACAATAATCTGTGCGTGTGTCACAGTGGTAACCCAGACTCTCCGCCTGTGTGCTCAGGTTAGAGGAGGAGTCTAGAGTACACTCTTTGAGAGTGCAGTGAGGCCGTGTGAGCCTGAGAGTCCTGACGCAGACCAGGACGGCAGTCAGACTTAGCATTTCCCGGGTGTGTCGCTAAGTCTTATACGGTGGGTTCGTAGTTCGCTACGAGACTTTATATGCAGAGTACACTGGATATGATCAGGGCATAAGTTAAAAGATGACCACTTAGAATTAAAGTAGATTTATATGAAACTTGTGTATGTTCAGATTTAGAATTTATAATACTTGTTCTTTAAATGTTCAGTATACTTTTCTGCGATAATTGCACTGTTTAATTTGAACTGCTCCGTTTGTTATTTTATCCACATATTCCTGTTAAATGTAAAATATGGAGTTATCCAATGATGGCTAAGTGAAATATTATTCACTGAGCGAGTAGGCTCATTCCTCTACTCAAACATTTTCAGGTCAGCGACAATTCCAGGAATCAGAAGGATCTTTTCATCCTAACGCTTAATCTGTAGAAGGTATATGTAGTTAGTTTAGTTAGATAGTGGTCTCTTAGTCCTTTCCCCTCGGTCCTTGGGACATGGCGTGGGTGAGAGAGTGTGTGTGTGGAATGTGTATAAAGATGTAAATTAACTGTTATGTTTACTTTCTGTTATACAATGTTACATGTTGTAAACTCTATTTATGTTCTCTAGCCAGTTTAATTGAAATGCTTCCGCAATAGTTTATTATGTTTTAGTTTACAGCAATATCCGGATATCATTACAAGGTGTTAAAAAGAAAAAGTTCTCAGTGATTGTTTATGTGATAATCCCTCCGTCGCGCCCTAATCTCGTGATTAGTGGTTAGTGTGAGATCGGGGTGTGACACCTTTGGTAAGAAACCACCTTCTTTCTCCTCAAAATCACCCTCCTCTTCTCTAGACTTGCTCTGGGATGAGAGAACTTTGAATTATGACCTATGATAACCACACATTAACTTCCCTCTTTGTTTTAAACAAAAACTCATATTTTTTGAAATGCTGAAACTGCCAGAGACACATCGTGTGTCCAAAGTGCACGCCGTGCAAAAGCTTCGATAGTTGCTCTAGAATGTATTGCGCACAACATGTGCTGAAGTAATGCACGCCGTGTGACTTTCCAGTAGATTTTGATTTTCTTGACGCTCTAGGTGTACGCCGTGCAATTGAGTGCACGTCATGCATTTTCTTTTCTGCACTTTTTTGGAAACTCACACGCTGTGCTCAAGGCCCGAACACGCCGTGCGTTTTGCTGTCTGGGTGAATTGAAACTCTTCTAAAATATTTCACGTCATGCCTTTAACATGCACGTCGTGCATTCTGCTATTTTAGCAGAATTAAACTCTGCAATTCAGTCTTTCTTGGAACATATCTACAATGCAAGTTATGCGATAAGTAAAGTAACGAAAAGATGGCAAAAGTAATATGAAAAGAGGCTAATTGATATCAAAATGAATCAAATTTGTGTGTGATAACATGTGAAAAGATGATGTGGAAAACACAACACAAAACTCGATCGACCAATGAAGATCAATTTGGTCAGGTACTTGATCGGTCGAGTTTTGTGAAACCACAACTCGACCGATGCTATCTTCAGAAACTTGATCCAGGAGGATCGATCGAGTTTCCAACTCAAACTCGACCGATTGACTACCTGTGGTCAATTTTCTAAAGTGCATCTAAAGTGATTAAAACTTGGTGTTTAGTGTCCCAATCAATTTTCTCAGCTAAGTTACAAGTCAATTCATCATTACAAGTGATTACAAACATGTTCTAAGGTCGTTTACATAGATTTCTAAAAATGCACACTTGTATCTCTTTTGACTTGAACTTGACCCAATCTAGGGCTTTGGATTTTTGATCCTTTTCTTATACCTAACATCTGAAATCAATCTTTAATACACATATTAGATACATATGAATGGAATGGTTAAGTCATTATCAAAATATGGACAATGTATAACCTCTAGGTCAACACTGAAGTCCTTGAAAGACCAGAGCTAGTAGAACCACTCCAAATGTGCCTAAGGCTAAAATTGGATGCTAACTTGAAGTATGCCAATGATGCCTAAGACATCAAGTGTAAGGAGTGGGACCCCAGAGGGGGGATCCACTCCCTACTAAAATTTTTTTGAAGAATAAAACATCCATTACAAACACACTCAAAGGTATGCTGGAATAGGTGCAAAATTTTTCAAACTTCAATAAATGGTATTCAAAACAACCAAAGTGTAGCAGTGGAATAAAAATAATGACTATATTCAATTTTCACAAAATATTGCTGAATATCCCATAAGGTTTTACATGTATGATACAACATAATGATCTAAGTAGAGGGAAATCTAAACTACTTCAAATATGTCTCCAAGCAACATCTCCATGATCTAGGTCCATGTTGGAAGCTATGTTCTCCTTGGTCATGTTCAACACCTCGATCTAAACCTGGGTGGTTGGGAAAACACCCAGCAAAAGGGAAAGGAAAAGAAAGTATGTGTCAAAAAATATGAATAGGATATCAAGGAAAAGAAAACATGTACATTGTAAAGAGTGAGACCCGATAGGGGTTCCACTCTTCACTGAATTGAAGAATAAGTCCATCCAATCCCAAAAATACCAAAAGGTAAGAAGGAAAGGAGGAATTTCATTCATTTCTCAAATGGTACATATTACAGATCATGATAATGAATAAGCAGTGGAAACAAAACTATTACACAGTTACAAAATTTTCTTTGTACAATAATTCCTCACCATATAAGGTGGGACAAAAAATAAAATAAAAGGTATACACCTAAGAACACATAAGGCCGGTGGTAGAGGGCAACCAACTATCCCAAGCTATCCTCAATATTTACGTCCATATATTCAATCTTTTAGCATCTTTTTCTTCTAAAGTACCTAAACCTGGGTGGAAGGGAACATCACCCAGAAAATAGGAAACAAGGTATAGGGGTCAGCAAAGAGTCGAGTATGCACATATAATAAACACTTTGGGCATTATATAGGATTATAAGTGCAAAAAGAGATGTTCCCACAAGAAGGGGGCTATTTTCAATAGATAAGTTCAAAAGAAATGTAACAAAAGAAATGAGGCATATTAAATTTTAGATTAGAAGTATCATAATACAATGTCTTGACATACCATTGAACCACAGTCACAATATAAAACATTAAACTTTTGCATGCATAACAATGTAGACTAAATATACCTAAAACATGGCCATAACACCATAGGATCATGGAATAAAAGAAATAAGGGTGGAAATGCACACCCCATGTGGAATATGCTCACCCTATATAAGTATGGTTGTACATAAGTACCACTATTCTAGATATTCTAGTCAAACATGTAGCATGCATAAAATAGAGAGACAAGACTATCATTTTTGTGACACCCCACCATCACACCGACAACGAGATGACACGTGAAAATGTGTGGAACCTCATATTACCGAAAACACGGGTTAATTAAAACCGATTGCGGAAAGCATACATGAGAGTACTTTTACATCCATATCCTGTAGAGAAACATGTTATATAAACATTCACAAGCCTTGTTATCGGTAACAACTTATCGGAACCAGCTGTAATGTTCACACTAGAGTTCAACACCTGTTTATACATACATAACGACCACGTACGGCCAGCAGCAGGTTATACAAAGATTACAACTGCAAGACGTCGCAAAACATCATCAAAACACCTCCGAGGACCTGAGAGTACAAGGATGACTCTAGGACTCTACAAGACCACCGAAACAACAACATGTCCACCTCTTGCCTTCTACTGCTCTACTTGTTTCTCGGCCGCAACCTCACGACCACCACCACGTCTAGAGCGATCACCTAAAAAGGGTGTAAACCAATGGGGTGAGACACACAGTCCCAGCGAGAAACATAACTCCCCGCCGAAACTATAAAACCTCAGAAGGTTAAATCAGATAACTGATAAAGTGTATAATAAGAGAAACATACCGAGCAAGGCTATTAATACCATCAAGCTTACCAAAATATCTGGGAGGCATATAACCAAGTATTCTTTATGGAACATGATTGACAAGATATGATTTATAAAAACTTATCACAGAATATAAGGATCGTACACATATATGCAAGGTGTAACTAGATCAGCTATATAAGCAAGGCCTCAATCAATGTTTCGTGTTTTTCTCTAAGCAAGATATACCATTCGGCTGGATTACATTTTATTATGCCCTGAGGAAGTGAGCCTTCCCTGCTCAAATCCAACCATTAGATGTGAAGCCCAATTCGGTGCCATACAAGGTCTAAGGAGATCCGGACTCCATGACCTCACCTTCTCGTGGTCAGTACACGAATCATCGAGCAAGACCGCAGTCTTATGCTTATAGGGCCTCAACCTCTGGGTCAGCTCCGCAAGCTACCCATATCTCTAGATCACCTCATCATAGGTGCTAGTGCATACATCTGAGCCATGAACGCATCATGCTCATCATCACATATCCCGAGCCATGGGTATGTTCACCATGCTCCATATATCCTGAGTCTGCAACCGCAACTACACTCAACCATCCTATTTTAGGCTAGGGGAAACCTCACATATTCAACAATATGCACTCTTGGTAATCCCGCAGGGGAAACCTATTTCACCATCACCAAATACTGACGGTAATGGATCTATGTCCAGGGAAAACTACATGATATGTTCATCTATAATTGATTAGTATATTTTAAGCCAATTGTTGAGGCAAAACAAAGTATAACATAGCCTTATAGAATTACATCATTATTTCCATCAACATACTATCCTGGGACCTCAATCCCTCATGATATCAACCACTGCCTCCTAAGGCATCACAATCATGCATCAGTATTCTGGGAACGTATCCCTTATCTCATCATCAGAGGACAACACCTCAGCTAGGCACTCAGCCTTATATCAGGTCCTCAGACCTATCAACTTGTTATTTCATTAACAAGGATTATCATCACATTGTGCTAGTCAAAGCACATATACCTCATAGCTCTGACCAGGCTATGAATCCACATGAAATACCTACATGGTTAGTGCACACATCCACAAAGATAACTGAAGCCATCATGGATTAACATGATTATTATTATACTATAAAGTATAAAGAAGCATCCATGAGTACATCACACATAAGCTTTAGATGAGCTTGGGCAATATGGTATGGTGCCCAGGATGGCTTTGGCCGATACCACCATGTCTTAGTTGAGCTTTGACTTATATGAAGTGTTGAACGATATGGCTTCATGCCCGACATGCTAACCCTAGTTGCTGGACGTTATGATGCTTCATGGCCATGCACAACACCATTCTTGGGTGTCATGGGTACCCTGGCCGATAGGGTTAACCCTCAGATGATGCTGAGATGGTTGCACGATAGGGGCGCCTTGGGTGATACCCCTTTGGTCGATATGGATCATGTTGAAGGTTAGCCGATAGTGAAACTTAACCCTAACCCCAGCTTGGTGCACGTTAGACCCTTGGCTGATAGCCATGGTAGTGTTGCACGTTATACCTTGGTGATGGCTGCCCTACACCATGAGTGCTAATGGAACCTTGATGCATGTTAGAGGATGTGCAGTGATTGGCCGATATGGTGGTGAGTTGTCTTAGGGTTGGAAATCCTAGCTGTTATACCTTTGGTAAGGGTATTGCTATACCGAGTACACCCTTTGATGAGGGTTGGTGCTGCTCGCCATGCTTAGTGAGGGTTGTAGGAGTTTTGGTGAGAGTTCTGATAACCTAGAATGTATATAGTTGATGGTTCTCTTTTAATAATGATAATACAAGTGAAATGATGTGATCACCTTGAATCTTGCAAATATGTTGATAAGTTAAAATAATAGATTGTGAACCAGGAAGCTTGGAAGCATATGATGTTGCTACACATGTTGATATGACACATGCATATGGTCACAAGTATAAGGCATAATATATGCCCTTGATTGATAATAATACTATGAATGATAAAGCTTATGTGTGATATACTCATGGATGCTTCTTTATACTTGATAGTATAATATTAAATATTGTTAATCCATGATGGCTTCAATTATCTTTGTGGATGTGTGCACTAACCATGAAGGTATTTCATGTTGATTCATAGCCTGGTCAGAGCTATGAAGTATATGTGCTTTGACTAGCACAATGTGATGATAATCCTTGTTAATGAAATAACAAGTTGATAGGTCTGAGGACCTGATATAAGGCTGAGTGCCTAGATGAGGTGTTATCCTCTGATGATGAGATAAGGGATACATTCCCAGGATGTTGATGCATGATTGTGATGCCTTGAGAGGTAGTGGTTGATATCATGAGGGATTGAGGTCCCAGAATAGTATGTTGATGGCAGTAATGATGTAATTCTATAAGGCTATGTTATACTTTGTTTTACCTCAACAATTGTCTTAAAATATACTAATCAATTATAGATGAACATATCATGTAGTTTGCCCTGGCCATAGATCCATTACCATCAGTATTTGGTGATGGTGAAATAGGTTTATCCCGCGGGATTACCTGGAGCGCATATTGTTGAATATGCAAGGTTTCCCCTAGCCTAAAACAGGATGGTTGAGTGTAGCTGTGGTTGTAGACTCAGGATATATGGAGCATGGTGAACATACCCATGGCTCAGGATATGTGATGATGATCATGATGCGTTCATGGCTCGTATGTATGCACTAGCACCTATGATGAGGTGAGCTAGAGATATGGGTAGCTTGCGGAGCTGACCCAGAGGCTGAGGCCCTATAAGAATAAGACTGCAATCTTGCTTGATGATTTTTGTACTGACCACGAGAAGGTGAGGTCATGGAGTCCGGATCTCCTTAGACCTTGTATGGCACCGGATTGGGCTTCACAGCCAATGGTTGGATTTGAGCATGGAAGGCTCACTTCCTCAGGGCATAATAAAATGTTATCCAGCCAAATGGTATATCTTGCTTAGAGCAAAACACGGAACATTGATTGAGGCCTTGCTTATATAGCTAATCTAGTTACACCTTGCATATATGTGTACGATCCTTATATTCTGTGATAAGTTTTTATAAATCTTATCTTGTCAATCATGTTCCATAAAGAATACTTGGTTATATGCCTCCCGGATATTTTGGTAAGCTTGATGGTATTAATAGCCTTGCTCGGTATGTTGCTCCTGTTATACGCTTTATCAGTTATCTACTGTTATCTACTTTAACCTTCTGAGGTTTTATAGTTTCGGCGGGGAGTTATGTTTCTCGCTGGGACTGTGTGTCTCACCCCGATGGTTTACACCCTTTTTAGGTGATCGCTATAGACGCGGTAGTGGTCGTGAGGTTGCGGCCGAGTAGCAAGTAGAGCAGTAGAAGGCAAGAGGTGGACATGCTGCTGTTTTGGTGGTCTTGTAGAGTCCTAGAGTCATCCCTGTACTCTCAGGTCCTCAGAGGTGTTTTGATGATGTTTTGTGACGTCTTGTAGTTGTAATCTTTGTATAACCTACTGCTGGCCGTACGTGGCCATTATGTATGTATAAATAGGTGTTGAACTCTAGTGCGAACATTACAGATGGTTCTGATAAGCTCTGTACCTATAACAAGGTTTGTGAATGTTTATATAACATGTTTCTCTGTAGGATCTGGATGCAAAAGTACTCTCATGTATGCTTTCCGCAATCGATTTTAATTAACCTGTTTTTTGGTAATATGAGGTTCCACACATTTTTGCGTGTCATCTAATTGTCAGTGTGATGGTGGGGTGTCACAAAAAGCATGAAAACAAGGAAGGAAAGGAGGATACTTACTAGTTTTGGTCGAAATCACCAAGGAGGATCTTAAGGAATCCTAAATAGAGAAATTTGGAACCCTAAGAGCCTTCTTCACCAAGGTAGGCACCCTCTTTTACCTTGGGATAGCAACTTCATGGCCAAACATAGAAGGAACGATGCTCTAATATGGGTGAAAGAGAAGGAGATGATTGCTTCTTAGATTGGGAGGTGGGAAGGGGTAGTCATGGCTTTATAAAGAAGGGGGAAAGCATGAGGTGTATTTGGGACTTTCCATGTGTCCTTAGGCTAAGGCTTCATGGCCATGCAATAAGACATCTCATAGAGACTTCTTGTATATCCAAGGTCGGTCCTAAAATCCCATGGAGACTTATAGGACATCCCCACCATCCTCCAATCAAAGAAATAACCCCATTGGTTGATAGCTTTTAAAGATACGCTCATTTATAAAGAGGGTAATCCCTATAATGCCCTAGGAAAGTAACACCTTCAAACCAAGGTGCAACTAGGTTCCCCATGGTTCAAAAACTATAGAATGGTAAGAGAATATCTGAATATTATAATGCATGTGACAATTTACAAATAAACCTTCAAATTGGGTAAATTGCATAAAAGTCCAAAATGTACATATAATTGCATAACTTGCATAAACAACATCCAAATTAGACCAAACTTGAAAATTAGTCTTGTCTCATGATTTAAAAACACCTTACACGGTTAGATTAAGGTTTAGAGTACTTAATTATGGTAGTTAAGCTTGTTCAATACATTAAGGTTTGGGGCCTTACACTTCTAACATGGATTTATTTACCATTGTTCCACTTAAGCGGTGATTTTACATTTTAGATCTTTAAATAAGATTTCACCAAGGTATTTGTGCATAAACCCTTCCATTGGTATAATTATTGAACAAATGTTCACCAAACCACTATAAATTCCACAATTTAAGCATCAAGGCCAAAAAGGATAGAAATGATAGGAAAATAATGGGAAAGGGCCAAAAAGAGAATATGTCGAAGTTTCGATATGTTACATCAAGAACCTTATGCTGAGCTATATGAACTATGAGTTGCATAAATATCTTGAAGCATGGACATTCTTGAGATGGTTATAAATGTTAAGAATCATGTAAAGCGTGAAAGGTATAATGTCTTCAAAGCGATATTTGAGTATAATCAGACAGATGTCAATCAAGTATAATCTCATATGCTCAATATGATTGTGCATATAGATCAATTGTAATTTCTTATAGGTCAAGAGTTGACCAAATATATGATTCTATAAACCATTGTGTGAATCATATAACCAGTTTATCAAATGTTGAGAAACTTGGCCAAACCATTATCTGAAGTGCCTGGCATATTGATGCCAAAGAACGAATGAAGAAAGGACAAAACCTATGATGGTGATCAATAGAGTGAAGTCCATAGACTAAAGCAAGGTCAAGAAGTGTCCTGAATCCAAGCTTAGGTCCAAGTCTTCATCACTCAATATATGGAGAGGAGTAAAGATGGAATGGAAAATAACCTCTTTGTAGAGGATCTCAGGAAGATGAAAGAGAGACAAGATCTCTACTTTAGGACCTAAGAAGAAGTAAGCTAGAAACTATGCTGAGCAAGAGTTTCTACCATTACAGTTACAATATGACATTCATGGGCATATAATAGAATTAGTGAATTGTTATTATACATCTACCATCAATGAAATCATCATACATCTTGTATGGATAAGAGTGTAATGAACTAATGTTTCATTTCAAAGAAATGATCTTTGATGGCAATGCTTATGTCTCATCAACTATACTTGATAGTTAAAGAGACAAATGTCTATGACACATGTAATGAATGACGTGATAACTCAAACTTGAATGCCTATAGTCATCTGTAGTGCATAAATGAGAATTGCATTTCTAGAAATCCATATGATGGTTTTCTAGACTCATTTTGGTTATTGAACCAATAGAGACATGCTAATCTCATTCATTGTGCAATATGACAAAGGTTCTTCACTAGATGTAGTGGGAGAACGATTATTCTATTAAGGAATGTACATGTTGATGTATATATACCTCTTAGAATAAATGCTAAAGGTAATCAATAGTACTTCAATATATTTACTAATAACCTAAGTAGATATGGTAGTTTGTATTTAATAAAATACAAACATGAATCTCTTGAAGTGTTCAAGGAGATCATAAATGAAGTACATAACAAACTTGGTATAAGTACTAAATTTTGATATGATCGATATGGAAATACTTTGAACCAAGAGTTTGAGAACCTTATAGAAGATCATGATAATGTATCATGATGGATTCCACCTGAAACACAATGATAGTGTATCATGAGAAGTGTATCGGAAAGAAGGAATCACACCTTGATAAGTCAGAGTGTGAATACCATCTAAACTTCAAATTTCCTTTTAGGTACATGCTTAACACTAAAACAATATACCATTAGTTCAAAAGACACCATATGAGATATGGAATGGGAAGTGTCCCACTATGTCTTTATAAAGTTTAGGATTGAAAGGCTAAATAAGAAAAATGTTTCTTAAAATATTTTGTCCACAAATTGCATAAATGTTATTTTGTTGAATACTACTTTGATATCCAAATCCAACAACAAAGGTGTTTTGGATGGCTGCATTCCTAGAGGAGAACCTAGTTCTAAAGGAATCAATGGGAGAAAAAAGTAGAACTCAAAATGTTCAAGACAAACAAGAGAAACATTGAACTTAAAGAGGTACAACTAGAATAAAGAGAATCACAAAATGTTGTGGAATCTCAAAGTTCCTTAAGTAACACGCATAACTCATGGTTCTGGTAGAACACACCTAGAGCTTGAATGATATATGATATCTTATGGACAAGAAGGTGGTGAGTTGATCATATAATGAGTCAACAATCTACCTAGAAGCTAATGAGAGCCAGAAACTGAGATATGGCTTGAAGCCATGAAATCTAAGATGGACTCCATGTACATCAACAAAGGATGGCCTTGGTTGATCCACCTGAAGGGGTAAAACCCATAGGGTACTTTTGGGTCTTCCATAAGAAGACTGACATGGAGGGTAATTTGGTTACAAAGAGTTTCTAACAAGTTCAAGGTGTTGAACATGATGAAATCTTTTCAGCAGTTACCAAGGATAAATCCATTAGGATAATGCTTACTATTGTAGCTTAATGGAAATTAAGTCCTTGAAGCTGCATAGATCAATCTTTGGATTGAAGTGGGCACCACATAATTTGGATCTTCTATTTGATAAGATAGTCAAAGAGTTTGACTTGAGTCAAAATAAAGAATTAATGTGTGATTACAAGAATTTAGTGGGAGCATATGTATATTCCACACATTGATGGGGAATAACATCCTTATACTGCAAATATTAAAACTTGGCAACAAAGTACATTCTAAAGTTTTAAAGAAGCATCCTATGTTGATAGGAATCAAGATCTACGAAGACAGATCAAGAGGGCTTCTTGACCTAAGAAAGAGAACATACATCGGCAAGATGCTGAAAGGGTTCAGCATGATGAGAGAAAACTTGTCCATGTTCCATGGAGTTAGTCTCTCAAGAGCCAAGTGTCCCAATTCTTACAAAAAATAAGGAACACATGGATATATTGGTCCTATCACGTATGAAATCATCTCGTGATCTTGTATGTATTGGACATGACAAGAAAATATGAACTAATTATCTTATATGTACTGGACATAACAAGAATATACAAACTCATCATCTTGTATGTATTGGACATGATAAGAAGATATGAAATCCAGTTATTTCATATGTATTGGACATGATGAATGGATATCTATCGAACTCTAGTAAGAGTTATTGGAATACCATGAAGGACATCTTCATGTACTTGTGAAGTACTAAAAGGATTAGTTCTTTAGTTGCGAGGGGATGTGAAACATGCAATATACTGACTTGAATCAAATTTTGCTTACCCACTATGAAAGCACTTGTGCAGCAGAAACATGTAGGGCATGCTTAGAGATCACTAAGAATATGATTCAAAGGTGATTGGCTCTAAGTGCAAGTGGGAGTCTATTGGTATGTATGCCCAAAGAGCCAATCATATGATGATTGGATTGGCATATGTTCTGATTTATTTGATAAATATCAAAGGCAAGCTTCCAATTTATTCTAGCTTCAATTATGAGATAAATGATGGAGCAGAATGAATGTCTAAAGAATGACATTACTCAATGACGTATGTCTTTGGGTTAAGGACCTGAACAATGAGATCATACAGATATTAAGAGTATCTACATTCTTGTTATGTCCCTAGTCGGATGTCATTATGGAAGGTTGATAGACAACAATGACACATCAAGACTAGAGTTTGTGTTGGTTGATGACAATGTCTCATTAGTCACGATATATGATATCAAACCAAGCACATAAATACATATTAAAGAACAATGTATCAGACAGACCCACCATAGGAGTGATGCATGGAAACCACACTTGGTTAGTTAAGATCATCTCTTATTGTATCGGTGGTGATTGTGGTTCTTAGACCTGAAATCACTGCACTCATCACATGTGGTTCAATACACTTTGACATCATCAAACACAGTCCTGAAACATGGGTTGTTATAACGATGATGATTGGGTGAATTTGACACATGGGGACTTGACTATGAGTGATAGATATGAAATTTGTCTCTCCTAAGGGAGTGTGATATCCTGGCCACTTGAGGAGTGAGACTGAGAAATGCATGGCCATGCACATGTAAGTCAATATATGATTTTGAGCTTACATATATCTTAGACAGTCTACTCTGAATCAAGAAACATGGATTGAACATTTGTAGAGGATGACAAGTCCATGCCTAGAGTTCAATCCGGATATCAGTGACAAAGGAACTATACATTCACTGTAACACCAATAATAGATTGTAGGTTGAAAGTTGTTCTCAAACTTTCCTCTTCACTTGGGTAGCACTGATGTGCGACTAGGCACCACTCTTTGCTTGTGATGTCATAAGTAAGTCATGGACATTCACTGCCAACATAAAATGGAACCTATAGGGTCACACACATAGGATTAACCTGGAAGAGGAGTTTAAACATAAATGTTGTTTCGATTGATTACTGAATTGTTTAGGTACTCAATTAAACATTCAATAAATAGACTTGATCATAATCATCAAGTTCAAGTATTGAACCAACTGATTGGAGTGTCAGGTTGTTTGAGAACTGCATTGACTGAATTCTGTACAAGTTGGACCAACAATCGACCTGTTCACTGGGTGAACCGATCGACTCATGGTCAGTGAGACGACCGGTTTACACTGGTGAACTAATTAGTTCACTTGGACCAAACGAGTAAGTGTTGAGTTTCCCAATTCGTGAGAAAAGATCATCGTTTCACTTGTTCAATTCGATTGGGACAAGAATTAATCTTTGCATTAATTAGAAATGAATAAGGAAAGTCAATTGTAGGCAAGTTTGGGAAGTGAAAGAACTAGTTTACTGGGTGAACCGACTGGCTCACCTGCCCAAACAACCGGTTCATTTATGAAATGACCGGTTCGCCTGCCGTAGTGCAATCAATTTTTGGAAAATCTGGACCCTTCTACTCCTGCACAGACTGGGAACCCTGATCCTGCCCTCTATTATAAATAGAGGTGTAGAGGGGGCTTCTTAGAGCACACAACTCAGAACATCAGTGGCTCTACAAAGTTATTGTCCTCTCTGGTTTTGGTAACCGAGAGAGCCCAAGCAAGCTCTACTCGTCCAGGGAGGAACAACAAGGGAAAGACAACTGCAGAACGACACCTGGTGGTGGGAGAGTGTGTCAGTGACTAGTACGACGACAGATGGGGATGACTCCTAGTCTGACCATTAGGACAACTAGATTTCCCGGTGGTCCATGTAGACTATCTATAGAGGCGAGAGATTTCTGCCGCTAAGGAGGACAGCTGTCAACCGTAGTCTAGGTCAAGACCATGGAGCTACACAAATGTTGTCAAAGACTAGGTGGTTGAAGACTGCACTAGCTGTGAGGTATTGTCACTGAGCAAGCCTCAGGACCAGGTATATCTCGATAAAACCATACTTGCTATTGCATAATTGTTGATGTGATCTGTTGGTTATGGGTTTATGGTTAGATAAAGTTTTTGTTTCCGCTGCTTGTTCTGTCTCACAAAACCCAACAGTTATGACATGTATCCACACATATTACCTGCACTTTAAGGTGTGCTCCCCCCAAGTCGGAAACCCTAGTTTTGACATTGGTGGACGTTGTGGGAGTTAAGAAGCTTGTAAGATATTGAAATCCTACATCATAAACGGCTAAGATTAAGGCAGTGACATAAGTGTATAGAGTACAATACATGCATTTGTTTTATAATCATATATATTATAAGGAACTGTAGTAACTAGAGGATTTTTCTAAATAAATAAACTTAAATGTGTCAGGACCGAGAGTCCTCACATTTATTACAAATTAGTTTGGATACACCACATGCCCCAAAATCACCCTCCTTAAACCATGTGAATGTGTATATTTACTCATGTAATAGTATTTTAGTGGGTACACTAATGGGTATGCATGTAACATGGTTTCTTTGCTCATATAGTTATGTTTCTACTTAAATACATAATTAAAACTAGGGTATGGATAATTTTTGTAAGTTGCCTAAAAAACTAGAAACTTGAATTTTATATAGAGCATTTCATGATTGGGTTCATTTTTGCCTGGAACTCAAATTTTGATGAGTATCCCAGAGTCTCTAGTTATGTATGCAATATAATTCTCGAGTTCCTAACAAAAATGAGTGAAAAATGTTAAACTAATACCATTTATTGTGACAGATGCATCATATCTGATTGGTAAAAAATATGGAGCTTTTGCTACCTTATTTTGTGATTAGAAAGTATACTAAGTAACGATATTTGATTAGCCTTTTAGCAAACAAGATATACAAAGTCATTAGAATTAGGTTTTGTAAGTACCTCTAGGCCACACAATTTTTAATATGTGTAAACATGAGATCCAACTTGTTACAAACCCCTCCTATTATCCCCATCAAAGGTGGACTAGAGATGCAATGGTCATTATCTAATATTGTCTGGATCAAGATTTATAATAAATAACTAATAATTATTACTAGTTCTAACCGAATTATTTTTTATGGGAGTGGGAAAGAAGGGATCTCCTCTAAGAAATTACATAAGCTCTAGAAATGGGAAACTAATTATTCTAAGAATGACTAGTTGAATCTCCCATGCATCATCAAGTTCACATCTTGTGTATCATGCCTCTTGGAGTCTATAGTTTCATCCTTCATCTATGTGGCTAACCTAAAACACCAACAAACAAAATGTTGGTAAAAAATATATCGTGTATGTGGGTGCAACCAAAAATGTGTGCATGTAACGTTAACAACATATATAGTAGTACAAGATCAAATAATTGCAAGATCTGAACTGCTCAATTCCAACTTACATATACAAAATATGAGTATTTCATCATGTTTGATGTCCCACTCCTTGTTCTAACAACAAAATCTATGGATTTTGCCATCAACAATGGGTTCCTTGATGATCGTCCCAACAATGGGCTTTCTTCACCCAATCTGATTGTTTTGGTCACTTTCTTAGTGTTCATCTCTTATATTATAAGAGTGATTATATCCTAGATCACCCTTATGAGATTATTTATCGAGTTCAAGGATCATCTTGATTATATATATAATGTGCATATATCTTTATGAATTACAAGTATAAAATCAATCAAGGAATTTGCATAATAAGTTAACTTTTAGTACACTTAGGAAATCTTAAAAAAGAAAGCATATTTATGAGATATTACTCATAATTCACCCATGTAGCTTATTCATAAGAAAGACAATGTCCAATCAACTTTTATGTCACCAATGTCCACTCAACTTATGTCCTAACAAGATTCAATCTAAAACCCAATATTCAACATTAAGGTGTTAATAACTTCTTAAAAGTCCTTGTCTAAGGTTTTGAGTCTACCCATGATCTTGAGTTTAGGTTTGCTTGATCTAGGGTTTGGGTTGACAAATAAGACATGCCCTAATTATCGTGTAGAACCCTAAATTCTTTCATTCACCTTATTATAATGATTTTCTTATTTTCATTACGGGAAACATATTATCATCAAGGATACCATTGTTTATTCACATAGCTAGTCCTAGTTGGACTTATATTCACTTTCATTATTAAATCCAAAGTTAAGGTCATATTCATCTCATATTATCAAAAATAGGGTTCAATACATAGTGATCCATATAGGAAACTAAACCTAAGTTACATCTCTCATCATGTTTCAAGTTATCTTTTGTGTTAACACAAGAAAAGCAACTAGACCTAAGTCCATATTTCAAAGAATGATATAAGGTATTATATTTGTTGATATTATGTGATCTAGGGTCTTAGAGTCATAATCACTGATAATTAGGTAATTAATCAAATTCTAATCATGAAAAGAGGGATATTAGAGCAAGTCAGTGAACTAGGATTTGACTTGCTTCAAAACAAATTGTTATTGCATTCCTCATGCTTTTTTTGTTCAATTTAGATTATGTACACCCTTCTATTAAGAAATACATTGAATGTTGATCGTGGGTCAACCATTAAACAAGTCTTAGATTGGATGGTGTGAATTTGTTCCTTCCACTCAAAGGGTACAGAAGAGGGGATACATACTGATCATCACTCAACCCTTACATCTGGTCATCATTAGCTTGGATCTTGATTTGATGGTTAGGATACCATCTCATCCACCAAACACAATCTATGAGGGTCATGGTGGATGTAATGGTTGAGCGTGCTAGTGAGGAGGATGTGGACTAGTACGTTGCCACATCAAGGCTGGTGAATTTTTTGGTCAAGTCTGGCATGATGTCTAGAACTCATTGTTGGTCTCCATCCTTGTCGATGAGGCATGGGGTGTAGACACCTAAGAACCATCTTCGTGGTGGTGTTACATACTGGATCACTATAGATGAGGGGAATGGGGGATTTTCATCCCATGATTGGTTGTGGAGAAGCAATGAGTTGGTTTTATCGGGCACGAGTGTTGGTTTAGGGTTCTCGAAATCCTTTCTTGCAACAAGGAGAATGGTGGCAGTGAGAGATTGGAATTTGACAGTCAAGGGACTGCTTTCCTTCAATCCACCCATGAATGGGTCTACATTGATGAGAGGGATATGTTTATGAGGTTTTCGTTCTGTGAAGGGTGAGAGTGTGACAAGAGAGAGACGAGGGGATCAAGGTTGCTCCTACTTTCTTAATCTAACTAGAGGTTGAAGATAGCCTAATAGACACATACAAAGGCAATGCTCACACATTTAAGGGGTGGAGATCTTGGCCTGCTAAAGTCATAATGACATCAATTGTAACACTTATTTGATCAAATAATCAACCAAGACTTCAATAGAAAAAAAATTATACAAACTTAAAAAATCCATAAATTTTACGACCATAATTCCGAGTGATCTATTTTTTTAGAAGTTTTCTATTGTCTTTATCTTTATATAATAAAAGTATAGGAGTTAATTATGAAACTTGTATGCCCATAACTTGCTACATTATCAGGTGCTTAATAGCTTGCCTCTACCGATGGCTAGTTAGGATAAAGGTTAAGCCATTCTATGCCTATCTAAACATGTCAAAACAAGAAAAAGAATGTAGGAGCAAAACACACCATGTGTTGGTATGTATGCCCAGAGCGCCAATCATATGATGATTGTGATGGTATATTACATAAAGGATTTGATTAATAATGATAAAGGCAAGTTTCCAATTCATTATGTTTCACTCAATTATGAGATAATGAGGAAACATAATGAATGTCTAGAGAATGAAAGTTACTTAGTGACATATGTCTTCAAGTACTTGACTTGAATAATGAGATCATACAGATGTTAAGAGTATGGACATTTTTATTATGTCCATGTTCGGTTGTTATTATAGAAGGTAGATAGACAACAATAACACTAAAAAGTGGGGTATGTGTTGGTTGATGATAGAATCTCATCAACCATGATATGGGTTATCGAACCAAGCACATAGATACTTGTTAGAAAATAGTGTATCAGACATACCCACCTTGAGAATGACACATGGAAATGATACTTGGTGGTCATAGTCATCCCTGAAGGTGTTGATTGTGGTTCTTAGACCTAAAGTCACTATACTCATCACATGTCATTTGGTATACTTTGACATCATCCTATGTAACCCTAAATAAGGATTGCCATAATGGTGATGATTGGGTAGTTATGACACATGGGGATTGACCGTGAGTGATGTAGATGAGATTTGTCCCTCCTATTAGAGTTTGATATCCAGGCCACTTGATAAGTGAGACTGAAAAAAGCATGCTCATGCACATGTGAATCAATATATGATATTGAGGTCACATATATCTCAAACAATCTACTCTAGTTTAAGGAACATGGATTGAACATTGAGAGGATGACGATTCCATGCCTTGAGTTCATTTCAGATATCAGAGACAAAGGAATTATACAATCATTGTAACACCTTACACATATTGTAGGTTGAAGTTGTTCTCCAACTTTCCATTCACTTTGGTAGCAGTGATGTGTGACTACGCACCACTCTTTTCTTGTGATGATGTCATAAACTAGTTATGGACCTTCACTGCCAACGTGATATGGGACCTATAGAGCACACACATAGGAATTCACCTAGAAGAGGAGTTTATCCATAATGATTTATAAGTTGATTACTAAAGATTATTCAATTAAACAATTAATTAACTAACATGACTCAAAACCATCAAGTTCAAGTATTAGACTGACTGGTTAGGGTGTCAGGTTGATTGGGAATTGATTTGGCTGAATTTTGCATGAATCGAGACACCAACCGATCAGCTCACTGGGTGAACTGATCGACTCAGGGTTGGTGAGACGACCAGTTCACCTGGTGGACCGATCAACTTGGTCATGCCAACTGAAGCTTTTGGTGATTTTCCTAATTCATGAGAATAGTTTGTCGTTTTACTTGTTCAATTTTATTGGTACACATAATTAATGTTGGGACATTAATTGGAAACGAATTGTCAATTCAAATTGTGATTGGAAAACATGTGAAACGATCAGATCACTGAGTGAACCGACCGATTCACTGTGCCAACTGACTATTTCTCCAGTGAACTTATCAGTTCACTTGTCATAGGACAACTAATTCATGGAAATTCTGGTCCATTCCACTCCCACACACACTAGGAACCCAGACCCTAACCCATCCTATAAATAGAGGGGTACTGGGGGCTTCTCAGAATACAACTCAATTGCCTCTGGAAAAAAAAATTCTCTCTGGTTTTAGTAACCAATAGAGAGCCCTAGCAATTCATCCCCAATAAAGGAAGAGATAACAAGGGAGAACAATTATGGGAGAACAAGTTGGTGACTAGTACACCAACGGGAGGGACACGTCCTTGCCTGTTCTAGTATAACGACATGAGTTCTAGGTGGTCCATGTGGACTTCCATAGAAGTAAGGCGAACTTTGCCTATCACTAGGAGGGCAACGTCAGTCTGTAGTCAATGGAGGAGCTATTGTAAACGTCATCTGAGTCTGCTATCCATGGTGGAGACCAGGAGATGTTGTAGAAGAATCCCAGTGCAACTAGGAGTGCGTACTACTACACTGAGTTATAGTTGCTGGACTTGATCCAGGACTAGATATGAACTTGTTAAACCATCCTTCTCATTACATAATTATTGATACGATCTTGTTGTTCTGGGGAATATAGATAGATAAATTTTTGTTTCCGCTACCTACTATGTGCCCATATTTCCCTATAGTAGTATTAGAGCCACGTCAATTTACTATGTTTTGGGATAATCAATGTGATCAGATTTTGGGTTTACATCATTTATTTATTGTAGAAATGTGAATACTTTAATTGATTAATGTGCAAATCCAGTCAATGACCACATATAATCCCAAACTAATATATGTATGTATATGATATGATATATATGAAATTTATATGCATCACCCTAAAAGTGAGTTTTGATGGTGGATGTGTAGCGTGGTTATGGCTAATAATCCTAAGTATCTATGCACGGTGGTTGTGTGTTTATTTCCTATTCTATCTTAGTTTACATACCGAGTCTCTACGTTCTTCTTCCCAAATATAAAAGTATTATTCATTCCTACCTTTACTCCCCTCGTATGTAACTCAAGGTTTCTCATTACCATGTAATAAGTTTAAGAGCAAATAGGATAATTTCTTTTCTTATAATGATGAAGATGACGATCACCATCATGCGAACTGACCGACTGAAGGGCCGAGGAAGGCAAACCACATGAGGCACAAACTGACTAGTTGGTGGACCCAACCAACCATCTGGAGGTGTCCAAACATTAGTTGGATAGGAGGCCAACTAATCATTTCAGACGACCAACTGATCGGTCAAGAGGCAAGACGACCGATTCAAAGGTTGAATCGATCGACCTAGATTGGCAAGCACAGATCTATACCAACAACAAGTTTCTGCATGAGATGTGAACCCTAGGTTGTAATAATTTTTTGTGGCTCCAAGGAATTACATTAGAATGGTCATAACTATCGCCTTTTGTTTTATATTTATGTTTACATTGTGGGATATAGCATGTATTGGATACATACTATGTATATGTGGTGATTGGATAAAATATAAGTATATATATATATATATATATATATATATAAACTCCCTCAAATAAAATATCAAGTTTTAGATGCTTTCCATTGGAGGCACACATGTAAAGCTTGATCAACTAAGTGTGGGCACCTCAAGGGTGGTACGTTGTCTATCTCATGGAAGTGTGATGGTAATAGTGTGGGCCTACCAAGCGGAGTGCATTATTATTGTGTCAACTTTTGGGTCAGGCTTAACTGAGTGACCTTATTTACATTAAGCACCAGAGGCATACATATGACTATGGCAAAGAGTTGTGCATATCATCTATACAAGAATTGCATAAGATGCAACTGACAAATGTTGTCTACCTTAATGATTGACTATGGATGTTGGCACTGGCCAGGTAATAGTTGAATTATTTTGGATCTTTGTTTACTAGAAGATTGTACACTGCAATCTTACAAATTGATATGTGAGGGCTATCAATTTGAATAAAATAGTGAGATCAATAGTGTGATAACCACTATCCAACTAATAATGATATCACAAAAAACCAAGTGAAAACAACCATTAACAACAGATTAAAATTAAAACCATCTTCCATAAAGATACATTGCGAGAAACTTTTTGCCAAAAGTATACATCATGGTTACTCCGTAATACATTGTTCCTTCATATTGCAAGGATATGAGATGTTAGTTGCTTCACCAAAACATATACGAAAGCAACATTACACATCAAGGCGTTCTTAGCCAAAATCTTAGATCGATCATAAAATCAGATATGAAACTATCCCCCAAGGACGTGATAGTATAGGGATGACACAATAGGACTCTATTTGTACTAGACTCATAACAACACACTCAACCTGAGCTGTTACTGCTGTCCTTATTGCTGCTGCCCACTTTCAACTACACGATCTCTACCTCCTTGTGTGCTTCTACCTAAAAAGTTGTGGAACCCACGGGGTGAGACGATAGTCCCAGCGGGAGAGATAACTCATGTAGACCTATTTTAGGGCCCCATCTCGTGCCATTTTGTAATTAAATATTATCTAAACATGTTAGATTACAAGCTATTTCCCCTAATATGTTTATCATTGACAAATGCACTTATGGATGTTCTTTGTATCATTTTCAAGTACTTGGACCATGTTTAGGGTGAATGTGAGAGAAGGAGGGGTCCAAAGAAGACCCCAAAGCTCCATCAAACTACCTTCAATGGCCAAGGATCCACATCAAGCAAAGAAACCCATAAATGATGAAGTTTGAAGTTAATTTGCCTACTGCAGACCCCAACACGATCGTGGGAATAACCCCACGGTCTAATGTTTATTGTGAAGAATTAACAGAGTCAACAAGGATCTTGCACCCAAATGGCCATGGTCGTGGCCAGGAGAGCTGAAGACGTCTGTGGCCATACCTCCATGGTGGTAATGTTTATTATGAAAAACCAACAGAGTCAACAAAGATTTTGCACCCAAATGGCCACGGCTGTGGCCCATTAAAGATACCACAACCATGGGACATGCCCACAGTTGTACCGTTTATTGAGAAGAATCAACAACGAGTTACCCCCAATGCCGCCACGACCGTGGCCTCTGAAGATCAATCGCCCCTGCTGCTACCACGACCAAGTCCTCCTCCTCCAAAACGGCTGTGTTACCCAACACAGATGTGGTGCTGCTCATCCAACACGACTGTGGCACTTCGTCACGAATGTAGCCACCTCTTACTTAGCACTCTCACCACCCTTCCACAACACGCCCGTATCCATTCTCCACGACCATCCTCATCTACCCCTACTACGGCCGTGGCCCATCAATACGACCGTGTTGCCACCCTAAACCTACAACTTTTTACACTGATTTTCCCACAATACCCCTACTTACCCTAGTGCTTCCACCACCACCTATATATACATAGGTGGCGGCCACAATACTAGAGGAGTTTCTCCTACAACTGCTCCTAGCCTCCATCACTCCTCTTTGAGCATTTAGTGCATTTCCTTTGCATTTGTGCTCTCCATCCACCATTTCCACCTCCATTTCACCTTAGAAACCTAGTTTTTCTAGGTTTTCATCCATAATCCCCCATATCTTCATGCTCACCTACACCCTTGGAGGAGAGAGATCATCCACAGTAGCAAGGAGGTGAAGAAGAAGGCTACTTCCCCAAGCTCCATGGCATTTCTTCCCCTTCTTCCCATCTCTTTTACTATTTCTTTGACTATGTGTAGCTAAGACCCTAGTGGTGAGATATTTGGGGTTAAAATGTGACTTTGATACCATGTTGGGAAAAATATCTTGTATTGAACATAATTTCTATCTATGATGATTGCCTCTTGCTTCTATCTCATTTCCTATTTTATTGCATGTGGTTTGTGCTTATAACATGAATTGCTTACTTTGAGATGTTTAATGACACTTAGTTTCTAGGAGGAATTGGAGTGTATGTGGCAATCTTAGGAATGGCTCCTAGGTCCAATTAGTGGATCCCTAGATAGCCCCCTTTGTTCCTACATACACATCCCTCCTCCTACAAGTGAGTGTGAGATCTAAGTAACTAGTGTAAGTGTGATTAGTGCAATTGCTTAGGGCTTTCTAAAGGCTAGAATGACTAGTGGCATGAGGTGAAATATTCTCATATATACTCCCATCTCTACCCTTGGCTCTCAATTGACCTAATACCACTTACCCTAAAAACCTAGACTTGACAATTCCTACTAGAATTACACCTAACCCTAGTTACCCAACTAGTAGTATATGATATATTCTATTAGCACTTGACTTGTTGTTTGGTTTGGTAATCTAGATAGAATTGTGATGGTTGCTTGCTATTTTGAGATCCCCCAACTAATATCAAACCACATCCCCAAACGGACCACCCACCCTAATCATCTTGCTTAAAACCCATCTTGCTTTGCTTGCTTGTTCATGCTAGTCTAGTTTAGTCAGTTTTTCTTAACATAGTTAATTGCTTAGTTTTACTCTTTAGTGTTAACTTAGAGTCTTGCTCTTGTTAGTGGTTATTTTAACTCTTAATTGCTTCTTGCCTTGCTTGAGTAGTGTAGTTTATCTTAATCTTGTTTGGTTAATTGATTGGCCTAGTTGCTTAGATTCAACTTGCTTAGGATAATATAGCTTTTTGATAACTTAGTTTCCATCTTGCCTTTCCTTTCTTGTTTGCTTAGTGTAATCACAAACAAACCTTTTAAAACCCTCAAACCCTAATCTCTGTACTAGGAACATAGCAAACACTACCCTAGCTCTAGTGCCCCCTCTATCCCTGAGGACCGACCCCTTTTCTTACCAATCACGTATACTACAACAGTACCCTGCATGCTTGCATGTGACCTGTTTAGTTTTGTGATCGACTTGGTTAGGGCCAATAAATTTTTTGAAAGTGCTCCCACACGTGTGTTCGAGTCCCGTGGAGTGCATCTAGCCACACTTAATTGGCTAGTGTGTACGCCTCTGGCTCAGACACACCAAGCTTTCTGGCGCCGTTGCCGGGGAATAGAGGCACTCAGCCTAGCTAGATAGTATAGCTTAGCCTTTCCTTTTGCCCTCACCATTGTTGTTATTTATTCTTTGTGTTACTTTTGCATCTAGGTTTGCTAACTTGGTTTCTTGTTGATTGTTTGTATATTGTGCAGGTGACAACTACACATGCACCATACACATTCTACTTGTATCGACTTGGTGTTGTACGACCCCGAGATTGGTAGAAGGAGGCGCCAAGCTCACCGCAACCAGTACCGAGAGGCCGAGATGGCTGAAAACAACTCACCCCTGGATGCTCAACCACTGTAGCACCGCCCACTCCACGAATACTTCACCCCGAGGAACTACAACTCCCCCATCACCACCTTAGTTGACCAGATGTCGGGTGAACAGTTCTCCATTCTACATGCACTCCTAGGACTCCTCCCTACTTACTATGGGATGGATAATGAGAATCCCTATCACCACATTGATGCTTTCCTGGAGACGTGCTCCACTTTCCGCACTCCCCCTGCCATTGACGACTCCATCCGCAGAACCCTCTTTCCTTTCTCCCAAAAAGAGAAAGTTAAGGAGTGGTTTGTGAAGGAGGAAAGGAGAGAGGTGGAATACATGCACTTAGTCACTTCCAAGACCATGTAGTCAATAATTTTTTGTTGCTATGCATTTGCCATGCTTGTGTATTGAATGAAAACTGAAAAGAGAGATTGAGTTAGAGCATACTTGAGGACAAGTGTGTTTTAACTTTGGGGTGTTGATGTAGCCGTATTTTAGGGCCCCATCTCATGCCATTTTGTACTTAAATCACATCTAAACATGTTAGATTACAAGTTATTTCCCCTAATATGTTTATCATTGCCAAATACACTTATGGATGTTCTTTGTATCATTTTTAGGTACTTGAACCATGATTAGGGTGAATGAGAGAGAAGGAGGGGTCCAAAGAAGGCCCCAAATCTCCATCAAACTACCTTCAATGGCCAAGGATCAACATCAAGAAAAGAAACCCATGAATGATGAAGTTTGAAGTTAATTTTCCTACTGCAGACCCCAACATGGCCGTGGGAATAACCCCACGGTCGTAATGTTTATTGTGAAGAATTAACAGAGTCAACAGGGATCTTGCATCCAAATGGCCACGGACGTAGCTAGTCAATACGGTCGTGGCCAGGAGAGCTGAAGATGGCCATGGCCATACCTGCACGGTCATAATGTTTATTATGAAAAACCAACAGAGTCAATAGAGATTTTGCACCCAAATGGCCACTGGCCATCAACATGGCCGTGACCCATTGAAGATACCACGACTGTGGGACATGCCCACGGTCGTACCGTTTATTGAGAAGAATCAACAGGGAGTTACCCCCCAAGCCGCCATGACCGTGGCTGACCACCACAACCGTGGCTGACCACCACGACTGTGGCCCCTAAAGATCAACTCGTCCGTGCTGCTACCCACGACCAAGTCCTCCTCCTCCAAAATGGCCTTATTACCCATCACAGCCATGGTGATGCTCATCCAACACGACCGTGGCACTCTGCCACGACCATGGCCACCTATTACTTAGCACTCTCACCACCCTTCCACAACACGCCCGTGTCAATTCTCCACGACCGTCCTCATCTACCCCTACTACGGCCGTGGCCCATCAACACGGCCGTGTTGCCACCCTAAACCTACCACTTTTTACATTGATTTTCCCATAATACCCCTACTTACCCTAGTGCTTCCACGACCACCTATATATACATAGGTGGCGGTCACAGCACTAGAGGAGCTTCTCCTACAGATGCTCCTAGCCTCCACCACTCGTCCTTGAGCATTTAGTGCATTTCCTTTGCATTTGTGCTCTCCATCCACCATTTCCACCCCCATTTCACCTTGTAAACCTAGTTTTCTAGGTTTTCATCCATAATACCCCATATCTTCATGCTCACCTGCATCCTTAGAGGAGAGAGGTCGTCCACAATAATAAGGAGGTGAAGAAGAAGAATACTTCCCCGAGCTCCATGGCATTTCTTCCCCTTCCTCCCATCTCTTTGACTATGTGTAGCTAAGCCCCTAGTGGTGGGCTGTTTGGGGTTAAAATGTGACTTTAATACCATGTTGGGGAAAAATAGCTTGTGATGAACATAATTTATATCTATGATGATTGCCTCTTGCTTCTATCTCATTTCCTATTTTATTGCATGTGGTTTGTGCTTATAACATGAATTGCTTGCTTTGAGATGTTTGATGACACTTAGCTTCTAGGAGGAATTGGAGTGTATGTGGCAATCTTAGGAATGGATCCTAGGTCCAATTAGTGGATCCCTAGCTAGCCCCCTTTGTTCCTACATACACATTCCTCCTCCTACAAGTGAGTGTGAGATCAAAATAACTAGTGTAAGTGTGATTAGTGCAATTGCCTAGGTCTTTCTAAAGGCTAGAATGGCTAGTGGCATGAGGTCAAATATCCTCATCTCTACTCCCATCTCTACCCTTGGCTCTCAATTGACCTAATACCACTTACCCTAGAAACCTAGGCTTGATAAGTCCTACTAGAATTACACCTAACCCTAGTTACCCAACTAGTAGTATAGGGTATATTCTATTAGCACTTGCCTTGTTGTTTGGTTTGGTAATCTAGATAGAATTGTGATGGTTGCTTTCTATGTTGAGATCCCTCAAATAATATCAAACCACATCCCAAAACGGCCCACCTACCCTAATCATCTTGCTTAAAACCCATCTTGCTTTGCTTGCTTGTTCATGCTAGTCTAGTTTAGTTGCTTTTGCTTAATCTAGTTAATTGCTTAGTTTTGCTCTTTAGTGTTAACTTAGAGTCTTGCTCTTGCTAGTGGTTAGTTTAGCTCTTAATTGCTTCTTTCCTTGCTAGAGTAGTGTAGTTTATCTTGCTCTCATTTGGTTAATTGCTTGGCCTAGTTGCTTAGATTCAACTTGCTTAGGATAATCTAGCTTTTTGATAACTTAGTTTCCATCTTTCCTTTCCTTTCTTGTTTGCTTAGTGTAATCACAAACAAAAATTTTAAAACCCTCAAACCCTAATCTTTGCACTAGGAACATAGCAAACACTACCCTAGCTCTAGTTCCCCCTCTATCCTTGAGGACCGACCCCTTTTCTTGCCAATCACCTATACTACAACAGTACCCCGTGCGCTTGTGGGTGACCTGTTTAGTTTTGTGATCGACTTGGTTAGGGCCAATATAAATTTTGAAAGTGTTCCCACAAATGTGTTCGAGTCCCATGGAGTGCATCTAGCCACCCTTAGTTGGTTAGTGTGTACGCCTCTAGCTTGGACGCACCAAGCTTTCTGGCACCGTTGTCGGGAAATAGAGGCACTCGACCTAGCTAGATAGTGTAGCTTAGCATTTCCTTTTGCCCTCACCATTCCTATTATTTATTCTTTGTGTTACTTTTGCATCTTGGTTTGCTAACTTGGTTTCTTGTTGATTGTTTGTGTATTGTGCAGGTGACAGCTGCGCATCCGCTAGATGCATTCTACTTGTACCGACTTGGTGTTGTACGGCCCCGAGATTGGTAGAAGGAGGCGCCAAGCTCGCCACAACCAACACCGAGAGGCTGAGATGGCTAAAAACAACCCACCCCAGATGCTCAACCACCGCAGCATCGCCTTCTCCATGAATACTTCACCCTGGGGAACTACAACTCCCCCATCACCACCTTAGTTGACCAAATGCCGGGTCAACAGTTCTCCATTCTGCCTGCACTCCTAGGACTCCTCCCTACTTACTATGGGATGAAGAATGAGAATCCCTATCACCACATTGATGCTTTCCTGGAGACGTGCTCCACTTTTTGCACTCCCACCGCCACTGATGACTCCATCCACATAACCCTCTTTCCGTTGTCCCTAAAAGAGAAAGCTAAGGAGTGGTTTGTGAAAGAGGAAAGGAGAGAGGTGGAATACATGCACTTAGTCACTTCCAAGACCACGTAGTCAATAATTTTTTTCTGCTATGCATTTACCATGCTTGTGTATTGAATGAAAACTGAAAAGAGAGACTAAGTTAGAGCATACTTGAGGACAAATATGTTTTAAGTTTGGGGTGGTGATTTAGCCCTATTTTAGGGCCCCATCTCGTGCCATTTTGTACTTAAATCACATCTAAACATGTTAGATTACAAGATATTTTCCCTAATATGTTTATCATTGACAAATGCGCTTATGGATGTTCTTTGTATCATTTTTAGGTACTTGAACCATGATTAGGGTGAATTAGAGAGAAGGAGGGGTCCAAAGAAGGCCCCAAAGCTCCATCAAACTACCTTCAATGGCCAAGGATCGACATCAAGCAAAGAAACCCATGAATGATGAAGTTTGAAGTTAATTTGCCTACTGCAAACCCCAACACGGCCGTGGGAATAACCCCACGGTCGTAATGTTTATTGTGAAGAATTAATAGAGTCAACAAGGATCTTGCACCCAAATGGCCACGGTTGTGGCCAGCCAACACGGACGTGTCTAGGAGAGTTGAAGACGGCTGTGGCCATACCTCTACAATCGTAATGTTTATTATGAAAAACCAACAGAGTCAATAGAGATTTTGCACCCAAATGGCCACGACCGTGGCCATCAGCACGACCGTGGCCCATTGAAGATACCACGACCGTGGGACATGCCCACGTTCGTACCATTTATTGAGAAGAATTAATAGGGAGTTACCCCCCAAGCGACCATGACCGTGGCCGACCACCACGACTGTGGCCTCTAAAGATCACGTCGTGTTGGATGAGAAGTACCACGGCCGTGATGGGTAACTCCCTATTAGTGTATGTGTGATTAGTGCAATTGCTTAGGGCTTTCTAAAGGCTAGAATGGCTAATGGCATGAGGTCAAATATCCTCATCTCTACTCCCATCTCTACCCTTGGCTCTCAATTGACCTAATACCACTTACCCTAGAAACCTAGACTTGACAAGTCCTACTAGAATTACACCTAACCCTAGTTACCCAACTAGTAGTATAGGGTATATTCTATTATCACTTGCCTTGTTATTTGGTTTGGTATTCTAGATAGAATTGTGATGGTTGCTTGCTATGTTGAGATCCCCCAAATAATATCAAACCACATCCCCAAATGTCCCACCTACCCTAATCATCTTGCTTGAAACCCATCTTGCTTTGCTTGCTTGTTCATGCTAGTCTAGTTTAGTCACTTTTGCTTAATCTAGTTAATTGCTTAGTTTTACTCTTTAGTGTTAACTTAAATTCTTGCTCTTGCTAGTGGTTAGTTTAGCTCTTAATTGCTTCTTGCCTTGCTAGAGTAGTGTAGTTTATCTTTCTCTCATTTGGTTAATTGCTTGGCCTAGTTTCTTAGATTCAACTTGCTTAGGATTATCTAGCTTTTTGATAAATTAGTTTCCATCTTGCCTTTCCTTTCTTGTTTGCTTAGTGTAATCACAAACAAACCTTTTAAAACCCTCAAACCCTAATCTCCTTACTAGGAACATAGAAAACACTACCTTAGCTCTAGTACCCCCTCTATCCCTAAGGACCGACCCCTTTTCTTGCCAATCACCTATACTACAACAGTACCCCGTGTGCTTGCGGGTGACCTGTTTAGTTTTGTGATCGACTTGGTTAGGGCCAATATAAATTTCGAAAGTGTTCCCACACATGTGTTCGAGTCTCGTGGAGTGCATGTACCACCCTTAGTTGGCTATTGTGTACGCCTCTGGCTCGGACACACCAATAACCCTCCGCCAACAATATTATTACCACATATAAACATTTATGAAAAAGAGTAGAAGAAACCTTTATTGAATTAAACATGTATACCTACTGATTATATGTAGGGTAGAGCAATATCATCATCTAAGTAGTTCAAATATCCATAACTGAGTGATATATCATTTAATCACCTTTAAAAGGAATATGAAGAACATGTATAATATTGATCAACTATGACATACAAAAGCAATTGCAACCTCATTCAATGTTTTCATATTTGATCCTCAAGAAAATATGCTACATGTCTGATTACATCTTTCAAAAATCAATCTTATGCCCCGAGGAGATGGGGTATACCACTCATACTCCAACTGACCACTACTAATTAGCATCAGTGCCATACAAGGTCCATGGAAGAGCTGGACTCCATGACCTCTACTTCCTCGATTAGTACGATAATGGAAAAGACATTATGAGTCAATATGCAATTTATCTAGCCTGGGTATAGAGGCTCATCACTATAGAGATACAACACATAGCATGCTCTCTATTCAGGGTATGACCTTCTGTCAATCCTGCATATATATATATATATATATATATATATATATATATATATATATATATATATATATATATAGTCATGGAATGCAACCATACTCTTCTTAGGGTATGGCTTTACCACCAATCCCGATGTTGCATTAGAGTTATGGCCTACAACCGCACTCTTTCCAGGGTATAACCTATAGCCATCCTGAGGTTTGAAGGAAGCAAGGAAATACTCGACTTGCACCCTCACATATTAAAAAATATGCTCTCTGAGTAAAACTCGTTTCACCATCCAGCAAGTGCTGACACTAAATGGATATATGTCCAGGGTAAACTACATTTTTAGTTTCACTTGATAAATTAAGTGCATTACAACATCTTTTAGAATCAATCAAGTTACAAGCATGAATTATAGATAAATGCTACATAGAAAGGTGTAATATGTTATTCAAGAAATCTTGTATCAATTGGAACACATCTTGTTACTCTTATCCTGAGATCTCAATCCATTACACATATTACTGGGAAATCTCATCCCTTTAACATTATCATTATCATGATCACATGTTTTGGGTATCAAACCCTTAGTTCTTCATTGAACAATGTCACCTCTTACCAGGAAACAATCATATCTAGGTCATCAGACCTATAATATATGTTGTATAAGTATTTTACATGGCTCACAAAGACTTATATAATCCATATCATGCTAAATCATTATAGATCATACATGGATATGCTCATCATTTCATAATCCATGCATGGTTAGGTTTTCATGGTAAAAGTGATACCAAGTAAATATCATCACCATGCTATAAAGAGAATCATTCAAATTGCAACCTTCTCATAATTAGGGTTAGTGTTTTCCCCTTGTAGCCGATTAGGGTTTTCAAGTTCATTTTTAATAACCAAACCCTATTTCACATCATTAGAGCTCATATTCTTGCCATAAGCATACTTAATTACTCTCATCAGTTATCATCAATTGATTATCAACATGAAGTATTATCTTTCTCATATGAGTAGTATAGGTTTCTCTTTTATTTTATCCTCTTTAGGGTTTATTAGTATACACTTATTAAAATGCATCCATCACATTACTTTATAATGTATCAATTGATTATATTCAAGGTGTATCGGCCTACACTCATCAAGGTGTATTGGCCTACACTCATCAAGGTGTATCGGCCTACATACTAACTCTTGTATCGGCCTAGACACATCTACTTGTTTCGACCTAGACACATCTACTTGTGTCGGCCAAGGTACATGTATCAATCATAACATTCTTCATTTGTGTCAGCCATGGCACATCAAAGAGATATTAGTTGTGAGGTGTTTCAAGTGATATCAACCTTGAATCACATCTTGGTGTATCACCTTCACCATACATTGGTGCATCACCTTCTTCTTACTTTATCATAACACCTTGACCTCTCTTTCGGGTATCAACCATCCTAAACTTTGTGTATCAGCCATAGTGTACTTTAGGGTATCGACCACACTATTATCTAGTGTGTCAGCCTAGCTATCCCTTTGTGTATCGGCCATGCTATCATCAAATGATATCGGCCTCACCATTACTTGGTGTTCCAGCCTAAGTGTGTCGGTTTAACCCCACTTGAAGGGTGTGACGGGCAACACCACTTGAAGTGTGACGGGTTGTTAGAGTTTGAGGCATATTGGGTTGACTGCATATCTCTTCTCATCTTCAATATATCAGTCTGCCCTCATCTTTAGCCTTAGGTGGCAGGCTAGATAACTGCATGAACGATGGTCCATTGTATGTAGCAAATCGGTAAGGAGTTAGGACTCCAAGTGTATCAATTTGAGGGTGTATCAGGTTGCTAGGGTTAGGGTTTCAACAAGGCATCACATTTTACCACTTCAAGATGTATTGGGCAACCCCTTCTCTAAAGTGTTTTGGTCCTTACTCAATCAGGGCATCATGGTTTATCACTCAAGTAGACCAACTCATATAAGATAACCCCATGGTCATGAAGGGCTAACTCCCTCTAAGAATCACATATCGGTTAGGCACCTTAGGCCATGATGACCAGCCACAACATAATGTATGTGATGACTTTGTCATCTTCAAGCTTTATCCCTTCATTCCCTAACACTCTAGTTCATGGATAACAACCCCGTATGTCCTTTAGATCTCATATAACAATCATTCACTCAAGGAAGGTCATAATTTGAAAAGAAATCATCAAGTAGTGCATGATAGATGGTGAATAATAATAAAGTTGAGTTCAGGTTATATAACCCGCCTCAAAATCACCACTAGAGCTTCAATCTTCAAAGCTCAACATTCCCAAGGTTGAAGATGACTTATTAAAAAGTCCAAGACTTTGATCACAACACCTCTATATGAAAGAAGATGCCATTGTTAGGAACTTGGTGAAGAAGAAAAGAAAGAAAGGAACCATGACCTGAGAAGCATAGTCCATCCAAGGTTGAAGATGACCATAGCTTCACCTTAGGAAAGATTCTCGACCTTCCTCTTGCTCCTTGAGATCCTAGGGCCATCCACCAAGAAGGAGATGGTAAAGGAGTCTAAAGGTTTACTTGTTTGTGAAAAGAGGGGCTTGTATAGTTGCAGCTCATGAAAGAGAGTATGTGTAAGGTGTCATCACCATATGCACTTAGGTGACACATGTCCATGCATGGTGGCATCATGCAACCATGATTATCTCGACATGCAAAAATCTTGTAAATAATTCAAGGGTGATATATCGGCCATTGGTATTTTTCTTGACAAGATATCACAACCCAATATCACTTATGCACAAACCAATACAACTTTTGCAAGGAGCATATAAACCTATAGGCTTTACCTACTAGAGGTGCTTAGCCTAATTTGAATACTTCCAAAAAGTTTCTAAACTGATAGGGGACCTCCTCTATGATTTCTAAACCAATAGGCACTCCCATATACTCTACATAACTTGACACAACCTCATCTAGGGTTCAAGATACTCAACATTCTTTGGTTCTTTCACCACCAAGAGCGCTATCACTTAACCAAGACTCAAACGAGGCACCCCCTCCTTTATCTCTCTTATAGATTATTCTAACAGAGAGAAGGGACACTCTATAGGTGGTAAATTTCACATCAACCCCATATTCTCAGTACTTTGCAATTTTCACCAAAACTAGCATATATAGCTCCATTAGTCTTCAAACATGCTCAAACTTGAAACTTGATCTCTCCTTAAGTCTTACTTATTTTTAAAAATATTAAGAAAAGGTTATAATAATATTACTTAGGTCCTTACAGATAGTTAATTAAAGACCTTATAAACATTGTAAAATATTAATCAAATCAAATCAAAAAAGAGTTTTTGATAAGATTGAAAATTCTTTTGTAGAATCAAATGGCAACACACAACAACAACTTTTCTCTTCTATCGGTCCTTGAGAATGACAAGTTAAATGGGAATAACTTCCATGATAGGTTCATGATGATGAGAATCATTCTCACATAGGAACACAAACTCTATGTCCTGGAGACACCAGAGCCATATGAACCTCTTCCCACTGCACCTAAGGCTTACATGGATATTTACATGGATACTTACAAGAAGCATACTAAAGATGTCGTTGATGTCAATGTTTGATTCCTATGCTCCATGAACTATGAGTTGCAAAGGAAGTATGAGAATGTGGATGTTATTGAGATGGTAACATCTTAAGAACACATTCTAAGATTAAGCAAGACATGAGTGATTTGATGTCTCTAAGGCACTTTTCAAACATAACATGACAGAAGGAGATCTGGGAGGTCCTCATATACTCAAGATAATTGGATATGTGGAGAACCTGGGTAGACTAGGATTCCCCTTGGGTTAAGAGTTGGCCACTAATGTGATTCTACAGTCTCTATTAGAATCATACAATCAGCTTGTCATTTACTACAACATGAATGAATATAATAAGCTGTTGACAGAGTTATTGGGCATGTTGAGAACAATTGAGACACAAATGAAGAAAGACAAGCCCAAGTCTGTGATGATGATCAACACGATAAAGGGAAAGTATAAAGGTAAATGCAAAGCTGATAAGAATTCTAAATCTAGCCAGAAGCCCAAATATCCAGATCTCAAGGCAAAGGGAGGAATAAAGAAGGGAGGCAAATCTCACTATTGTCACCAGGATGGACACTGGAAGAGGAATTACCCCCTCTGGTTGGAGGAACTAAAGAAGAAGGAGGGATAGAGATCTCCACTTTAGGTATATATGTTATAAGATAATTATAAATTATTTCTTCACTGGTATGTGATACCAGATGTAGACCTGACATACGTTGGTGTGAAGGATCTGACAAGAAGTAAAGCCTTTATGAAAGGACAAGGATGGAATGCAGAAGCAAGAGTTTTTGAAGCTACAATCTACATTTAGAATTTATCTTAGACCAGAGGTCATGTAATAGAATTATAAGAACTTCTATTTCATTATGCCAAAATATAAACATTTTACTTTATGCATCTTGTATGACAAGGGTGATAAATCAATAAAGAGTTGTTAATGTTTCTATTTCATAGATGTGATCTTGTATGGAAATGCCCCAACATCCATTGATCTTTATATGAAAGGGTCTAAAGATGAATATTAATAACATAAATACCAAAAGGATTATAATGTGATAAGTCAAATAGTCTTTAGCATTGTTATCTTGGGAACATATATAAGAAATGCATATCTAGAATCCATCTTGATTTTTATCTAGACTCTTTTGGTTACTCAACCAATAAGAGACACAAAAATCTTAATTATGAGCAATATGATAAAATATCCTTCACTAGATGTAGTGGGAGGATATACACTCTATTAGAACTTATACATGTTGATCTATGAAGATCTTATAGAATAAATTCTAGAGGTAGTTGTTTGTACTTCATTATATTCACTGATATTATTAGTTTATATAGAGTTTGTATTTGGTGAAATACAAACATAATTCTCTTGAAGTGTTTAAGGAGATTATAAATGAAATATAACTTTGAAAAGTATTAAGAAACTTTGATATGATCAAATGTTGAAATACTTTACAGTTAAGAGTTTGAGGTCCTTCTGGAAAGACAATGATAGCGTGTCACAAGTTAAATCCATCTGACACATGATGATGTATCAGTAAGAAGGAATCACATCATGATGAGTCATGACATGATTGTTATTTAATCTAATATTTTAACTTCCTTTAGAAATATGCTTTACACTAAAATGATGTACCGTATAAATTGGTATGAAAGACAACATATGAGATATGATATGGGAATATCCCGATAAGTCTTAAGGATAGAAACCTATATAAAAAAGTAGTTTCTTTGAAAAGGTTCATACACAAATTATGATTGTTGAATGCTACCTTTAATCCCAATCCACAATAAAATGTTTGTTGATAGGATAACTGAGCTCCAAAAGAATCAATGGGAGTAAAAGTAGAACTTGAAATGTTCGATATTGACAAGGAGGTATGATGAGAACAAGTGATAATTCTCAAATTGTTGTGGAATATCAAAGTTCATCATGTAACATAGAACCTCATATTTCTAGTAAAGCACATCTGAGATTGAAGGATTATGAATCCAACAACTCAGATAGGTTGGTCATAAGATGATGAGCCAACAAATCAACTAGACGCTATTGAGAATCAAAATATGAGAAATGGATTAGGTCCATTAAGGAGTCCATGTACACTAACAAGGTATGACCTTGCTAGTAAGACCTAAAGGGGTAAAACCCAAAAGGTGGTCAGATTTTCATTTGAAAAACCTACATGGATAACCTAAAAGGACATATTAGTTGAAAAGGTTCTCAAATCAGTTCAAATTGTTGAACATGAAGAAATCCATTTACCAATTATAATGCTTGTCATTGCAGCTAGTATAGACTATGAGATTTGTCATATGAAGTTTAAAATCAGATTCATTAAAAGAAATATTTGAGACAATGTGTACATGACACATCAAATTTTTTTTATAAGTTGATGAATGAAAATAAAGTCTGTGAGCTACAAAGTTCAATCTAGATATTTAAACAAGCATATAAGAGATGGGATCTTTTGACTTGACAAGATAGTCAAAGAGTTTGCCATTACAAAAGATTCAGTGGGAGCATATATGAATATTCCACATCTTGATGGAGATTAACACCTCAATAATATAAATATTGAGACCTGGCATGGAAGCCACCTTCATCAATAAAGGATTAGGTGAAACATCCTATTTCATAGGGATTGAGATCTATAGAGATATATTTAGAAAGTTTCATAACCTAAAACGAGCACATAGAATGGCAAGGTGCTGGAAGAGTTCAACATAAATGATTCAATGAGAGAATCTAACCATGATTCATGGGATGATTTCTCAAGAACCCTATGTTATGATTCTTATGAAGAATGGAAAATCATGAGTATGATACCATATGCCCTAGAAATTGGATCTATCATGTATGCTATATAATGTACTCATCCCATAGTCTTGTATGTATTGGACATGACAAGATGGTATTAATTTCCAATAAGGGCCATTGGAATGTCATTAAAGATATTCATTAGAACTTGAGAAGCACTAAAGGATTAGTTTCTAGATTATAGAAACAATGAGGAGTTGATTGTAAAGGGTTACAGTGATGCAAGCTTCCCAAATGACAAAAGTGACCGCAATATAAAATATGTTTAATATAAATAAAAGAGTTGTAAGTTGGAAGGGTTCTAAACTACAAGCCATTAGTTCAATTCTACAATTGAAGTTGAGTATCCTAAGTATTATGAACACATGAGTAGATACTATATGTATAAAATAGTGAAATCACCCCTTTACTAAAAATTTGAAGAATAAAACATCTATCCCAAACATACTCAAAGGTAAGTTGGAACAGGTGTAAACTTTTCAAATTATTATTATAATGGTATACAAAAGACCAAAGTGTATAGTGATGCAACCCTATTTTAGGGCTTCATCTTGTATATTTTTGTATCTTAATCACATATAAACACAGTAAAATGCAAGTTAAATCCCCTAATATGTATATTATTGTAAAATACACTTATGGACGTTCTTAGCATACTTTTCAGGTACTTGGACCATGCTTTGGATGGATGAGAGAGAAGGAAGGAGTTATAGGGTTCCTCCACCCATGGAGGGGTCCAAAGAAGAAACCAAAAGCTCCCTCAACCTACCCCTAATGGCCAAGGATTGACATCAAGAAAAGAAGTCCATTGATCATGAAGTTTCAAAGTGAAATTTCCACTGAAGACCCCAACACGGCTGTGGTGCCAAGGAACGGCTGTGTTGGACAATGCTATAGTTACAAAGTCAACCTCAAAATTACAAAGCTACAACAACATCACCACCACGGTCGTGCTACCCAGCATGACCGTTCTACGAAGCCCCCAAAATGATTGTGCCAGCTAGCACAGCTGTGCTGCCAAGGATGAGAACGGGCATGCTGGATAGAATGACCTCAAATTCACCTCCCCCACCATGGCTGTACTACCCAGCATGACCGTTCTACCTAGCCCCCACCACAACTGTGCTACCCATCACAGCCATATTACCAGCCTTCATTTCACCAAAATTTCTCTGACATTTTCCATAACCTAGAATGGTCGTTCTCTACCACCATGGTCGTTGCAACCCTCACCCACCACGACCATGCTACCACCTAAACCCTAGCTTTTTCTGCATTTTTTTTCCAACTATACCCCTACTTACCCGAGTGCTTCCACCACCATGTATATATACATGGGTGGTGGCCACAACACTAGGTTAGCTGCCATTATACCCCCTACCTACTCTAGAGCATTCATTGCCACCTTCCTTGCATTAAAGCCATCCACCCACCATTTTCACCTCATTTCCATCATAGAAACCTAGTTTTCCAAGTTTTCTACCATAATCCCCTTCATTTCCATGCCCTTCAACCACCTTGGAGGAGGTAGGTCATTCTACAACAGCTAGGAGATGAAGAAGAAGAAGCTACTCCAAGCTCCATGGATTCCTATCCCTTTCTTCTCATTTATTTTTTCTTTTGTATGAGCATGTCTAGCTAAGCCCCTAGTGGGGGCTATTTGGGGTTAAAATGTGACTTTGATACCATTTTGGGGGGATATAACTTGTATTGAACATAATTTCATTCTATGATGATTGCCTCTTACTTCTATCTCATTTCCTATTATCTAGGATGTGGTTTGTGCTTTTAAACATAGATTGCTTGTTTTGTGATGTTTGATAACACTTAGCTTCTAGGGGAAAATGGAATGTATCTGGAAATCTTAGGAATGGATCCTAGGTCCAATTAGTGGATCCCTAGCTAGCCCTCTTTGTTCCTACATACATCTCCCTTCTTCTACAAGTAGGTGTGAGATATAAGTAGCTAGTGTAAGTGTGATTAGTGCAATTTCCTAGAGTTTCCTAAAGGCTAGATGGAAAGTAAAATGAGGTGAAACACCCTAATATATACTCCCATTCCTACCCTTGGATATCAATTGCCATAATACCACTTACCCTAGAAACCTAGATTTGCCAAGTCCTATTAGAATTACACCTATCCCTAGTTCTCCAACTAGTAGCATAGGGTATATTCCAATAGCACTTGCCTTGTTGTTTGCTTTGATAATCTAGATTGGAATATGAGAATTGCATGCTAGGTTGACCTTCCCCAAACTAATATCAAGTTTCATTCCCAAACAGCCCACCTATCCATCTTATTGCTTAAAATCCACTCTTGCCTTCTTAGCTTGTTAATGCTAGCTTAGTCAATTGCCTTTGTTAATTCTTAGTTAATTGCTTAGTTCTTGCTCAAGTAGTTAGGGCTCCTTGGAGCTTGCTTGTATTAATTTAGCTAACTAGTGATAACTTTGACTCTTGCTTGTCTTATTGCTTATCTTGCATCTTAGTTGATAACTTGGCTTGCTAGTGTAGTGTAACTCCTTGCTCTAGCATAGTTGTTTGTCTTGCCTAGTTTGCCAGTCTTAACTTGCTTAGGATAATCTATGATTTTTGTTAACCTAGTTTCTTTCTTGTTTTTTCTTGCTTCCAATCGTAGTGTAATCAAACAAAACCAACTTTAAACCCTCAAACCCTAGACTCTGCTTTAGGAACATAGCTAACATTAACCTAGCTCTAGTGCCCCCTCTTTCCCTGATGATCGACCCTAATCTTACCACTTGCCTATACTACAACACGACCCTGTGCGCTTGTGGGTATGTGTGATTAGTTGAGCCTATGTGTTGGTTTAGGTACATATATAAATTTTGAGAGATCTGTGTGTTTTCCCTTAGGGTGGCATCTAGTCACCTTTAGTTGGCTAGTGTGTGGCCTTGAGAAGATTGCACCAAGCTTTCTGGCACCGTTGCCCGAGATAGAGGCACTCGACCTAGCTAGTTAGTGTCCCTTAGATTTTCCTACTGCCCTCACCATTGCTATTCTTTATTTTTTGTTTACTTTTGCATGCTATCATTATAACTTGGCTCTTGTTGCTTGTTTTTGTATTGTGTAGGTGACAACTGTGCATGAGCAGTACACGCTCGACTTGTACCGACTTGGTGCTATACGACCCCGAGATAGGTAGAAGGAGATGCCAAAGCCACCGTAAACAACACCAATAAGCCGAAATGGACGACAATGGTCCTCATGGTGAAGCTCATGGGGAAGCTCAACCACAACCCAACCACCCTCTCCATGAGTACTTTACCCTGAGGAACTACAACTCCCCCATTGCCACCCTTGTTGAGAAAATTCCAAGTCAACAATTCTCCATTCCACCCGACCTTCTCAGACTCCTTCCTACTTACTATGAAATGGAGAATGAGAACCCCTACCACCATATTGATGCCTTCCTTGAAACTTGTTCCACTTTCCATACACCCACTGCCACTGATGTCTCAATCCGAAGAACCCTATTCCCCTTCTCTCTAAAAGAAAAGGCAAATGAATGGTACATCTCCAAGAATGAGTTGGTGACATGGAATGCGGTGAAAAATGAGTTTCTTAAGAAGTTCTACCCGATTGAAAAGTTGACCCAGATGTGAAGATGTATTACCTCCTTCTCACAAAAAGAGAATGAACCCTTCCACAAGGCATGAGAAAGGTTCCAAAAGATCCTACGTGACCACCCTCATCATGAGGTACCTTTGTGATAGCTGGTTCAAGCATTCTACACCGGGCTAGTTGAGTTGAGCCAAAATAATGTTGATTCTTCATGTAGAGGCACCTTTAAGGAA
The DNA here is from genome assembly GCA_963693085.1 of Alisma plantago-aquatica. Classification (NCBI taxonomy): domain Eukaryota; kingdom Viridiplantae; phylum Streptophyta; class Magnoliopsida; order Alismatales; family Alismataceae; genus Alisma; species Alisma plantago-aquatica. The sequence goes on along the minus strand of OY856412.1, from coordinate 573,200,679 downwards.
AAACCACGTGAGGAGTCATGGCCCTTGTTCGAGCACCTTGTTGAGAATTCTCACCACCGAGCTTCAACTAAAGGGGAACATTGTGACCGGAACTACATCCCTTCACCTCCTCCTATAGTTCTAGCCCGGACTGAAGCCAACCCACAAATGCTCAATATGATGGCGGATATGATGAATATGATGAAGAACCAAACTAGTGGTTCTTCTAGCCAATCCACTATGTCAGTTGATGCTAAGGAAGAAGAAGTGCACACTTTGCATGCCTTTGGAAACCAAAACAACCAAGGCCCGATGTCCAACTCCTATACTCTCAAGTGGAGGAATCATCTAAACTTCTCATGGAAACAACAAAATGAGGAGGGGCAAGGGTAGCCAAGGCAACACCATTGGCCCAAGTACATCTCCAAGTTTGAGGAAGAAGTCCTAGGAAGGCTAAGGAGCCTTGATGAAGTGAATAAAGAGGTGTCCTCTCAAGAACAAAACATTAGCCGCCTTGAACAAATGCTTGATAAAATTTCCCTTTCACTTGCCCTCTATGAATAAGGGAGGATCCAGTCTCAACCCATGGCCAAACCAAACAATGATGGTGGTTATGTGAGAACTACTCAAGGTGCTTATGTCTCACCACATGGCCAAGTACCCCCACTTCACCAGTACCAAGGACCACCACATCAATATGCTCCTCCACCTCAAAAACCCCTTACAATTGCCAATACCCTCCACGTCATTCATACCAATACCCCCCTCCACAATATCACCCCATCCACTAAAATATCCACAACCCCAACCCCAACCACAATTTATCCTCTAAAACTCAAATCCACCACACTCAAGGCCACCACCTCAACAGCCACAACCACCCCCACAAGCTTCCTCTCCACTACCCATGAGCATGTGAAGGCAGTGATAATTTTAAGGAGTGGTAGGACCTTGGAGCAACCACATGGTACTTCTGTTGATAGCACAACCATTGATGACAGGGTTGATACTGTGAGCAGGGATGTTGATACTAAGATTCAAGATGATGATACTGTGACATGCACCCGAGATGATACTGTGATATCGAGAGATGATACCATGATACCTGTGATACCACTTGATGATACTGTTGAATTGAGTCAGTTGGGAGCACAACTCCCACCATTCCTTGATGCACTTTGATAACCTCCTATTTTAGTAGTTTATCTTAGTCTTTTTCTTTAGTTTTCCATACTCTTTTTACGTTTATACGGTACATAAACCTAATTTTACCCCTTTTTGTAAATACATCATCAAACTAACTTTTTCCTTTTACACTTGCAGAAAAAGCACAAAAAAATCATAAAAGAATAAACCAACCTCAAGGCCGAGTGAAGCCAGACGGTCTCAAGACCGCATGGAGTTCAAACGGTCCCGAGACCGCATGAAGCCAAATGGTCCCAAGACCGCATGGAGTTCAAACGGTCCCGAGACCGCATGAAGCCAAATGGTCCCAAGACCGCATGGAGTTCAAACGGTCCCGAGACCGCATGAAGCCAAACGGTCCCAAGACCGCATGGAGTTCAAACGGTCCCGAGACCGCATGAAGACAAACGGTCCCAAGACCGCATGGAGTTCAAACGGTCCCGAGACCGCATGAAGCCAAATGGTCCCAAGACCGCATGGAGTTCAAACGGTCCCGAGACCGCATGAAGCCAAACGGTCACAAGACCGCACGGAGTTCAAACGGTCCCGAGACCGCATGAAGCCAAACGGTCCCAAGACCGCATGGAGTCCAAACGGTCCCGAGACCGCATGAAGCCAAACGGTCCCAAGACCGCATGGAGTTCAAACGGTCCCGAGACCGCATGAAGCCAAACGGTCCCAAGACCGCATGGAGTCCAAACGGTCCCGAGACCGCATGAAGCCAAACGGTCCCAAGACCGCATGGAGTTCAAACGGTCCCGAGATCACATGAAGCCAAACGGTCCCAAGACCGCATGGAGTTCAAATGGTCCCGAGACCGCATGAAGCCAAACGGTCCCAAGACCGCATGGAGTCCAAACGGTCCCGAGACCGCATGAAGCCAAACGGTCCCAAGACCGCATGGAGTTCAAACGGTCCCGAGACCGCATGAAGCCAAACGGTCCCAAGACCGCATGGAGTCCAAACGGTCCTGAGACCGCATGAAGCCAAACGGTCCCAAGACCGCATGGAGTTCAAACGGTCCCGAGATCGCATGAAGCCAAACGGTCCCAAGACCGCATGGAGTTCAAACGGTCCCAAGACCGCATGGAGTTCAAACGGTCCCAAGACCGTTTGACGCCAAACGATCTCAAGACCGTTTGACGCCAAACGGTCTCAAGACCGTTTGACGCCAAACGGTCTCCAGACCGTTTGACCTCACTCAAGGCCTATAAATAAGACCTCAAGGGCCATCCCTGAGGGGGTCCAGACGTCCAGAGGCTGTCTCTCTACTACCAGAACAACTCCATATACCGCCCGAGGCTGCCGGTCTGAGACTCACGTTCCATTGCAAAGCTACCTTCTCTCTCATCAACAAAGAAGGTGAGAGGAGAAGATCCGTCGTCAAGCAAGTCACGAAGGGTGAAGATCGTTGCTCTCTCCACCAAGGGTTCAACCTTCTCTCCTCAGTGGAGATGATGTTCTTTCTATCTCTTCTTGCCCCCTCCTTTGTTGTTCCCTCTATGAGGAGCGAGTAGTTCCATCCACTGGGGCGCGGGGACTAGCCCCGCTGCCCATGTTTTGTACTTTGTACTAAAAAGATGTTATCCTTTCGTTTTAATACTAAATCGTTTCATACATGCTTGAATGATGGCCACGTTCTTGTATGCATCTATTTTCTTTTGTTGTGGTTTGTCTATGACCGCTCTCGAGACTCGAATACCGATTTAGTGTTGGTTTCTGGTGTGTGTATCCACCACACATCTGTTTCGGTGTCTAGGAGTGTATCTCAAAGAGTGGAGTAAACTCACTATCATCCGTTGCACTTCCATCTGTATGGAAGTAACCTTGGTAAGTCGAGGAACACACTTTGTGAGGGGAATGATGTAAAGCATGTGACCATTTGATCGGGAATGGCTGGCGTTGCAACATTCCCGCACTTCTCGTAGCTAAGTTATCCGAATAGGAGACTAGGCCTACAAAGATACTATTCGATTTGATAATTATCGCTCGCTTGTTAGTTTTAGATGCACGTTTCATGAGGTTGAGTAAGATTCTCTCTTTGGATGACTACATATCTTCATTGACACGTAGAAATGTACCGAATGAGAGCTACTTAACCCTTGAAGGATGCGATGCATTGCTCTTGTCTTATAAGGCATCGGTCTTGTGGAACATCGAAGGATGCAATGCATCGCTCTTGTCTTACGAGGCATCGGTCTTGTGGAACATCCTTGGATGCAATGCATCGCTCTTGTCTTATAAGGCATCGGTCTTGTGGAACATCCATGCATCTAGCTTATAAGTCTTGCTTGCTTAGTACATATACAATGCATGTGTAGCGGTGGTAAATACCTGCTTAACCCCAGTGATTCATCATCATTTGTTAAATCTTAGTTTTACTTGCTTTATTTACTTTTCATGCTTTAGTCTAAAAACCAATCAAAATCCAACCTTTTGATATAAGTGCCAATTAGTAAAATAACTAAGTGAAGTGCTGTATGTTTTCCATCTTGTTGCTTGCAACAAGACCGTTGTCTTTTGGGTTCGATCCTAAATCTGTACTATGATAAGGCTTCCATACTCTTATGGGGTTGGAGTTGTTATCTAAGCACCAGTTCTAGGTAAACCTAGGGAAGACATCAATCCTCTCTAGGGTTTTTGGTGATAGAATTCTGGGACTCCCATTGGAAGACTGAAAATCTTTTGGTGTAAGTCCTAACTCCATCAAAAAATGGTGCCGTTGCCGGGGAACAACATTTGGGGAATCGGTCGAGCATTGCTTAGTTATTCAACAAAGTAGTTTCCCGTAAAACTTTTTCACTATCAGGATGGGAACCGTAGGATATCCAAAATGGGTGTTGGTTGGTATGACTTTCAGATAGAAAATGATCTGAGGATTGGAGATGTATTTGTATTTGAGCTACTTCTGAAGGACAAAGATATCGTGAACTTTTGTGTAACCAAGCAGCACATATCAAGCAGCACTTGCAACAAAGACCATCCTCCAGTTAGTGGCAACATGGAAGATGGAATCAATATTGAGAATAGCAGCTACCTGACTTAATCCATGGATGATGAAGTAGGACATCCCAAGGAAACTGATGTCGAAGGCAGCGGCTACCACAGTAACTTGAAGTATGATCAAGCAAAGGATCTGCTAGACAATATCAAGACAAAATTGCAACAGAGTGCGCTGCGAAATTAATGGAGCTCCTGAGTCAGCACTCCAAGGCATACAACAAAGAGCACTTCAAATGCCCCCATCTTTACGAGGGCAATTCGCATCCACTCTACTCCGATCTCCAGGGGCTACCGAAAATCTGCCTTAACTCGCAGCCCTTGTTCTAATGACTTCTCAACCTATCACTTTGCCACTCTAGGGACAGAGTGTGTGATAAGTTAGGGGGGGATTCATTAGACAAGGGCTAGGTATCAACTTCTATACTCCCTAAAGAGATATATATATATATATATATATATATATATAGTCACCTCAACTAACTCTAGAATCATATTAGTCTTACAAATAAATAGCACTCAGACATCAAATGGCGATTTGTCAATTCCCACCTACTATGGATCCCATATTTTTGCTTCAATTCTTTATCTGACTCTCCACAGGTCAAAATCAGGGCAGAAATAAGCCGAGATCTCGAGGATGAGAGGGAAATTAGGCAACTTCCGAATCAAAAAGTTCTGCAAGTGAACCACAAACCAAATAAGTGCATGCTGAAAAACTTTAAGAACAGCTTTCCTCTCTTCAAAATAAAAGAGGCTTGGCCGCCCAAAATAAATCCTCATTCCAAAACCCAAGCCTGTGAGTTTTTGAATAAAAGCCAGAGAGACGAATAAAATCATGAGAGTTGTGCCACGCATAAGGACCTATATGAAGAACTGATAAAGGGCTCACCCGACCGGCACATTCCGCTGCCCTCACAAAGGCAGATGTGTCGCGTCCGGTAGTGAAACCCTAAAAGTTCCAAGTATATGAAAAGGCTCATAAAGGACTTGCCCGGCCGGTACATTCAGCTGCCCTCATAAAGGCAGATGTGTCGTGCCCGGTAGTGAGATCCTAAAAAGCATAGACAGCCCCTCCCCCACTCAAAGGGGAGCTACACTTCAAAGCCTTTAGCCAACCCTCATACCCTCTCTAGCTTCCAGTAGTTTTCCAGAGAGGTATAAAGTTGATTAGAGTCAACGGCATGCACAAAATAAATGTGGTCCCAAGGCAAATTTTGAGATACGGAAAAACCCTGAGATCCAAGCAACTCTCGAAATCCAAAAGAATCAAGGCATGCAATAAGCCTCGATATGACCCCTGGGGAACTCAGGTCAAGAATTGAAGCAAGAGTATGGAGACCCTAATTAAGATCGCCTCGCCATTTCATGTCTCAGCTCTATCTAACTTGAGGACAAGCTAGACTCTAAGTTAGGGGGGGTGATAACCTCCTATTTTAGTAGTTTATCTTAGTCTTTTTCTTTAGTTTTCCATACTCTTTTTACGTTTATACGGTACATAAACCTAATTTTACCCCTTTTTGTAAATACATCATCAAACTAACTTTTTCCTTTTACACTTGCAGAAAAAGCACAAAAAAATCATAAAAGAATAAACCAACCTCAAGGCCGAGTGAAGCCAAATGGTCTCAAGACCGCATGGAGTTCAAACGGTCCCGAGACCGCATGAAGCCAAACGGTCCCAAGACCGCATGGAGTTCAAACGGTCCCAAGACCGCATGAAGCCAAACGGTCCCAAGACTGCATGGAGTTCAAACGGTCCCGAGACCGCATGAAGCCAAACGGTCCCAAGACCGCATGGAGTTCAAACGGTCCCGAGACCGCATGAAGCCAAACGGTCCCAAGACCGCATGGAGTTCAAACGGTCCCGAGACCGCATGAAGCCAAACGGTCCCAAGACCGCATGGAGTTCAAACGGTCCCGAGACCGCATGAAGCCAAACGGTCCCAAGACCGCATGGAGTTCAAACGGTCCCGAGACCGCATGAAGCCAAACGGTCCCAAGACCGCATGGAGTCCAAACGGTCCCGAGACCGCATGAAGCCAAACGGTCCCAAGACCGCATGGAGTTCAAACGGTCCCGAGACCGCATGAAGCCAAACGGTCCCAAGACCGCATGGAGTCCAAACGGTCCCGAGACCGCATGAAGCCAAACGGTCCCAAGACCGCATGGAGTTCAAACGGTCCCGAGATCGCATGAAGCCAAATGGTCCCAAGACCGCATGGAGTTCAAATGGTCCCGAGACCGCATGAAGCCAAACGGTCCCAAGACCGCATGGAGTCCAAACAGTCCCGAGACCGCATGAAGCCAAACGGTCCCAAGACCGCATGGAGTTCAAACGGTCCCGAGACCGCATGAAGCCAAACGGTCCCAAGACCGCATGGAGTCCAAACGGTCCCGAGACCGCATGAAGCCAAACGGTCCTAAGACCACATGGAGTTCAAACGGTCCCGAGATCACATGAAGCCAAACGGTCCCAAGACCGCATGGAGTTCAAACGGTCCCAAGACCGCATGGAGTTCAAACGGTCCCAAGACCGTTTGACGCCAAACGATCTCAAGACCGTTTGACGCCAAACGGTCTCAAGACCGTTTGACGCCAAACGGTCTCAAGACCGTTTGACGCCAAACGGTCTCAAGACCGTTTGACGCCAAACGGTCTCCAGACCGTTTGACCTCACTCAAGGCCTATAAATAAGACCTCAAGGGCCATCCCTGAGGGGGTCCAGACGTCCAGAGGCTGTCTCTCTACTACCAGAACAACTCCATCCACTGCCCGAGGCTGCCGGTCTGAGACTCACGTTCCATTGCAAAGCTACCTTCTCTCTCATCAACAAAGAAGGTGAGAGGAGAAGATCCGTCGTCAAGCAAGTCACGAAGGGTGAAGATCGTTGCTCTCTCCACCAAGGGTTCAACCTTCTCTCCTCAGTGGAGATGATGTTCTTTCTATCTCTTCTTGCCCCCTCCTTTGTTGTTCCCTCTATGAGGAGCGAGTAGTTCCATCCACTGGGGCACGGGGACTAGCCCCGCTGCCCATGTTTTGTACTTTGTACTAAAAAGATGTTATCCTTTCATTTTAATACTAAATCGTTTCATACATGCTTGAATGATGGCCACGTTCTTGTATGCATCTATTTTCTTTTGTTGTGGTTTGTCTATGACCGCTCTCGAGACTCGAATACCGATTTAGTGTTGGTTTCTGGTGTGTGTATCCACCACGCATCTGTTTCGGTGTCTAGGAGTGTATCTCAAAGAGTGGAGTAAACTCACTATCATCCGTTGCACTTCCATCTGTATGGAAGTAACCTTGGTAAGTCGAGGAACACACTTTGCGAGGGGAATGATGTAAAGCATGTGACCATTTGATCGGGAATGGCTGGCGTTGCAACATTCCCGCACTTCTCGTAGCTAGGTTATCTGAATAGGAGACTAGGCCTACAAAGATACTATTCGATTTGATAATTATCGCTCGCTTGTTAGTTTTAGATGCACGTTTCATGAGGTTGAGTAAGATTCTCTCTTTGGATGACTACATATCTTCATTGACACGTAGAAATGTACCGAATGAGAGCTACTTAACCCTTGAAGGATGCGATGCATTGCTCTTGTCTTATAAGGCATCGGTCTTGTGGAACATCGAAGGATGCAATGCATCGCTCTTGTCTTACGAGGCATCGGTCTTGTGGAACATCCTTGGATGCAATGCATCACTCTTGTCTTATAAGGCATCGGTCTTGTGGAACATCCATGCATCTAGCTTATAAGTCTTACTTGCTTAGTACATATACAATGCATGTGTAGCGGTGGTAAATACCTGCTTCACCCCAGTGATTCATCATCATTTGTTAAATCTTAGTTTTACTTGCTTTATTTACTTTTCATGCTTTAGTCTAAAAACCAATCAAAATCCAACCTTTTGATATAAGTGCCAATTAGTAAAATAACTAAGTGAAGTGCTGTATGTTTTCCATCTTGTTGCTTGCAACAAGACCGTTGTCTTTTGGGTTCGATCCTAAATCTGTACTATGATAAGGCTTCCATACTCTTATGTGGTTGGAGTTGTTATCTAAGCACCAGTTCTAGGTAAACCTAGGGAAGACATCAATCCTCTCTAGGGTTTTTGGTGATAGAATTCTGGGACTCCCATTGGAAGACTGAAAATCTTTTGGTGTAAGTCCTAACTCCATCACACTTGAAGAGCCATTCACTGAAAGAAGGAAGAAGAAACATACTGAGGACATCATGGAGACCTTTTAGCAGGTCAAGATCAACATTCCTTTACTTAATGCGATCAAGAAAATTCTTTCTTACGCTAAGTTCTTGAAAGACTTATTCACATTCAAGAGGAAGACCACCGGAAGGTCTCCAAGGAAAGTCAAGCTCACTGAGCAAGTGAGCTCAATTCTGCAACACATTATGCATTTATGCCAAGGAAGAGGAAAGATCTTGGTGCTCCCGTCATCTCATGCTACATTGGAGCACATCACAAAGACCGAGCTCTTCTTGACTTGGGTTCTAGTGTAAATATGATGCCTTATGATTTTTTGCTGAACTACAAATGGGACAACTGGGTCCCGCTCACTGTATTTGCAGTTGCCTGATAGATCTATGAAAATGCCTAGAGGGCGTGTTGATGATGTGTTGGTCAGACTTGATGATGAGACCTCCACATTATTTCCTAATGAATTTATTGTTTTGGACATGGAAAAAGACTCGAGGAAAGTGCCTATCATATTGGGGAGACCTTCTTGGCTATAGATGATGCAATGATCCATGTGAGGACAAGCACCATGCATGTGACTTTCATATACATGAAGATCCGGTTGAACATTTTCAAGTCTTCTACTAAGGATGAGGTGATAGGTGCTATAAAAGAGGATTGCTATCTGATTGAGTGTCTTGATGAAATCATAGAAGAGTGTCTACCTGCATGGATTCAAACTACCACATAAGCTAGAGGTCTGGAGCCCATTGCGGAATTTCCCAATGATGATGATGAGAATGAGGAAGAAGAAATTTTCTTAGTGGTTGCAAGTGAGGAACTCCCGACCATTTTTGAACCATTAAAGAATTCCCTTGAAGAGCCTCCAATTCTTGAGCTCAAGTCTCTTCCCGAAGGATTGAAATATGCTTTCTTAGGCTCCAATGACACTCTCCCGGTGATCATTTCTTCTATTCTTTCTTCGGAGCAAGAAGATGCATTGATGGCAGTTTTGAAGAAGAACATTCATGCCATCAGATGGTCCATAGCTGATTTGAGGGGCATTGACCCCTCTATTTGTGTCCATAGAATCTATCTTCAGGATGATGCTAGACCAACCCATCAAATGCAAAGATGGTTGAATCCAAAATTGAAAGAAGTTGTAGCAAAAGAGGTTGTGAAGCTACTTGATGCTAGAATCATATATCCCATTTGTGACAGCCCATGGGTAAGTCCCATCCAAGTTGTACTCAAGAAGGGTGGGATCACAGTCGTCGAGAATGAAGATGGAGAATTGATGCCCGTGAGAGAGAAATCCAAGTGGAGGATGAGCATGGATTACTAGAAAATTGAATGAAAAGACTAAGAAAGATCATTACCCTCTCCCATTCTTTGATCAGATCTTAGAGAGATTAGATGGACATAGTTTCTATTGTTTTCTTGATGGATACTTCGATTACTTCCAAATAGTTGTTCATCCCACTAATCAAGAGAACATGACGTTCACTTGCTCAAGTGGTACTTTTGCTTACAGAAGAATGCCATTTGGGTCAATGCTCCTTTGACATTTCAAAGATGTATAACATCCATCTTTGCTGATATGCTTGATTTGTCACTTGAAGTCTTCATGGATGACTTTTATGTGTTTGGTAAGACGTTTGATGAGTGTTTTATCCACCTAGTAGCTGTACTTGAAAGGTGTGTCAAGGTCCATTTGGTGCTATCTTAGGAGAAAAGCCAGTTCATGGTGCTCGAAGGCGTTGCTTTGGGTCACTGAGTTTCTAAAGCCGAAATTGAAGTTGATAAGGCCCAAGTGGGCCTGATTTCCACTCTCACTATTCCTTCCACCATAAGACATGTTCGATCTTTCTTGGGGCATGTAGGTTTCTATCATTTCTTCATTAAAGACTTCAACAAAATCTCAAGACCACTTTGTCATTTGCTTGAAAAAGATGTGGAATTCAATTTCGATGATAAGTGTGTTGAAGCTTTCAACCACTTGAAGAACAAGCTCGTCTCTGCTCCTATCATGCAGCCCCTGAATTTCTCCTTTCCATTTGAGATCATGACTGATGCATCAGATATGGCAGTGGGGGTTGTGCTGGGTGAAGGATTGGCCAGATTCCATATGCCATTTACTATGCAAGTAAGACTCTTGATGAAGCCCAAAGGAACTACACTACCATGGAAAAAGAGTTGCTTGCCGTGATTTTTTCTCTTAACAAGTTTTGATCTTATCTCTTGCAAAACAAGGTGGTGGTATACACGAATCATGCAGCCTTGAAGTACCTTATGTCAAAGAAAGATTCTACACCAAGATTGATCTGATGGATTGTATTGCTCCAATAGTTTGATCTACAGATTTTTGATAAAAAAAGAGTAGAAAATTCTATAGTCGATCATCTCTCCCACATTGAAGCGCCGTATGATGATAGGAACCACATCAAAGAAGTAATGCCACATGAACAACTCTTCTTACTTTCATCCACCCAAATACTGTGGTACAAGCAATAGCTAACTTCTTAGGCAGTGGAAGGATACAAAGTACTTGGACAAGGGAAGTGAGCAAGAGACTGTTTTCTATGGTGAAGAACTATGCTTGGGATGACCCACATCTTTTCAAATATTATCCTAACCAACTCATTAGAAGGTGTGTTCCAGAAAGTGAGCAGCAAGAGATCCTAACCATGTGCCACTCCGGTGCATGTGGAGGTCATTTTGGCGGGAAACGTACAACCGCCAAGATTCTTCAAAGTGGATTTTATTGGCAAACCTTGTTCAAAGATGCTCATGAGTTTTGCAAGTGTTTTTCGAGGTGCTAAAAGGTGGGTACTATCACCAAGAGGGACATGATGCCTCTATCACCCATTCTTGTGGTTGAGGTGTTTGATGTTTGGGGAATTGATTTCATGGGTCTATTTCCTCCCTACTTTGGGTATGTGTACATTTTGGTGGCCATCGATTATGTATCAAAATGGATTGAAGCTATTTCTACTAGAACTAATGATCATAAAGTGGTGTGTGATTTTGTGAAATCAAACATCTTCATCCAGTTTGGTGTACCACGGGCCCTGATTAGTGATGGCAGAAGTAATTTCATTCATAGAACATTTGAAGGGTTGCTAAAAAGACACAAAGTAAATCATCATGTGGCTACTTCTTACCACACTCAAATGAGTGGTCAAGTCGTGTTAGCTAATTGGGAGATCAAGCTCATTCTTGAGAAGACAGTGAGGCCAGACCACATTACGTCTCAATGAAGCTTTGTGGGCATATAGGACTGCATATAAAGTCCCGATTGGTACCACACCATTTAAGCTTGTTTATGGGAAAAGCTACCATCTACCTGTGGAAATGTAGCACAAGGATTTATGGGCATTGAAGCTATGGATATGGATGGAGACACAACCGGGTTGAAAAGAAAGTTGCAGCAGGCCTAAGGATTGTCCAAAAGCTACAAGGAAAGGACAAAGTTTTTTCATGACAAGCTGATCAAGAAAAAGGATTTTGAGCCCAAGCAATGGTTATGGTTGTACAACTCTAGGATGAAGTTCTTTTTAGAAAACTTTGGTGTAGATGGGAATGACCTTATCTAATCAAGAACGTATATCCATCTGGAGCTATTGTGATATGTGAGAAGGATGGAGCAAGAGAGTTTACCATGAATGGACAAAGATTGAAAGCATTCATTAAAGTGGGTCCAGATAGAGCCAATCAAAGTTTTGATATTGTGATGTTAGCTGAGGAACACCAGCTTCATGAAGAGATGTGATTGAATGCACACGAGAAGGATGAAGGCATAAAATTTAGCACTAGTAGGAGGCAACCCACCTAAGTTTAGGAACTTTTTCACCCAACCTTCACGTTTTGATACTTTTACTTTGTTTTACACAATTCTAAAACACACACACACACGCACACTTGTGCTTGATAGTTTTTGTTTAAGTTTTGATGATATGACAGGTGAGATAGGTGAAATTTGAGAAATGAGACACATTTCAGTGAAAAATGATTGATACAACATAAAGTGGATTGATTATAATGATTAGATTATGAATGATGGAATGATTTGGTGATTTTTGAACTTGGAGGACCCAACACGTCCGTGATGGTAGTAACGACCGTGTTGGAAAGATGTGTTTCAATAGGCAAAATGTGAGATTTGGGCGTGGGCAGCACGACCGTGCTAGCATCCCGCCAGAATGGTCGAGCTAGCTAGAACGGCCATACTGGCCCAGGCCCAACACTTAAGTTGCTCGATTTCACTTGATCTAGCACGACCCTCACTTTATTTCTTCAACCCAAAATGGCCGTTTCACGAAAGAGGGTGACTAGGGCGACCCCCAATCACCCCCAAATAACCTCCTCTTACTCCCAAACTCCATATTTGAGTTCCCCTTGCCTCCCAATCACCTTCCCCTACCTCAAGCTCCATTTTCCACCCTCCGTTACCATATATTTTCCCATCTCCCAGGAGATTTTGCCCCTCCAACCTAGAAGTGTGATTCTTTCTGTTCGTCCTCATTTTTATACCAAAATCCTTGCAAAGATGAAGAGAACGGGCAAAGCAATCAAGAAAGGGGTCGAGAAAACCATGAATATCCTCACCGGGGGTAAAAACCACACCAAACGAGCCTCCAATGTCTTGGAGCAGTCCTACAATGCTTTTCGCCATCCAACTCCATTTCATAATCTCTCTGACAGTTGGTATCGACAATCACCTCCCGATATCGATCCTCCTCAAGTTTCCACACATCAGATCTAAGCTACAACAACCACGACAAGGAGGAGGAGGAGGAAGAAGAAGAGATGGAGAACATTGTTGACTTGGTGGATATTGATGCACCGACCTGAGTGAGGAGGGCCAAGAAGGCTGGTGATGTGTTGTCTTCTTGACTACCTCCACGTATGACTTTGGTGAGGCACACCACTTTATCAGCACAACCACACGCCGCTCAACAACCCACTAGACGCCTGTTGTTGATAGATGAAGAAGATGAAGATGCACCCATTCAGATGGTTCCCTTGAACTTGGACACAAGTTCAGGGTCACACACATATGAGGAGGAGGAAGTAGATGACACTGAAAGTGAGGACATGTAAGATGAGCCAGTGGACTTTTTGTCCAAGCTTGAAGAGGACAAGATGAAGTGGGTTGGAAAGTAGCCCGAGGAAGTTGCATATGGGAGAGGCACATCTAGGCGAGTGTTTACAAGGCCCCTCCATCCCAAGTGCACTACTAGGAGGGTGTTTCCTACAATATATTCTTGCCCTAACACCATGCAATCCCTAGGGATGCATCTTATCACTAAGGATTTCTTAGAATCATGTGGATTGTATCACTTGCTGACCACTGTGGAAGAAACATACTTAGAGACCACTCATGAATTCTTCAGATCTCTAGAGAGGGTGCAATATCAAGGGGAGGATGCAATCCACTTCAGTCTCAACAACTCCACACATGTGCTAAAGTCCTCCCACCATAACAAAATCTTCACACCAACACCATAGATAGCTCAAACGTTTGATGGGAACTATTCTAAGATGTGGGAAACATTCATTGACCAAAGCTCCTTTGCAGCGGAAAAGTAAAACACAAGCAAGATTTTCAACCCCGCTTTGAGATATATTTAGAAAGTTCTTGCCAACACTATCTTTGGCCAGTACGACAACCAACACTGTAGTTCTAAAAAAGACTTGTTTGTGATGTCAGTAATGGTGATTCATGCTATGTGAATCTGGGAATGATGATGATTGATCACTTAAAAACAAATCCCTCCAAGACCAAGCTTCACTTCATAATGGGAGGGATTGTGAACACCATAGCAAAAGCACTTGATTGTGATCTCTAAAACTTCACAAAGACAGAAGGGGCCAAGTTGATTGATTTGAACTATCTTGCAAGGTCCCATATGATTTCCATAAGAGACAAAAAGATCATTTACAAACTATGAGGACCCATCCATGGTCTAGCCCTTGGGGGCACTCCTATGAGGGGAAGCCTATGAATCCCAGGTACCCTAGCACCACTCTAGAGCTACCTTACTATTCTACTATTCTTTTTGAGGACATGAGGCCATTAGAAAATCTGCCAGCATGGATTTCTAAGTGGGAAAGTGTGACGTCCCCAGATTTTCTAAAACGTAATCTGATGTGTGACATCCAAATTGAAAACCTCACCTCAATGAGAATCCCAATTTAAACACCCCACACCAGGCTAAGAAGAAGAAAATCAAGGGAGTCAGAAGGAAACAATCAGTAGAACATGTACATGAACAATAATAAAACCATACCCACATGTTCACCATTCAACATATAATTACAACATGAATTGTTACAACATTTGATATTACATATTGAACAACAAACTTATACACATACATGTACTACCACTAAACTATAGGATCTTAAGACAACAAGTCCACCTTTACATCAGCTCGTCACACAACTCTCAACTATCTGGATCTTCAAGAGCATAACCACAACCTAAACAAAAGATTACATGTGGTACACATCAGCACAATATTCAAGAATATTGTACTGAGTATGCCTACGTGTCTTTTATATACCTCTCATCATATCTTGGAAATACAATAAAACTAATATACTTGGCAGTAACAGAAGAATATAAGAAAAGCATATACTTGCACAAAGATGTTCATTAGCAAAATAGAACACATATTTTAAGCACATTTTCCATTATATATCCATGCATTTTCCACCTAAGGGAATAATACATCACCTCTGCTACCAAAGAGAATGAGATGCAATGCCTTATGATCTACTACCAAAGAGTTAGATCATTGTACAATGTGATCGGCTACCAAAGAGAATGATCACTTTCAAGCACTATGCTACCAAAGAGAATTAGTGCTTTCATATAATGGAACATATATATTATGTTTGATGTGTTCATAGCAATAAGTATGGAGAATCATGAAACTTATCATACAAGAACAATCATTTCATCCAATATCATATGCCAAGTATTTTATTACACATATTACACAAGCATATTGTATAATAAGCCAAGTAAGAGGTAATGGTGTACCTTGATCAAGAGAAACCTAATCATCACATAGTCCTCAGGTCAACTCTAACCTTGGTCAACCCTGATTAAGATAAGATTACATATCACCATCAGGTTCACATCATCTTACATCTCATCTTAACCCTAGTCACGTTCATATTAGGGTTTGCTTATCTCATTAGGATATTCTCATGATTGCTTGTATTCTTACCTTATATTTATCTTACTGATGTCATATTCCAGATTATTTACTCATTAACTGATAATCGTGTTTTCCATCATTATGTGAACCTATTAACCTTAGGTTACATGCATTTCATGACATGTATTAAGGTTCATCTTCATATAACATCAATTTCGTGTATATAACTAATCTCAGATCTACATATTATCTTCCAATTACTGATGTGAGGGTTTTTTGTAAATCTCATCATTTATTGAGCACATAAGTAATTACTACATTTTATTTAGGAATATTGCCCTAAATATCCATATAAAGAAAATTATATACTTTCTTGCATCAACATGACCATATCTAACATCATATGCATCATAAACATGATTATAGTCTTACTGTCATGTTATCATAATTTTAGAACATCATTTAATATTTATTATCCATCATATGGGCATTTCACATCTTACATGATATCACTGATATTTAAGCATCAAAAGCCTGATATGATGCTTCCATCTTGTTCTATACATTTTTCTGAGAATTTCGATATATTATCTGTATTTTTATGATAATCGTGCTATTTTCTATGATTTATTGAAGATCTATACATTACTAGGATAATTACCTCTTTCGACCCAACAGCATGCTGCCACGTGGCTATGGAAAGGCGCCTGCTCCTCTTTGGCCCATGCTGAACCAGACAATCCTTAGTTCGATTAGCTGGAGGCTGGGTTTTGTTAGTTCTTGGCCACTGGACCCGGTTCATCCCTCTTTCACTTGCTCACAGACTCCTGTGATCTTTCTCCTTACACGACATCTATGTGTGTGCCGCATCCGTCTCCACCTGGTCCACCTTCGATGAGAAAAAGTTTTGTTGTTGGCTCCTCCTCCTCCCAGACTCAAGGATCTCATGTGGAGTGGCTGCTTGTACAACGACGAAGCAAAAGCAGACATACCCTAGCCTCCATGCCACCGCCACACAGATCAAAGCCGATGAGAGGTCGATCTCCAGACCATCCTCCCCATGAAGCCGTCACCGCACAGCTTGTCTCTAGTGAGGAAAATGGCCGTCCACTGTGGTCGACGCCTCTATGCATCTCCCTATTCCTTTCTCTCTCTCATTCAATACCATCGTCCATCCAGTTCTGGGCGCGATCTCCTGCCATGGGAAAGGTTTCTGGCGAGCATTCAACCTCCGTTTCCCCTCACCCGACTCCTTTCTCAGCTCATATCATGTTCTTGGGTTCTCCTTCTCAGTTCTTTATCTGCCCGCTTGAAGCTGACTTCCATCCGTGAGCCATCGTCATGTCCTGGATCAATGGCAAAGGACCTCATCTACAACTTCCAGATCCTAGCAACCAGTCCATCTCCATGGTAGATCCTTCATCAGCATCGTTGGAAACTGGAGATAGGGATCGACATAGCTCCTTCTCACTCTTCCGTTTGGCACTATCAGTGCCAAGATCTGTCTCATTCTCTCTACTGTATCCAGGACTAGATCCAGTTTGTGGTAGTTGGTGCTCATATCCTCTCTTCCCTCACCTT
Organism: Alisma plantago-aquatica; assembly: GCA_963693085.1. Lineage (NCBI taxonomy): Eukaryota > Viridiplantae > Streptophyta > Magnoliopsida > Alismatales > Alismataceae > Alisma > Alisma plantago-aquatica. The sequence continues at coordinate 573,183,562 of OY856412.1, read as the reverse complement.
CCATATTGTGGATTTGGGTGGAGAATCGGTACAATAGAGGAGTTAGGACTCCCTCTTCTATGCTATGTAGGTTCTGAAAGACGGGTCTTTCCACTTCCTTGTGTAGCGGAAGGCAACTGCTATTTCCATTTTATCCATATGGCCACGAACATGACGTGGGATGATGGGTTGGCTAGTGGTCGCTTCTAACCCCATGATCTCCCACCAGACATGAGATTGAGGACAAAGTTCACCTATCAGGTGTAAAAGAAAGGTCAAGATCAACTCTCCTCAAAGTCGATCCAGGCTTCTAAAAGGAACGCCTAGTCCATGCACATTAGAAAGGGGCAACATGACATCTCATTGGATTCAAGCCCTAGTTTTCAATCACGACTCATTGTTTAGCTATACATCAAATACACATAATCTCATCATTTTTGAACTTCAAAATCATCTTATAGGAACATCTAATATTCCTGAAACTTTGTGCATATCTTCCTAACCACTCAGTATGCATTCTATTATAAGTTGGCATCAAAACTCTTTTATTTGACCAATCAATAAAATACCTCAAAAGGGCATAAACTCAGGGATTGCATCCATGATGTCCACATAAACATTAAAGTATATTGACTTAAAAGTCATTTGAATCCTCAAATTATGATCTCACTTATTCAATTGGATATTTAGAACCCTAAAGGTTCACTTCATCACATCATATACACCTTAAGAGAAATTTTGTCCTCGAAATTAAACCATTCTCATACTCTAAGGAAAAACCAAAAGGTCTTCATACACAGCTAGGGCACTATTCTAGGTGCAACATTCCCATAAACATCATGTCCAAAACATATATGTATCACTCCTAGGAGGCTATTAAAGCATCTAGGGTGAACTACCCCTTCAAAAGGGTTTGGAAACTCATGTTCAGCCATGACATATCTCATATGTTAGGGTTGCATCCTTATCTTTATCCATGCATTAGGGTTCCCACATCATATTAACATGTTATAAAGGAGTTAACTAATGTTAACCCATTATATCAAGGTGTCATCAAAATTTTATTTAGCTCATTGTTAGAACATGTTCATCATTGACATATGCCTTTTGGGTGGGAGTTAACAAAAATTAACTCACTTTATCCATCTAGATCATATCAAGGTGTCAAACACATTATATTTTGCTAATTATCAAACTATATTTTTCATCTTCATTAAGCACTAAAATTAACACATCATGTAATATGTTGCATTCATATGATCTTATTTCATTGTTCATAATAAATTGCAACATTACTAGTGAGTTCATCAAAAGATTAGCCAACAATTTCACATTATCATCATTATTCATGTATGTGGTTAACCATTTATACATTGATATTTATTAAACCATCTCTAGATTTTCATCATATCATGTCTATATCACGCCTTGAGATTAGATCACATCCTTACATACATTATATCATGGTTGTGTTAACAAACTTATACAAGTGGCTCGTGAAACATGTATCAAAACTTTATATAGTCCAATTGAGGTTCTCCCAACCCATATCACGAGGGTAGTTCCATGCTCAGTCTCTCTGAGCTAACTCAACTCTATGAGTACCTCATAACAAAAACTTTATCTTCCTTCCTTGGTCTAGGGTTCTCATATTACCTTATTGGTACTAGCAGATAGCTTCACAAGATCTAGCCACATAAGCACAAACCAAAACATGCTATAACATCTTCTTCATAGGTATTTTCCCATGAAACATGCTTACTCAAACTCTCTCTATATACACTGCTAGATTCCTATGTGGGAAACCACCAACCCGAGCATGAGGCTTCACAGAAACTAACATAGCTACCTCCTCCAGGGTCTTGGGATCTCTCCCTCACCCAGATGGCAGGCACTCATATTGATGTTCACATATGCACATATATAACCAACCTCTCTTTGTCTCTAGGGTTTGGTCCTCCCAAGGACATCTAGGGTTCAACAAAACTATAGGAATCATGCATTGAGCAACACAACTCATTCACTCAGGAGTATTCTAGTTTAGGACATATCATATCACATATTTCTCACATCATGGAGTCTAGGTTCTCTGACCTTCTCCCTATGGGTCTCGCTCTCTCTTGAGCTAACCCCAAAATTGGTCCTAACACTAGAGGTCCTCCTTTATAAAAGAGCTTGAGGCTCATGATGACTCACAACGTATCTTAACTTAACATAACTTATCACATAAAATCCTAGTTACTTGCATCATCAAAACTCATCTTAAATCCTCAAAATTGAACTTAAGTCCTCAAAGACAAACATATATCCTTATAAACTATCTTATATCATCTATATAAGACTTACATCATATCATCAAAACTTATTTCATCTACTCCATCTATCTTATATATATCAAAAAGGCTCTAGACATATAATCTAGAACTACTCTCTCTTCTAGAGTGATGTCATTCACTTTCACTTGGGTTGCATGGTCACCTTCTACTCGTACATGTGTGGGGACACATTTTTATAATACATATATATAATAAAATATTATATAGTTTTTCTCCGATAAAACAAACGTCAGAGAAAACTATTGAGGTTCAATCCATTTGGAATCAAAAACCAAATCTTGAAAATGAGTGTCCCACACACAGTAGAGAGTACAATGTCATAAAACTAGTGAAAAGGGTAAGAACAAGGGTAGACTACTGTAGCTACTCTAGACAACGTGCAAAATATGTCTAGGGTTTCTCTTCCCTTGATGCACGTCATTTCCAAATAGTGCAACGTCCCATACCGCTACACTACAAGGAAAGTATGACATCTAAGGACTTGCTATACAACAAGCACTAGTCTAGACCTAGTTCTCAGACATCTAGGTGCTAACCTAGAGGCTAGGTCAGATCTAGTCTCGAAAAGACAACTAATCTAACCATAAAGATGATTAAGGTTCAAGGTTCTTTAGTTTTGAGTTTCTTAATGAGAAAATGTCAGACTTTGCTATCGTTCATGCTCTGATACCACCTGTGACATCCCCGGATTTTCTAAAACTTAATCTAATGTGTGACGTCCAAATTGAAACCCTCACCTCAGTGAGAATCCCAATTTAAACACCCCACACCAGGCTAAGAAGAAGAAAATCAAGGGAGTCAGAAGGAAACAATCAGTAGCACATGTACATGAACAATAATAAAACCATACACACATGTTCACCATTCAACATATAATTACAACATGAATTGTTACAACATTTGATATTACATATTGAACATCAAACTTATACACATACATGTACTACCACTAAACTATAGGATCTTAAGACAACAAGTCCACCTTTACATCAGCTCGTCACACAACTCTCAACTATTTGGATCTTCAAGAGCATAACCACAACCTAAACAAAAGATTACATGTGGTACACATGAGCACAATGTTCAAGAATATTGTACTGAGTATGCCTACGTGTCTTTTATATACCTCTCATCATATATTGGCAATACAATAAAACTAATATACTTGGCAGTAACAGAAGAATATAAGAAAAGCATATACTTGCACAAAGATGTTCATTAGCAAAATAGAACACATATTTTAAGCACATTTTCCATTATATATCCATGCATTTGCCACCTGAGGGAATAATACATCACCTCTGCTACCAAAGAGAATGAGATGCAAGGCCTTATGATCTACTACACATATAACACAAGCATATTGTATAATAAGCCAAGTAAGAGGTAATGACATACCTTGATCAAGAGAAACCTAATCATCACATATTCCTCAAGTCAACTCTAACCTTGGTCAACCCTGATTAAGATAAGCTTACATATCACCATCAGGTTCACATCATCTTACATCTCATCTTAACCCTAGTCACGTTCATATTAGGTTTTGATTATCTCATTAGGATATTCTCATGATTGCTTGTATTCTTGCCTTATATTTATCTTACTGATGTCATATTCCAGATTATTTACTCATTAACTGATAATCGTGTTTTCCATCATTATGTGAACCTATAAACCTTAGGTTACATGCATTAACTTAAATTAGGGTTTCATGACATGTATTAAGGTTCATCTTCATATAACATCAATTTCGTGTGTATAACTAATCTCAGATCTATATATTATCTTCCAGTTACTGATGTGAGGGTTTTTTTGTAAATCTCATCATTTATTGAGCACGTAAGTAATTACTACATTTTATTTAGGATCATTAGCCCTAAATAGCCATATAAAGCAAATTATATACTTTCGTGCATCAACATGACCATATCTGACATCATATGCATCATAAACATGATTATAGTCTTACTGACATGTTATCATAATTTTAGAACATCGTTTGATATTTATTATCCATCATATGAGCATTTCACATCTTACATGATATCACTGATATTTAAGCATCAAAAGCCTTTCCATCTTGTTCTATACATTTTTCTGATAATTTTGATATATTATCTGTATTTTTATGATAAACATGCTATTTTCTATGATTTATTGAAGATTTATACATTACTAGGATAATTACCTCTTTCGACCCAACAACGTGCTGCCACGTGGCTATGGAGAGGCACTTGCTCCTCTCTGGCCCACCCTGAACTAGACAGTCCTTAGTTCAGCTAGATGGAGGTTGGGTTTTGTTGGTTCTTGGCCACTGGACCCAGTTCATCCCTCTTTCACTTGCTCACGGACTCCTATGATCTTTCTCCTCACATTTTGTCTATGTGTGTGCCGTAGCCGTCTCCACCTGATCCACCTTCGACGAGCAAAAGTTTTGTTGATGGCTCCTCCTCCTCCCAGACTCAAGGATCTCCCTTGGAGTGGCTGCTTGTACAACAACGAAGCAAAAGCAGACATACCCTGGTCTCCATGCCACCGCCACACAGATCAAAGCTGGCGAGAGGTCGATCTCCAGACCATCATCCCCATGAAGCTTCCACCGCACAACTTGTCTGTGGTGAGGAAAACGACCGCCCACTGTGGTCGACGCCTCTATGCGTCTCCCTATTCCTTTCTCTCTCTCATTCAACACCGTCGTCCATCCAGTTTTGGGCGCGATCTGCTGCCATGGGAAAGGTTTTCGGTGAGCATTCGACCTCCGTTTCCCCTCACCCGACTCCTTCTTTCTCGGCTCATATTGTGTGCTTGGGTTCTCCTTCTCGGTTCTTTATCTACCCGCTCAAAGCCGACTTCCATCCATGAGCCATCATCGTGTCCTGGATCAACGACAAAGGACCTCGTCTGCAACTTCCAGATCCTAGCAACCAGTCCATCTCCATGGTGGATCCTTCATCAACATCGTTGGAAACTAGAGCTAGGGCTCGACATAGCTCCTTCTCAATCTTCCATTCGACACTATCAGTGCCAAGATCTGTCTCATTCTCTCTGCTATAGTCAAGACCCGATCCAATTTGTGGTAGTTGGTGCTGATATCCTCTCTTCCCTCACCTTCCATATTGCGGATTTGGGTGGAGAATCGGTACAACAGAGGAGTTAGGACTCCCTCTTCTCTGCTATGTAGGTTCTGAAAGACGGGTCTTTCCACTTCCTTGTGTAGTGGAAGGCAACTGCTATTTCCATTTTCTCCATATGGCCACAAACATGACGTGGGATGATGGGTTGGATAGTGGTCGCTTCTAACCCCATGATCTCCCACCAGACACGGGATCGAGGACAAAGTTCACCCGTCAGGTCTAAAAGAAAGGTCAAGATCAACTCTCCTCAAAGTCGATCCAGGCTTTTAAAAGGAACGCCTAGTACATGCACATTAGAAAGGGGCAGCATGACATCTCATTGGATTCAAGCCCTAGTTTTCAATCATGACTCATTGTTTAGCTATACATCAAATACACATAATCTTATCATTTTTGAACTTCAAAATCATCTTATAGGAACATCCAATATTCCTGAAACTTTGTGCATATATTCCTAACCACTCAATATGCATTCTATTATAAGTTGGCATCAAAAATCTTTTATTTGACCAATCAATAAAATACCTCAAAAGGGCATAAACTCAGGGATTGCATCCATGATGTCCACATAAACATTAAAGTATATTGACTTAAAAGTCATTTGAATCCTCAAATTATGATCTCACTTATTCAATTGGATATTTAGAACCCTAAAAGTTCACTTCATCACATAAAGTTAGTTCCCTAGTGAGGACTACAGAGATGTGACAGTGGACTTACTAAAGGGTGTAGGAGAGACAAATGTGCCAGATCAGCAACACATCCTTGAATAGCCATGTTGCACAAGACAAATACATGAGGACTTTGATGCACAATCACCTCCAACAAATGCATACAACATGTCAGCCATTCATGCATAATTGGAGGAAATTTAGCAGACACAGTAGGCCATGTGGTTAGATCAACAAAAGATGCATCATCAGATCAACAACATGTAACAGTACCAGCATGTGTAGGTGTAGAGAAACCCCCAATGGGAGGAGTATTTTTGGGGAGCACTATCTAGATACCATGAGACATACTCACCTCCACAGGAGGAGTACTGGAGCCTATATTACCAGCAACCGCCTCCATAGGCTGTCCCACCACAAGATCCCACACCACCAAAGAGTGATGTCTACCCTATCACTCCTAAGATTTAGTTTCATGCCGAGGACAACCTGATTCAAAAAGTTTGGGGTGGTAGGGCGGTATGCCTCCTTTCTTAGCTTATTTTGTTGATGTCTGTATCACTTGATCTCTTTTTGTTTGACATTACTATTTCTAGTGTAGATTTCCTTTTGCTTGCATCCATGCATACATGTAGTTCAATTTCATGCATTTTTGTGTAATTTTTTTAAATTTTTTTTGCTCTTTTTGCTCTTCCATGCCATGCATTGCATTTCCATGTAGATTTTGATGATTTTTGTGTGTTTTTAACCAAGATTTTCTACTTTATATTTTAATTTTCCCTAAATGTAGGTTTTGATGTGATTGAATGCAAACTGGCACCATTTTGGACAATTTTTCCCAAATTTGAATGTTCTTGCCTAAAAGCCTGTTTTAACTTAATCTCCACTTTTTGAAATGAAAATGTTGGTATTTGACAAATGCATACCACATTCTTAGAGTTTATTTATGTATGGTCTTGATTGTTGAATTTTTACATGTGCATCACCTCTCTCAAGTTTGTGAATGTTTTGGTTGAATTGTTAATTGAGCAAGCTATGAACGCTTAGAGCCTATGGAATCACATGATATAAATGTGAATCTCATGTTGTTCACTCACGTAGTGTGATATCATTTGATGAAGTGTTGGATTAGTTTTCATGGAGGATATTTTATGTCGAGGACTACACTAATGACCCCTCTTTGACCCGACTCTTCTTTCACCATCTTCATACCTCTCCGCCTCATGAAAGGATGCCTTAGTGCACATATTTAGCCTTGGACACCTCCAAAAGCTTGGGGTGGCCATATCTACATCTCCCCGCTTCACTCTCCCCACCATATGCCGTATCTACACCAAGGGCAAAAGAAAAGAAAAAAAGAAAAGAAAAGAAATAAAACAAAATAAAAGATGCTACTATTTAAGAGCATCTAAATAAAGAAAAGATGAGTGTAAAAGCACTCCAATCTCTTACCGCAATCCTTTCTTCATTTTCATACCCATTGAGCTAGAAAACATCAAACATAGCTCACTTACCCTTTTCTACAGCCAAGTGGGTCATTTGGTGCAGTTTAAAGCATAAGATTGAATGCATGAAAGTGAAACAACACTCCTAGTCATCATTGATTAACACCAACATGAAATGGTTTACCCAGAATTACATGAAGGACAGAGAAGCTTGTGTATTCTATTCTCTATATTTTAAGTTTGTATGCTCAGTGCTCTTTTCATGATTGGTTTGTGAAAGTGGAGGAGAGAGAGGTGGAACACATGCACTTAGTCACTTCTAAGACCATTTAGTTAGTAATCATCTTTTGCAATGCATTTATCACTCTTTTTTCTTGAAAGAAAGCTAAAGAGAGAGATCAAGTTGGAGCATACTTGAGGACAAGCATGTTTTAAGTTTGGGGTGGTGATGCAACCCTATTTTAGGGCTTCATCTTGTGTCTTTTTGTATCTCAATCACATCTAAACACAATAGAATGCAAGTTAAATCCTTCAATATGTATATTATTGTCAAATGTACTTATGGACATTATTTGCATACTTTTCAGGTACTTGGATCATGCTTTGGATGGATTAGAGAGAAGGAAGGAGTTCTAGGGTTTCTCCACCCATGGTGGGGTCCAATGAAGACTCCAAAGCTCCCTCAACCTACCCCTAATGGCCAAGGATCGACATCAAGTAAAGAAGTTCATTGATCATGAAGCTTCAAAGTGAAATTGCCACTGAAGACCCCAACACGACTGTGGTGCCAAGGAACGACCATGTTGGACAATGCTACAGTTACAGAGTCAAACTCAAAATTTCAAAGCTACAATAACATCACAACCATGACCATGCTACCCAACACAACCGTGCTACGAAGCCCCCAAAATGGCTATGCTGGTGCCAAGGATGAGAATGAGCATGCTGGCTAGAACGATCTCAAATTCACCTCCCCCACTATGGTCGTGCTACCCAGCATGACCGTTCTACCTAGCCCCCACCACGGTCGTGCTGCCCAACACGGCCGTGCTACTAGCCTTCATTTCACTAAGATTCCTCTAACATTTTCCATTTCCTAGAATAGCTATTCTCCACCACCACGACCGTTCCAACCCTCACCCATAATGGCCGCATCATGGCCGTGCTACCCAGCATGGCCGTGATGCCACTTAAACCCTAGCTTTTTCTGCATTGTTTTTCCAACTATACCCCTACTTACCCTAGTGCTTCCACCACCACCTATATATACATGGGTGGCAACCACAACACTAGGTTAGCTACCATTACACCCCTACCTACTCTAGAGCATTCACTACCACCTTCCTTGCATTCAAGCCATCCACCCACCATTTTCACCTCATTTCCACCATAGAAACTTAGTTTTCTAAGTTTTCTACCACAATCCCCTTCATTTCCATGCCTGTTACCCACCTTGGAGGAGGGAAGTTGTTTACAATAGCTATGAGGTGAAGAAGAAGCCACTCCAAGCTCCATGGATTCCTATCCCTTTCTTCTCATTTCTTTTCTCTTTTATATGAGCATGTCTAGATAAGCCCCTAGTGGTGGGCTGTTTGGGGTTAAAATGTGACTTTGATACCACGTTGGGGGAAAATAACTTGTATTGAACATAGTTTCATTCTATTATGATTTACTCTTGCTTCTATCTCATTTCCCATTATCTTGCATGTGGTTTGTGCTTTTAAACATAGATTGCTTGTTTTGTGATGCTGGATGACACTTATCTTCTAGGGGAAAATGGAATGTATGTGGCAATCATAGGAATGGCTCCTAGGTCCAATTAGTGGATTCCTAAATATCCCTCTTTGTTCCTACATACATCTCCCTTCTTCTATAAGTAGATGTGAGATCTAAGTAGCTAGTGTAAGTGCGATTAGTGCATTTTCTTAGAGTTTCCTAAAGGCTAGATGGTAAGTAACATGAGGTGAAACACCCTCATCTCTACTCCCATTCCTACCCTTTGCTCTCAATTTCCCTATTATCACTTACCCTAGAAACCTAGACTCCAAGTCCTATTAGAATTACACCTAGCCCTAGTTATCCAACTGGTAGCATATGGTATATTCCTGTAAGGACCCTGACCTCCGTTTAGGGCTTATCCTATTTGCTTTGCTTAACCTTGGTGTTTAGTTGCTTGATAATCACCCTTAGTGGTGATTAGGGTTTCTTTTTGTGCTTTGTTGAGAGCTGGAGGTGCTACTTGCAGTTTACCCAAGCCTAGGGTTGATGAGTAAATTTGTCACCTTAAGAAGTGTTTCTCTCTCTCCTTGCTTCCTCTAGTGTTGAGAGGAAAGGTTGGGGTCGTTGCTTGAGTTGCTTTGGGCTTGGATGAGCTTGTTGGGCCTTGAGACGCCTTGCTAGAACCTTGCCCTTGCCTCGTTGGACCTTATGTCGGGTAAGAGTGCCTTGTATTGGCCATAGGTGTGTTGCCCAGGGAGTGAGATCGAGCATGGAGATGGGGTGTATCGGCCATGGACCCCTTTGACCCTTTGACCTCGTTTGTGTCACCACTAGTGGACACTTGGTGCTTGATGCTTGCATGTGGCAATGGCCTTGGACATGTGTTTAAGGCAAGATAGAGAGGTGGCATTGCCCTTGGACAAGTGTTCCTAGGTGGGAGACACCTTGCCTTGTCTTACCTTGGTTTCTTCTCCATCCTCTCCTATATATGTGTTCCCTTTCTCTTGCTAAGGATCCCTTTAGTTCCTTAGTCCCCCTCTCCCTTGGTTGCACGACACCTCTTCCTTTGCAAAGCTTGGTGGCCGATCCTTATCTTGAAGTCTTCTTCTTCTTCCTCTTGAGGTGGCCGAAGGTGTTGCTTGGTGCTAGGAGCTTGGAGCTTGCTTAAGGCGGGTTACATAACTCCTAACCCTAATCATATTACTTTCTTCTATATTCTTGCATGTTTTCTTATAATCATAATCGGCCATGTATGTTGCTAGATATGTTTCTTGCTTAGTTGCATCTAGTTGGCCGAACCATGTTTTAGGGTTTCCTTATTGAGCAACACTCCTTTCCCTTCCTTGGTCTAGAGAAGTGAGCTTGAGATCTAGTAATATGAGCAATACCCCTCTCGTGTTTAAGTTGAGAGGTGAGCTTGTGTTCTAGTTGCTTGAGCAACACCCTCCTCTCACCATGGATTTGAGAGGTGAGCTTTTTGGGTAGATGTAGACCTATGTGGGGGTTGATCCTTGTGGTTGCCCGAGTTGTGATAGAGGTTGTGTAAGACCCCTCTCTCTTAGTTGTTGAGAGGTGAGCTGATCTTCTTGATAAATTAGGGTTTTGTGCCCTTGTGCTTGAGGTTGATGATGATCTTGTTGGGCTGTATCTTGCACGATATGGCTTGGGTATGGTGTTGCCCGATACCCTCTCTTGATCTAGAGTTTTGGGTTGATATGATGAGGTTGTGTTGGGAGATACGCCTTGGTCTTTGCCTTGTGTGTTGGCCGATATGATGAGGCTAGCTTGGTCAGACGATAGGCTTTCCTTGCTGCCCGTTTGAGGTGTACCCTTGGCTGTTGTGCCTAGATGTGTTTGGTTGATGGGCGATACCTTTATGTGTTGGGCGTTATGTCTTGATGAGTGCCCTGCCCGATACACCTAGATTTGGTAGTGGCTTGGTGCCCGATATACCTTGAACGTTATGAAGCTCTGTAGGCTAGTCTTGTGATGATGCCTGACACCCATGGATGCCCGACACCCTTAGATGCACGACATGCCCCATAGACCTAGCTGCACGTTATGCTATGTACACGATATGCCCTGGTCTCTGGTTGCACGATATACCTTGAGGTGGTAGCCCGACATCCTTGCTTTAGCTTGGCCGATATGTGGCTAGTATGATTGGGCAATATGAGGGAAGTAACCCTGCCCGATACCACATCCAGTGAGGGTGTCGTGCCCGTCACACTTCTTGTGAGGGTTGTGGGTACTCCTAGTGAGGGTCATGTTCCACCCAGAAATCCATCTGATAGCTCCTTATCATGCGATCACATTCTTATTGTTAAGAGTTATGATTTATGGTTCGTGAACCTTTGACATGTTTGATAGTAGTGAGGTGGTTGATATGGTAGATCACACCTATGTAAACATGACATATCTGAACTCTAATGCCATGATACTACATGTGTTTATGATCACTTGGAAACTTGTATATATATATGATGTTGAGAAATGATAAGTTTGGAAGTATATGAGTTGCTTCACATGATGATGTGACCCATGTCTATGGTCACAGGTATGAGGCATGAATGATAAAGCGTATAATCACCAATGTTGCCTTATGTTTGATAACCTGATCCTTCTATTAATCCATGATGGTTTCAGTTATCTCTATGATTGTGTATACTTACCATGCAGGTGTTTCATGCGGATGCATAGCCAGGAAAAAGGCTATGATATATATATATATATATATATATATATATATATTTATATATATATATATATATGTGTGTGTTTGAATGACACTACATTGATGGTCACTCTTGTTGATGAGATAACATGCATCACCTGTGTAATGTGTTAAGGTCTGAGGACATGAGTTTGGATAAAGTGCCTAGTTGAGGAGTTATCCTCTGATGATGAAATCTGGGATTGTTATCTCTAGTGATGAGAATGCCTTTTGAGGCAGTGGTTTCTTGTGATGAGGGATTGAGATCCCGAGATATTGTGATGGTGGTAACAATAATGTAGCTTAATGTTATATATGTGATACCACTTGTTTGCCCCAACAATCCACTTAAAATATACTAACTAATTACAATGGAACAAATCATGTAGTTGCCCTAGCCATAGATCCATCATCGTCAGTAGCTGGTGATGGTGAAATAGGTTCTCCTGCGGGTTAACCTAGAAGTGCATATTATTGAATATGTGTGGTTTCTCCTAGCCGGAAATGAGGAGGTTAGAGTGCAACTTCGGTTGTAGACTCAACATGTGTACAAGAGCATGGTGAATAGGCCCATGGCTCAGTGTGATAGAGCATGAATGCGTTTATGGCTCAGGGAGAACGGTGAATTGGCCCATGGCTCAGATATACTAGCGCCGAGACCTGTACCAAGGCGGGCTAGGGAAAGGGTAGCCTGCTGGAGCTGACCCTGTGGGTGAGGCCACTTAAGCATGAGACTGCGGTCCTGCTTTGGTTCTTGTACACTGACCACGAGGTGGGAGGTCGTGCATTTGGCTCTTCCATTGACCTTGTATGGTACCGACTTGGGTTTCACAACAGAAGGTTGGATTTGAGCAGTACGACTCACTTCCTCAGGGCATAATAACACGTAATCTAGCCGAATAGTATTTATTACTTAAGGCAAAACATGTAACATTGATTGAGGCCTTGCTTGTGTAGTTGATCTTGTTATACATTGCAGTTACTTATACGTTCCTTATGTTATGTGGTAAGATCTTATAAATCTTATCTTGTCAATCATGTTCCATAAAGAAATACTTGGTTATATGCCTTTCGTACATCTTGGTAAGCTTGATGGTATAAATAGTTTTTCTTAGTAGACTACTCTTATTATACGTTTTATCAGTTATCTGCTGTTGTTGCTTTAACCTTTCTGAGGTTTTATGGTTCTGGTGAGGAGTTATGTTTCTCGCTGGGACTGTGTGTCTCACCCCGTTGGTTTACAACCTTTTTAGGTGTCCGCGCTAGATGTGGTGGTGGTCGCGGGGTTGTGGCCGAGCAGTAGAAGGTAAGAGATGGATATGCTGTTGTTTTGGTTGTTTTGTAGTAGAGTCCTAAAGTCATCCTTGTACTCTCAGGTCCTCAGAGGCGTTTGATGTTGTTTTACGATGTTTAGCTGATGAAGCTTTTTATACCCTACTGCTGGTCGGATGTGGCCCGTTATATATATGAACAGGTGATGAACTCATGTGATGACAAGACATTTAATCCATTGAACTGTGAACACGTATCAAGACTTGTAAATGTTTATATAACCTGTCTTCTTACAAGATGAGGATCAGAATGTAATAGTTTCTTGGTTTGTCCGCTTCTCTAAATCGGTTTTATTTACCCTGTGTTTTTGATAATAAGTGGTTTATGGTGTTTTCCACACGTTTTCGCGTGGCACCTCATTGTCTGTGTGATAGCGGGATGTGTCGCCACAAGCTTGGTATCAGAGCTTCAGGGTTTGCCGAGTCTACAGGGATTTAGGAATAGGTTGTGTCTGTTCTTGTGAGTCCTCTAGATTTTCTTACGATCATCTTCTGCCCTTAGTGGAAGAAAAAGCCAAGATGTCTGGAAACCATGAAGAACATGCTGCCGAGAGCAGCGATGTTACATCAGTTGATGGAGCTGAAGGGAAGGCACATGAAGATCAGGTGCATGAGGTTCCCCAACTTGACCCATCCATTCTCGAAAATCCTACCTACAAATAGCTTATGGGGCAGATGATGGCTACAATGAATCTCATGGTAGAGAGATTTCCAGTGCCTCCACCGAGAGAACATGCTCCCCATGGTGAAACATCGGGTATTGGGAAAACCTTTGAGTGGCTTCGCCGAGTCAGAGCTTTGGACTATGCTGGGACGGCTGATCCAGCGGATGCAGATCTGTGGCTAATAGGTCTTGAGAAGGCCTTCTGGATCCTCGACATCCCTGAAGCAGACAAAGTCAAGCACGCTGTCTACCTTCTGAAGGGTAGTGCTGGTCACTGGTGGACCATCGAGGAGGAGAAGCGACCCAGTGAGGTGATCAGTTGGGAGGTTTTTCGGCATGAGTTCATCAAAAGATACTTTCCGAAGACGTATCTGGATGAGAAGATCAGCCAATTTGAGCACCTGCACCTAGGAGCGATGAACATCACCGAGTATGAAGCCAAGTTCATGGACCTGTTGAGGTTTTTCCCTCACATGGCAGTGATAGATGATGAGCAAATAAGATGTTTTAAGAAAGGCCTGAGTGCTGAGCTGACAACACCTACTTCTACGTTGGAGAACCGAGAGCAATTTTCTATGTTTGTGGAATCTATCCGGAGGATCGAACGGTCAGTTAAGGAGAAAAGAGAATCCATGTCTAAGAAGAGGCCTGCTCAGTTCTAGGAACAGAGGTTTGGTGGCTTTAAGAAGCTGAGGTTTTCATCACCTTCTGGGTTAAGAGGTTCCAGTGCACCGTCACGGTGGTCTTCGAGTAAGGGAAGAGGATATGGTTCCTCACCGTTGAAGGCATATAGTACAACTTCTGTAGCAGTGACAGGTATGTCTAGGCCACAACAACGAGACCAGTCATGCCATCTTTATGGTCAGATCAGGCATTGGAAGTCAAATTGCCGAAGTAAAGATGTTGAAGTGACACAGCAGCCAAGGCAGAATCAGCAAGGGGTAGATATACAGCAGCCCAGTAGTAGCAGAGGACGAGGACACAGTCAGGCGTCGTAAGTAGGACCGTCTGCTCAAGGAAGCAGAGGATGTGGACAACAAGCAATGACTTGATTCTATGCTATGAGTCAGCCGGAGGCAATAGTCAACCCGTGACTGGTGACATGTCAGATGGAGTTATTTCATTCTGATTTGTCTTCTTCTTACTTTATATTTGTTCTGATTGACCCAGGTGCTACACACTCTTTTATCGCCCATAGTATGCTTGAAAACTGTCTTTTACCTGTTAGCTGTAAGAAAGATAGCTTGTTGTTAGAAACCCCTCTTGATGGTTCCTCGATGCTTCGAGAGGAGTGCCCATCTCGTGTCTTATCTTTTTTGGGATACAGTATACAAGTGGATCTTATACCACTTGATATACATGGATTTGAAGTGATCCTTGGGATGGATACCTTAGAGAAGTATAAGGTTGTGTTGGACTGTGGTTCCAAGCAGGCAATGTTTGAGGTTTGTGGAGAGAAGTGGATCTTCCAAGGAGATAGGAAGATTCTTCTGACGTGTCTAGTATCAGCGTTGGTGGCAGAAAAGTTGTTATGACAAGGATGTAAGGTGTTCTTAGCTCACGTTGTGGGTACCAAGGCGAAAGGCCCTAGCCTTGAGGAGGTGACAGTTGTTCGAGAGTTTGCAGATGTGTTTCCTGATGAGTTCCCCGGTGTTCCTCCACCTCGGGAAATTGATGTTGAGATCAATCTGGTTCCAGGAACACAACCAGTTGCACAGACACCGTATAGGATGGCTCCAGCAGAGATGGCCGAGTTGAAAAAGCAGTTACAAGAGTTGTTGGAGAAAGGTTTCATCCGACCGAGTACGTCACCTTGGGGTGATCCAGTGTTGTTTGTTAAGAAGAAGGACAGATCAATGCAGCTATGACCGACAGTTGAACGAGGTCACGATCAAGAACAAATACCCATTGCCAAGGATAGACGATCTGTTCGATCAGTTGTGTGGTGCTACAATGTTCTCAAAGATCAATCTACGGTCTGGATATCATCAGTTGAGGATTAAGGCGGATGACATACCAAAGTCATATGTTAGGATGAGGTATGGTCACTATGAGTTTGTGGTTATGCTATTTGGGCTAACCAATGCACCTACTGCTTTCATGGCTTTGATGAACAGGGTGTTCTATTTGTTTTTAGATTAGTTCGTTGTAGTCTTTATAGATGACATCTTGATCTACAGTCAGGACAGTCAAAAGCATGAACAACATCTTCGACAAGCGTTGACTCTCCTTTGCCAACATCAGTTGTATGCTAAGTTTAGTAAGTGTGAGTTTTGGTTGAAAGAAGTAACTTTCTTGGGTTGTGTGATATCTGTAGAAGGAGTTAAAGTGGACCCGAAGAAGGTGGAGTTCGTTGCAGAGTGGGAACAGCCAAAGATGCCGATTGAAGCTTGCAGTTTCCTGGGTTTAGTAGGATACTACCGGAGGTTTATCAAAGACTTCAGTGTGATTGCGTTGCCAATGACAAAGTTAACTAGAAAGGATGTACCTTTTTTTGGAATGATCGTTGCCAACAAGCTTTCCAAAGTTTGAAGGAGAACCTGACTAGTGCTCCAGTGCTAGTGCTGCCAGAGCCTGGGAAGGGCTATGTTGTTTTCTACGATGCTTCCAAGAAAGGTTTAGGTTGTGTGCTGATGCAAGAAGACCATGTAGTTTCTTTTGCTTCACGACAACTTAAGAAACATGAGGAGAACTATCCGACCCATGATTTGGAGTTGACAGCAGTAGTTCATGCGTTAAAGATTTGGAGACACTATCTTTACGGGGAAGTGTGTCAGATCTTTACAGATCATAAGAATCTGAAGTATATCTTCTCATAGAATGAGCTAAACATGCGACATCGTCGTTGGATGGAGCTAATCAATGATTACAACTACACCATCGAGTATCACCCTGGTAAGGTGAATGTGGTAGCTGATGCGCTTAGTCGAAAGTCTTCTTCTCTATCTATAAAGAAGGCACAGTTAAGTTCCTTAGTATGTCATAGACGCGATATGTTTGTTTCCTTGCGGTAGATGAATGTGCAGATGGAAGTTTCCTTGTTAGTAGGACTTTTAACACAAATGCAAGTCAAGCCTACGCTGAGACAGTAGATCAAAGATGCACAAAAACATATGATACAGTACAGTTGATCAGGTCAGAGCTCGGCAGCGAAAGGCATGATGGGTTCCATGAGTCTGAGGATGGACTAGTTTGCTATCATGATAGGATGGTGGTCCCTGATGCTGATGATCTGAGGAAGATAGTACTCGAGGAAGCACACACATCAATGTATGCTATGCATCCAAGAGTCACCAAGATGTATCATAATTTGAAGGACCTGTATTGGTGGTCTGGCTTAAAGAAGTATGTAGCCGAGTTTGTGGCTAGATGTGCAGTATGCCAGCAAGTTAAAGCTGAGCATCAAAAGTTGGCAGGTACATTGCAACCCCTGCCAATACCGTAGTGGAAATGGGATCATATAACCATGGATTTTGTAGTTGGTCTGCCCAGGACAGCTAAGAATCATGATTCCATTTGGGTGGTAGTGGACAGATTGACGAAGTCTGCCCATTTTATACCTGTGAAGACAACATATACAGCCGAGAAGCTCACTCGAGTATATGTAGATGAAATAGTACGCTTGCACGATGTACCGACAACGATAGTTTCTGAAAGAGGTCCTCAGTTCATGAGTCGTTTCTGGGAACAATTGCACAAAGCGTTGGGAACACAGTTGAGGTTCATCATTGCTTTCTACCCGTAGACAGATGGACAGTCTGAAAGGACTATTCAGACTTTAGAAGATCTTCTTCGGGCTTGGGTTTTTCAGTTCCTAGGTAGTTGGGACATACATCTCAGTTTGATAGAGTTCGCCTACAACAATAGTTACCAACGGAGCATCGACATGGCTCCTTATGAAGCCTTATATGGAAGGAAGTGCAAATCTCCTTTATGTTGGTATGAATCTGGTGAGTATCAACTTTTGGGTCCTGAGTTAGTACAACAGACAACAAAAAAGATCAAAGTGATATAGCAACAGTTGAAAGCGGCACAGGACAGGTAGAAGTCGTAAGCAGACAATCGCCGACGACCTTTAGAGTTCTAGGTGGGAGACAAAGTGTATCTCAAGGTCTCACCTTGGAAAGGTGTGCTAAGGTTTGGTCGGAAAGGTAAGCTGGCACCCAGGTATATGGGGCCATATCCAGTAATAGCACGGGTTGGCAAGGTAGCTTACAAGTTAGAGTTGCCGCTAGAGTTGCACAGGTTACATCCAGTGTTCCACGTCAGCATGCTGAAGAAAAGTCATCCAGACACATGGACAGTGATACAGCCAGTTGAGGTTGAACTTGATGAAAATGTGACCTACGAGAAAGGTCGTGTGATGATCCTTGACAGAAGAGTAAAGAAGTTGAAGAGGAAGGACCTAGTTCTGGTAAAGGTTCTTTGGCATCATCGTGGCATTGAGGAAGCCACGTGGGAGCTTGAGGAAGAGTTGAGTAGGAAGTATCCCTCACTTTTCTCTTTGAATTTCTAGGACGAAATACCTTTGTAGAGGGTTATAGCTTGTAAGGACCCTGACCTCCATTTAGGGCTTATCCTATTTGCTTTTCTTAACCTTGGTGTTTAGTTGCTTGCTAATCACCCTTAGTGGTGATTAGGGTTTCTTTTTGTGCTTTGTTGAGAGCTGGAGGTGCTACTTGTAGTTTACCCAAGCCTAGGGTTGATGAGCAAGTTTGTCACCTTGAGAAGTGTTTCTCTCTCTCCTTGTTTCCTCTAGTGTTGAGAGGAAAGGTTGGGCTCATTGCTTGAGTTGCTTTTGGCTTGGATGAGCTTGTTGGGCCTTGAGACGCCTTACTTGAACCTTGTCCTTGCCTCGTTGGACCTTGTGTCGGCTAGGAGTGCCTTGTATCGGCTATAGGTGTGTCGCCCAGGGAGTGAGATCGAGCATGGAGATGGGGTGTATCAGCCATGGACCCCTTTGACCCTTTGACCTCATTTGTGTCACCACTAGTGGACACTTGGTGCTTGATGCTTGCATGTGGCAATGGCCTTGGACATGTGTTTAAGGCAAGATAGAGAGGTGGCATTGCCCTTGGACAAGTGTCCCTAGGTGGGTGACACCTTGCCTTGTCTTACCTTGGTTTCTTCTCCATCCTCTCCTATATATGTGTTCCCTTTCTCTAGCTAAGGATCCCTTTAGTTCCTTAGTTCCCCTCTCCCTTGGTTGCACGACACCTCTTCCTTTGCAAAGCTTGGTGGCCAATCCTTATCTTGAAGTCTTCTTCTTCTTCCTCTTAAGGTGGTCGAAGGTGTTGCTTGGTGCTAGGAGCTTGGAGATTGCTTAAGGTGGGTTACATAACTCCTAACCCTAATCATATTACTTTCTTCTATATTCTTGTACATTTTCTTATAATCATAATCGGCCATGTATGTTGCTAGATATGTTTCTTGCTTAGTTGCATCTAGTTGTCCGAACCATGTTTTAGGGTTTCCTTATTGAGCAACACTCCTTTCCCTTCCTTGGTCTAGAGAAGTGAGCTTGAGCTCTAGTAATATGAGCAACACCCATCTCTTGTTTAAGTTGAGAGGTGAGCTTGTGTTCTAGTTGCTTGAACAACACCCTCCTCTCACCATGGATTTGAGAGGTGAGCTTTTTGGGTAGATGTATACCTATGTGGGGGTTGATCCTTGTGGTTTCCCAAGTTGTGATAGAGGTTGTGCAAGACCCCTCTCTCTTAGTTGTTGAGAGGTGAGCCGATCTTCTTGATCAATTAGGGTTTTGTGCCCTTGTTCTTGAGGTTGATGATGATCTTGTTGGGCTGTATCTTGCACGATATGGCTTGGGGATGGTGTTGCCCGATACCCTCTTTTGATCTAGATTTTTTGGTTGATATGATGAGGTTGTGTTGGGAGATACACCTTGGTCTTTGCCTTGTGTGTTGGCCGATATGATGAGGCTAGCTTGGTCGGACGATAAGCTTTCCTTGCTGCCCGTTTGAGGTATACCCTTGGCTGTTGTGCCTAGATGTGTTTGGTTGATGGGCGATACCTTTGTGTGTTGGGTGTTATGTCTTGATGAGTTCCCTGCCCGATACACCTAGCTTAGGTAGTGGCTTGGTGCCCGATGTACCTTGAATGTTTTGAAGCTCTGTAGCCTAGTCTTGTGATGATGCCCGACACCCATGGATGCTCGACACCCATGATGCCCGACACCCTTAGATGCACGACATGCCCCATAGACCTAGCTGCATGTTATGCTATGTGCACGATATTCCCTGGTCTCTGGTTGCACGATATACCGTGAGGTGGTAGCCCGACACCCTTGCTTTAGCTTGGCCGATATGTGGCTAGTATGCTTGGGAGATATGAGGGAAGTAACCCTGCCCGATACCACATCCAGTGAGGGTGCCCTACCCATCACACTTCTTGTGAGGGTAGTGGGTACTCCTAGTGAGGGTCATGTTCCACCCAGAAACCCATCTGATAGCTCCTTATCATGCGATCACATTCTTGTTGTTAAGAGTTATGATTTATGGTTCATGAACCTTTGACATGTTTGATAGTAGTGAGGTGGTTGATATGGTAGATCGCATCTATGTAAACATGACATATCTGAACTCTAATGCCATGATACTATATGTGTTTATGATCAGTTGGAAATTTGTTTATATATATACATGATGTTGAGAAATGATAAGTTTGGAAGTATCTGAGTTGCTTCACATGATGATGTGACCCATGTCTATGGTCACAGGTATGAGGCATGAATGATAAAGCATATAATCACTAATGTTGGCTTATGTTTGATAACCTGATCCTTCTGTTAATCCATGATGGTTTCAATTATCTCTATGATTGTGTATACTTACCATGCAGGTGTTTCATGCGGATGCATAGCCAGGAAAAGGGCTACGATATATATATATATATATATATATATATATATATATATATATATATATATATATATATATATGAATGACACTACATTGATGGTCACTCTTGTTGATGAGATAACATGCATCACCTGTGTAATGTGTTTAGGTCTGAGGACCTGAGTTTGGCTAAAGTGCCTAGTTGAGGAGTTATCCACTGATGATGAAATCTGGGATTGTTATCTCCAGTGATGAGAATGCCTTTTGAGGTAGTGGTTTCTTGTGATGAGGGATTGAGATCCTGGGATATTGTGATGGTGGTAACAATAATGTAGCTTAATGTTATATATGTGATACCATTTGCTTGCCCCAACAATCCACTTAAAATATACTAACTAATTACAGTGGAACATACCATGTAGTTGCCCTGGCCATAGATCCATCATCATCAATAGCTAGTGATGGTGAAATAGGTTCTCCTGCGGGTTAACCTAGAAGCGCATATTATTGAATATGTGTGGTTTCTCCTAGCCGGAAATGAGGAGGTTAGAGTGCAACTTTGGTTGTAGACTCAAGATGTGTATAAGAGCATGGTGAATAGGCCCATGGCTCAGTGTGATAGAGGATGAATGCGTTCATGGCTCAGGGAGCACGGTGAATTGGCCTGTGGCTCAGATATACTAGCGCCGAGACCTGTACCAAGGCTGGCTAGGGAAAGGGTAGCCTGCGGGAGCTGACCCTGTGGCTGAGGCCACTTAAGCATGAGACTGCGGTCCTGCTTTGGTTCTCGTGCACTGACCACGAGGTGGGAGGTCGTGGAGTTCGGCTCTTGCATTGACCTTGTATGGCACCGGCTTGGGTTTCGCAACCGAAGTTTGGATTTGAGCGGTACGACTCACTTCCTCAGGGCATAATAACATGTAATCTAGCCGAATAGTATTTATTGCTTAAGGCAAAACATGGAACATTGATTGAGGCCTTGCTTGTGTAGTTGATCTTGTTATACATTGCAGTTACTTATACGTTCCTTATGTTATGTGGTAAGATCTTATAAATCTTATCTTGTCAATCATGTTCCATAAAGAAATACTTGGTTATATGCCTTCCGTACATCTTGGTAAGCTTGATGGTATAAATAGCTTTGCTTAGTAGACTGCTCTTATTGTACGTTTTATCAGTTATCTGCTGTTGTTGCTTTAACCTTTTTGAGGTTTTATTGTTCTGGCGGGGAGTTATGTTTCTAGCTGGGACTGTGTGTCTCACCCCGTTGGTTTACAATCTTTTTAGGTGTCCGCGCTAGACGTGGTGGTGGTCGCGGGGTTGCGGCCGAGCAACAAGAAGAGCAGTAGAAGGCAAGAGACGGATATGCTACTATTTTGGTTATTTTGTAGTAGAGTCCTAGAGTCATCCCTGTACTCTCAGGTCCTCAGAGGCATTTGATGTTGTTTTACGATGTTTAGCTGATGAAGCTTTGTATACCCTGCTACTGGCCGGATGTGGCCTATTATGTATATGAATAGGTGATGAACTCATGTGATGACAAGACAACTGAGCCGTTGAACTGTGAACACGTATTAAGACTTGTAAATGTTTATATAATATGTCTTCTTGCAGGATGAGGATCAGAATGTAATAGTTTCTTGGTTTGTCTGCTTCTCAAAATCGGTTTTAATTACCCTGTGCTTTTGATAATAAGTGGTTTATGGTGTTTTCCGCACATTTTCGCGTGGCACCTCGTTGTCTATGTGATAGCGGGATGTGTCGCCACAATTCCAATAGCACTTGCCTTGTTGTTTGGTTTGGCAATCTAGATTGGTATATGAGAATTGCATGCTATGTTAACCTTCCCCCAACTAATATCAAGTTTCATTCCCAAATGGCCCACCTATCCATCTGATTGCTTAAAATCCACTCTTGCCTTCTTATCTTGTTAATGCTAGCTTAGTCAATTGCCTTTGTTAATTCTTAGCTAATTGCTTAGTTCTTGATAGTTAGTTCTTGCTCAAGTAGTTAGGGCTCCTTGGAGCTTGCTTGTGTTAATTTAGCTAATTAGTGACAACTTAGACTATTGCTTAGCTTATATGTTAGTTGATAACTTGGCTTGCTAGTGTAGTGTAACTCCTTGCTCTAGCCTAGTTGTTTGTCTTGCCTAGTTTTCCAGTCTTAACTTTCTTAGGGTAATCTAGGGTTTTTGTAATCTAGTTCTTTCTTGTTGTTTCTTGCTTGCAATCGTAGTGTAGTCAAACAAAACCAAATTTAAACCCTCAAACCCTAGACTCCTCTTTAGGAACATAGCTAACATTTACCTAGCTCTAATTCCCCCTCTTTCCCTAAGGATCGACCCTAATCTTACCACTTGCCTATACTACAACACGACCCTGTGCTCTTACAGGTACATATGATTATTTGAGCATGCATGTTGGACTAGGTCCATATATAAATTTTGAGAGATTCGTGTGTTTTCCCTTAGGGTTTCATCTAGTTACTAGTTGGCTAGTGTGTGGCCTTGAGAAGATCACACCATATAGTAGTGGAAAAATAATGACTATATTCAATTTTTTTAGATTACAAAATTCCATCATATCTTCCATTAAGGGTTTACATGGATGATACACCATAAGGATCTAGATAGAGGGAAGTCTAAACTACACCAATTTGTCTCCAAGCAACAACTTCAAGAGTGAGGTCCATGCCAAAAGCTATATTTTCCTTGATCTTATTCAACACCTTGTGCTCTACCTGTGTGGTTGGAAAAGCACCCAACAAAAGAAAGAAACAAGGTATGTGTCAACAATTTGAACAAGAAACCAAGATAATAACAACAATGAAACATAAGGATATAGGTTCATCATAAGATGATAAGGCTAAGAGAAGTAGGCGTAAGCAAATAGATGCTTGCCATAACAAGAAAAATAGTAAAAGGTTTGCATGCATGATTAATATTAACTACCTTAACTAAGTAGGGTTGAGGCACCTACTGAACCTCAACCAAATAGGCGAGGGAGAGTAACACATTCCAGACACCTATACAATATTTTATATTGGCGAGAGTAACACACTCCCCTGGGCGAATTTACACATGCCCTATCTATGGGTGGTTGTACAAAAGTACCACTACACTAGTTAAATAGTTTAATAAAATCAACATGCTAAAAGAACTATGGCAAGTATAAGAATCAAATAGTAGAGACATGGAAGTGGGGTACAATACCCAAGAAATAAATAACAAAACTTATTTTGAGGCAATTACGACAAAGGAAACAATAATAAGAGAATTAGGGTTCAATCAATGCCTCATTAAGAATTTTAGGGTTTGGATCACAAATTTCCCAACTTACAGTGTAAGAATGCACATGCCTCTCTTAATGAATTCAATTACTCACTTTCACCACTTTAATTGAGTCCAAGGTCCACTTTTCCTATTTTCAATGTATAATCATGTATTAGGGTTTTACATATGCATTAAGGTAAAGAAACCCTAACTTTTAGACTTTTTGAACAAAACTTTGATTTAGACTATGAAATCATCACCATTGATCTTATCAGATTCTCCCGATTAAGAAAACATATTATTTTATACATTTTGAAGTTATGATGATTAAAGTGTATTTTCAGTGATTTTTATGTATTGAAATCATAGTTAGAAAACACCTTTTGACAAAACTCAAAACCAAGCCTTTAAAGTATTTTTATTACAAAGATTACATATTTCTAATTTCAAAACATATTTATTTTTAATTTTTGGACAAAGGAATAAGAAGATATGATTTTTACAAAACAAGCCAGACGAAAAATTGGATTAATCCACATATATCAAAATCACGTCACAACCCTTGCTGACCTATCCAAGTCTGCCTCATGGCCAGGGCCCAAGACCACTTGGCACTCGACTCAGCTTGGTCATGAGCACAAAAAGGTCGGTGGAAAGATACTTGTACCCTAAAAAAAAGGAGTGCGAGGGGTAAAATCGAGAAACGAGCATGGGACTTATCCCTTTCCTTGTACCAACCATGGCCGCGAAGCACCGATGGTACATGTACAAGCTAAATTGGGAAAACATGTTGTGGAAGCAAAACAACGATCTAACCATAGGGAAATGAAGAATAGAGGTTATACATTCTTACCCCAAGAGCAATTGAATAAAGGATAACCAAGGAAGAGGCCCGACCCACTTGCGGCAACCTCCTAGCCACGAGCTCGCAACAAAAAAGGGAGGAAACTCGAGTACAATTGGGAACAGAGGAAGGTTTCTATAGAATCCGAATTTGGCATTAGTTTTCACATTTGGAGACTCTAACTATTTTATTTAATTCTTTTAAAGAAAATCATATTTTCTCTTTCTTATCACATTAGAGACTTCTAGAGAACACCAATTACTGTGAAAGTTCACCATTAAGCAAATCAAAACATGTGGAACACAAATTAGCCATTAATTTTATCCTTTGGAATTATTTTTCTCATTAGTTAATATTCTGTACTTTCTCTCTCCTAATCTACACATGTATATTAAAGATTATCCTGATTACATGAAAATTCACCCAAAGACTATTTTTAATGAGTACATTACAAATTCTAGATTATTTTCCACTTTTGGAGTCATTTAATATTTTATTTGATATTTTTGGAGAAAACTCATATCTTCTTTTCCAATTAGAATTGATATAATTATTATTATCCCAAAATTATGAAACTTGGCCTCCAAGCCAAATCAAACCTATGAAAAATGTATCTCAAGTTACCTTTAACTAATTTGTCTTCCTTTTATGAATTTTTTCCCATTATCCAATATTACCATTATTTCACATATTAAATAAGTCCATATCACATTAACATGTTTACAATATTATTTATCATTCATTTTTATCTTCCTTGCTCCATAAGGCTAAGGAATGATCAAGAAGGAATCTAATTTAATAATATTGCACTTAAGTGGTAAATTTGCATATTAGACCCTGATTAAGGCATTCACTGAGGTATTTGTGCAAAAACCCATTTGTTGGCATAAATAATGAACAAATGTTCACCAAACCACTATTATTCTCACAAATTAAACATCAAACCCAAAAAGGATAGAAATGAAAGGTAAATCTTAGAAAAAGGGTCCAAAAGAGAAAATATCCAAGTTTCAGTTCATTACAATATGGATCTAGAAGTTCATATGGTGGAAGTTAAAGATGTTTCAACCATCGATGACATATTAGAGATACTATGACAACAATGGAGCTACTGGTTAGGCAAGGAATATCGGATATCATATTACGATAATTCTGTCTCATACAAGAAATTGTAGAGTGCAGAGATGATGAATGTGCAATATACAAACCAAAAGAAAAGTGTTTCTATCTTGCTGGATTAGCATTTTTTCAGTAGAAGCATGATGGATGTTTTTAGATCACTATGAATATGATTTGTTGGTGATTGTCTCTATCTGCAAGTGGGAGTCAGTTGGTATGTATGCCCAGTGAGCCAATCAAATGATGCTTGTTATGTCATATTACATAAAGGATTTGATTAATAATGATAAAGGCAAGCTTCCAATTCATTATGTTTCAATTAGTTATGAGTTAATGAGGAAACATAATTAATTTCTAGAGAATGACAACTACTCAATGATATATGTCTTTAAGTACGTGAATTGAACAATGATATCATACATATGTTAAGAGTATGTGAATTCTCATTATGTCCATGATTGATTGTTACTATGAAAGGCATATAGACAATAGTAACACTGAAGATTTGGTGTGTTGGTTGATGACAAAATCTCATCAGACATGATATGAGATATCAAACCAAGCACATAGATACTTGTTAGAGAACAATGTATCAGACAGACCACCTTGAGAATGAAATGTGGAAACCATACTTGTGGTCATAGTCATCTCTCATAGTGAAGGTGGTGATTGTGGTTCTTAGAGCTGAAGTCATTACACTCATCACATGTCATTTGATATACTTTGACATCATCCAACATAACCCTGAATAAGGATTGCCATAACGGTGATGATTGGATAGCCGTGACACATGGGGATTGACTGTGAGTGATGTAGATGGGATTTGTCCCTCCTGTTGACGTTTGATATCCATGCCACTTGATAAGAGAGACTGAGAAAAGCATGCCCATGCATATGTGAAACAATATATGATATTGAGGTCACATATATCTCAAACAGTCTGCTCTAGTTCTAGGAACATGGATTGAACATTGAGAGGATGACGATTCCATGCCTCGAGTTCATTCCGAATATCAGATACAAAGGAATTATACAATCATTGTAACACCTTACATAGATTGTAGGTTGAAGTTGTTATCCAACTTTCCATTCACTTGGGTAGCACTGATGTGCAACTAGGCACCACTCTTTGCTTGTGATGTCATAAACCAATTATGGACCTTCACTGCCAATGTGATATGGGACCTATAGGGTCACACACACATAGGAATTCATCTAGAAGAGGAGTTTATTCATGAATGTTGTTTAAGTTGATTACTAAATATGTTTAGGTATTCAATTAAACAACCAATTAATTGACTAGACTCAGAACCATCAAGTTCAAGTGTTGGACTAACTGGTTAGGGTGTTGGGTTGATTGGGAATTGAATTGGTTGGATTCTGCATGAGTTAGGACACCAACCAGTCGGCTCACTAGGTGAACCAATCGACTCAAGGTCAGTGAGATGACCGATTCACCTAGTGAATCGATCATCTTGGTCATGCCAACCAAAGCTTTTGGTGATTTTCTTAATTCATGAGAATAGTTGATCGTTTCACTTGTTCAATTTGATTGGTACAAGGAATTAATGTTGGACATTATTTGGAAACAAGATCTCTATTCAAATTGCGATTGGGAAACATGTGAAACGATCGGTTCACTGAGTGAACCGATCAACTCACTGTACCAGCTGATCGGTTCACCAGTGAATTGAATGGTTCACATGTTGTAGGGCAATTAATTCATGAAAATTATGGTCCCTTCCACTCCCACACAGACTAGGAACCCATACCCTAACACCTCTTATAAATAGAGGGGTATAGGGGGCTTCTCAAAACCCAACTCAAATGCCTCTAACTATTGTTGTCCTCTTTGGTTGTGGTAACCAATAGAGAGCACGAGCAAGTCCTACTTGATAAAGGGAGGGATAGCAAGGGATAACAATTGTGGGAGAGCAAGTTGGTGACTAGTACACCAACGAGAGGGATAACTCCTTTCTGTTTGTTCTAGTAGAACAACAAGAGTTACACATGGTCTGTGTGGACTTCCATAGAGGCGAGGTGGCCTTTTCCTATTGCTAGGAGAGAAACATCAGCCTATAGTCTGTGGAGGAGCTATTGCAGATGTCGTCCGAGTCTGCTATCTGTGGTGGAGACCAGGAGCTTTTGTAGATGAGTTTATGTGCAAATAGGAGTTTGTAACATCCCAAAATTTCAACATTAATTTAAGTCTTAAAATATGAATTTTTATATAGATAATAGTGAAGGGGCTTATTAGCAAAAGACCCCAAAGAGGAATTTTCTTAAATAATCATAAAGTCAAAAAAAATATTAGGATCAATGCACTTTTTCTCCTTTTTAATTATGATTCATGCACTCAAGAAAATAGATGTGGCCCCTCACCCTTTTTCTCTTTCCTAACCTTAAATATTATTTAAAGGAAGTGGAAGAGAGGAAAATAAGATTTCAAATTCAAAATTATACTTTATATAACTTAAGCAATAAGTAGCCTTCCTTCCTTTCATAGTTTTAATAGGAATGGAATCCTTTTTCTCTCTCCTCCAACAAAGTTGCTCAAAAAGACAATGTTTATCTCGATTTGACTCCAAAGGACACAAATGGAAGAATTATCGAAACAAGTAAGATAATATTTATGGAAATAATAGACAAAACATGTGAAGAATGGAAATATAACTTTATGAAAAGAATGTAGACACCTTCTTGGGTATATGGTCCAAATTTGGACTTGTTTTGACCCTCCAAATCAATTAAGGAAGTTTGGAGTATAGTTTGACCGAGAATTAATAAAAATACATTTAATGCGTCGAATTTCCATAAAGTCCTGAGTTTATTTCACAGTCATGCAACTGATTTATCTTTCCTTTCTCACATGCGAAGCATGGCCATACAATCAAGATCTGACGACGCCAAAGTCATCCTCTTCCTCCATTTAAGTCACGAGTGCAGCTCAGTTTCATAGGGTTTTCTCTTTCGATCCCGTTCTCTCTCATCCCTCAACCGTTTTTGGAGATTTCTTCTCCTCTGTGTTCGTGAGATGATCCCCCTAACCAACAATGGGAGAAATGCCCAAACTAGGGTTTGGCATTTCTCATCTCCAGATGAAATACGACGCCTTCTCTCTGCCTCCCTTCCCTATTTAAAGGGCCAGAATCCATCAACAGACCATACACATCCCTCTCCATCATCAATTTCATCGCTGATGCTCCCAGACTCCACGACCTACTCCTCCTCCCTCACCAGTGATGATGGCCCAGACATCTCAACATTGGTCACCCCATACAATCACTGCTACAGTAAGCATCCTCGAGTCCATTCCTTTACTTTAACATCTTTGGTCTGCCCCAAACCTTTCCCAAACGCTGTACTGTGTAGGTCTCCTTTGCTTCCTGCCAATGATCTCTAGTGGTTTTCCAAGAATCTTTACTTCGAGCTTGGGTTCTATCACCTTTGATTTGAGACCACATATCTCTTTGCATGACTTGCATGCCCTATTCACGGGTCTTACTAGATCCCCACCTTCCCGACATTGCCCTGGATTTAGCCCAGAAGTTCTTACACCTCAGTGCATAGTTTTGGCTCCCTAATAGCTCATTATCTTCGTCTAATGGTGGAGAACTTGCCTGCATCACTGCTTACCCATGGCATGAGACTAGATCCCAAAGTTGATCGAAGGAACTCTCTGCCCAATGAAGCTCCATGGAGCTGAGAGTGAGGAGCTACAATGGTAGGGTGAATGTACCCTGATACCCACACCCAATTCATCAAGCTATTTTGATCATAAGGGTACTCTGATCTTTTCATGAGCTTTTCTTTTCTCAGATGTGTAGATTTACTAATGACTTATTGTCACTTTTGCCCTCGAATCATCGATTAATGTGTCACGTGTCACTCAGGTCCTTTTGTCATTTCACAGATTATTTATATTAGGTTAATGTTGATTTGAAAAATGTCATGCATAATGTTTCTTGCTCTCTGATTGGTCAATTTTCAATATTCACTATAAATTAGAGGATGGTCAGAAAAATGCAAATAAATAGTCATTGGAAAGGGTTTTTGAGTGAAATCTGACTTTTAGGTAATTCAGGTCATGTTTTGTTGCCCTGATCTGAAATTTTATTAGAAACCCTAATAGGACCCATGAAACCCTAATACTGTACCACATGTGTTTTATGCAAACTAAATCAATCAAGTTTCCTCGACTAATTATCACTACCGATAAGCCTAACCCTAATTCACCCTAGTTCAACCTAGGATCAATACAAGGTATTGATTATGATGCTTAATAATTATGAACATGTGTTTAGGGCCTAATCAAGATAAGAGGAAACCTAGGTTTGATCAAGCTTAGAGAGAGACTATCTTAGGATCAGATTTGCTCCAAGGTAAATGGGTCATGCTGCCGAGCATAAGTATTTATGGTTGTTTGCATGTTAATTATAAAGTAGGCATTATCATTCCAAATTTATTGTTTTAATCATATTCACTATATCACTGCTTGATGATTGATATATGTCATGTCCTATGTCTATAATGTTCACTATGATTATCGTTTAAGATTAATGACTCATGAAAATCATGTTAATGATCAAGAGGGAGAAATCCCATCATGTTTAAGATATCATGTTAATGGGAAGAAATCCCTTCATGTTAAGTTCAAGAATCATGATTATGTTAATGTCATGTTAATGATCAAGTTAATTGGAATTGAAATAATCTTTATATGTTCCCGAATCATGGAACTTAAGGGTTCGTCAAGGGATTTCCTAGAATCGAGGACTTTCCTAGCAATCTTATGCTCCCAAGGGGGGCATCATAGAGGGAGGCATACATTTACTTTTTAATTATACATGTTAATAATGATTCAAGAATGCTTATAGTTAATTCATGTCAAAAATTTCTTACATATCAAGTATACTTTACTCATATTATAAAGTGCCAGTACCGTTTACTGATGTGTTGATTTTCCCCTTTGCATGGATGGAGATGCGATGTCCCCAGGAATTGGAGCAAGTAAGGACTCAAGAGAAACAAGAAAGGACTAGAAGACGTTAAAGAGATAACTGGCGGGGTGCCATCCATACTAGGCGATCCAATGTTATAAAGATGTTTACTTTTATGTTTAGATTTCCATGCTTAGAAATGTTTAGACATGTTATAGAACTCAACCATAGTTTTCCTATGTAAAGAACAATGTATGAATCTCAATGGTGATTTATGTATTTATTTGCTATGATTTCATAAATGTGACATTCCTCCTTCAAGATAAAAGCTTACGCTCAGTTATGATATATGTCTAAAGGAGGGGTGTTTCATTAATGGTATCAGAGCCAATAAATGGATGGCCACCAGAAAGCAACTCGATTCATATGTTGTAACCCTACATTTATGTGACCCTTTTTCATATGGCCCCTAAAAGAGTAGACAAGGGAAAGGGTAAGGATGATGGTGCTATCTCTTCTAGTGGGGAAAGTGGACCAAGAGAGAACTATAAGCCTGTAAAGAGGCGGGATCACGCCCTTACTAAATATTTTAAGACTAAAACATCCATTCCAAACACACTCAAAGGTATGCTGGAATAGGTGTAACATTTTCAAAATTTAATAAATGGTATTCAAAACAACCAGAGTATAGCCGCGGAATAAAAATAACTGACTACATTCAACTTTAAAGATTACACAAGTACATCAAAATCTTCCATTAGGGTTTACAACAATGATACAACATAAGGATCTAAGTAGAGGGAAATCTAAACCATAACAACTTTGTCTCCAAGCTTTAACTCCCTAAGCTAGTCCAAAACTTCATGCCTTATCATCCAAGTCCTTCACCTAGGGTTCAAAGCATAACCCAGCAAGAAGAGAAAATAGATGACATAAGCAAAGGTTGGTATGTGCATACTAAATAGGAAATTGAGAAATATATAAAATAAAGGACATCAAATATAAATGGCTTCCCATAGAAAGGATAAGGACCACCCAAATGGGTATCAAGAGAAAAGGAATTGAAATCATATGATAACCAAAGAATACTTGCCATTAATAAAACATAAAGACTGTGCCACACAAACACATTTAAATAATTAGGGCACACACCCCATATCATCAACCTACATGAATGTGAGATAAACATAGCCCTAGAACAATATAAACACAAAGGCGGCCTAGTCTCATAAACTTGAAACCTAATATAGAAAGTATTACTGCCAATCTCCCAAATATATAAAACATGGACCAAGAATCACACATCTTGACCTGGGTATGAGGTTCCTTTTCATCCCAAAAGAGCAAGAAATTTCACATCTGCTCGATAGGAAATAACACATCCGCCATAAAAACCAATGCAATTACACTACTCTAGTGCTACTGAATCACATAGCATGTTAAATGTAGAGGCAAGTAGAAAGTATAGTCAGAATATATAAACTAGTCACCACATAAATGACCAACTTATACATCCACCTCATAAGTGGGAAAAAGACATCACATGTCATCTTTTAGAGTTCCATCATGAACAAAGCATAAGATAATAGTTCAAAAAAAATATCCATGATCACATGATCAATATCAAATAAGGTAGTTTACATGAACCATAATTTTCAAAAGAAAAGACATTTTGTATAGGCTAATGTCCATAGGACAAAGAGAATGAGTAAGCATAGGTGAATTGATCAACATAGAAGAATAGGGGATACATCATACATTTAGAGTGAAGAATTAGAAATTGCTCAATATAGAAATAATGTGGGATGCAATCATACCTCAACTTCAAAGTCTAAACAGTCCAAGTCAAGCCTAGATCCAAGCCTAGGTCTCTAAAGAACCTCTAGGGAAGGTGGATAGGTATAATAAGTAAGGTTCCCAAGCTTAGAGAGGCTGGTTTCTCTAATAAAGCTTTTATCTCGAGCAAGAAGCACCTTCTCCACTTTAGAGGTGAAAACCCTAATAAAAGAACATGGAGATGAGGTGTTTATGGGTTCTAGGTGGGGTTTCACCATGGAAGGCCATGGTTATGACCTGGAGGAAGGTGGAAGGAAGACTAACAACATGAAAATAGGGAAGGAAAGGAAGAGACTTACTAGTTTTGGTCAAAATCACCAAGGAGGAGCTTAAGAAATCCTAAATAGAGAAATTTGGAACCCTAGGAGCCTTCTTCACCAAGGTAGGCACCTCCTTTTACCTTAGGACAACACCTTTGTGGAAAAATAAAGTAGGAATGATGCTCTAATCTAGAGGAAATAAAGTAGAGCAAGAGTTTTCGAATTGGGAGTTGGGAAGGGGTAGATATGGCTATATAAAGAAAGAGGTCAAGTATGTGGTGTCTATGAGACTTTCCATGTGTCATGTATAAGGGTGTCCATAGACATGCAAGCCTTTATGGATAAGGAATAAGTCAAGCATGAGGTTTCAAGTTAATTTCCATGTGTCCAATGCTAAGGGTGCCTATGGACATGCAAACCTTTATGAATAAAGAAGAAGTCAAGCACGAGGTGTCCATGGAGCTTTCCATGTGTCCTTAGCCTAGGGATTTCATTGCCATGCAAGAGGAAAACTCATAGAGGATTCTTGAATATCAAATGTTGGTTTATGGACACTTATAGTCCATCCCAACCGACCTCCAATCAAAGAAATAACTCCATTGGTTGATAACTTCTAAAGATAAACTCATTTATAAAGAGAGTAATCCCTAAAATGCCCTTGGAAAGAAACACCTTCAAACCAAGGTGAAACTAGGTGCCCCATGGTTCAAAAACTCAAGAATGGTAAGAGAATATATAAGGATTATAATGCATGTGACAATTTGCAAAGAAAACCTCCCAATTGGGTAAATTGTAGAAAAGTCCAAAATGTACCTAAAATTGCATAACTTGCACAACATCCAAATTGGACCAAACTTCATCCACAAGTTATATTTGATGTGCTGAATATGAATTTTTGATTATTTCCATATTTTGAAGTTATATAATCACATTATTCATTACTTATGTCTCTACTCATTTTCTCTCTCCTAAACTTATCTTAATATTTCAAGGTTGTCCAAATTAGATGAAATTTGACATGTAGGCTAATTTTGATATGTAGATTTCGAATTTGAAGTTTGTTTCCACTTTTGAGACTTATTTTTGTGAGATATGTCATATGGCCCATTAACGACCCATTATCTAAATTATTAATCCAATTAAGTTTCTTATCTTCATATTACCAACAAAATGAGTTATGTGGCATATTTTATGTATCCATTATAAACCTAAGATTAATGTTAGAACATTAGGTTACATTAAGGTGGTCTATAAAACATTAGCTCATTGGGGTTATACTAAACATCTATTTAAGTCTAACCTTCAACCTTGTTTGGCTAAGTCCAAAATGTCAACTTTCAGGGTAGGGTCTGAGATCTAGTATGTTACATCACACCACCCCTTAAAGGGATTTTGTCCCCGAAATCAAAACATCCACATATAAGAAAACAACTTATTTACCACCCCTTAAAGGATTCATCTTATTAAGTCAAAACTATTATTTAGGTATAAAAGGCTCAACTACACTTCCTTACATCCAACTACATAAGCATCATGCAAAAAAAAATGTAACTTATAAAGACAGACTATGAACTATGGGTTAACTTGCTCTTGTCCATACTCAAACAAGTTTTTACACCTGGGAGACTAGTTAAACATATTAGGGTCCCCAAAGATAAGTCATATAGATGTCTAAGGCTACTATTGCCTAAAAGCATGCTATTTTGAATAATTCATATCAGCTCATGCCAGGCTAGTATCATATGGATTAAGGAGTCCTCATAAACCAAGCTAGTGGTGCGGAGGAAAATCTTGCCAGCTCCCGAACCTTGATCCTTTCTAGACACCTTTGCTTTCAACTTCATGTCCTAGTAGCTGCCTAAAGGCCAAGATAAACAACCTCAAGTTACTATGGTTACTTATGAATCTTTTAGTTGTAAGTATTTTAGGCATCTATTCACCATTATTCTCTGTGAAACTATAGGATCCTAAATCAACCCTTCATTATCTATTGATCAACTCTAGGGAATTATGTCACTTAAAGGTAAGGCAAGTATTGTAACTAGGGAGACAAAATTGAAATAGTCAGATTCCAACTACCATGGGCTCTGATACCATGTTGTAAAGAGGCAGGATCACCCCTTACTAAAGATTTGAAGAATAAAACATCCATTGAGAACACACTCAAAGGTATGCTGGAATAGGTGTAACATTTTCAAATTTTAATAAATGGTATTCAAAACAACCAAAGTATAGCAGCAGAATAAAAATAACTGACTACATTCAACTTTCATAGAAGATTACACGAGTACATCAAAATATCCCATTAGGGCTTACAACAATGATACAACATAAGGATCTAAGTAGAGGGAAATCGAAACCATAACAACTTTGTCTCCAAGCTTTAACTCCTTAAGCTAGTCCAAAACTTCATGCCTTATCATCCAAGTCCTTCACCTAGGGTTGGAAGCATACCCCAGCAAGAAGAGAAAATAGATGACATAATAAAATGCTGGTATGTGCATACTAAATAGGAAATTGAGCAATATATGGAATAAATGACATCATTTATAAAATGCTTCCCATAGAAAGGATAAGGACCACCCAAATGGGTATAAAGAGAAAAAGAATTGAAATCATATGATAACCAAAGAATACTTGATATTAATAAAACATAAAGATCGTGCCACACAAGCACATGTAAAGAATTAGGGCACACACCCCATTTCATCAACCTACATGCATGTGAGATAAACATAGCCCTAGAACAATGTAAACACAAAGGCGGCCAAGTCTCATAAACTTGAAACCTAATAGAGAAAGGATTACTGCCAATCTCCCAAATATATAAAACATGGGCCAAGAATCACACATCTTGCCCTGGGTACGAGGTTCCTTTTCATCCCAAAAGAGCAAGAAATATCACATCTACTCGGTAGGAAATAACACATCTGCCATAAAAACCAATGCAATTATACTACTCTAGTGCTACTGAATCACATAACATGTTAAATGTAGAGGCAAGTAAAAAGTATAACTAGAATATATAAACTAGTCACCACATAAATGACCGACATATACATCCACCTCATAAGTGGGCAAAAGACATCACATGTCATCTTTTAGAGTTCCATCATGAACAAATCATAAGATAAGAGTTCAAAAGAATATCTATGATCACATGATCAATATCAAATAAGGTAGTTTACATGAACCGTGATTTTCAAAAGAAAAGACATTTTGTATAGGCTAATGTCCATAAGACAAAGAGAATGAATAAGCATAGGTGAATTACTGAACATAGAGGAATAGGGGATACATCATACATTTAGAGTGAAGAATTAGAAATTGCTCAATATAGAAATAATGTGGGATGTAATCATACCTCAACTTCAAAGTCTAAACAGTCAAAGTCAAGCCTAGATCCAATCCTAAGCCTCCAAAAACCTCTAGGAAAGGTGGATATGACCAATAAGTAAGGTTCCCAGGCTTAGAGAGGCTGGTTTCTCCAATAAAGCTCCTATTTCGAGCAAGAAGCACCTTCTCCACTTTAGAGGTGAAAAACCCTAACAAAAGAACATGGAGATGAGGTGTTTATGGGTTCTAGGTGGGGTTTTACCATTGAAGGCCATGGTTCTGACCTAGAGGAAGGTGGAAGGAAGACTATCAACATGAAGCTAGGGAAGGAAAGGAGGAGACTTACTAGTTTTGGTCAAAATCACCAAGGAGAAGCTTAAGAAATCCTAAATAGAGAAATTTGGAACCCTAGGAGCCTTCTTCACCAAGGTAGAAACCTACTTTTACCTTGGGGCATCACCTTCATGGCAAAACAGAGTAGGAATGATGCTCTAAGCTAGACGAAATAAAGTAGAGCAAGAGTTTTCGAATTGGGAGTTGGGAAGGGGTAGATATGGCTATACAAAGAAAGAGGTCAAGTATGAGGTGTCTATGAGACTTTTCATATGTCATGTATAAGGGTGTCCATGGACATGCAAGCCTTTATGGATAAGGAAGAAGTCAAGAATGAGGTGTCAAGTTACTTTCCATATGTCCAATGCTAAGGGTGCCTATGGACATGCAAACCTTTTTGGATAAGGAAGAAGTCAAACATGAGGTGTCCATGGAGCTTTCCATGTGTCCTTAGCCTAGGGATTTCATTGCCATGCAAGAGGACATATCATAGAGGCTTCTTGAATATCAAATGTTGGTTTATGGACACTTATAGTCCATCCATACTGACCTCCAATCAAAGAAATAACCCCATTGGTTGAAAGCTTCTAAAGATAAGCTCATTTATAAAGAGAGTAATCCCTAAAATGCCCTTGGAAAGAAACATCTTCAAACCAAGGTGAAACTAGGTTCCCCTTGGTTCAAAAAGTCAAGAATGGTAAGGGAATATATAAGGATTATAATGCATGTAACAATTTACAAAGAAAACCTCCCAATTGGGTAAATTGCATAAAAGTCCAAAATGTACCTAAAATTGCATAACTTGCACAACATCCAAATTGGACCAAACTTCATCCACAAGTTATATTTGATGTGTTGAATATGAATTTTCCATTATTTCCATGTTTTGAAGTTATATAATCACCTTATTCGTTACTTATGCCTTTTACTCATTTTCTCTCTCTTAAACTTATCCTAATATTTCAAGGTTGTCCAAATTAGATGAAATTTGACATGTAGGCTAATTTTGATATGCATATTTCGAATTTGAAGTTTGTTTCCACTTTAAAGACTTCTTTTTATGAGATATGTCATATGTCCCATTAACAAACCATTATCTAAATTATTCATCCAATTAAGTTTCTTATCTTCATATTACCACCAAAATGAGTTATGTGGCATATTTTATGTATCCATTATAAACCTAAGATTAATGTTAGAACATTAGGTTACATTAAGGCAATCTATACAACATTATCTCATTGGGGTTATACAAAACATCTATTTAAGTCTAGCCTTCAACCTAGTTTGGCTAAGTCCAAAATGTCACCTTCCAGGGTAGGGTCTGAGATCTAGTATGTTACAAAGCCAACCATAGAAGATCTTGTCCAAGCGCTCACCAATGCCATAGAATAAGGACAACATCAGCCTAGGCATCATGATCTAACTATAGTGGATTTCCTAAAGATAAGGCCCGACTCTTTCTCAGGTGAAGGAGAAATTGTTGTGGTCACCAAAGATGAGGATTGGATAAGAGGCATGGAGCATTGATTCTGAGATATGGACTGCCCACAACACTCCAGGGTTCATTTTGTAACCCACATGCTCAAGGGAGCAACCCACACATGGTGGGAAAACTTACTCAACTTAAGGGAAGCTGATGCACCTCCACTCACATGTGAAGGATTCATTGAAGCCTTCCAGGAGCACAACATGTCCGAAGCCATGATAGAGAAGAAGGAGCTAGAGTTTTCCAACCTAGCTCAAGTGGGTGGCATGACTGTTACCTAGTACGCCATGAAGTTTAGGGTCCTCTACAAGTATGTCTATGATTATGATGAACGTCAAAGGACAAATAAATTCATCTGAGGACTCAAGACCAACTTGAGTTTTGCCTTGTCAGGAAGAGGCCAAAGGACCCTCCAGGCTGCCCTAGATGCAGCCCTAGAGCTTGAAGATCACCATGGAAGATCCTATAGGAATGAAGTTCCCCAGAAGCACAACCAATATCAACCTCCCAACAACCCTACGAGAAAGGTACCTGAGCCTGCAATAGAAGTTGAGAAGCCCCAATTCCCAACATGAAAGAAACACCATGCAGGTATGGTACGGGAGCATGCTACTATTGTGGAGAGACCAGGCACAGAGACCAGAAACCTCAGGTCAAATTGCCCAAAGCTGAAGAAGGATACACCTCAGGGATAAGATAGGAATCAGAATCCACCTCCTAAAAGACAAGCTAGAGTCTTTGCTATGGTAGATGAGAGTGAGGATGAAAATAATGAGTAGGGTTTAGTGTAGTAATTTTCTTTTACTTTCAAGGATATCGTCGCATGCAAATGTTTATAACCATGGATTCACATGACAATGATAATATGTTGGAGTTTTGTGCTAAAGATATGGAAAGTTCTAAGGTGGGTAGACTAATGAAATTTTGAGGAAGAAATTTATTTAAGGTGGGTAGAATTGTATCATCCCAAATTTTCAACATTAATTTAAGTCTTAAAATATGATTTCTTAATAAGTAATAGTGGAAGAGCTTATTAGCAAAGGACCCTAAAGAGGATTTTTCTTAAATAATAACAAAGTCAGAAAACAATATTAGGATCAATCCACTTTTTCTCCTTTTTAATTATGATTCATGCACTCAAGAAAATAGATGTGACCCTCACCCTTTTTCTCTTTCCTAACTTTAAATATTGTTTAAAGGAAGTGGAAGAGAGGAAAATAAGATTTCAAATTCGAAATTATACTTTATATAACTTAAGCAAGAAGTAACCTTCATTCCTTTCATAGTTTTAATAGGAATGAAATCCTTTTTCTCTATCCTCCAACAAAGTTGCTCAAAAAGGCATACATATGTATAAGACATAACTTTTGAGAGAATAATGAATGTTTATCTCGATTTTACTCCAAAGGACACAAATGGAAAGAATTATCCAATTATTTTATCAATTAACGCATTAGAAACAAGTAAGATAACATTTATGGAAATAATAGATAACACATGTGAAAAATAGAAATCTAACTTTATGAAAAGAATTTAGACACCTTCTTGGGTATATGGTCCAAATTAGGAATTATTTTGACCACATTTGACCCTCCAAATCAATTAAGGAAGTTTGGAGTATAGTTTGATTGGGAATTAATCAAAATACATTTAATGTGTCGAATTTCCATAAAGTCCCAAGTTTATTTCACAGTCACACGAGTGATTTATCTTTACTTTCTCACATGCGAAGCCTGTCCGTCTGATCAAGATCTAACGACGCTTGAGTCATCCTCTTCCTCCATTTAAGTCGCGAGCCCAGATCAGTTTCATAGGTTTTTCTCTCTTGACCCCGTTCTCTCTCACCCCTCAACCATTTTCAAAGATTTCTTCTCCTCTGTGTTCGTGAGATGATCCCGAATTCAGCGAGCTATAACTCACATTCCCTAACTAGCTATGGGAGAAATGCCCAATCTAGGGTTCAACCCCTCTCACCTCCAGATGAAAGACAACACCTTCACTCTGCCTCCCTTCCCTATTTAAAGGGCCAGAATCCATCAACAGACCATACACATCCCTCCTCCATTGTTAATTTCATCACTGGTGCCCCCATACTCCACGACCTGCTCCTCCTCCCTCACTGGAGATGACGACCCAGACATCTCAGCATTGGTCACCCCTGCACAATCACTATTGCAGTAAGCATCCTCGAGTTTGTTCCTTAACTTTAGCATCTTTAGTCTACCCTGAACCTTTCCCAAATGTTGTACCCTATAGGTCTCCTTCACTTCCCTATTTTTTGACACTGCCAATGATCTCTAGTGGTTTTTCGAGCATCTTTACTTCGAGCTTGGGTTCTATCACCTTCGATTCGAGACCATGGATCTCTTTGCATGACTTGTATGCTCTGTTTGTAGGTCTTACTGGATCCCCACCTTCCTGACATTACCCTGGCTTTATCCAAGTGGTTCTTGCACCTTAGTGCACAATTTTTCCTCCCTAATAGCTCATTATCTTCATCTAATGATGGAGAACTCGCCTGCATTGCTGCTTATCCAAGGCACGAGCCTAGCTCCCGAAGTTGATCGAAGGAACACTCTGCCCTGTGAAGCTCCACAGATATGAGAGCGAGGAGCTACAATGGCTAGGGTGAATGTACCTTGATACCCACACCCAATTCATCAAGCTATTTTGATTGTAAGGGTACTCTGGTCTTTTCACGAGATTTTCTTTTCTCAGATGTGCAGATTTGCTAATGACTTATTATCACTTTTGCCATCACATCAACGATTAATGTGTCATGTGTCCCTAAGGTCCTTTTGTCATTTCACATATTATTTATATCAGGTTAATGCCGATTTGAAATAATGTCACACATAATGTTTCTTGCTCTCTGATTGGTCAGTTTTCCAATATTCACTATAAATCATAGGATGGTCAGAAAAATGCAAATAAATAGTCGTTGGAAAGGGTTTTTTGAGTGGAATCCGATTTTTAGATTTTTAGATCATGTTTTGTCTCCCTTATCTGAAATTTTATTAGAAAACCTAATCGTACCCATGAGACCCTAATACTAAATTGCATGTATTTTATGCAAACTAAATCAATCAAGTTTCCTCGACTAATTATCACTATTAGTAAGCCTAACCATAATTCATACTAGTTCAACCTAGGATCAATACAAGGTATTAATTATGATGCTTAATAATTATGAACATGTGTTTAGGGCCTAATCAAGACAAGAGGAGACCTAGGTTTGATCAAGCTCAAAGAGAGATTATCTGAGGATAAACTTTACTCCAAGGTAAATGGGTCATGCAACTGAGCACAAGTATTTATGGTTGTTTGCATGTTAATTATGAAGTAGGCATTATCATTTAAAATTTAATGTTTTAATCATATTCACTATATCACTGCTTGATGATTGATATATGCTATGTCCTATGTCTATAATGTTCACTATGATTATGGTAAAGATTAATGACTCATGGAAATAATGTTAATGATCAAGAGGGAGAAATCTCGTCATGTTTAAGATATCATGTTAATGGGGAGAAATCCATTCATGTTGAGTTCAAGAATCATGATTATGTTAATGTTAATGTCATGTTAATGATCAAGTTAATTGGAATTGAAATAGTATTTATATGCTCCCAAATCATGGACCTTAAGGGGTCATCAAGGTCTATCCTAGTAATCATGTGCTCCCAAGGGGGGAGTCATAGACAGAGGCATACATTTACTTTTCAATTCTTCATGTTAATAATGATTCAAGAATGCTTATAGTTAATTCATGTCAACTTTTTATTACATGTCAAGTATACTTTACTTTGCTCATATTATAAAGTGCCAGTACCATTTACTAATGTGTTGATTTTCCCCTTTGCATGGCTGGGGATGCGATGTCCCCAGGAATTAGAGCAAGTAAGGACTCAAGAGAAGTAAGCAAGGACTAGAAGACCTTCAAGAGCTAACTGGTGGGGTGCCATCCATACTAGGTGATCCAATGTTATAAAGATGTTTACCTTTATGTTTATATTTCCATGCTTAGAAATGTTTAGACATGTTATAGAACTCAACGATAGTTTTCCTATGTAAAGAACTATA
This sequence comes from Alisma plantago-aquatica, assembly GCA_963693085.1. Classification (NCBI taxonomy): domain Eukaryota; kingdom Viridiplantae; phylum Streptophyta; class Magnoliopsida; order Alismatales; family Alismataceae; genus Alisma; species Alisma plantago-aquatica. The sequence continues at coordinate 573,141,199 of OY856412.1, read as the reverse complement.
TGAATCCCAATGGTGATTTATGTATTTATTTGCTATGATTTCACAAATGTGACATTCCTCCTTCAAGATAAAAGCTTCCGCTCAGTTATGATATATGTCTAAAGGAGGGGTGTTATAGAGTTCTACACTACTGTAATGAGTTATAGTTGTTGGACTTGCTCTAGGACTAGGTATGAACTCGTTCGACTATCCTTCTCATTACATAGTTATTGATGCAATCTTGTTGTTTTGGGGAATATAGATAGATAAATTTTTGTTTCCACTACCTAACTCTGTTCCCATATTTCCCTACACCATGCAAATTTATTGAAATGTCCCCTATCAAAGAATCATCTACACAAAGAACTATAAATGTAAAAAACATATCTATCTGATTAGATATCTTCTTAATCATATAAGTAAAATATCTAATTATAATTTATATGACTTGCATGCTTAAGGTTTATGCTATGTCAAGTTCTTTACAATATCTTCCCTACTTGACACTAGGGTTTACTTAGGTCTCTACCCTACATAGGGTTACCTGATATGTTATAGGCTCTACCTTGTATCTATCCTGATTCTTTATTTATTTTGAGATGGGATTTTCTTATGTTATCAAGTTTCTACATATTATTGGCTTATCCTTAATAAGGAAACCCTTAAGCTCACGTGTATTGTGGCATAACTTTGTATAGTTAATTGTTTACTTAATTCATTAATCAAATATTCACATGTATATGCTAAAAACACTCGTTTAAACAAATAAATATTTTTTTGTCTCTCTCTCTCTCTCTCTCTCTCTCTTTTGAGTGCATATTATGGTTAGGTAGCCTCACATAACATACCATCATATCACAATGAATATGATCTTTTAGCTTAGGTCCTTCTATGACATGTACACTTATCTCAAAATTTAAATTCAAAGACAACATGGTTCAAATTACCTTTAAAAAATGAGTCTAGTCTAGGGTGTTATTTTATTTCTCACAAGAGGTTAGCCTCTCTAGCAACATATCCTGGCCCCATATACATCAAATTGTTCTTCCTTTAAAAGTTCCTTCCCTTTACATGGAGTGACCCTCCATATATCCAAACACCACTCCTTAAAAGATAGTTTGAGTCTCATGCAATTCCTTATGCGACAATTGGTTTTTTGTGTTTTGCTTATTGGCATAACCATTATGTGTAACATACATATTATCACGACTTCTCATACCTTTCTTACTTGCATGACTGCTCATACCTTACATACTTGAATGCATGCAACACTACTGATACATGAAATTGGTGACTAAGCCAGGTTACCCCACCCATTTGAGTTTTCATAATTATAATGTTTTCATTGTGAATTACAAGCATCTTCATGTGCTAGCATGGGTTCACCTAGCCATGATGGAAATAGAAAACATATGCTTAGATTTCGTTGTTGGTCTTACCAATCCTTTACTATATTAACCCTCATTACGCTCTAGGTATCCATTACCCAAGCACAACCTATTTCAGTATAAAATGTCACAAGGTTGTTCTAAAAAATTCCATATATACACCCTACTAGGTACTACTCCAAGCCAAGGGAGGAAATGTGCTTTTCTTTTTAGGGCGGATACCTTCACTCTGAGTTCCTTGAAAATTTTAGGGCATTTTCCATAATGTACCCTTCTTCTAAGTTTGAAACATAATGGCTTTCCATATAGCGTCATGTCTTAGTGAGGTAGCATCCATAGGTCCTAAGATCTACATTCTTTGTTATTCCTCCATGCTTACTTGCATTAAAGTGTTCTTTTAACTTGGTTTGATCATGAGCATAGTTGGACTCCTTTCTCAAGTCATTATAAAATCCTAATTATCCCATTTCATGTCCTCTATAACCCTAAGTTATGTGTTTTACTGTGGTGTCGAGTTATTTGTCTTATCACGATTGTGAGGAAAATTAGTCAAAATCTAGGTTAATGGGTCATAGGGAGGTGGTTTGAGCAACTTCACCTTCTTCTTCTATGGTATAAGAACTTCTCCATAAGTCACCATTTATATATCAATTGACATGTATTATCCATGTGACTGATTTCATATAACTACCTTTTGTTTATTCTCATGTGAGTAGGTGGTGTGTCCGAGCCATAGGTGTACACACTAGCCAACAAGGGGTGACTAGATGCACTCCATGAGACTCGAACACACGGGAGGATCTTTCAAAATTTATATTAACCCTAACAATATTTGATCACAACACTAAATAGGTCACCCGCAAGTGCATGGGGTACTATTGTAGTATAGGTGATAGGCAAGAGTAGGGGTCGATCCACAGGGATAGAGGGGGAACTAGAGCTAGGTTAGTGTTGGCTACATTCCTAATGCGGAGACTAGGTTGAAGGGTTTAAAAGGGGTTGTTGGATTGTTAAACTAGGTGAATAAGAAAGTAAAGGAAATTATGAAATCTAAGTTATCGTGAACCCAAATTACCCTAAGTAAGCAAGTCTAAGCAATTAGATTGAGCACAAAGCTAAAAAAGAGAAAATATTAACTACAATACACGAGTAGAGCAATTAGAAACTAAGAGATAAGTTAACCACTAGAGAGAGCAAGAACCCAAGTTAACCCTAAAGAGCAAGATTAAGCAATTAACTATATTGAGCAAATGTGACTAAACTAGATTAGCATGAAAAAGCTAAGAAGGCAAGATAGGTTTTAAACAATGAGATTAGGTAGGTGGGCCGTTTGGGAATGTGCTTTGATATTAGTTGGGGGATGTCAACATAGCATGCAATTATCACAATTCAACCTAGATTACCAAACCAAACAACAAGGTAAGTGCTATTAGAATGTACCATATACTACTAGTTGGAGAACTAGGGTTAGGTGTAATTTTAGTAGGACTTGTCAAGTCTAGGTTTCTAGGGTAAGTGGTATTACAGAAATTGAGAGCCAAGGGTAGAAATGGGAGTAGAGATGGGGTTTTTTCACCTCATGCCACTAGCCATCTAGCCTTTAGAAAGCTCTAGGAAATTGCACTAATCACACTTACACTAGCCACTTAGATCTCACACTCACTTGTAGGAGGAGGGATATGTATGTAGGAACAAAGGGGGCTAGCTAGGGATCCACTAATTGGACCTAGGAGCCATTCCTAATATTGCCACATACACTCCAGTTCCTCCTAGAAGCTAAGTGTCATCAAACATTTCAAAACAAGCAATCCAACACAAATCACATGCAATAAAATAGGAAATGTGATAGAAGCAAGAGGAAATCGCCATAGATAGAAATCATGTTCATTACAAGTTATTTTCCCCCAACATGGTATCAAAGTTACATTTGAACCCCAAACAGCCCACCACTAGGGGCTTAGCTAGACATGATCAAAGAAATAGCAAAAGAAAGGGGAAAGAGATAGAGGTGGCCATGGAGCTTGAAGTAGTCGTTGAAATCCTTCTCTCCAATAGCTGCAAGGTCGTCGTCCTCCTTCTTCTTGGATGGAATGGTGTATAATGGTGGTAGGAAGTGGATGGAAGGCTTAGAAATGAGTGGTTTTATAGTGGAAATGGAGAAATGGAGTGAAATGGAGGTGGAGCAGAGTAGGTGGGAGAAAGGGGGTGAAATGGATGCTCAAAGAAGCTAACCCTTGACCTCCAGCCGCCTCCAATGCTTATATAGAGGTCTAGGGGTTCTTGGGTTATGTGGGGGGCAAAATAGGGACATCAATTGATAAAATTGGTGGGGATAAATGGTAGCATGGCCGTTCTGGTCAACACAGTCGTTCTGTCCACCTCCCAACACGGGCATTCTGCTCAAAACGGTCGTTGTGGCCATAAAAATCAATTTCTGCAAATTCTGTGAAGAGTCTGTGATTGGGGCATGTCCCAGAACGGCTGTTCCTTGGTAACACAACCATGCTAGGGTCCTTCCCATGCATTTGGGTCTTGAACTTGGCCATCCATGAAGTTTATTGTTTCAATACATTCTTTGACCACTTGGGGTAAGTTGGGAGTGGTTTTGGCCTCATTTTGAGCTCCTCCAAGCCTGGGGAAACCCTAGATTCAACCATCTTCTCTCCATTCCATAAAGTAGCCAAAGTACCTATAAAACATGCAAAAACCATTCTTAAGTGCATTTGATAGTAAAACACATATTGAGGGAATTAACTTGCAATCTAATTTATTTAGATGTGATTAAAGTACACAATGGCACAAGATGGGGCCCTAAAATAGGGCTGCATCACCACCCCAAACTTAAAACATATTTTTCCTCAAGTATGCTCCAACTTAATCTCTCTCTTTAGATTTCTTTCAATAAACAAGAATGATAAATGCATAGAAAAAGATGATTATTGACTAAATGGTCTTGTAAGTGACTAAGTGCATGTGTTCCACCTCTCTCCTCTCTACTTTCACATACCAATCATGAAATGAGCACTGAGCATACAAACTTCAAATATAAAGCATAGAATACACAAGCTTTCCTTATGTCCTTCATATCATTCCGGGTAAACTATTTTATGTTGGCGTTAATCAAAGATGACTAGGAGTGTTGTTTCACTTTCATGCATTCAATCTTATGCCTCAAACCACACCAAATGTAACGACCCCGTCTCCCGGTAACCCCCAATTAAGGGAGACATGAAGGTCAGAGCCGTTATTCAATTAACAGGATCAAAGGTTCGACAAATAATCAATAATAATTAAATAAACTTTACCAACTAAGGCTAAAAACTGGTATAAAATAAAACTTTTCTTACCTTGGAAAAACTAGGATTTCTAAACTTCTGTCCATGGAGATGCTACTCTAACTAATCCTCCGGTGCACGTTAATTCTCATTTAATTCCACATATGCCACTTTACTGTTTGTTCTTTTCATTTGTACCTAAAACACCGACAAACAAAATGTCGGTCAGTATATCGAAATACACTGGTATGTGGGGACAACCAAAAGTTTGCACATATGGATAACAATTTAATAGTCACAATCAAATTATTTAACAAGCCAAGTTACACTTTTCAGTATGACATTCTCCACCGCTTTTGCCCTAACCCTGGCATACCCACCTTAGGGTTTCTTTTGCCCATGACTTAAGGCCACCTTCTCAATCCCGAGCTTGGTGCCTGGGGGTCACCACTCATGGTGCCCTCTAGTCATGCAATATCATAGGCCACCTTCTTGGTGCCTGGGGGTCACCACTCATGGTGCCCATTGGTCTACCCATCTGGGCCTGACTCTCTTGGCATCATCCATCAGGGTGGCATGTAGGTTCGAGAATGCATACTTCTACTATTAATGTGATAATCATAGTGACTTTATGATTTACAAGTATGAACATCCAAATAGTTTAGTTGCAGTCAATGCGATTAACCATCCGGCAACCACGCGGAAAACTAATGCGGTTATTCATAAGCGTAACCACATACCTGATCCAGAGCAACTTGATTGTCCTAGCAATAAGGATAAAGAATCAATCAACAAGCAATCAACAATATCCTGAAATTAATGCATGGGATCCAAGTGTTATAGTTTATCCAGAACATTCTAAAGCTAGACTTGGATTCCACCTTAGGCTTTCTAGACCACATTAGGGTTTTTGTCTTCATAATGCTTTTATCATATTAAATGCTCTCTTAGTTTATAAACCCTAATTTCAACACCATAAGCCCAATTAAAGTTGATTACTTCTCTCTTTTTACCAAAACTACCTTCTTTATCCTTTTAATTTATTTCAAGGTTATTAGACTCAATTATCACCTTTTGTTTCTTTCGGATTAACAACTCATAATTCATGATGGTCTCATCCCCATATGAATCCCTTTTATTATTAATTCTTCCTTGACTCAAACGAAAACCCTAATTTCTATATTAAGGTTATCTTTCCACAAAATAGTGACTTTACTGCTCAAAATAGCATATTCCTATCTTAGTCATGAAATTAGTCAATTAAATCCATTAAGAATCAAATTTACCATCATTAGGGTTTCATGGCTCATTAAAGTATTATTCATGCACATTAAACTCGAAATTAAACTAAATACATGCAAATTCATCCCTTTTCAATCTTAATGATCCTTTCTATCATTAGTAGGCTAATATCAACTTAATATACTCATTTAACCCTTTCTAACTCATTAATCATCATAGGTTAGGGTTTTTCATTGATTAAACTATTAAAGATAGTATCTCTATATACTTTTCGAATTGAATAAGGAATCAGGCTCCAACTATATTTTATCTAGATTCCTCTCGATTTTCTGAGCAAGTTTCATGTATATTGCGCGTCTATCCGAGCTACGGTTAGGGAGATATGATTTTTGCAAGAACATTACCTTCCGGCCAATCCAAGATTGCCACGTCGCCATGTTTCCATGCATGCGGCTCTCTTTGAAACATAACGAAAAATCAACTTTGCCCTCGACTTAAGGATTGGTCATTTAGCGTGCCGAGGGGCAGAACGGTCAAAAGCTGCCCGAGCCTTCTTCTTCCTTGCGATGCCAGCAATGACGCCGGCCTGCAGCCCTAGTCGACCGAGGGAGCGGCTGTCCCCCTTCACCCTGGCCTTGACGGCCCACAACAACCCCTCCACTACCTCCGCAGGGCCCCCGCGCCCCAGAATGAGCACTCCGAGCTCGCCCATCTCTATAGGTTCAGGTGGGTCGGGCCTGCCATCCGCGGCTGACCATGCAGCAGTGCTGCAGCTAGGGGGCGACTCTCAGGGCATGGCGGCTGTGGCTGAACCTTTCATCGACCTCGCCTGGTGACCCTCTACCACCGCAACTCTTCCTGGGTGCCTCATCGCTCCAAGGGTCGTGGTGTTCCTCTCAACTAGGGTTACTTGCAAGGAATACGATGAGAAAGGGAAAAGGATCCTTGGGATTCACTGGAACTCGATCCAGGAAGTTTACCCCTTATATAGGGGAGGAAACGAAGATAAGAGTTGTATATACACGACTCAAAGAGCCCCTTTCCCAAAAGGAATCATAATCCTTCAAGGATAAGCAACCTTGTCTCTCTTCTTAATCATATTGATATTCTCTTTCCCTTAAATATTAGGAATTCGAAATTCCTCTCCTTCACTCTCTTTATTTTCCTTTTAATCTATTGGCCACAATTATATATATATATATATATATATATATATATATATATATCCTTAAGAAAATACTTCCTTTTATCAAATTTACATAATTAATGGATTATGCATATCCATTATTTCTTTATTTTATAATTATGGCATTTTCTCTTCCTTTTCCTTTATTGGGACTCTTTGGATCCCAAGATACTCATTATTTCGAAATTCCTCTTTAAGGAATACTCATTATCCTTAAATGCATCAATATGCATTATTCTCATTATCTTTCTTATTTGTTATAAAAATGATTCCTTTTTGAGTATTTCTCTTTTATTTTCCTCATTGGTATTCCTTTTATTATTAGGAATCATTGGGATACGAAATCCCACTAAGGATAACTCAAATATACCTCTTTTCACATATTTTCCCTATTTCATCAATGTTTTCAATTTCTTTATTAATAAGGAAATATTCAACTGATATTTTCTTTTCTTATTGCCTTTTCTTTGCAACTTTGGACTCCTTGGAACCCAAGGAATCTAAGAGGCGTGAAATCCTCTTTGTATTTGCCTTCTATAGGTTTCCACACCTTTCTTATCTCAATTCTCAATTATTCATTAATTAATTGAATATCCTTGTTATTGGGCCCAATAGCCAATAAAGCCCACAAATCAAACAGCAAGGCTATTGTAAATGAAATCCATTTATTCAAAATAGATTATATCATTTATTCGTTCAAAAATCTTTAATATGAGAAATTATATTTCTCAGCAAAAGAACCCAAAATTGGGGTTGTAACATCCTTCCCCTCTTATAAGAATTTTGTCCTCAAAATTCCATCAAGCAAGCAATCAAACAGGATAAACCTTCCATATGTCCATCATGGCTCCCATGTGGCTTCACCCTTTCCATGGTATTTCCCCAAGAACCTTCATTATCTCATATTCTTCCATCTGAGTTCTTTCTTACCTTGGTATATCGTACCCTCGTAGGTGACTCAGGACATTTCAGCCTCTCAAAAGTTGAATAGGTTCAGGGCTCAACACATGGCTTGGGTCTCTCACATAGTGCTCTAGATCGGACTCATGTAACACATTACACATCATGTTATCCTGTGGGGCAAAGCTAAATACAATCATATCCACCCATCCATCTCAAATGGACCCATTTATCGGGGACTCAGCTTCATTAGCTGTAGCTTAGAGGGTCAGATTTTTGCATCACATATTCTCCCACAGTGAACTACATGTCAGTCTGCTTTGTATTATCTCATGACGCATGTCACCCTTGGCTCTCTCTCAGCCATTGCACGATCAAGCGACTTCATCTGCACACACTGTGGTTCTTTTATGACCTTCACGAGGCCTCCTTTACCAACATCATTATAATGAAGTGGTGACCGACACACCCTCCTTATTTAGCTTCTTACATCCTGATAAAGGCTATGGTGGTTAACATCACATCTTAAGAACTGTTTCTTTGTATCACCCTGAACAAGCACACTTGCTCTCATCAGACCCTCTAGTCTGGATCATACTACTCATTAGTTAGGGGTGATAAACGGTACTAAAACGAGTTCTTCATGTACCTACTTCTTCCGCATGGAAGTAAACCTTCTAATCATGTTCAAGAACTCTTTGAACTCACATCATGGTGTTGTTGAACCATTTCTTTATCTATTATAAGTAGTTCAACCCAATTTGTCACTTGACAGTACTCTTCTTTTCCTATCATGTAGGTAAGGTGATCTACCATAACCCTCATTGATCTTCCTTGGTTAAGGGGAGAGTTTCCACATCATCCATAGTGATGAACTCTCATTCCTTTTCAGGGACTCTTTTATCCTCTATATTGGTACACTGGGTTACTGGTATTCGTCCTTTACCTTTATCATGCATGGCCACAAGCCACATGCATCTTCATTTTAAGCATCCAAAGTGCTACCATCTCAGTAATACCATGGTATATGGTGATCTTAAAATCATGATCTCCAGTGTGTCATGATCCCTCAAGCTTGATACCTCGAAAACCCTAAACCATTCTAAACAGGGTTTCATCACATTCCCTTCCAGAGAAGTGCATCTGAGGCTCTAAACCATCCTTTCATTACGTCAAGGACTAGACTGGCTAACCAAACAATCATTAACTTGTTCAACCTATCTCATTACATCTGAGTGTTAGCCAAAACACATCTTCTTTCCAAACGTAGGGTTAGCCTAACAACTCCCTTCTAGCCAAACTAGGCAGCTCTATCTCCACCAGAGCATCCATTACCACTTCACATCCTTTGGTATTAGGTAACGTTGAAGACATACTCTTCCATGTATTCTACTTATCATCTCATCTCAAACTCTAAGTTTGTCTTCATCAAGAAACTCTAAGCTCATACTCACTGTGATCGAACTCAACCTTGGTTAATCTGCAAATTCCACATAGTTCCTTATAAAACCTCCTTACAAGATGATTTCCTTAATACTCTTAATGTTAGTCAACCATCCATCTACCATTAACTTAACAAGGGTATGTTATCATCTATGTCCTCATACCTTGTAGCAATGTTTCAACTCGCATCATCTTTTATCCTTGGTGTATGGCATGCGTACTGTCCTATCTCTCACTCCCATAACAAGAGGAAATAAATATTTGGCTGCAGTCCAAATATAGAGTTCTTCATGTTCCAAGAGTAGAGATGGTACAACCCACCTTGCCCGTACACTTTCAAATCCAAGTTGAAACGTGCATCTTATGTCTCTATACCACAAACATCATGATATCCACATAATTTCCATGGAAACTGGTCTCAAACTTACTTGGGTCACAATCCTTGGTCATATCCTCTAGATCTATAGGATGCCGACACTTTTGGGGTCATCCCTCTTCCCTTATGCATCCAAAGAGTGCCCTACTCATCCGCCCTTTAGGTCCCATGAGTTTATGAAGGTGATCAATCTCCTAACCCATGGCCCTCGGACCATGATAGCTGTTACCTCCCGACCCTATGGTCATGTGCAACTAGGGAATTAGGAAACTCCTTCTTCCATCGGTCTTATCCCTACCTAACCCTAGGATAGACTTAGGATTTCATTATAGTACATGTTCAACATAGAACCTTACCCAATCCTTCATCATCTCTCTCTGCATTCTAGACTGACTTTCATCCCTTCATAGGGGTCATGGCAACCTGCCTACCTTGGTCAGGTCCCATACCGGCTACCTCCATGGTAACACATCCACATGCATATAGAGATGGTTATCTATGGGTCTACAGGTTCATTCTCATACCATGTACTCTTCACTTATCTTCTCAAGATCCTATGAGACCTCTTTAGGTCACCTCAAAACCAGCAGAACTGATATACACCCTACTAAAGGGATCCCTCTCCCAGGATGGGAGGAAACTACAACTCGTGATAAGCATCCTTATGTTTAGGGTATGCATCCGCATGAGCATGCTTAGCCCTGGCAAGCTACTAAGGCACAACCAAACACCTACAAAGCCAAGCTAGGTCACACCTGTCCTCATCCTCAACATCAAAACAACTTATTCGTGAGGGGTTTATCAAACATACCCTTACCTTAAGGGGTTTCCTTTACCTCTACACATTAAGAGTACCATGCTCGAAACTATAGAAACTCAAATCTCAACATGAGCATTGGGTACACCGCTTCCCCTCTTAGGCCTAGGAACCCTAGGTTCACCTCCGGGTGTCCAACTGCATGCTCATTCTCTTAACTAGGAATCCAGCATGTCCAAGATATGTCATGTACTCCCATGATCTTTCTACTCACGCAACACTTCAGAGTTGATTCCTCTTCCCGGGCAACGACTAGGCATAAAGCCTCACAACTGGTGCCTTAACCTCCTCAGGGTCTAAAGCACTTTCTATCTCATCTAGTAGGTAATCACTTATACCATAGGTACCAGAAGCATCATCTTCTCTCTAGGGTTTGGTTACTCTCAAGCTAACCAAGACATCATCAACCTCCAGGGATCATGCATGAGGCAACCATTTAGGTCGCATCGTTCCCGACTCCCTACTATTCCTCAAGTTTCGGGGTTTTATTGTAACGACCCCGCCTCCCGGTAACCCCCAATTAAGGGAGACCCAAAAGTCAGAATCGTTAATCAATTTACAGGATCAAAGGTTCAACATATAATCAATAATAATTATAAAATTCTACTAACTAAACTGGAATTGGGTACAAAAAAAAAATAAAACTTTTACTTACCTTTATAAAACTGGGAAATCTAACTATCCACAGATTGAAATACTCTATCTAATCCTCCTTGCACTTTATTTCTTAATTTCACGATGTGCCACTTTACTGTTTGTGATTTTCAGGATATTACCTAAAACGCCGACAAACAAAACATCGATCAGCAATTGCTGGTATGTGGAGGCAACCAAAATTTCACAATTAGGTCTAACAATTTAAGTATTGCAATCAAGGTAATTAACAAGTCAATTTACATTTTTTCCATGTGACAATCCCCACCGCTTTTTCCCTAACCCTGGATTTGACTTAAGGCCACCTTCTCAATCCCGAGCTTGGTGCCTGGGAGTCACCTCTCATGGTGCTCCTTAGTCTTGCCTCATCGACCACCTTCTCATTCCCGAGCTTGGTCTCTAGGGTCACCTCTCATGGTGCCCATTGGTCTACCCTCCGGGGCCTGACCTTTATGGCATCTTCCATCAGGGTGGCATGTAGGTGCAGGATTTACACATTTATATTAAATGGTGATAGTCATAGTCACTTTATAATTGCAATATGAACATCCAAACAATTTAGTTGCATTCAATGCGATTAAACATCAGGGAATCCATCGAGAAACTAAAGCGGTTATTCATAATTAACCACATACCTGTACATGCAGAATATTCCAATCAATTAAGACATCCAATCAAGCAAGTACAAGAATCCTGAAAAAGGCATCCAATATATTTCTATCATGAATCATGGTATTTAAATCGAATAGGCCTAATTGTGCCCTAGGGTTACTAGCCCTTTTTAGGGTTTTGCCCATAATTAAGGTTTCACTTCCTTTTTACCACTTTTCCTTTATTTTTATCAAAATATCCATCAAACCCTAATTATCTCAGATACCATTTATAACGCCCGGGCCCACTGCCCAAGTCTCTAGTAGAGTTTCAGGAATGACGACTGGCCCCACAAACCACCACTAGCCTTAACTGCGCACTTTGTCCACACTGACGCGCAAGCTAGGATCAACTTCCCGACTGATCACCCATCCTAGTACTACTCCAAGATGAGCACACTTAACTATGGAGCTCTTTAGTGATGGGCTCCCGGAAAAGGAGGTGCACCTTGGTGATATGGGTAGTCTAATCATTCCTTATAAGATCATGTTATCTGAGGCCTCAAATCCTAGGATGTTACAATCTCCCCCACTTAGACTCTTGACTTCCTCATCAAGTCTCAACTATATGGCCTCATAATCTGACCCCATTTCAGTGCAGACCCACAATGGCCCATGGACACCCAGCTCCCGTCCACGGGTACCAGCGCAAGGGCGGCTCCATCTCGTCTCTACGGATAGCCCTTTCCAACTTGCATGGACCGCACGGCTCAAGACTGGCATGCCACATGCCCATGTGGGCCCCACCTACTGGAGGGGGTTATGGCTCTGATACCATTTATCTTTTTAATCCCAAATTTTGAGGGAAACTTAGTAATGATTTAATCTATCTCTCTGCCAAAAATGGGCTCATTAACTAAAAGAAAACGTGTCTTTTATTTAGGTGCAAGACATCACTTACTTATATATATTTCTCACCTATTTTCTCTTTCCTTTGTCTTCAAATTATTATTCTGAGTTCCTTGTACCTCAAGGAATCCTAAAGGCACGGATTCCCATATTGGGGAACATCTATTTGCCTTTATAATCTTTTGAAAGTCAATTTCTCATATTTCCCTTTTATTACTCAATTTCTTTTCCTTTTTAATTCTCTTTTTAAGGATTTCTCTTTATCTCTCTTCTATTTTCCTATTGGAATTCCTTTTAACATTAGGAATCCTTGGAATATGAAATTCCACCAAGGATTATTCCATTATACCTCTTTCCACTTATTTTCCATATTTCATCAATGTTTTTAATTTCTTTATTAACAAGGAAATACTTTATTGGTCTTTTCTTTTCTTGTTTCTTTATCTTTGCAACTTTGGACTCCTTGGAACCCAAGGAACCCAAGAGGCACGAAATTCATTCTTGGATTACATTCCTTTGCCTTCTAGAGGTTTCTACCTCATCTCTCTTTTCTCAACAACTCAATTATTCATTAATTAATTGAATTTCCTTGTTATTGGGCCCAATAGCCAATAAAGCCCACAAATCAAACAACAAGGCTATTCTAAACGAAATCCATTTATTCACAACAAAATATATTATTATTTGTCCAAATATTTTTAATATGAGAAATTACATTTCTCACCAAAGGAACCCGAAATTGGGCTTGTAACATCCTTCCCCTCTTATGAGAATTTTGCCCTCAAAATTTCATCAAGCAAGCAAACAAACAGGATAAGTCTTCTTATGTCCATCAGGGCTCCCATGTGGCTTCACCCTTTCCATGGTGTTTCCCAAGAACCTTCATTATCTCATATTCTTCCATCTGAGTTCTTTCTTACCTTGGTATATCGTACCCTCATAGGTGACTCAAGGCTTTTCAGCCTTTCAAAAGCTGAATAGGTTCAGGGCACAACACCTGTCTTGGGTACCTCACATAGTGCTCTAGATCGTACTCATGCAACACATCATTTTATCCTGAGGGGTAAGGTTACAAAACCATCTCCACCAATCCATCTCAAAAGGACCCATATATCGGGGACTCAGCTTTCTCAGTTGTAGCTTAGAGGGGTCGGATTTTCACATCACATATGTTCCCACAGTGAACTGCATGTCAGTCTGCTTTGCATCAGCTTGTGACTCATGTCACCACTGGGCTCTCTCTCGGCCATTGCACGATCAAAGCGACTTCATCTGCACACACTATGGTTCTTTTCGGACCTTCGTGAGGCCTCTTTCACCAACATCATCTTAATGAAGTGGTGACCGACACCACCTCCTTCTAGAATTTCTCGCATCCCAATAAAGGCTATGGTGGTTAACATCACATCTTAAGAACTGTCTCTTTGTATCACCCTGAACAAGCACACTTGCTCTCATCAGACCCTCTAGTCTGGATCATACTAACCATTAGTTAGGGGTGATAAACCATACTATCATCGAGTTTTTCATGTATCTACTTCCACCTTATGGAAGTGAACTTTTAGATCATACTCAAGAACTTTTGAACTCGTATCATGGTGTAGTTGAACCATCTCTCTATCTTATGTAGGTTCAACAGAATCTGTCTCTTGACAACATTCTCTCTTGCTCGTGTTATCTAGGTAAGGCGATCTACCATAACCCATTTTGCATATTGACCTTCCTTGGTCAAGGGGAGACTCACGAGATCCATAGTGATGAACTCCCATTCCCTTTCGGGAACTCTTTAATCCTCTATAACGATACACTGGGTTACTGGTGTTCGTCCTTCACCTCCTGGCTTGCATGGCCGCATACTTCATGCAACTTTGTTTTAAGCATCCAGAGTGTTACCATCACTTACTACCAAGGTATATCATGACCTCTTGTATTGTTATGATTCCTCAAGCTTGATACCTCAGAAACCCTAAACCACTCCCAAAAGGGTTTTATTACCTTCCTATCCAAAGAAGTCTATCTGAGGTTCTATCACCATCCTTTCACTACATCAAGGACTAAATTGGCTAACCAGACAATCATATCTTATTACATCCGAGTGTTAGCCAAAACACATCTTCTTTCCAAACATAGGGTTAGTCGAACAACCTCAACTTCTTCTAGCTTCCAGCTAAACTAGGTAGCTATATCTCACCCAGAGCATTCATTACTACTCCTTATCCTTATGTGTTAGTTAATGTCGAAGAAATACTTTATTGGTCTTTTCTTTTATTGTTTCTTTATCTTTGCAACTTTGGACTCCTTGGAACCCAATGAACCCAAGAGGCATGAAATTCATTCTTGGATTACATTCCTTTGCCTTCTAGAGGTTTGTACCTCATCTCTCTTTTCTCAACAACTCAATTATTCATTAATTAATTGAATTTCCTTGTTATTGGGCCCAATAGCCAATAAACTACATGGGCATGTGGCATGCCAGTCTTGAGCCGTGCGGTCCAGGCAAGTTGGAAAGGGCTATCCGTAGAGACGAGATGGAGCCGCCCTTGCGCTGGTACCCGTGGACGGGAGCTGGGTGTCCCTGGGCCATTGTGGGTCTGCACTGAAATGGGGTCAGATTATGAGGCCATATAGTTGAGACTTGATGAGGAAGTCAAGAGTCTAAGTGGGGGAGATTGTAACATCCCAGGATTTGAGGCCTCGGATAACATGATCTTATAAGGAATGATTAGACTACCCATATCACCAAGGTGCACCTCCTTTTCCGAGAGCCCATCACTAAAGAACTCAATAGTTAAGCGTGCTCAGCTTGGAGTAGTACTAGGATGGGTGACCAGTCGGGAAGTTGATCCTGGCTTGCGCGTGAGTGGACAAAAACGTGCAGTTAAGGCTAGTGGTGGTCTGTGGGGCCAGTCGCCATTCCTGAAACTCTACTAGAGCCTTGGGCGGGCATATGGTTGATAGAGTGAAATAGGGAGATGTATATATGGCCACCCGAAACTTTTGAAGGTGGCCAAGGCGGAATATGTGCTCTAAGGCATCCTTTCATGAGGCAGGGAGGTATGATGATGGTGAAAGAAGAGTCGGGTCAAATGTGGGTCATTAGTGTAGTCCTCAAAATAAGATTTCTTGCATGAAAACTAATCCAACACTTCATTAAATGATATCACACCACATGATTGAACAACATGAGATTCACATTTATATCAAGTGGTTCCATGGGCTCTAAGCATTTATAGCTTGCTCAATTCACAATTTGACCAAAACATTCACAAACTTGAGAGAAGTGGTGCACATGTAAAAAGTCATCAATCAAGACCACATAGTAATAAAATCTAATAAAATGGCATGCATTTGTCAAAGATCAAAATTTTTAGCTCAAAACATTGGAGATTAAGTTAAAACATGCTTTTAGGAAAGAATATCTAAATTTGGGCAAAATTGGACAAAATGGTGCCAATTTGCATTCAATCACATCTAAACCTAACTTTAGTGAATTTAAAACATGAAGCAAATCCTACTTAAAAACACACAAAAATTACCAAAATCTACATGGAAAAGCAATGCATGAAATGGAAGAGCAAAACGAGCATTTTTTTTTGAAAAATTACGCAAAAATGCATGAAATTAAACTACATGTATGCATGAATGCTAGCAAACACACAAGGTCAGGATAGACAAGTATGAATGTTAGTCAAACTATTTGATCATCTTGTAAAAATTTATCACAAGGTACATAGATAAAAAATTGGTGAAAGAAGATCTTACTGCCATACCACCCCAAACTTTTAAATCATGCTGTCCTCAACATGAAATAGAAGTTTAGAATAGTAGGGTAAAGGGCATGGAGTCGTGAAAGACAACCACCAAGAGATGGAGTGATCAATGTAGCACTAGGTGAGCGGGGGATGACCACCATGGCCGTTCTAAGCAACATGGTCATTTTGTCTTTCCAGTCACATGGCCGTGATGTGTGGCATGGCCATTCTGGACTCCTTCCTGTAGCTTTTCTACTATTTTGCAATGTTCTCTTCAACTTTGGTCTTCTCCTTGGGTAGACTTTTTGTGCATCACCTTTTCTTCCTTGTACCTGTACTAACATGATTCACAAATAGAAAAACTATCAAGTATAGTGTGTGTGTGTGTTTCTTGGGAAAAAAATGTAAGTGTAATCAAGAAAAAAAGAAGGTTTTCAAGAGAAAGAGTCTCAAACCAACATGGGTTGCCTCCCACTAGTGCTAAGTTTAGATCCTTCAGCTAGGCTTGTTGTTCCTTCATCAATCAACCATTGTCTAAAATAAAAATGTTTTCATCCCCATCATATGCAATCCTCTCAAATGCCTTCATTGTTTGATCTTCCTCCCAAGGGTTATGCGAGTTCCTCAAGTGTCTTTCTTCATATGTCTCTCCTCTGGGGTCATCATTATATGTCTCAAAGTAAGAATCCTCATCAACAAAACTTTTCAGCTCATTCAACATGATCCTCTTGGACAACTTCCCCCTAATCTTCTTAATCAACCTTGAGACCTTTAGAATTTTCATGCTATAATTTTGCTTTCCCTTGAGAAATGGGTCTTCATAGGCATCAAAGAAAGGGGGTTCCATCCCGTTGGACACTTGTGAACCTAAAAATATTACATTGGGGTGTCTTGGATCATAAATTAGGGAACTTGGTGGTGACATCTCAATGGAAGGTGGGACACAAGATATTATCTTCTAAAAATATGGAAGGACTGTAGAACTTTTAGTGCACTTAGCACTCTCACAAGGACTTTGCGGAAGGGGTTCTCCATCATGATATTTTTCTAATTTATTCCCTCGTTGAGATACTCTACAACCTTTTCATACCTCAATATTGAAATTGTATCCACTTGTCATGGGGAGGAGGGGGAACAAGTGATGGTTGTGGTGGATTAGGACTGTGAAGGATGTAGGATGGTTGTTGTGGAGGTGGTTGGTATGGGGGTGGTTCTTGTGGTGGATATTGTGGTGGTGGTTGTGAGGTGTGTTGAAAGTTGTATGAAGGTTGAGGAGGTGGTGGATTATAGATAACAGGAGGGGGACCCATAGAACTATTTGCATTGTTTGGGTTGGCTATGGTTTGGGAAAGGGTTCTTCCCTCCTCACAAAGGGCAAGTGAAAGGGAAATCTCATACATCCATTGCTCAAGCCACTCAATGGTTTGTACATGAAAGGAAACCTCTCTCTTCACTTCATCAAGGCTTCTTAACCTTGCAAGAACTTCTTCTTCAAACATGGAGCTGTTTCCTTGCTCTTGGACTCCTTGTTGCTCCCATGAAAGATTTGGATGATTTCTCCATTCTGAAGTGTAAGATCTTGACATGGAGCCTTGCTTGTTCCAAAATGCCACATGATTGTAGAACTTGCACATCTTCACAAAGAGCCTCCATGGAGTTGGCAGAGTGATTAGAAGAACCTCCCACATGAATTTTCATGAGATTTACCATGTCTTCCAACATCTTCATCATGTAGGGCGGTTGAGGGATTGAAGGGGTTCGTGCATCTCAGTCTACCATCTTGACTCCAAAGGGTTGCTTGTCACATGCACAAGGCACAACCAAAAAAAAGAAGATAAGTTAGCAAACCAATATGCAAAAGTAACACAAAGAATAAAGAATAGCAATGGTGAGGGCAGTAGGAAAGGCTAAGCTACACTAACTAGCTAGGCCAAGTGCCTCGATCCCTGACAACGGTTCCAGAAAGCTTGGTACGTCTGATCCATAGGTGTACACACTATCCAACGAGGGGTGACTAGATGCACTCCATGGGACTCAAACACATAGGAGGATCTTTCAAAATTTATATTAACCCTAACAATATTCGATCACAACACTAAATAGGTCACCTGCAAGCCTACGGGGTACTATTGTAGTATAGGTGATAAGCAAGAGTAGGGGTCAATCCACAGGGACAGAGGGGGCACTAGAGATAGGTTAGCATTGGCTACGTTCCTAATAAGGAGACTAGGGTTGAAGGGTTTGAAAAAGGCTGTTTGATTGTTAAACTAGGTGAACAAGCAAGTAAAGGAAATTATGAAATCTAAGTTATCACAAACCCTAAATTACCCTAAGTAAGCAAGTCTAAGCAATTACATTGAGAAAAAACCTAAACAAGAGAAAAGATTAACTACACTACACTAGTAGAGTAATTAGCAACTAAGAGCTAAGTTAACCACTAGAGAGAGAAAGAACCCAAGTTAACCCTAAAGAGAGAGATTAAACAATTAACTAGATTGAGAAAAAGCAACTAAACTATATTAGCATGAATAAGCTAACAAGACAAGATAGGTTTTAAACAATGAGATTAGGTAGGTGGGCCATTTGGGAATGGGCTTTGATATTATTTGGTAGATGTCAACATAACATGAAATTATCACAATTCAATCTAGATTACCAAACCAACAAGGCAAGTGCTATTAGATTGTACCCTATACTACTAGTTGGAGAACTAGGGTTAGGTGTAATTCTAGTAGGACTTGTCAAGTCTAGGTTTCTAGGGTAAGTGGTATTAGGGAAATTGAGAGCCAAGGGTAGAAATGGGAGTAGAGATGAGGGTTTTTCACCTCATTCCACTAGCCATCTAGTCTTTAGAAAGCTCGAGGAAATTTCACTAATCACACTTACACTAGCCACTTAGATCTCACACTCACTTGTAGGAGGAGGGATATGTATGTAGGAACAAAGGGGGCTAGCTAGGGATCCACTAATTGTACCTAGGGGCCATTCCCAAGATTACCACATACACTCCAATTCCTCCTAGAAGCTAAGTGTCATCAAACATTTCAAAATAAGCAATCCATGTTAAAAGCACAAATCACATGCAATAAAATAGGAAATGAGATAGAAGCAAGAGGCAATAATCATAGATAGAAATCATGTTCATTACAAGTTATTTCACCCCAACATGGTATCAAGGTCACATTTTAACCCCAAACAACCCAACACTAGGGGCTTAGCTAGACATGATCAAAGAAATAACAAAAGGAAGGGGAAAGAGATAGAGGTGGTCATGGCACTCGAAGTAGTGGTTGAAATCCTTCTCTCCAGCAGCTGCAAGGCCGTCCTCCTCCTTCTTCTTGGATGGAATGGTGTAGAATGGTGGTGGGAAGTGGATGGAAGGCTTAGAAATGAGTGGTTTTATGGTGTAAATGGAGAAATGGAGTGAAATGGAGGTGGAGCGGAGTAGGTGGGAGAAAGGGGGTGAAATGGATGCTCAAAGAAGCCAACCCTCGACCTCCAACATCCTCCAATGCTTATATAGAGGTCTAGGGGGTTAAGTAGGGGGAAAAATAGGGACATCAAGTGATAAAATTGGTGGGGCTCAATGGTAGAACGGCCGTGCTGGTCTGTACGACCGTTGTGGCCACCTCCCAGCATGGGCATTCTGCTTAAAACGTTTGTTTTGGCCATAAAAATCAATTTCTACAAATTTTGTGAAGAGTCTGTGATTGGGGCATGTTCCAGAATGACCGTCGCCTTTGCTAGGGTCCTTCCCATGCATTTGGTTTTGATTTTGGCCATCCATGAAAGTTATTGCTTCAATACATTCTTTGACCACTTGGGGTAGGTTGGGAGTGGTTTTGGCCTCATTTTGAGCTCCTCCAAGCCTGGGGAAACCTAGATTCAACCATCTTCTCTCCATTCCATCAAGTAGTGGACAAAGTACCTATAAAACATGCAAAAACCATTCTTAAGTGCATTTGATAGTAAAACACATATTGAGGGAATTAACTTGCAATCTAACTTGTTTAGATGTGATTAAAGTACCAAATGGCACAAGATGGAGCACTAAAATAGGGATGCATCAATAGGGTATAACGTACACTCACCTTTATACCCTTGACTTCATCAAGGGTAGTTTTGATAAAAAAGTTCTTATCAACTTAATTGTTTTCTCACCATATTCTAATTACTTTTGTAGTATTTAGATGGCACAATTCACTCTCTTCTACTCATGTGTACCATGGATCATAAGGAGATTTCTAGTGGTATGGTCCCATCCTTGAGACATATTAGTTTAGAGTTTAGCAGACTTAAAGATCTTTGTTCTTTTTTCATTTGAAAATATTGTTCTTTTGTGAAAAGACTTGTTCTCTTTTTCTAAAAAGATATGTTTTTTAGAAAAAAAAATTATTATTTTTTCTTTTGTAAAGGTTTTTGTTTTGAAAGAAAATTATGTTTTGTGAATAGACTTTTCTTGTTTGTGTTCTGAAAAGATTTTTCATTTTCTTGTTCTAAGTTTTCCTTAGAAGAGTTTTATTTTTGAAAAGATTGTTCAATGAAGATTATTGAATGAGAGAGATCATTTGAGAGAGATTGTTCAATGAAGATTATTGAATGAGAGAGATCATTTGAGGTTTGTTGATGATCATTGAAAGAACTTCAAGTTTGAAAAGATCCAGATCAAAGATTATTGATGATTGAGATCATTGGAAATCATTTTGGAAGCTTTTAGATCATTGGAGATTCTTGGTTTGAAATTGTTGGACATTATTTGAGATCATGAGATTGTTGATTGTAAATTTTGTTTTGATGAGATTGTTTTAAACATGAGGATGTTAGCAAACAACAAACAATCCAGTGTGATGATTACAATCTTAAAGCATAAATATTTCAAATTATTATAATTAGTAGAAGCTCACAACAATCTTAAAAGTTGTAAAACACACAACAACAAGATACATATGTAGAACACAAAGTCCCCCTTTTTAGCCCTTGAGTTTAGATGTATATTACGTCCTCACTCAAGCATGGTTTTTATAGGAGGAGATGGTCCTTATCTTCTCTATGTCATGATGATGCTCATCTTGGGGTAACCCGTGTACTTTGAATATTGGTACTACTCTTGATACACCTCATGAATACAACGGTCATAATTAGTCATGAGTACTAGCATAGGTTTTTTTGGCAAGGCCTTTGGACGTCCAACCTAATGTTGTGGCTATACCTTTATTGGCACCCCCATGCCACTTTCAGGGATCCAACATGAGTGTTGGTATTCAGTCCATGATGCATGTGTTTGTAGGTGTGCATTATGCATGTGTAAGGTTTTGATACTTCTGATGCAATTCCACAATAATAAAACATTAAAGGTAAATAATAGGCACATAAGAAAACAACCATGCAATTATTAAGAAAGAGAATAGTTTGGTTAGCTTGAAGACGACTCTCATCCTTTTCTCTCTTTCCTTACTATATATATTGTTTAAGTAAACAAAAAGAAAATGGGAAAGAAAAAGAAAAAAGGGAGGGAATCAGAGGCTAGCCCTAAAAGAGAAACTAAAGCTAACCCTAAAAACAATAATTGATAGAAAACATGACAGTTGTCTTATAAAAAAATTATGTGAAAGCCAAAGAAAATGTTATATACTAGAATAACAAATGATTCCACTAGCTCTATTAAGATCTAGAAAAATAAAAGGTGATAGGACAAAACTTTCTTTTTGCTAGTGAAATAGAGTGTTTCACCTTTTTTGTAGGGTGATTTATATAAAAAAAACTTTGGATTTTTCTATTGGTAGATTGCTTAGATCCACAGTAAAAAAGACTTTGGATTTTTCTATTCATAGATTGCTTAGATCCACAGTAAAAAAGGCTTTGGATTTTAGCAAAAATAGAAAGAACAAAAGAGAAACAAATATAATTTTCTTTTGAAACCTCGATCAATCGACAAAATGTGAGATGAAGAAAAGGAAAGCATAGCTCGAACCATTTGACAACTCCCCAATAGAGTCCCCAATCTTGTGTACCCAATGACCGGCCTAAATCGCGCGTCCTAAAGTTGGAGGAAGATTTGAGGTAGTCAAGCTTTTACATTTATAACCCGAATCCTTCTAGGCCCCCACAACTTTGCTTACGGGGTCGAAGTAGATATACGGGGTCGAACACAGGGACAAGGGTGGTAGTGTTGAGAACTCATAATTGACACGCTACACTCCGGTAGGTACAAAGAGATAGTAAATTCCCCAAGGGGAAACAACAAGATGTCACAAACAAAACAAAGAAGGCTATCTCCAACTGGAGTTATAAGAAGGTTTTATCATTTTAGGCATTTAGCAGTTTTTAGGGGTTTTCATGCAACATAAACAAGAAGATAAAACTAGAGCTTAAAGCAAGGTGTGAAGGATAAACTTTGGTAAAACAAGCAGCAGCAGGAACATCCTGTACCCCTCCTCTCAGAGCGGATACCTCTAACCAAGCATCAACACCCCTCTCAAGGTTGCTGGACTTTAAGTTAGAGTGGAAAGGTTACTACAACCGCTCCGATTCCGGGCACTCTCGTACTCCAGAACTGGACCAAATACCAGAGCCACAACACATCTCTCGAAGTTGTTGCGACGGGAAAACACAATTTGGTAGCTAAGCGAAACGCGATCCAAACATGCAAGCTAGAGTTCAGATATTAAACATAGCAGTCATCCAACAATTGCACCAAACATAAAGTAGCAAGTAATTAAACTCTTCTATTTCTATTAACATATAAAATGGTCTTAATTACATTGCATGAGTAAATAATTAAATAACAGAAATAAAGATAGAGGTCGCCTTCTTGATGTAGAAGGACGACAGACTACATCGACTCTCCAGTCTGATATCGGTCGGGAGCCAAGCCCGATACAATAATGTCGGGCGGTACACCCTCTCGGGCGGCACACCGTGATGGCTGATTGTATCGTTCAAGGACCCTGACCAATACACTCAAGTCGGATGACACTCTCTTGAGCGGCACGCCGTGACGGGCGAAGCGTATCGGGTTCGATATCGTATAAGGCTAGGAGTGACACATCTAATGTCGGGCACTTGTGTCGCTCACCCACGTTGGCCGATATCGGCTTGTAGTGTCGCCCGGGACGGTCCTAAGTGAACCATCCCCTCCCTCTTGGGATGGGGAAGAGCTCACCTAGAGTTGCCCGGCACGAACACTCAAGCGCGATACTTCTTCTCTCACAGCTTCCTCCGAAGATTTGCTCAGGGTTCCAACCTGTTCCGACCGTTCTGACCTGTCTTTTCGGCTTCCTGTAGCTACTATTTATAGGAAGCGGTTGGGGGAAGTTATGGTGCTCGAAGCGCCACATGTCCTCCTTATTTGCGTGGACGGTGGACGACTGATACACATATCGCCCGACACATGGATGTCGGCCGTTGGTCACGTGACGGGCGGCGTCTGCCGGTGGGTGGCCTGTGTCACACGACAAGCTTGGGTTGTCGTGGCGAGCTCGGCTCCCTGTCGGGTAAAAGACGTGTCGTCCGTCAGTTTCTTCATGCTTGGCATCCCCGTACCACATGTCGTTGTGTTGCGCTACCCTGTCGGGCAGCGATCGTATCGGTCATCAGGAAGGCCGATGCAGGCTAAACTTATTTGTGGGCCGTGACGACCTTATTGACGATAAATGGGTCAAAATAGGAGGAAAATACTGCAAAAGATGGAAATATTGAATTAAGAGCGTTGTTTGTCCAATTATTGTGAAAGTACATATAAAAGAGAGGAAAATAGTTTAAAAGGGCAGTTTTGATAACAGAAAAATAGTGTAAAATATCACAAAATTTGGTGTTATCAACTCCCCCAAACTTAGCATTTTGATTGTCCTCAATCAATATTTAAACTTTATTTAGTGATGCTTGTTCTTGATCGGTGTAGTTTTCAGTTCAAGAGGTAAAACAAGAATCGCGATGCCTTTAGAGATAATGCTGCCCCATTACAAACAAAAAAACTTTGCGTTTCTTGCCATATTATTTCAGTAAAAATTTTCTTTCTCTACAGCTTCAGTGAGATTTTGGTGTATGATTCCGAAGTTAGCTTCCACACCAAACCGCTTTATTTTTGGGGCAGAAAGTTGTGTGTCGGGTAGGCTAAGGCTTTTTGGGTTTTTCTTCTTGTTTCCCATCAGTCCATCCAGGTAAGGGTCCGTTAACGGGCAAGTGGTCCCTGCAGTCCAAGCCAGTTGGCTTTAGAGCAGTGATTTCACACCCTACGTACCACTGCCCCGAATCTACCATGCCTAAAGATGGGTACTTTTCGAAAATCAAGTGTGTATATATATTTTTTTCTTTTCTTTTATTGGGCACAACTCTCATGCTTTTATTCACTCTCATAAGGCTACTTTCTATTTTTGGGATTTTTGTTAGGTAAGGGAAAACAAAAGAGATTTCTGCTGTTTGGGCAGCTTTTTCCTTCTCCATACTCGTCTCTTAGCTGTTTGCGAGATTATTATATTTTTTTTTTCAAAATTTTGGCGTGGATAGTCATAGTCTTTTGTTTGAGGCAGCAATATCAGAAAGATATAACAAAACTTGCATCTCGTTAAGCATAAAGAAAACAAACTTGGCAAGAAGGCGCATCAGGTTTTTACTAATATAGCGACTTTGTACATATGTGAGAGAACAAAATAAGCAAAATTTTTCAAAATTTTTGGTAAAAGTTGTATGAGAAAACATATGTATATGTACACATGGTATAAGAAAGAACAAAAATCAGAGAATTTTCAAAAATTGTGTACCTCCCTCACTGGTACATGGTACCCCCCCAAACTTACTCCACACTCTATCCCAGAGTTATGAAGTAGATAAGGTAGGGTAATGTTGATCCAGTGAGGGTTAGCCGATGAGCGCGCCTGTGTCAGATAGAAGTCCCACACATATTCACCTCTTTTGCTGTGATAATCGATGTGGTGGAGCTGGTCAGGCGTTGCTTCATTTGCTATCCATTCCAGGATAAAGATGCCGCAGTCGTTAGATAGGGGAATCTGTTGTGGGCTGCGGTGGCAGAACTGGAGATCGTGCCATTTGCTTGCTTGCGTATCCAGGAATGGTTGTATCATCTTTGCCACCTTGTCGTAGTATTTTTGAGATAAGCGTTCGACGGATGTCAACGATTCTGATGTACACGACACTGGGTGGTTTTTGTTGCTATCCGAGCTGTTGTAAAAGATTCCTGCTCATTGCCGAGTGTACATTGTCAGGAGCGTCCAATGGTTATAATGCAGGATGGGCAGAAAAATTTGGCTAGGGACCCCGCTCTCCAACTCTTCTAGAAAAAGCATCTTTGCTCCTGTTTCATCGGCTAGGCAAACGTCGTTTATCAGTGGTTCCCCTTGCCTTTCAGCTATGATCCTTGATAGGTGGTCGATGACCACATTTTCTACACCCTTCTTGTCGATAATTTCATGGTCGAACTCTTGCAGCAATAAGGCCCACCTCAACAGCCTGGGCTTTGTGTCTTTCTTTTGCATTAGATATTTTATAGCCCCATGATCTGTATATACCTTGACCTTTTCTCCAACTAGATATGACCTGAACTTATTGAAGGCGAAGACAATTGCCAACATCTCTTTTTCCGTGGTTGTGTAATTTACCTGAGCTTCGTCCAACGTGCGACTAGCGTAGCAGATCACATGGTGCTTTTTATCTTTCTTCTGCCCCAGGACTACTCCTACCACATAGTCGCTAGCGTCACACATAAGCTCAAAGGGTAAATCCCAATCTGGCGCTTGGAGGATGGGTGGTGATACTAAAGCATTTTTCAAATCCTGAAAAGCATTGAGACAATCATCAGAGAAAACAAATTCAACATCCCTTACCAGCAGATTGGACAGAGGCTTTGAAATCTTTGAGAAGTCCTTTATGAATCTGCAGTAATAAATGGCGTGCCCGAGGAAGCTTCTAACTCCCGTCACGGACTTCGGTGCAGGTAGCTTAGATATTGCTTCTACTTTGCTTGTGTCCACCTCGATCCCACGCCTTGAGATCTTATGCCCCAGAACGATGCCCTCCTGTACCATGAAATGACACTTTTCCCAGTTTAGGACCAGGCTGTTCTCCTCGTACCTTTGAAGAACTAATGACAGATTCTTCAAGTAGGTATCGAAGTCCTTTCCATAGATGGAGAAATCATCCATGAAAACTTCTACGATATCTTCCAGAAAATCTGAAAAATTGATATCATGCATCTTTGAAAGATGGCGGGAGCGTTGCAGAGACCGAAGGGCATCCTTCTTAAAGCATAAGTGCCGTAGAGGCAGGTGAATGTTGTTTTCTCCTGGTCGTCGGGCAGGATGGGTACCTGGTAAAATCCTGAAAAGCCATCAAGGAAACAGAAAAAGTCATGGTGCGCTAATCTTTCAAGAACTTGGTCAATAAAAGGTAGCGGAAAATGATCCTTTTTTGTAGCCTGGTTAAGCTTTCTGTAATCTATGCACATCCGCCATCCGATGACGATCCTAACCGCCACCTCGTCACCCTTTTCACCCTTTACCACTGTCACCCCGCCCTTTTTGGGTACTACGTGAATCAGACTCACCCAGTTGCTATCGCTGATTGGGTAAATAATCCCCGCATCCCTTAGCTTGATTACCTCTTTCTTGATGACTTCCTTGAGCATCTGATTCAGCTTCCTCTGGGGTTTAGCCAGAGGTTTGGCGGATTCTTCCAAGTTGATGCGATGCATGCATAAGGCGGGGCTAAGCCCTTTGATGTCCTCTACAGAATATCCTATAGCCCCCCTGTGGAGTCTTAACTCCTCAAGGAGTCGGTCCAGCCGGTTTCTGAAAAGATTGGCGTTTATGATGACATGGTTTCTCTCTTCTTCATCTAAGAATTCATATTTCAGACCTTCGAGCAACGGTTTCAACACATGTTTCGCTCTGGATGCCTTCTCTTGAGGCTCCTCCTCGAGGGAGGCATACTTCACGGACTCCACCACCTCATCTTCTTCATGCAGATCTTCGCTAGATAGGTCAAAAAGGTCGAGATACTTCACAATCTCAGGATCTTCGAAGTCGGAATCCCGACAGCTCATAGCCCTCGCAAGGGGGTCCACCATCTGGATGTCCTCTTCTATCTCCTCGCAGAATTTATCGTAGCTATCCGCAATACATGCAGATTCTGACAGGGAAGGACCCTTCATTGCTTCCTTCAGCTTGAAGTCCAGGTGGTCGTCTCCGACCCTCAGCGTGATAATCCCCTCAGATACATCAATCAACGCCCTGCCTGTTGCCAGAAAAGGACGTCCAAAGATAATCGAGAAGCGGGGGTCTTCTGCTGTGTCAATGACTACTATGTCGCAAGGTATGAAGAAATTACCGACCCTGATCGACACATCTTCAACAATGCCGACTGTTCTCTTGTAGGTATGGTCCGCCAGTTCAATCCTCATATTGGTATGAACCATGTCGGTTAGACCCAACCTTTGCGCAAAGCTTAGGGGCATGAGGCTGATGCTTGCCCCTAAATCGGCAAGACCTTTTCGCTCAATGTTGTCCTCGATGGCAAACGTGATCGTAAAAGCTCCAGGGTCCCTTCTTTTGTTTGGCCGGTCAGGCTTCACGAAGGCTGAGGAAGCAGATGCTAGGTGCACGGTCTCAACCCTCCCTCCTCTTCTTTTCTTCGTGATAAGATCCTTGAGGAACTTGGCGTAGGTCGGCATCTCCTCCAAGGCATCAAGGAAGAGGACTTCAAGATGCAGTTTCATGATCGAGTCCATGAACCTTTCATGACGCTTTTTTAGATTTGCCTTGATCAGTTTATAAGGAAACGACAGCCTGGGAGCATAAGGATTCCTCCCACCAGATAGCTCATCGGAAGGCTTCTGTGCAGGCTCTCGAGCTTCTGCTTGTCTACCTCCGTCCTTAGCCAGAATCACACTCTCAGGCCTTGGCTCAGGCTCTGGTCTGGCTTCATCAGTGCGCTCCACCGTCTTCCCAGACCTTAGTACTGCCATTCTAGCAGTTTCAGGGTAGGAGAGTGTCTTTCCTGTAGGGTCCTTTCTCAGAGCGGCCATCTGGGCCAATCGTTGGTCGACCTCATGCTGGCGCATCTGCAGACTCGCCATCTGGTGTTGCATGGAATTCAGAGCTCCAGGACTGGCGAGCGCTCCCTGTGCCAGCTGGTTGATGATAGTGTCTTGTCTTTTTATGTAAGCAAACAACTGACCAACCAAACTGGGTTGGTGTGAAATCCCATCTCGGCCTTGACGTTCACCCTCAGACAGAGATTGCTCACAGCGAGACATGGTGTCAGTGCTCGATGGAACATATCACTGTTCTTCAGAGTTCCTGAAATGGCACGAGAAATCAAGTCAGAAAATAGAATTATTATTTTGTGCAAAGAGTAATGATAATAAAAAAAAAAAAAGAGTGTTGTCAAGCTCATTTCTAAGCTTGAGGCAGTGGAGTGTAGTTAGTGGATTCAGATTCATCAACAGTACCATCTGCCTTGTCCTCGGCAACGGCGCCAAAAAGTTGACCGACCTAAATCGCGCGTCCTAAAGTTGGAGGCAGATTTGAGGTAGTCGAGCTTTTACATTTATAACCCGAATCCTTCTAGGCCCCCACAACTTTGCTTATGGGGTCGAAGTAGATATACAGGGTCGAACACAGGGACAAGGGTGGTAGTGTTGAGAACTCAGAATTGACACGCTACACTCCGGTAGGTACAAAGAGATAGTAAATTACCCAAGGGGAAACAACAAGATGTCACAAAAAAACAAAGAAGGCTATCTCCAATTGGAGTTGCAAGAAGGTTTTAAGATTTTAGGCATTTAGCAGTTTTTAGGGGTTTTCATGCAACAGAAACAGGAAGATAAAACTAGAGCTTAAAGCAAGGTGCGAAGGATAAACTTTGGTAAAACAAGCAGCAGCAGGAACATCCTGTACCCCTCCTCTCAGAGCGGATACCTCTAACCAAGCTTCAACACCCCTCTCGAGGTTGCTGGACTTTAAGTTAGAGTGGAAAGGTTACTACAACCTCTCCGATTCCGGGCACTCTCGTACTCCAGAATTGGACCAAACACTAGAGCCACAACACATCTCTCAAAGTTGTTGCGACGGGAAAACACGATTCGGTAGCTAAGCGAAACACGATCCAAACATGCAAGCTAGAGTTTAGATATTAAACATATCAGTCATCTAATAATTGCACCAAACATAAAGAAGCAAGTAATTAAACTCTTCTATTTCTATTAACATATAAAAGGGTCTTAATTACATTGCATGAGTAAAGAATTAAATAACAGAAATAAAGATAGAGGTCGCCTTCTTGATGTAGAAGGACGACAGACTACAGCGGCTCTCTAGCCCGATATCAGTCGGGAGCCAAGCCAGATACAATAGTGTCGGGCAGTACACCCTCTCGGGTGGCACACCGTGACGGCCGATTATATCGTTCAAGGACCCTGGCCGATACGCTCAAGTTGGACGACACCCTCTCGAGCGGCACGACATGACGGGAGAAGCGTATCGGGTTCGATATCGTGTCGGGCTAGGAGTGACACATCTAATGTCGGGCACTTGTGTCGCTCATCCACGTTGGCCGATATCGGCCTGCAGTGTCGCCCGGGACGGTCCTAAGTGAACCATCCCCTCCCTCTCGGGACGGGGAAGAGCTCACCTAGAGTTTCCCGGCATGAACACTCAGGCACGATACTTCTGCTCTCACAGCTTCCTCTGAAGATTTGCTCAGGGTTCCAACCTGTTTTGACCGTTCCGACCTGTCTTTTCGGCTTCCTGTAGCTGCTATTTATAGGCAGCGGTTGGGGGAAGTTATGGTGCTCGAAGCGCCACATGTCCTCCTTATTCGCGTGGACGGTGGAAGGCCGATACACATATCGCCCGACACATGGATGTCGGCCGTTGGTCACGTGACGGGTGGCGTCTTCCGGTGGGTGGCATGTGTCACGCGACAAGCTTGGGTTGTCGTGGTGAGCTCGGCTCCCTGTCGGGTAAAAGACGTGTCGTATGTCAGTTTCTTCTTGCTTGGCATCCCCGTGCCGCGCGTCGATGTGTTG
Source organism: Alisma plantago-aquatica (assembly GCA_963693085.1). Classification (NCBI taxonomy): domain Eukaryota; kingdom Viridiplantae; phylum Streptophyta; class Magnoliopsida; order Alismatales; family Alismataceae; genus Alisma; species Alisma plantago-aquatica. The sequence goes on along the minus strand of OY856412.1, from coordinate 573,110,647 downwards.
CGCTACCCTGTCAGGCAGCGATCGTATCGTTCGTCAGGAAGGCCGATGCAGGCTTAACTTATTTGTGGGCCGGGATGACCTTATTGACGATAAATGGGTCAAAATAGGAGGAAAATACTACAAAAGATGGAAATATTGAATTAAGAGCGTTGTTTGGCCAATTATTGTGAAAGTACATATAAAAGAGAGGAAAATAGTTTAAAAGGGTAGTTTTTATAACAGAAAAATAGTCTAAAATATCACAAACTTTGGTGTTATCACCCAACCCAAAAAATCCAATGGATTCTATGGTTATGGGAACAACAAAAAAGCAAGAAAAAAATGATAAGTCGAAAAAGCTCATAATCACCACTCAGTTTTATACGTAAAGCAATGAAAAATGAAGTTTGCATCTAAATCAGTGGGAAAGCACATAAAAATTAGATCTTGACTCCACTCAAGGATGGATAAGAAAGGTACCCATTAATATAGAGATCATAAGCAACAATCCTATTAAAAGTGGGAAAGGTATTAGCACCCTCATCTCGCCCGATAATGATGTTGCAATAATTTTTTATCATCTCAGATAAAATAGTGGTGACCAAGGTTATTGTTAGAGAAAACAAAAAAAATGATAAAAATCAAAATTTATGGTGACAGATCTTTGGGGATAGAGACGGTTGTGTCTTTCTCATCATAGCCCTAAAGGTCCTAGTTTTTAGGTGTGTTATGGTCCCAAATGCCTTAGGACCTCCCACGATGGAGATCCATCATTGGTTGTTAGGACTAATGTGTAGGAAGAGAGATAGATAGGCACGAGAGGTAGATTTAGTAGAGCAAATTCAAATCTTTGAGAAAGAGCATGAAAACATGAATAGTTATGAACAAACCAGTGCAAGTGACAATTACTAATATGAATATAATAGATAAAGCAATTATTGTTGTGCAAACTACTATTAGTAGAGCAGTTGGTGTCAAAGGAAGGATCCTCTCATCACAAGCTGAAAATAAAAGAGAGAGTTAGTGGTTTCTCTAGATTTCTCTAGATTCAGGAGAGATGATAGGGTCTTGAAATATGTTGGATATGGTAGTCTATTTATAGGTGGATTTTAGGGTTTAGGATTTTGGGTAGAATCTTCTAGAAGAGGCAGCAAATCACCATGTTGCACCCCACAGAAGGGCATGCATATTGGGATGATCCATCACATGTCATGTGGTGGGTGGTTGTGATCCACCCAATGTCCTAGGGTGGAAAAATATTCTCCCATTTTCCTAGTAATTTTAGAAATATTTTGGGAAAAATTGTTGAAAACTTGCACAGAATTACAAGTCAGAGTTATCTCTTAGATTTTCTTGGAAGAGGCAGTCAGAAAGGGAGTATTTAATTCTAGACCATTCAACTGGGAAATTTGTGAAGAATAGTCTATTTAAGGTAGAATTTAAGGATAATTGCACTTTCAGTCTGAAACAAAGCTTCTTTACATAAGGCCTCAAACTGGGTGAAAGTGGGCAAAAAGGAGTGGATAAAATGTGTTGAAAATTTTGGAAAAAGGCGGAAAGATAAGTATATGTGGAAATCAGATAGGATTTGGAAAGGATTCCATCATTTGCCATGTATTGACATTAATAATGAACTTTTTCCAAGTGAGCAAAAATGGCGTGTCAAAACCAAGAAAGTGGAATCTATTCTTAAATGGGAATATCCCACAACGCCTACTAAGATTAGAAGTTTTTAGGGTAAGATTGGTATTATATGAGTTATGTAAAAGTAAAGTGTTTTAGCAGCACATCTTACCTGTTTAACAAGGAAGGATGTGCCTTTTGTTTGGTGTGAAATATGTGAGAAAAAATTTCAAACATTAAAGAAGAAATCTACTACAACAACAATTTTGATTTTATCGGAGGAAGATTAGGATATGAGGTGTTACATGATGCATCTTGGACATGTTTAAGATGTGCTCTTATGCAAGAAGGAAAGGTGGTGTCTTATGCTTCTAGACTTCTCAATAGGTATGAAGAGAATTATCTAACACATGATCTTCAGATGGAAGCAGTAATACATGCGTTAAAGACATCACACCATTATCTCTATGGTGAGTCATGTATGGTCTTTAGTGACCATACGAGTTTAAAATACATATTCACACAAAAGGATCTTAACCTGAGGTATAACAATTGGTTAGAACTCATGTCAATGAGCATAAGAGTTTAGAATACATATTCACACAAAAGGATCTTAACCTGAGGTAGAACAGATGGTTAGAACTTATAAAGGACTATGATGTTACCATTGATTACAATCTGATGTGCACAAATTATATCACATTTTCATACCCTTTTGGTCGCACATTTCACTCAATTTAACATATTTCTCATCCCATTCATGCTAGAATGTTTGTTTCTTGTTGGTATTACTCGTGACATGGTTTATATTGTAGGTACCCCATGTTCCACTCATATTGAAAAAAAATCCCAAAATCCAATCTATCTGACATTTCCCAAGTCTCCCCAATCTTTGGAGTTCATTATTCAGTAGATAGCAAGTTACACAACATGTGGACCACTCCACATGACATGTGACTTAGATAACAATATCAGTCAAGTAGATCTATGACGTGTGACTCATCTACACGACATGGCTCAAAAAAGTCAGAAAATCATCAAGAAGTTTTACTTACGCCGTGTGGACTCTCCACAAGGCATGTCACTTGCAATTGTGGTACAACTCAAGTGGAAACTGAATATCACATGACATGTTGACTTGCATACATGATGTGTGAAGCATATTTTCTATACAATTTTGGAAATAAATGCTTATTCATAATACATAACTAACCACACCCCTAGGGAAGCGGAGGACATATATTTGGAGTGCTTTGAGACCAGAGATGAGTTTGGAGTTGTAGAGAGGCAATTCTGGAGACAAATCTAGGGTTTCTCAAGAGAGAAACCATTGTTGACTCCATTTATCTTCTCCATTCCATTTTGAAGATGTAGAGAGAAGGTTGATGAAGTGAGGAGCAGTAGTAGAGATGGACCTCCAACCCTTGGCTGGAGATTTCCATCTCTTCTTCACTCCTACAGATTTATTTGTTATTTATCTCTCTACTCATGTTTTATTAATGACTTATCATTTGTGCCTATATTTCCTCACCATGAGCAAGTAAACTCCTTTTCTTAGACATGGGAGAGTAGCTCCCATATCATGACTCATTGAACTCAAATTTCTTATTTGGTGTTAGTTAATCTTCTATTTCAAAATGATCTATGGTGTTTATCTTCTTGTATGTATGAATGACCATCATGTTTACATACTTTATTTTATTATTATATTCTGGGAAGAAATATTAAGAGGTAGGGAATAGCCATTTCGACAACATATCCTTGACCATGGGAATGGCTAGGATTATGCTGAGGTCTAGGTTGTAGTTCAAATCCTTGTATATGCATGGGAATGCTATATAGGGTTAGGACTATCTTATATCATGAGGAGATGTATTAGATGACAACAACCTACCTTTGTGAAGATTGACTAGTAAAAATGGAATTCGTGGTTCTTTATTGGGTTATGATATGAAAGTGAAATCTCATATCTAAGATTCTCTTGATCTAATTTTAATCATTCTCCAAGTGATAAGTGCATTTATTTTCTTTATTTTATATTCACAATTTAGTTTGATCTAGAACCAACCTTTTTATTATAATCAGTTTATATTGTAGAAAGTTAACGATATTGTTCCTAGCTAGCCTAGCTCCATGTGGTTTGACCTTAACTACAATTGATCCCGTATACTTGCATGTAATTGATGAGTCAAGACATTTAATTATTTAAAATTTGCTTGTCTTTGGCAATTAACAAGTTTTTGGCATCGTTGTTGGGGAGCTACAATATTTTTATTTAGAGTAAAAGTGTTAATTAGTATTTGAAACTAGATCATATTTTTCATTATTAATTTTGTGATACCATTTAGTTTTGTGTTTCTCAAACTGTTGCTTTTTGTAGGTTGCAAGTGTCATTCTAAGAGAGGTCTTGAGATGTCCATTTTCTTAGACCTAGAGATTGAACGAACTTTGTATAGATGAAGGAGAGCAAGGAAGAGTGATAACTCTTTAAACATAGAGGAATCACAACCATTGTCACCCTGCTCAACACCTTTACCTGATCATCACCAAGAGCCGAACATGGAAGACAACCACCCGCTTAAGGAATCCATAATGCTTGTTGCCATCAACATATGTGGATCCATTGATCATCTAGTTATTAAAGCAAATAACTTCACTGTCAACCCCACCATTATGTAGATGATCCAGTAGAATAGTTTTGGAGGAGCTCCTATGGAAGATCTGAATCTTCACATAGCCGAGTTTTTACAGTAAATGAATACCTTCAAGATTAATGGCATCTCTACTAGCTAGGTATGTCTACTACTGTTCCCGTTCACTTTGTGAGATCAAGCCAAGGCATGGCTCTCTTCCTAGCCTAAGCGATCCATCAAAGGTTAGGATGAGCTGCTGAGTGCTTTCCTTGCTAAGTACTTTCCTCATAGTAAGACCGCTCAATTAAGAAGCCAACTCACCAATTTCAAGAAATAGGAAGGTGAAACACTTTATGATACATGGGAGAGATTTAAGGATGTGCAACATCTTTTTCCTCACCACAGCTTGACCAATTGGCTACTACTGCAAACCTTCTACAACGGGTTATTCTAAAATACCTGTATGATAATAGATGTTGCCACAGGCGGAGCCCTTATGAACAAGTCCTACAGGGAGGCAATAGAAGACATGGCACTCAACTATTGCCACTGGAGCTTGGAAAGGACCTACCGAACCTTCTCATCAAGCGAAATTACTAAAAATTCAGGTGGATAGCACACCATTAATGTAGTTGATCTTATTGCAGCCAAGCTTGGTGCCTTGTCACAAATATTTGAAAAGCTAATTATACACTCCATCCAAGTAGGTGAGAAAGTTTGTGATGCATGTGGAGCCCCCAAGCACATTTCTTCTTCATGTTTTTCCCACATATGAATGTTAGAGAGATGCCAGAGCAAGTTAATGTAGTAGAGATCTTGGGAAACAAACAACCCTACAATCCCTATTTCAACACCTACAACCCAAGATGGAGAAATCATCCAATTTTTTCCTACAGGAACAAAAATCCATGGAATCCACATCAACAGAAGCAAAGACAAAATCGGCAAAAACAAATGGGCAACCAACAACCCATGAGCAACAATCAATTGCCGGTGTTCAATAACAACAACATAAATTTCAATTAGCCCTAGCCTAAATCAAGTTTTGAAAGTATGCTCGAGTCTTTGGTGTCAACACAAACCAACAAAATGATGAATTTTGTTCACATTGGAAACTTCTGAAAGATGCCATTACTCAACTCTCTTTAGGTAGGCAACATTGTTACTCATAAGAAGATGTTAGAAAATCAGATTGCACAACAAGCTCTAGCAAATCATAGAGCCTCTTCCAATTCACTGCTAACATGAGTTGAATCCACATGAATGCAAGTCCATTTCTTTAAGGAGTGGAACTGTTATTAAAAGATCCTTGTCGGTGGATGAAAAGAAAGTTGATGATGATAAAGAAGATGATGCTAAAGAGAAGTGAAGAAAGAAAAAAAACCAGGTAAAGAACAACCATCCTACAATCTTACTATTCCTTTTCCAAAAAGGTTTGCACACAAAAAGGAGGATGTCAGATTCCATAAGTTTATGGACATACTCAATAATCTGTATGTCAATATTCCTTTGACTGAAGTCATTGCTGAGATGCCTACTTATGCAAAGTTTCTAAAAGTCCTCTTAACCAATAAATGGAGAATTGATCAAGTAAAAAATGTTATGCTATCTGAAAGGATGAGTTCCATTTTTCAAAATAGACTACTAGTGAATCTTGACGATCAAGGTGCTTTTACACTATCGTGAAAGATTGGTGACACAATGTTTAATAAAGATTTAGTTGACCTTGGTGCCAACATAAGCCTTATTCCATTAGCCCTATGGGAACAACTTAACATTGGAGATATGAAGCCAACCAAGATGGCCATTCAATTGGCATATCATACCATCAAATATCCAAGAGGAATTGTTAAAAATGTGTCTATCCAAGTGGGAAAATTCTTTATTCCCCGGGACTTTGTTGTGTTTGACATGAATGAAGTCCCATCCAATCCTATTCTTTCTGGGAGACCTTTCCTCTGCACACTGATTGTATAGTCTATGTATGGGAAGGCAGGATCACTATTAGAGTAGGATAAGAAACAACAAAATTCTCTAAACTAGATGCAATGAAGTCTCCAAACAAAATAGAAGACATATGCCTGATTGATTGCATTGAACAAGATTTTGGAGGAAGACAAAGATTTTTCTAATTTCATTGTTGACTATTGTGAAGAAAGTGAATTGAACACCGCCATGGCTACATGAATTCTAGACATTTATTCCAAATCTAATCCACATCTACCTCATGAAGACGTTCCACCAATGAAATATGACTCTTGCAAGCCTACCAAGGTATAACTCAAAGCCCTTCCATCGGGGCTAAGGTATGCTTTTCTTGACCTTGATTCTACATCTCTTGTCATCATAAATGCTGATTTAACTAATGAATAAGAAATCAAATTGCTAAATGAATTATCTTTGCTTAAAGAAGTCATTGGTTATTTGATAGACTATTTGAAAGGCATAAATCCCTCCATTTGGATCCATAAAATTAATTTGGAGGAAAATGCCAAATCATTTGTAGAACCTCCTAGGAATTTAAACCAAAATATGCTTGAGGTTATTAAAAAGGAAACTTTTAAGTTGAAAGATGCATGGATCATCTAGCCTATAAGTGACAACCCCCTGGGTGAGTTATATTCATGTAGTTACCAGAAAGGGGGGGCACAACTGTTATCAATGGGAATAATGATGAATTGCTTCAAACCCATGTAGTCACATGATGGCACATGTGTATAGACTATAGAAGGCTAAACAAAGAAACCCGTACAAACCATTTTATATTGCCATTCATTGATTTAATGCTTGATAGACTGGCCAATCATTCCCACTTTTGCTATCTCGATGGGTACTTTGGATTCTTTTAGATATTGATTTATCCACCAGACCAAGAAAAGATGACTTTCACATGCACCTATGGCATATACGCTTATAGACACTTTTCGTTTGGTATTTGCAGTGCACAAGAGACTTTTCAACGTTGCATGATGGCTATCATTTCTGATGTATCAAGTGTACAATGGAGGTTTTTATGGATGATTTCAATGTTTATAGGAACTCTTTTGATAACTATTTGCCAAACCTATCTAAGGTCCTTAAGCATTGTTAAAAAGTTAACCTAGTACTAAACTGGAAAAAGTGACATTCTAGGCCATGTGATTTCTAACAAGTGTATTGAAGTTGATAGGGTAAAGGTAGAGGCCATAGAAAAGATGTCTACCCCATCAATTGTCAAAAATGTTTGAAGCTTTCTTGGCCATGCATGGTTTTATAGGAGGTTTATCAAGGATTTTTCCAAGATAGCCAAGCCCTTATGCTTATTGCTTACAAAAGATGTTAATTTTGTGTTTAATGATGAATGTAAAGATGCCTTCAAGAAGCTCAATGATGCTCCCATTTCAGCCCCCATCATCCAACCACCAAATTGGTATGCACCATTGGAATTGATGTATGATGTAAGGGACTACACCATCATAGCTATACTTGGTCAACAAAATGATAACAAGCTGCATTCATTCCACTACGCTAGTAAGACACTAGATGAGTCTCAAATAAACTATGCTACCACTGAGAAGGAGATTCTAGCCATAGTATATGCCTTAAAAAATTTCACTATTATCTAGTGGGATCTAAAGTTGTGGTATATACCGACCATGAAACCATAAAGTATTTGTTGAATAAGAAGGATGCTAAACCATGGCTAACTTGTTGGATCTTGTTGCTTCAAGAATTTGACCTCAAGATCAATGACAAAAAGGGAACTGAGAACAATTATTGTTGATCACCTTTCCAGAGTGACTATATATGCAAAATATGCACTTCCTACTGATGATTACCTTCCCATTGAGAGGTTGTATGCAGTTGATACACCACAAGAACCCTGGTTTGCGAACATCACCAACTTTTTTGCCACCGGGCATCTTCCACCTAATCTTACCTATTAGCAAAAGAAGAAATTCTTACATAATGTCAGATTCTATTATTGGGATGATCCAATTTTGTTCAAGAAAAAGCACAAACAAACTGATACAGAGATGTGTAGCTTAAGAGGAGATACCAATCATTATTTTTTACTGCCACTCTTCTTCCTACGAAGGTCACTTTGGGGGAGAAAAGACAACTACAAAGATCCTCCAAGCTAGATTTTATTGGCTGACCTTATCCCGAGATGTACACGTCTATGTCAAAGGGTGTGACAAGTGTCAAAGAACTAGGGGGATATCAAAGCAAGACGAGATGCCTCTCAACTCCATTCCAGAGATTGAGGTATTTGACGTATGGGGTGTCTACTAAATGGGACCTTTCCCATCCTCATGTGGTTATAAATATATCATAGTCGCATGCGATTATGTTCAGAAGCAGGTAGAGGCCATCCCTACCCAAGCTCCTACTGCTAAGTCAGTACTTAAGTTGTTTCAAAAAATCATTTTCCCCTCTTTGGATTTCCAAGAGTCGTGATTTCATATGGAGGGACACACTTCAATGAAAAATAGTTCAACAATATTCTCACCAAGTATGTAGTGACACACAAAATCTCTACTCCATATCACCCTCAAACGGTTGGGCAAGTGGAAGTATACAATAAATAACTAAAGAACTTTCTTGAGAAGACTATTTCCAGCTCGAGGAAAGATTGGACCCTCAAGTTGGATGATGCTTTTTGGGCATTCTGGACTGCATACAAGACAACCATTGGCACTACTCCATTCAAGCTCATCTATGGCAAATCTTGCCATCTTCCTTTAGAGCTAGGGCACAAAGCCCTATGGGCCATCAAGGTCCTTAATTTTGACATGAAGAAAGTAGGTGAAAGACGGTTGTTGCAACTTTAAGAGATTGAGGAGCTCATGCTAGATTGTTATGAGAATGTGAAGATATATAAGGAGAAAACAAAAGTGTGGCATGAAAAAAATATTAGAAGGAGAGATTTTGTTGAAGGAGACCAAGTGCTACTATTTAATTCAAGACTGAAGCTTTTTCTAGGGAAGCTTAGATCCAAGTGGTCAGGACCTTTCTTGGTCTTAAAATTTTATTTGTATGGTATGGTAGAGCTGTAGGATAAACAATTGGCATTCATAGTCAATGGACAACATTGTAAGCTTTACACAGTAGGAGAGAAGATAGAACAAGGAGCCTCTTGCTCCCTCATGGAACTTTGATGATGAAGAAATCAATCTACTTTGGAATCTAATTGGAAGGCCTTTGTGGGAGAAATCCCCACATTTAGATAGTTTGTTTTCAGTCATTTCCCTTAATGGTGTTTATTTTATAGGCGTTTACTTATGAGTATGACCTCATGGTTCTACACTCTTCAACTTGTGCGGGAACATTAAGTAATTGCTTGCGTTTTGTAGGTTATTATTGCTACTTTTGGAAAGAACAAGGAGGATAAAGATATGAAAAAATCTTGTTGTGACACGACACGTGGACCACTCCACACGGCATGCATCATTTTTCTTAAATCCACAAAAGATCACAAAGATCACCTCTTACGTCGTGTATGAGGACAATATGGCGTGTATGAAACTGAAAGATTTCAATTCTACATCAACTTCAACAATATAATGTGTAACCTCATCCACATGCCATGTGGAATTATTTGATGAAAATTGTCAATTTCATAGGGAAAATTTCTTACATAGTGTGTCCTGCATACAAGTTTGTGAGGGTTTTAGACAAAATTCACAAATAGGGTAGGGAATCACCCCTACGACGTGTGGCCAACAACCATGTCGTGTGGCATTTACAAAGAAAATTTCAAGGTTTTGACAAGATTGGTCCCATATGGCCATTATGTGTCCAACATGGCATGGAATTTTACAAAATAGGGGTAAAGCACATCAGACTTATGGTGAGTAGTTTCCTGTTACAACATTCCGAACCCAAAAAACAATTCATTTCATCTCTCACTCATGCCATCTAGCCTCCTCTCTAACCTACTTTACGATTATGACTACCCACGTTGTGCGACCACAACCGCCGCCACCGCATGCCATAGCACCACCATGCCACCAACCTACATCCTCTTTCATTCATTTGCATCATCTTCAACCGTCAATTCGAACAAAGGAGATGAGATTGAGCCTCCTCCTTTGTGTAGCACCTCCACACTGCTTGTGACACCCTTTGCCACACAAAGTGAGATTACTCAAAACAAAGCACAAAATTATCACTAATAGAAATATTACTAAAAAATAGGGTAAATTAAAACCGATCTTATGATAGGATCTCAAGCTGAACAAATCTCAATTGAAGCCACAAACTATTTCTAGTTGTATTTCATTTATATTAAAAAGATATTATACATCATTGTTCCCTGTCTATTTAGCCACAACCTGTTACATATAATCATCTACTCACGTATACAAACCATGTCTGCACCACCATGGCATAAAGCTGAAATCTTAAACCGATGTACGACATTCACAAAACATCCCCAAGGACCTGAGTGTACAAGGACGACACATATGATTCTATTACTAGATATTTACAGCTTATCCATGATCCAATAGCTATAACTCATTTCAATGTCAATTTCAACCGCACGATCTCTGTCTCAGTCTATCCATCCACCTATAAAAATGTGGATCCCACAGGGTGAGACCAAAGTCCTAGTGAGAGATATAACTCTCAACCAACATCTATTATAAGCATAAATAAGCTAAACAACAATTTATACTATTAACAGATAAACAAATTTAACTAAATTATATAAGCAAGGAAATTATCACTATTTAAGCAGTTCAAGTATCTACCACTAAGATGTAGACCGTCTTATACCTTAAGAAGGAATATGGAGAACATGTATAACTATTATAAAATAACAATATAAGAAACACAATAAGGGGGTCATCCAATGTTATTCGTATATGACCCTAAGAAATAACACTACATGGTTGTGTTACATCTTTAATTATTATGCCTTGAGGATTCGAGGCATACCACTCAAATCACTACTAAATTGAAATCAGTACCATATAAGATCAATGGAAGAGTCAGACTCCATGATCATCACTGGCACTAATCGGTCAGCTCGACTCTACAACATAGTGACATATAACTACAAAGACAAAGACTTATAGTCGAAGCTATAGTCATGTAAAGATAGAAATTCATAGTCAAAGCTATGGTCCTATAAAAAATAGCCAACCTTGGTACATGGCACAATTCTAGAGAAAATGCTCAAACATGGTCGTTCTGTAATAAACCATCATACCACTATTTCAACAATTTAAGGATATAGGGAGATATCTCCACTTGTACCCCACATATTCAAAAATATACGCTCTGAGTTTCCCATAGGAGTTACTCATTTCACCATCCATCTAGATTCTGACGCTGAAGATGGATCTATGGTACATGACAACTACATGATTAAGGTTTCACTTTATTAGTTATGCCAATTAGGTGAATTGAGGCTCCATCATACAAGTGGACATACAAAACCCTAATTCAATCTATCAAGCATAACTGTGAATCAACTTCAGAAGATATAAAATGAATAAGGTGTGAACTTGTCACATCATCTCAGGAAAACTCTGTCTCACTGCCTTAAACAAGGCCATCAATATCAACACCTGTTAACACTTCCATATCAAGCTAATCATTATTAACACATCACCGTGGACAGTAACCCCTCATCGCATCACTGGAGGATACACCTCTCATTAGGCATTAAGTCTTCACTAGATCATAAGCCCAATAACATTATTCTTATAACTCATAGTTATCTCATCATGCCTCATCAGGCATATAAGCATCACTTGTGTCACATCACATATACACCATAGCAATCATTACCTATGATATTACTCTCACCTGCAAGGTCGATGTTATACAAACAGAGAAAGAAAACATCTCAACATATTAAAAACTTTAGGCAATGTAAGCAATACTTCATATGTCCCCTCAATTTAGGGTTAGGGATTCATGCTTAATCACATAGGGTTCCATGGCATTATTAATTTACCAATCTCTAGTTTCATTACCTTCCACAAGTTTGGAGTGTATTAGGGTTAAACACTATCATTTATAACTAAGTGTCGACGTTCACATATTTACAATTGTAGTGCACCTCATCAAGGCTCATGGCCATCATCTAGTATCATTTAATCATCTTCATAACATTCACAAGATATGACACTCAATTAACCTGCAAGATTAGAACCATACCAGTAGGAGAGAGAGAACATAATATAATGATAACCACTTAAAGAGAGAGAGAGAGGCAAACACATTACATTACCCAACATTAGTATTAGGGTTCCTTATTTGTCTGATTAGGGTTTTATAACTTTATTCAATCACCAAAATCTAGGTACACCATTTCCCACTTTCTTGGAGCATATAAGGGTTAAGGAACATGATTAGGGTCAACCAAACAATATTCAACAACACTATACATGAATGATTACTTGATTACTCATACACATGTGTTGAGTATATGTTCATGTATGTGTCTCAACCATCCATCACTTAGGTGTCCCAGACACTCATGAAACAAGTGTCTCGACCACCCTTAAGCAAAGTGTCTCAACCACCTTTGTGTAAGGTGTCTCGACTGCAACATGGTTAGGTGTCTTGAGCTACCATCAACATGGTGTCTCAACCTACCATCAACATGGTGTCTCGACCATTGTCTCGATCACCAACTCACATGGTGTCTCAACCATTATCTCAACCACCAACTTAATAGTGTCTCGACCATAACTCAAGGTAAGATGTCTCGACCATATCATGATAAATCATGTCTCGACCCAAAGCTAAGTATGATGTCTCAACCCAAACCCATACATGGGTGACTCAACCCAAAACATGAAGATGCATATATCTCTTGACCCAAAATAGAAATCTGAACAACAAGAATACCAAGAGTCACTATGTTCAAAACTTAGGAATCAAGATCATTCAAACCCTAGAACAAGTCACCATGAAGGTTCTCAAGACAAACCACTTAGGAGAGAGAAAGTTGAATTTCAACACATATAAGAAATCATCCATAACTCTATGGACAACATGATGACCAAAACTTAGCACATGGTAATTAAACCAAAGCTTATGATGCACATAAGATCATCCTCTCAAGAACACTTTAGGAATTGAGTATACGGATTTAGGGTTTAGAAAGAGAGCAACATACATGAGAATGCTACAAAGTCGTAAGCCTAAAATCTTAAGGAAATCATTTACCATCTTAACCATCATATTGTAATACTTGTAGAATCATCAACTCCACCCTCTCTAAACAAAATATGATTGTCGACCACTAACCAAACATAAAAGAATAAAACATAGGTGAAATGACCACCTAGGTCAAAAGACCACAAGAACATATAACCATCCTCAAATCAGGGATGAACCATAACCAAAACAATATGTAATCACCAAGGGAAACTCATCAAGACCAAGGAGGATGACTCCATACAAAGATGATATCCAAAACTCCTTAAACATAAATGATAAAATCTCCAAAAAAGAACCTTAATAAGGAATGTAAAATTATTATGTTCAACATGTGAAAAATAGAACTAGATATCCATGTTATACCAAGGTACTTGAACTCCATACATGATGATAGAAATCATAAATCAATGCTAGAAAACTATCCAATTTGTATTTATCTCAAAATTTGGTACAAGATAAATTAGGGTTTGGGAAAATAGAAGCAAATCTCATAGTACTGTCATCATGGTACTTACCCTAAATCATGATAATAATTTTTAGCATGTTAAGATCATATTTCAGAGATAGAAACAACAACAAAAGAGCAAGATTATGGTGCTAAAATAGAAGAGGGAAAAGTTATATAACCCGCCTTATGTGGAATTCCAAGTTCCAAGATCAAATGTTTCAAGAGAGAAGAAGGTACTCCAATTTGATGAGCACTTCGGATACAAGATCACCTCACAAAAGAAGAACACCATGATCAAGAGATAGCTCAGTAAAGAGGGCAAGAAACCCTAGGCCTAACCAAAGAAGAAGGAGGAAGAGAAGAAAACTTTCTCTCACTAGGGTACCACCTTGTCAAAACATGGTCTCTGACCCTTTGTGATGAGGAGTTTCTCTACAAAAAGACCACCATGGATGATCCAAAATCTACAAACAAGGAGGAAGAAGAAGATGGAGATTTCTGAAGAGGGAAAACATGATTAGAGTTTAGAATTACTAACCAAGAAGAAATCTCCAAGAATCACCACCACAAGAGTTGATCTAGCACAAATCCTTCCTTAAGCAAGGTCGATCGGCCACCATAGCTTTAGGATCAGATCTCCTTTTCTCCCAAAGCTCTAAAGGTTAGTTACAATGGAGAGGGAAGAGGCTAGGGTCAGAAAAGTTACTTGCCTTTGAAGAGAAGGGGTTATATACCCAAAGGAGGAGGGAAGTAAGGTATATATGAGGTGTCCACATATTATAACACCAAAGGATCAAAGGAAACCAACATGAAACTAATATATGCATGAATGCACGAGATGGTCCCCAACACATTGGTTTTGGTCGAGACACATCAAGGCACTTGTCTTGGTCAAGACAAAAGGGTCATCAACACACTAGGTTGAGACATACCACAAGAAAACAACTGTCTCGACCCCAAAACACAACCAAAACCATCAAGGTTGAGACAATATCACAAGGAGAGGGCGTCTTGGTTGAGAAACTCCCAAAACACACCATAAGGTCGAGATAAGGGTTGCTACACTTATGCAACACAACAAGGTCAACACCAACAAAACCTTAGAAACCCTAGCATACTAGATGATGCCACCTCATCAATCAAGGTCCCACAAGGTGATCCATAGAATCATTCTCTCTATTAAGATGCTAAAGAACTAAGGAGACACTCAACATGTGACAAATTGCAAGATAAACCCTCAACTTGGGTAAATTGAATCTTAGTCCAAAACAAGTAAACATAGCTCAAACAACATCTAAACAAGACCAAATTGAAGACATAAGCTTGTCACATGTTAGCAAAGCATCTCAAAAGATTAGAGAAAGGTTCTAAGCATCTGATTATACAAAGTAAGAACAATTTAGCATTAAGCTAGGTCAGGGGCCTTATAACTATAAACCCCTAACAAGGATTTCATCCCCAAAATCCCACACAAAAAGAAATAAATACTTCCCAAGTATAACATCCTCAAACTCTCACAAGACATCCTCTATGCCATAGTGGTGTCATAACACTTTAACCAACATGATGTCCTTTTATCCAAGATCAACACATGATCTACCACACAAGACACATACTCAACTATCTCTACTACTACTGGCTATAGAGTCAACTCTATGTCAAGTGACACTTCCTTAGCATAGAAACTCTATACGTGCATCTTGTACAACTCAGGTGGCAACTCTAACTTGAAAGCCACCTTCTCAACTTACAACATTATAGGATAAAGTCCACAACCCTATATTTTAACATATCCTTCTCAAACTTTAGCATGTCTCTTCCAAGGAGAGATCCAGAGATACACCCTGCCTCCCACTCGGGACTATAAGGCCTACCACACTTCTGCTGTGCTACTCTGATCTACTGACTGAACTCTAACTTCACTTGTAACTGTGATAACAAGCCTGCTATTATACACACCTCCAACTATACATCCACTTTTCATAAAGTGAATACATGTCTCTCTTATGGCACACTAAAGAATACAATTGTGTCTACTCAACAAATGAGGACAAGAAAGATTTCCTACTCAAGTTGTCTGTAACTTAAACCGTTCCTTGATGCATCACAAAATATTCTACGACCCTTTTCTTGTTAACTATGTTAGGGGTAATGTTCATGTACTAGAGTTCTCAATAGACTTCATATAGATGTTGTAAGCTGTCCCCACTAGATGATATCACATGTCTAAGGAAAACTACCTCTAGAGTAGATTGAGATGATATATATATAAATATCACCATAAACTGATCTTTATGGGGTTTGAACACCTTGTTCATATATCCATAATCAATGAATAATCTTCATGGATATCTTTCTCTTAATAATTACAACATGATCCCTTAAGGAAACATGTTTAGTCAGATAAAAATCTTTTCCCAAGCAGATCTTGCAACTGTCTCTTCAACTCTTGAGTCCTCACTGACGTCATCCTATACAGTATATAAACCCCTAACATATGATGTCTGTACTATAGGTTGGGTACCAGTAACCAGATTGATCTCAAAGTCAATCTTTCTAGGAAGCAAAACACTTAATGTCTTATCAGGAAACATATACTTGAACTTACATACAACTGAAACCTCTTGGATACTAGGATTCCTCACCTTGGTATCTATCACATGTGCTAAAAACACATCATATCCCTATCCCATCAATTCTCAGTTGTTATTACTGATACCTAACACATCAGAAGAATCTTCCTAACATATTAGAAGATTCACGAAACATCGTCATTCACAAACATCACCATCTTGAAACTAAAGTCAAAGACCAACTGATACCTTTCAAAGTATCTATCTCAAGGTCACATCAAAAATATGCATATGAAGTGTAATAAGACTCACTTGAATGTCATATACATGAAAATAAAGAATACTAAGGGAACATACTTCCCTAAAACCACAACACTGCCTAGGGATTGCTAATAAAGGGAAGGGACTACCCAAGTATCTTTTGTTATTACATAGGTCTACAATTGCTCATGTGTCATTTTAACATGTTTCATCATGATTTACTTGCCATCAACATAGGAATTATAAAGATGAATACATACTATTACCCCTTCTTTATTAATTATTCATCATTTTCATGTATATACCCATATGTAACCGTGTTTTACAACTTCACAACAAGAGATAGATCATTATTTTTCACATGTCCTTTATTAAGTAGGAATCATCTCCCTTATTCTCTTTCACCTATTATGATTATTGCACCTAACACTTTCTTATACACATAGGTTTGTCTGACGTTAACTCAGGTTCCACTTTATACATTCATTATTTGTTCTTATTTATCTCCTCCCTTCATACTTATCTCAAAAGTTCTCTCCGTCATATGTGGGTTTTTACCTTGAGTTACCTCATTATCACAAATTTATCTATATCTTTCTTTAAACGTCTTTATATTAAAACTTCAAGAATCTCTCAATAGCTTACTTGTGCTCAGGTTTAGGTTTCAGGGTGTCATATATTTCTCTTTTCATTGCCAAACATATAATGTTTAGGTATATTAGGATGTAGTTCTCATCTTCTTTAGGTAAGATGGAGGTATTAGCACCATGATTCCTGATCTATGATGATCTTTAGATTGTTTCAAATGATTAATTGATCAAATTAATCAGAGATATAACAACCTAAGGGTCCTATACTCACCTTCTCTTCAATACATCGGCGTAACCCTTTACACCCAACTCTTCCTTATCACCATACTCAAGGAATGGGTCCTCTTAGTGCTTCACAAGCACCTAAGGATGTTCATTATGGTAGTCCAGTGAGTGTCACTGGCATCTGACATATACCCTCTCATCATGTCTAATACATACAAGATTGCTAGATAGGTATTTATATCGTCTCATCATGTCTAATACATATGAGATGATTGGATATCCTCTTGTCAAGTCCAATACATATGAGATAACGAGATAAGTACATAGCATTGCATTAATAGATCCAATTGCAAATGCATATGGCATCTATCCATGTGTTCCTATTCTTCACAAGAACTGGGACACTAGGCTCCTGAGAGACTAACTCCATGGAACATGGACGAGTTTTCTCTCATTGAGTCTTACCTGCTGAACCCTTCAACATCTTGCCAATGTATGTGATTTTTCTTAGGTTGAGAAGCTTTCTAGATCTATCTCTATAGATCATAATTCTTATCACATAGGATGCTTCTCCTAAGACCTTCATAGTGAAGGTACATTCCTTGCTAGGTTTTAACATTTAATGGAGAAGGGCATTATTCCCCATCATTATGTGGAATATAACTATGATCCTACTAAATCTTTTGTAATCACAAATTCCATCTTCATTCTAAGTCAAGTCAAACTCTTTGACTGTCTTGTCAAATAGAAGATTCTAGTTCTGAGATGCTTGCTTCAATAAAAAAATTGACCTTTGCAGCTTATGTACTTTATTTGCATTAATGGATTTATAAAACCCTTTAGGTTGTGTCACATACACATCCTTATAATTATTCCAGTTAAGGAATGCGGTTTCAACATTCATATGCCAAATCTCATAGTCATGATAATCTACAGTAGCAAGCATGATCCCGATGGACCTAACCATGGCCACTGGAGAAAAGGTTTTGTCATAGTCAACACCTTGAACTTGTCTGAAATCCTTTGCAATCAATAAGACCTTATAGGTTTGTACTTTACCATCCATGTCTATATTCTACTTGAAGACCCACTTGCACCCTATGGGTGTTACCCCTTTAGGTGGTTCAACCAAGGTCCATACCTTGTTGGTATACATGGATTACATCTCAGATATCATGGACTCAAGCCATTTCTCAGACTCTGGTCCCTCAATAGCATCTAGATAGGTTGTTGGCTCATCATCTATGAACAACTCCCCACCTTCCTGAGTCACAAGATACCCAAATCTCTTAGGTTCAAGGCATTTCCTACTAGATCTATGAGGTTCCTATGTCACATGAGGAATTTGAGATTCCACAACAATTTGTGAGTCTCCTTGTTCCTCCTGTACCCCAAGTGGTGCAATGTTTTCTTATTGGTCTAGAACCTCTTTGAGTTCTACTTTCCTCCTACTAATTCTTTTGGAAATAAATTCCTTCTCTAGGAGTACAACCTCTTTGACAACAAACACTTTTTCGTCAGATTGGGAAAAAAATTAATATCCTTTGCTCTCCTTAGGATATCCAACAAAAATAACATTCATTAGACTTAGGGCCAAACTTTTTAGAAAACATTTTCTCTGACATAAAAGACACATTGGGACACTTTCCATACCATATCTCATATGGTGTCTTTTGAACCGACTTAGATGGTACTCATTTTAGTGTATATGTGGTAGTTTCAAGAGCATACCTCCAGAAGGAAGTTGAAAGATCAACAAAACTCATCATAGATCACACCATATCCAGTAATGTGCGAATCCTTCTTTCTGACACACCATTATGCTATGATGTTCTAGGTGGAGTCTATTGTGATATAATACCACAGGCTCACAGAAGGTCCTCAAACTCTCAGTTCAAGTATTCTCCACCTCAATCAAAATGAAGTGCCTTAATACTATTACCAAGTTGATTATGTACTTCATTCTTGAACTCTCTGGACTTTTCAAGAGCTTCTGACTTATGTCTCACCAGGTAAATAGAGCCATACCTATTGAAATCATCAGTAAAGGTAATGATGTACTGATACCCACCTCTAGCAGTTGTTCTAAAAAGGCCACACACAATGTGTATGAGTCCTAATATATCACTAGCTCTCTCACTATTTCTATTGAAGGGACTCTTGGTCATCTTTCCCAACAAACAAGATTCACATGTCTCTATTGATTCAAAATCAAAAGAGTCTAGATAACCATCTTCATGGAGTCTAGATATGCAATTCTCATTTATGTGCCCTAGACAAAAATTCCAAAGGTATGTTTGGTTTGAGTCATTGAGTTTTTATCTTTTGGTATTTACTTTATATACATTCATCTCTAGATCTATCAAGTGTAGACCATAAGACATTGGGGCACTGCTATAAAAGATCCCATTTTTACTAATAGAGCATCTTCCATTCTTTATAAGAAATTTGAACGTGTTCTTGTCCAAACATGATATAGATATGATGTTCATGTTAATGGCATGTACGTAATAGTAGTTCTCTAATTCTATTACAAGCCCACTTGGTATAGATAACTCATAGGTTCAAACTGCATTGGCCCCAACTCTTGCGCCATTTGCAACTCACAGTTCTACCTCACCTTTCTGTAAAGGTCTACTTCTTTTTAGATCCTTCACATTTGAGCAAATGTGTGATCCACATCCAGTATCTAGTATCCATGGTGAGGAAGTAGTAAAGTTAACCTAAATAATGTATATACCAAAAGTAGAGATCTCAATCCCTTGCTTCATCTTCCTAGGTCCCCTCACTCTTCTCCTTATTTTGAGTGCATAAGATTTGGACTTGAGCTTAGTCACATAATGCTTCTTGGCCTTGCCCTTGTCCTTGGAATAAACTCCACTTATCTTCATCACAGATTTTTCCACCTTCATTTGTGCTTCGACACTTATCAAAATGTCAAGCAACTCTGACAACAATCTAGCCATATTCCTCATGTCATAACACTTGATAAACTAGCTATAAGATTTAGGCAACGATTGCAAAATCATATATGTGGCCAACTCTTGGCCTAAAGGAAGTCCCACTCTTTCAAGATGCTTCATATGCCCAATCATATTGAGCACATGAGGTTCTACTGGATCTCCCTCTACCATTTTACACTCAAAAAATTCCTTAAGGATATTATACCTTTCATGCGTATCATGCTGTTTATGAACTCAAAATTCATACAGCCCAAGACAAGGTTCTTGATGTTCACAACATCATTGTCATGCTTCAAAAAAGCAACCATGCCAGTCTTAGGTGAATTTGGAGTAGATACTAGCACTGGTGCTTCAGGATCATGCAAAACACTTCTCAAGGTCCTGAACCAGTTAAGGAAATAAAACTTGTTCAATTCGTCCGATCGCAATGATTGAGTGTTTTCTATTTGATTCTACAAGACAAAATTTGCATTTTTCAAAAAAATATTTTTGATTTGATTTGATTAAAAAAGTCGATATTAATTATTTCTTAAATTAACTATCACTCCCACTATTTTATTCAAATTGATAGCCCTCAATATCAATTCTGAATATTGCATTGTACAATATTCTAGTGGGCCAAGATCCTAATTTCATCAAAATCATGAGCCATCTAGGGTTGTCACTCACAACTTTTGCCAATTGCATCACATGCAACTCTTGATAGATGATATGCACAACTATTTTTCATTGATCATCTGTATGCTTCTACATGCTTATTCCAATTAAGATCACCTAGTTAAGCTTGAACCATAAGCCACAATGCACCTTGCTAGGGCAAACCCACATATCTACCATCACACTTCCACGAGATAGACAACACAGCATGCTAGGGCGTGCCCACACTTAGTCGATCAAGATTTTTATGTGTGCTGCTTATGAAAAGCATCTAAGACTTAATATTTTAAATGAGGGATTTTGCAATAATACATTTACATTAACCAATCACCACATATATTGTTACAACCCCAATTTTTGGGTTCTTTTGGTGAGAAATGTAATTTCTCCTATTAAAGATATTTCAATAAATAATGATATAATTTGTTTTGAATAAAAGGATTTCGTTTACAATAGCCTTGTTGGTTGTTTTGTGGGCTTTATTGGCTATTGGGCCCAATAACAAGGAAAATGAAATTCAATTAGCAAATGAATAATTCAGAAATAGAGAAAACAAAGAGGTAGAAGCCTCTAGAAGGCAAAGGAATATTCCCAAAGGGGATTTCGTGCCTCTTGGGTTCCTTGGGTTCCAAGGAGTCCAAGTTACAAAGATAATGCAACAAGAAAAGAAAAAGATCCATTAAATATTTCTCTATTAAGAAAGAAATTGAAAACAATGATAACATCTAGGAAATAAGTGGAAAGAGGTATGATTGAGTCATCCTTTATGGATTTTTGTATCGATAAGATTTCTTATGCTAAAAGGAAGAAAAATAAAAGATTATGAAAGAGGAAATATAAATTAATTTGGTTTTATTTATGAATAACTTGCTTTTGAAGAAAAGCCCTTTTCCTTTGGAATTTGGGGCTCATTTTTTACATGCATGTAGATAAAGGCAAGAGAGAGAAACCCTCAAAATTTGGTTGCAAAATGATGCACGGTTTCCTAGGTATGCAATTGAGAAGTTATCCTAAAGTAAAAAGGATATTATGTGACGTTTTGATATTGGGAATTTAATCTTGATTTTCCTAATTTTCGGATAAAATGTGATGGTTGGATCAGTAATCCAATGATTGGGAGAGAATCCCAGTCTCGCGGGGACTGCTTGCGTAGAGTCCACCTACGAGGTCCTTGATCGGAGGATTTCTCGAAGAGGAAAGGGTGTCTTGGAGCGAGAAGAACTCCATTAGCTTCGGGAGAGGTTTCCGGTGTGAACCAACCCAATATGTGGGTGGTTTTGTAGCCAAAGTGGATAGTCCCCAACCTGTCAGTCTGTGTCTTTGATCCTATATATAGGAGAGGGCTTACGAGGTCACTGATGCATCAACTCGCTACCCTAGAATCTTCAGAGAGCAATGACAAACACGTTGGCGAGTTCAATTCTAGGAATAACCTCGACCTTCCCCTTCATCTTACAGTCGACCATGTCGGACCTCCAACGATCTGTCTAGGGTGAAGGCATGACGCTTGCATGAAATTGAGGATTCAATCGAGTTCGGATGGCGATGACAAAGCTTCTGACCTCCCAGCCTGCTCATTGGTGGACGAGATCCCATTGTCAACCTCTGAGTTGACCGCCAACTCACGGAGGGTTGCTTGTGCGAGGAAGAAGAAGACTTCTGGGCAAATTACCGAACTGCCCATCCACCACCATTGTTCAGGTAAGGGCATAAGTGCCTTTTTGCTTCTTTTCAATCGTGAGTCAGGTGCGCATTTGTGGATCGTTGGATCCCACGTGGTCCAGAGGACCACTGATCGAACGATTAGGTTTTTTTTTGAAGAAATCGTAATATATTAGAAAATCCATAAAAGTGACTTTTCTTGCAAAAATCATAACTTTTTCTAGGAAGCTCCGATTAGAAAAATTTATACATGAAAGTTGCTTAGAAAAATAAAGGAACACAATAAAATTGGTTTGAGAACCTGAATCTGTTCCTATTTGCAAACGTGTGTTAATATAATGAAAAGTGCTTATGTATTAGATTAAGAAACCCTAATTGAGCATATTGGCTAAGATCATGTTTCTTAGTTGATGAAATTGAGTAATTGCAACCTATTGAATAGTTAATGATGAACTTGAACCTGATCTAGATGTTTCTTGCATGATTTAGGGTTTTTACCCCAAATAAGAATGATTAAGCGCTTAGAAACCCTATTTGAGTATAAAGGATTAATCTTTAAGGTTTAATAGGTTAATTTGTGAAGTAATAACCTGTTGAATATTGAAGTCGAACTTCAATATGTTTTACATGTAAAGTTGATTAATTTAGGGTTCCATGTATATAAATGAGCTTTAATGGGCCTTGAAACCCTAAGGTTAGTCATTATGACTCTTAATGGCTTTAATTATTCAAATTCATGAATAACACTGAGATATGATGGTTCTAAGCTATTTTGAGTATAAAGGTTCCTAATTGTGGATAAATACCCTTAATATGGTAATTAGAGTCTTCTAATGGATAAAGGTGGAATTAATGATAAATAGAGTTCATATGTGAATTAGACCATAATGAACTAAGAATTGTTATTTTGAAAGGAACCAAAGATGATAATTGGGCCTAATGATCTTGTCATGAATTAAAAGGATAACAATGGTAGTTTTAATGTAAAAGAGGCATAATGAACTTAATTGATGTTTAATTGTGCCTTTAATCCGAAATTAGGGTTATATGTTGTTAAAAGATAACCTTAATATCTTTCGTGAAGAATATATGAGATAATTAGGGTTTGTGAGTAATTGTATAAAATTAGGGTTTAAAATAGTATAAATGAAGAGAAACCCTAATTGCAATGGAAACCCTAACAATGGA
Organism: Alisma plantago-aquatica; assembly: GCA_963693085.1. Lineage (NCBI taxonomy): Eukaryota > Viridiplantae > Streptophyta > Magnoliopsida > Alismatales > Alismataceae > Alisma > Alisma plantago-aquatica. Next base: position 573,086,680 of record OY856412.1, on the reverse strand, counting down.
CTAGAAACCCTAGGGGGCGAGCTAGGTTTAATAGATCTTGATGGCATGATCAATGATAGGAAATTGTATGTATATTTTAGGATTTATTTGTGTGCTTTCTTGCCTATTAGATTTCTTGCATTGATTGGATTAATTTTGTCTCAAATCATCCTGACAGGTATGTGGTTAATTATGGTTAATCACATTAGTTTCCCAAAGAGTTTCTCGGATGATTCATCACATTGAATGCAACTTATCAGTTTGGATGTTCATACTTGCAAATCATAAAGTCACTATGATTATCACAACAATAATAGAAGAGTGTATTCTCACACCTACATGCCACCCTGATGGATGATGCCAAAGGTCAAGCCTAGGAGGGAAGACCAATGGGCACCATGAGTGGTGACCCCAGGCACCAAGCTCGAGATTGAGAAGGTGGCCTTAAGTCATTGGCAAAAGAGAAACCTAAAAGAGGGTATGCTAGGGTTAGGGTAAAAGTGGTGGAGAATGTCACACTGAAAGCGTAATTTATCTTGTTAATTAACTTGATTGTGATATTTATATTGTTAGCCATATTTGTGAAATTTTGATTGTCCCCACATACCGACATATTCATTTATGCCGACTGACGTTTTGTTTGTCGGCATTTTAGGTACAAGATTGAAAAGGACAAACAATAAAGTGGCATATGTGGAATTAAATAAGAATTGAAGTACAAAGGAGGATTAGTTAATATAGACTCCAGATGTGGATAGAAGTAGATATCCAAGTTTTTGAAAAGGTATGTGAAGTTTTATTTTATACCAATTTTTAGTTTAGTTGGTAGAATTTCATAATTATTACTGATTAATTGTTGAACCTTTGATCCTGTTATTTGGGATAACGACTTTGACCTTTGGGTTTCCCTTAATTGGGGGTTACTGGGAGGCGGGGTCGTTACATTTGGTATCAGAGCATAGGTTCCTCATTTAATCTTTAATAATTATTAAATTTTACAAATTCCATAGAATCGAGGGAGTTATTAGAGGATATTCTGAAAGACAGAGGTATCTAGAAAAGGATCATGTCTGGGGGCTGGAAAGATTTTCCTCCACACCGCTAGTCAAAATACGAGGACTCTTCTGTGTGACTGCCTGGCCGATGTCTTAGGATCTGACTCAAAATAAGATACCTTTAGGAATCTCTCATCTTGTTCATCCCTTATTAACTCTAATGTTGTTAAGGATTTTAAGGATTAGGGTTTTCTCTCTCTTTCTCACTCTCTTGATGTATGGGTAAAGTTGATAAGGTTTAAGGAATCCTCCACCAAATTAATGAAAAGCATGTAAATAAGATGTCATGGACATAAGCTTAATAGTTTATGCATAAAATAAAGAATAGATACATGCTTAGGTCATATGACATGAGTTGTCATGCCCTCAGGAGAGACCTGAGGCTAGACCTTCTTGTCAGGAGGATGAGTAGCGAGAGTTAGTCTTGGAGGTAGAGACCTCCATTATAAGTAGAGACCTGGCACATCCTTTGAGGACGATGCTAACCCTAACCCTAAGTGGTGGTCAGAGAGGGATGACACGATGAGTTTGATGTCATGGTAGACTAGGTGTGTGAGTGGACATGCTTTTGGATGCCCATATGAGCCATGAGAGGTTGGATGACCTAGTACCTTTGGCAACCCAACCCTGGAAAGGGTCCTACATGTTAGAGTGAAGGATAGCTCCTTCAATGATGAGGTTAGTGAAGAACCTATAGAAACCCTATGGACTTATGCGAGTAGGGCATAACATGCACCCAGAGTACATCAATAGTGCTGACAAGAGGCTAAAACCCTGGCTAGGAGAGTATGTGGGATATCTAATGAGATAAGCATAAAGAGCTATGGATATATAATCATGAACAAACATAAGTTTGAACATAGGCTTCACCCATGTAGGGGTATGCTTGTAAGCTTGATCCTTCATGGAGAGGACCTCTAGTAGTAAGGTTGTTTGTAGGGTTATCTCTAGAGAGAGAGCAGTAACCAAGCAAGAGGGTTGGAAGCTTAGACTCCAAGATATGAGGAACAGTGGGGAGTTGAGGATAATGCAACCTAAGTGGATGGTTGTGGTTGCCTCATGCATGATCCCTAGAGGTTGATGGTATCTTGGTTGTCTTTAGAGGAACCAAACCCTGGAGAGAGGATGAGATTGTTGGTACCTATGTGCCTATGGTTTTGGTGTTTACCTTCTGAGTTAAGAAGAAGAGTTCCTTAGACCATGAAGAGGTTTAGTAACAAGTTGTGAGGCCTTATACCCAGTTAGTTGTCCTTGAGAAGGACTCAACTCTGAGGTGTTGCTTAAGTAAAAGGATAATAGAAAGTGCATGTCATACCTTGTACATGCTTGGCCCATGGTTAAAAGATTGAGCATGCAGTGGGACATCTAAAAGGTGAGCCTAGGGTTCCTAAGCCTAAGAGGGGAAGTGGTGTACCTAATGCTCATGGTGAGATTTGAGTTTCCATAGATCTGAGCATGGCACTCCTCATGTTTAGAGGAAAGGGAAACACCTTAAGTCTAAGGTATGTTTGATGAATCCTTCACAGCTGAGTTGGTGACATGGGAAGTATGTTCTTGGTCCAATGTTGAGGAATGAGAACAAGTATGACCTAGCATGGTTTAGTAGGTGGTCTGCTTGTGCCTTAGTAGCTTGCTAGGGTTAAGCTGGATGTAAACCCTAGACATAAGAACGTTTGTGACCGTTTTTGCTATTAAGAGATAGTTTCCTCCCATCCTGGGAGAGGGACCCTTTTGTAGGGTGTATACCAATTTTGCTGGTTTTGAGGTAACCTAAAGAGGTCTTAATAGGATCTTGAGAAGCTAAGTGAAAAGTACATAGTAAGAGAATGAACCAGTAGACCCATAGATAACCATCTCTAAGTACATGTGGGTGTGTTACCATGGAGGTAACCGGTATGGGGCTTGACCAAGGTAGGTAGGTCGCTATGACCCCTATGAAAGGATGAAAGTCAACCTAGGAATGCATAGAGAGATGATGGAGACTTGGATAAGGTTCTAAGTTGGACATGTACTATGTTAGAATCCTAAGTCTATCCTAGGGTCAGGTAGGGAAAAGATCGATGGAAGTAGGAGTTGTCTAATTCCCTAGTTGCACATGACCATAGGGTCAGGAGGTAACAACTATCATTGTCTGAGGGCCATGGGTTAGGAGATTGATCACCTTCATGAATTCATGAGACCCAAAGGGCATATGAGGAGGGCACTCTCTGGATGCATAAGGGAAAAGGGATGACCCCAAAAGTGTCAGCACCCTACAGACCTAGAGGAGATGACCAAGGGTTGTGTGGTGACCCAAGTAGGTTCGAGACCAGTTTTCCATGGAAGTAACTTTGATATCGAGATGATCGCGATGTAGAGACATAATTTGCACGTTTCAACTTAGTTTTGAAGGTATGCTGGCAATGTGGGATGTACCATCTCTGCTCTTGTAATAGGAAGAACTTTGTGTTTGGACGGCCGCCAAATGCTTATTTCCTCTTGTTATGGGAGTGAGAGATAGGATAGTACGCATGCTATACACCAAGGATAAAGATGATGTGAGTTGGAATGTTGCTATGAGGTATGAGGATAGAGATGATAACAAACCCTTGGGGAGTGAATGATATGTGGATGGTTTACAAAAATCAAGAGAACTAAGGTGGTCATCTTGTGAGGATGTTTTTATCATGAGCTATGAGTTATACAAGGTTGAGTTCGAAAACCAAGAGGATGAGCTCAGAGTTTCTTAATGAAGATAGACTTAGAGTCTAAGATGAGATGATAAGTGGAATACATGGAGGAGTATGTTTTCCACAGAAGGATGTGAGGTGATAATGGATGCTCTGGTTAAGATACAGCTGCCTAGTTAGCTAGAGGCTAGAAGAGTCTGTTAGGTTAACCCTAAGTTTGAAAAAGGTGATATGTTTGGGCTAACACTCAGATGTAACGAGATCTATTGAACAAGTTAGTAGTGGTTTGGTTAGCCAGCCTAGGCCTTGATGCAATAAAAGGATGGTTGTAGAACCTCAGATGCACTTCTCTGGAAAGGAAGGTGATGAAACCCCAACTAGATTGGTTTAGGGTTTTTGAGGAATCAATCTTGAGGAATCATGACATACAAGAGATCATGATTTTAAGTTCATCATACACTGTGGTACTACTAAGATAGTAAGTTGCAGTAGTACATTGGATGCTTAAGATGAAGTTGCACATGGCTTGTCGACATGCAAACCAGGAGGTGAAGGATGAACACCAGTAACCCAAAGAGTTGATGTAGAGGATAAAGAGTCCCCGAGAGGGAATGGGAGTTCATCACTATGGATGTTGTGGTAAGTCTCCCCTAGACCAAGGAAGGTCAAGATGCTATATGGGTTATGGTAGATCGCCTTACCTAGAAGACATGAGAAAGAAAGAATACTATCAAGGGACGGACCCAATTGAACTACATATTAGAGAGAGATGGTTCAACTACACCATAATGCGAGTTCAAATGTTCTTGAGTATAACCTAAATATTTGCTTCCATGTGGTGGAAGTAGATACATGAAGAACTTGATGCTAGTAAAGTTTATCACCCCAAACTAATGGTTAGTTTGATCTAGACTAGAGGGTCTGATGAGAGCATGTGTACTTGTTCAGGGTGATACATGGAGACAATTCTTGTCTTCTGTAAGATGTTATGATAACCACCATAGACAATGTCAGGATGTAAAGAAGCTCTGTAAGGGAGGTTGTGTCGGTCACCACTTCATTAAGATGATGTTGGTGAAGCAACCTCGTGAAGGTCAAGAAAGAACCACAATGTGTGCAAATGAAGTTGCTTTGATCGTACAATGGCTGACAGAGAGCCCATGGGTGACATGAGTCGTGAGCTGATGCAAAGCAGACTGACATGCAATTCACTGTGGGAGAGTATGTGATGTGAAAATCTGACCCCTCTAAGCTATAGCTGAGAAAGCTGAGTCCCCGATATATGGGTCCATTTGAGATGGATTGGTGGAGATGGTTATGTTTAGCCTTACCCCTCAGGATAACATGATGTATAATGTGTTCCATGAGTCCGATCTAGAGTACTACGTGAGGTACCCAAGCCATGTGTCGAGCCATGAACCTATTCAACTTTATGAGAGGCTGAAATGTCCTAAGTCACCTATGAGGGTACGATATACCAAGGTGAGAAAGAACTCAGATGGAAGAACATGAGATGATGAAGGTTCTTGGGAAGCACCATGGAAAGGGTGAGGCCACATGGGAGCCATGATGGACATAAGAAAGGCTTATCCTATTTGTTTGTGTGCATGGTGGAATTTTGGGGGCAAAATTCCTATAAGAGGGGAAGGATGTTACAACCCCAAATTTTGGATTATTTTGGTGAGAAATGTAATTTATCATATTAAAGATATTTGAACAAATAATGATATAATTTGTTTTGAATAAAAGGATTTCGTTTAAAATAGCCTTGTTCGTTGTTTTGTGGGCTTTATTGGCTATTGGGCCCAATAACAAGGAAAAGGAAATTCAATTAGCAAATGAATTATTAAGAAATAGAGAAAAGAAAGAGGTAGAGGCCTCTCGAAGGCAAAGGAATATTTCCAAAGGGGGATTTCATGCCTCTTGGGTTCCTTGGGTTCCAAGGAGTCCAAGTTGCAAAGATAATGCAACAAGAAAAGAAAAAGATCCATTAAATATTTCTCTATTAAGAAAGAAATTGAAAACAATGATAAAATCTGGGAAATAAGTGGAAAGTGGTATGATTGAGTCATCCTTGATGGATTTTCGTATCCATAAGATTTGTAATGCTAAAAGGAAGCAAAATAAATAAAATAAAAGATTATGAAAGAGGAAATATCAATTAATTTGGTTTTATTAATGAATAACTTGCTTTTGAAGAAAAGCCCTTTTCCTTTGGAATTTGGGACTCATTTTTGGCACGCGTGTAGATAAAGGCAAGAGAGAGAAACCCTCAAAATTTGGTTGCAAAATGATGCATGGTTTCCAAGATATGCAATTTAGAAGTTATCCTAAAGTGAAAAGGATATTATGTTACGTTTTGATATTGGGAATTTAATCCCGATTTTCCTGATTTTTGGATTAAACGTGATGGTTGGATCAGCGATCCAATGAATGGGAGTGAATCCCAGTCTCGTGGGGACTGCTTGGGCATAGTCCACCTATGAGGTCCTTCATTGGAGGATTTCTCAAAGAGGAAAGGGTGTCTTGGAGCGAGAAGAACTCCATTAGCTTCGGGAGAGGTTTCCGGTGTGAACCAACCCAATATGTGGGTGGTTTTGTCGCCAAAGTGGAGAGTCCCCAACCTGCCGATATGTGTCTTTGATCCTATATATAGGAGAGGACTCACGAGGGCACAAGCACATCAACTCACTACCCTAGAATCTTCAGAGAGTGACAACAAATGCGTTGGTGAGTTCAATTCTAGGAATAACCCCGACCTTCCCCTTCATCTTCCAGTCGACCACGTCGGAGCTCCGACGATCTGTCTGGGGTGAAGGCATGATGCAAGCATGAAATTGAGGATTCATTCGAGTTCGGATGGTGGCGACAAAGCTTATGAGCCTCCTAGCCTGCTCATTGGTGGACGAGATCCCAAAGTCAACCTCTGAGTTGACCTCTAGCTCGCAGAGGGTTGCTCGCGCAAGGAAGAAGAAGACTTTTGGGCAAATTACCGAATTGCCCATCCGCCACCGTTGTTCAGGTAAGGGCATAAGTGCCTTTTTGCTTATTTTCAATCGTGAGTCAGGTGCGCGTTTGTGGATCATTGGATCCCGCGTGGTCCAGCGGACCACAGATTGAATGATTAGTTTTTTTTTGAAGAAATCGTAATATATTAGAAAATCCAGAAAAATGTCTTTTCTTGCAAAAATCATAACTTTTGCTAGGAAGCTTTGATTAGAAAAAGTTATACATGAAAGTTGCTTAGAAAAATACGAGGAATGCAATAAAATTGGTTTGAGATCTTGAATCTATTCCTATTCACAAAAATGTGTTAATCAAATGAAAAGTTCTTATGTATTAGATTAAGAAACCCTAATTGAGCATATTGGTTAAGATCATGTTGCTTAGTTGATGAAATTGAGTAATTGCAACCTATTGAATAGTTAATGATGAACTTGAACCTGTAGGCAACCTTAGAATGTGTGGAGCTTCTTGAATAACCATCAGGCCAATTGGGTCCAAATTATGAGGGAGAAATACATGCGAGGCACACAAACACTTAACAAGCCATGCTCGTCCGCCTGGAGCTTCATAAAGCGCAATTTACCTGATGTGTCTTCTGTCTGCTACAAATCGATCAATGATGGTGAAGGAACGAATGTTTGGTCCGACAAATGGATTAATGGCAAGTCAGTGATTGACATCGCCCCCAACTGGCCCATCCCACATGAGCTCAAAGATATGGAGCTCAAGTCTATGCGTATGGACGGAGGTGAATGGGACACCTCGTTTATCAATGCTTTTGTGCCCCAGGAGGCCCAACTTACTATCCACTACATTCCCCCTCCCTCAATCCATGCTAAACTGGATTGTTGGGTCTGGCCGCACGATTCCCATGGAAATCTCACAGCAAAGGCTGCTTATAGTTGGATTAAAGAGGAAGCTCACCCCGGGAGCATCAACGATGGAACTTGGACGACCATTTGGAAGATGAAGGCGCCGGAGAAACTCAAAACCTTTGCCTGGCTTCTTCAACACAAGGCTCTGCTCACCAACACAGAGAAGAAGAGAAGACACCTGGAGGTGGACATTGTCTGCCCAGTTTGTAACAACAATGAAGACACCCTTATTCACTGTCTGCGTGATTGCCCTCACAGCAATGAGACCTGGAAGGCCCTCCAAGCTCCAACTGCATCGTTCCATCTGTCTGAAACAGAATGGATCAGATGGATTGTTTCTCCACCCCAGGTAGATCACAGCGCTGCGCTCCTCCACCTTGTGGATTGTTGGCATCTCTAGAAGTCCAGGAACTCCTTCATCCATGAACGGAAAATACCAAATGCACAAGTCCAAAGTAGATTCATCCAAGAATGCACAAGGACCATCACTCATGCCATGGAGGTGAGTAAGGTAGTCCAGCCGACTACAAAAGAAGGTTTCAACAACCCCCCTGGAGTTGATCTTACTATCTTCACTGATGCAACATATCAAGCTCAAACTGGGGAGGCCGGTATAGGCATCCATGCCGTCAACAAAAATGGTAAATTCTATAGACTTGAAGGTGTTCCTGTGCATGCCACCTCACCTCTACAAGCTGAGTTCATGGCTGTGGTCACTGCAACCGATATATGCGCCCAAAGCAATATCAAGACGTCCATCATTCTTACTGACTCTAGCACTTCGGTGAAGCTAGCAAGTCAGACAGATTGCAACTCACCGAATCTCCAAAATATTTGGAGGAAATTCCTTGTCAATAAAGCTTGCCTTGACCGTTTAATGGTCATGTATGTCCCTAGGGACCTCAATAAGGCAGCTGACAAAATTGCAAAAACTACTTTAGCAAGTCGTATTTCCTATTCTTCTTTCTGTACTAAGCCGACTTGGCTAGAGTATGAACTTGATGTAAATCTCTATGCTTTTTGGCCTGTACTAGAGCACATGATGAATAAATGATAAGCTCTAGGGTACCCAAAAAAAATGATGAACTTGAACCTGATCTAGATGTTTCTTGCATGATTTAAGGTTTTTACCCCAAATAAGAATGATTAAGCGCTTAGAAACCCTATTTGAGTATAAAGGATGAATCTTTAAGGTTTAATAGGTTAATTTGTGAAGTAATAACCTATTGAATATTAAAGTCAAACTTCAATCTATTTTACTTGTAAAGTTGATTAATTTAGGGTTCCATGTATATAAATGAGCTTTAATGGGCCTTGAAACCCTAAGGTTAGTCATTATGACTCTTAATGGCTTTAATTATTCAAATTCATGAATAAAGCTGAGATATGATGGTTCTAAGCTATTTTGAGTATAAAGGTTCCTAATTGTGGATAAATACATCGTAATATATTAGAAAATCCAGAAAAATGACTTTTCTTGCAAAAATCATAACTTTTGCTAGGAAGCTCTGATTAGAAAATGTTATACATGAAAGTTGCTTAGAAAAATACGAGGAATGCAATAAAATTGGTTTGAGAACCTGAATCTATTCCTATTTGCAAAAATGTGTTAATTTAATGAAAATTGCTTATGTATTAGATTAAGAAACCCTAATTGAGCATATTGGTTAAGATCATGTTGCTTAGTTGATCAAATTGAGTAATTGCAACCTATTGAATAGGTAATGATGAAATTGAACCTGATCTAGATGTTTCTTGCATGATTTAGGGTTTTTACCCCAAATGAGAATGATTAAGCACTTAGAAACCCTATTTGAGTATAAAGGATGAATCTTTAAGATTTAATAGGTTAATTTGTGAAGTAATAACCTGTTGAATATTAAAGTCAAACTTCAATCTGTTTTACTTGTAAAGTTGATTAATTTAGGGTTCCAGGTATATAAATGAGCTTTAATGGGCCTTAAAACCCTAAGGTTAGTCATTATGACTCTTAATGTCTTTAATTATTCAAATTCATGAATAAAGCTAAGATATGATGGTTCTAAGCTATTTTGAGTATAAAGGTTCCTAATTGTGGATAAATACCCTTAATATGGTAATTAGAGTCTTCTAATGGATAAAGGTGGAATTAATGATAAATAGAGTTCATATGTGAATTCGACCATAATGAACTAAGAATTGTTATTTTGAAAGGAACCAAAGATGATAATTGGGCCTAATGATTTTGTCATGAATTAAAAGGATAAAAATGGTAGTTTTAATGTAAAAGAGGCATAATGAACTTAGTTGATGTTTAATTGTGCCTTTAATATGAAATTAGGGTTATATGTTGTTAAAAGATAACCTTAATATCTTTCATGAAGAATAGATGAGATAATTAGGGTTTGTGAGTAATTGTATAGAATTAGGGTTTAAAATAGTATAAATGAAGAGAAACCCTAATTGCAATGGAAACCCTAAAAGTGGACTAGAAACCCTAGGGGGAGAGCTAGGTTTAATAGATATTGATGACATGATCAATGATAGAAAATTATATGCATATTTCAAGATCTCTTTGTGTGCTTGCTTGCCTATTGGATTTCTTGCATTGATTGGATTAATTCTATCTCAAATCAGCCTGACAGGTATGTGGTTAATTATGGTTAATCGCATTATCCCGAAGAGTTTCCCGGATGATTCATCACATTGAATGCAACTTATCAGTTTGGATGTTCATACTTACAAATCATAAAGTCACTATGATTATCACAACAATAATATAAGTGTGTATTCTCGCACCTACATACCACCCTGATGGATGATGCCAAAGGTCAAGCCCAGGAGGGAAGACCAATGGGCACCATGAGTGGTGACCTCAGGCACCAAGATCCGGGATTGAGAAGGTGGCCTTAAGTCACTGGCAAAAGAGAAACCCGAAAGGGGGTATGCCAGGGTTAGGGAAAAAGTGGTGGAGAATGTCACACTAAAAGCGTAATTTGGCTTGTTAATTAACTTGATTGTGATATTTAAATTGTTAGCCATATTGCAAAATTTTGGTTGTCCCCACATACCGACATATTCATTTATGCTGACCAACATTTTGTTTGTCGACATTTTAGGTACAAGATTGAAAAGGACAAACAGTAAAGTGGCATATGTGGAATTAAATAAGAATTAAAGAACAAAGGAGGATTAGTTAGAATAGACTCCATATGTGGATAGAAGTAGATATCCAAGTTTTTGAAAAGGTATGCAAAGTTTTATTTTATACCAGTTTTCAATTTAGTTGGTAGAATTTCATAATTATTACTGATTAATTGTTGAACCTTTGATCCTGTTAATTGGGATAACAACTCTAACCTTCAAGTTTCCCTTAATTGGGGGTTACTGGGAGGCGGGGTCATTACATTTGGTATTAGAGCATAGGTTCCTCATTTAATCTTTAATAATTATTAAATTTTACAAATTTCATAGAACCGAAGGAGTTATTAGAGGATTTTCTGAAAGACAGAGGTGTCTAGAAAAGGATCACGTCCAGGGGCTGGCAAGATTTTCCTCCACACCGCTAGTCGAAATATGAGGACTCCCTGATCTGTGTGACTGGCTTGCCGATGTCTTAGGATCTGACTCAAAATAAGATACCTTTAGGACTCTCTCATCTTGTTCATCCCTTCTCAACTCTAATGCTGTTAAGGATTTTAAGGATTAGGGTTTTCTCTCTCTTCCTCACTCTCTTGAGATATGGGTAAAGTTGATAAGGTTTAAGGAATCCTCCACCAAATTAATGCAAAACATGTAAATAAGATGTCATGGACATAAGATTAATAGTTTACGCGTAAACTAAAGAATAGATACATGCTTAGGTCGTATGACATGAGCTTTCATGCCCTCAGGAGAGACTTGAGGCTAGACCTTCTTGTCAGGAGGATGAGTAGAGAGAGTTAGTCTTGGAGGTAGAGACCTCCATTATAAGTAGAGACCTGGCACATCCTTTGAGGATGATGCTAACCCTAACCCTAAGTGGTGGTCAAAGAGGGATGAAACGATGAGTTAGATGTCATGGTAGACCAGGTGTGTGGGTGGACATGCTTTTAGATGCCCATATGAGCCATGAGAGGTTGGATGACCTAGTACCTTTGGCAACCCAACCCTGGAAAGGGTCCTACATGTTTCTCTCCCGCAGCTATCCCACCCTAGTAGGGTAGGACTTTCTTGGGCTCTCTTGGTTACCACAACTAGAGAGGACAATAGTTGTCAGAGTCACTAATTCTCAATTGTCTCTGTTGTGCTCTGGGAAGCCCTCAATACCCCTCTATTATAGTAGAGTCTAGGGTTCCTAGTGGAAGGGACATGAAGATCTCGAATTTCACAACAATTATGGAAACTTTAGCCTGTAACATTCAAAACGACCGTATGGAAAACTACACGTCCATCTGGCATGTGAGACGGCTATCACACTATGAGACGGTCATTTCGTAGTTTCCCATTTTTTTACATATGTTGGCAATTCAATTCTAATGAATTCATAACATGATGTCAACACCAATCCTTGATGTAATTGAATTGCACCCCCAAAATGATTGTTTGGTGTAGAAGAGACAGACATCTCACACCACTTGAGTTAGGAATCTCACACAAAAGAGACACGTGTCTTGCATGTCGAGTTAGGCTGAATTCCAGCCAATGCATAATATAATCAACTTGACACTCCAAATGACTGTCTTAGTACTTGAACTGATCGTTTGGTAGTTTAGTCAGTTAATGTGTTGCATGACTTGAATACATAAACACTTTAATAATAAGTCCAATCATCATTCAAGATTAAACTCCTCTTCCAGATGAGTTCCTATGTGTGTGACCCTATAGGTTCCATATTACATTGGCAGTGAATGTCCATAACAACTTGTGACATCACAAGCAATGAGTGGTGCCTAGTCACACGTCATTGCTACCTAAGTAAATGGAAGTTGGAGAACAAATTCAACCTATAATATGTGTATGGTGTTACTGTGTTTGTATAGTTCCTTTGTCACTCATATCCAGATTGAACTAGAGGCATAGAGCAGTCATCCTCATTATTATAAAATCTTGTTCCTTGAACTAGAGCAGACTATCTGAGATATGTGTAAGCTCAATATCACATACTGACTCACGTGTGTGGCCATACATTTCTCACTCTTGCTAATCAAGAGGCCTTAGATATCATACTCCCTTAGGTGGGGAAAATTCCATCTCTATCACTCATAGTCAGTCCCCATGTGTCACAGTCACCCAATCATCACCTTTATAACAACCCATGTTTCAAGATTGCATTTGATGATGTCAAAGCATACCAAATGACATGTTATGAGTGTAGTGATTTCAGATCTAAGAACCACAAACACCACCATCAATATAAGACATGATTCTGACTTACCTCCTTAAGGTTTCCATGTATCACTCTTACAGTGGGTCTATTCGATACACTATTCTCTAACATGTATATGTGTGCTTGGTTTGATATCGCCATATCATGACTAATGAGATTCTATCATCAACCAACTCACACTCCAATCTTGTTTCTTATTGTTGTCTATTTACCTTCCACAATAACAACCAATCAGGGACATAACAAGAATGCATATACTCTTGACATCTGCATGATCTCATTGTTTCATGTCCTCAACCTAAAGATATACTTTATTGAGAAATATCATTCTCTAGACATTTATTATGTTATTTCATTATCTCATAACTGAACACACATAATAAATTGGAATATTGCCTTTATATTAATCAAATCATTTACATATATTCCATTAAAACTATCATATGATTGGCTCTCTGGGCATACATACCAACACAAATTCCATCTTCATTGTGACTCAAGTCAAACTCTTTGATTGTCTTGTCAGATAGAAGATTCCAGCTAAAAAATGCTTGCTTCAATCCACATATTGACTTTTTTAGCTTATAGACTTTATTTGCATTGTTGGATTTATAAAGCCTTTATGTGTCTCGTACACATCCTCATAAGTATTCTAGTTAAGGAATGTGGTTTTAACATCCATATGCCAAATCTTTCAGTCCTAATGGATTCAAGCATGTCAAATGGTGAAAAGATTTCATCATGTTCAACACCTTGAACTTGTTTTAAACTCTTTGTAACTAATCTACCCTCCCATGTTGGTCTTCTTGTTGGAGACCCAATTGCACCCTATGGGTTTTACCCCTTTAGGTGGATCCACCATGGTCATACCTTGTTGGTGTACATCGAGTCCATCTTGGATCTCATGGCCTCAAGCCATTTCTCAGACTCTAGTTCCTCAATAGCTTCTAGATACATAATTGACTCATCATATGTGACCAACTTAATGCCTTTCTGAGTTATAAGATATCATAATATTTCAAATTCAAGACATACACTACTAGATCTATGAGGTTTTATTTTACATAAAGAACTTGAGATTCCACAACGATTTTCAATTCTCATTGGTCCCACTGTACCTCTTTAGGCTCAATGTTTTCTTGTTTGTCTCATACATTTCCAATTCTACTTTTACTCCTACTGGTTCCTTTGGAACTAAGTTCCTATTTAGGAATACAACTGTCCTGGCATAAAAACACCTTTGTTGTTGGATTAGGATAAAAGTAGTATTTCAACAAATTATCATTTATGTGATTTATGGAAAAAGTTTTTAAGAAACTATTTTATTATATAAGCTTTGAATCCTAATCACTATCAATGACATATCGGGACACTTCCCGTGCCATATCTCATATGGTATATTTTGGACCAATTTAGACAATACATTGTTTTAGTGTAAAAAATGTGCCCAAAATAAAATGGAAGATCAACTAGATTTTATTGATAATCACACAATGGCTAATAGGGTGTGATCCCTTCTTTCTAATACACTATCATGATACATTATCATTGTATAACATGTGGAGTTCATCATGATACACTATCACGATCTCCCATAAGGTTCTCAAACTCTTGGTTTAAAATATTTCAACATCAATCATATCAAAATATTTTAATAATTTTACCAAGTTAGTTATGTACATCATCCATAAATTTATTTAACACTTAAAGAGATTCATACTTGTATTTCACTAAATAAAAATTATGATATCTACTGAGATTATCACTACATATAATGAGGTACTAGTAACTACCTTTAGCATTTATTCTAAAAGGTCTATGTACACCAATATGTATGTTCTAATAGAATAGTTGCTCTCCCACTACATCTAGTGAATATGCTTTTGTCAGATTGCACAATAAATAATACTTGCATGTATCAATTGGTTTGATAACCAAACGAGTCTAGATAACGATCATTATGGATTTCTAGTAATGCATTTCTCATTGATGCACTCTAGATGACACTGCTATATGTATTCATTGTTTGAGTTATCAAGTCATTCAGTATATGTGTCATACACATTTGTCACTACAACCATCAAATATAGATTGTGAGACATAAGGGTTATTGCCATAAAAGATCTTATCTTTTAAGATGAAACATCAATTTATTCTTGTCCATACAAGATACATTATAGCAATTCAATAATTCTATTACATTTCCATAAATGACAAATTCTAAATGTAGTGGCAATAGCCCTTGCTCTACACAGTTCTAGCTTACTTTTTATCGGGTCATGAAGTAGAGATCTCTATCTATTTCTACTTCCTTTATTTCTTTAAGTGAAAAGGAAAGATTATTTTTTCTTTCACCCTTGTCCTTATGTTGAGTGTAGAAGACTTGGACTTTAGCTTAGACTCAGAACTGTTCTTGGCTGTGCCTATGCCTTTGAACTCACTTCTGCTGATCACCATCACAAATTTGTCCTTCTTCATTCATGCTTTGGTATCAACATGCCAAGCATTTGATAAACTGACTACATGAATCATGGAATGATTTGTAGAATCATATCCATGGTCAACTCTTGACCTAAGAGAAATCCCAATCACTTTAGATATTCCACATGCGCAATCATATTGAGAAGATGAGGCTCTACTGGATCTCCCTCTATTAGTTTGGACTCATGTAATGCTTTGGAGACATTACACCTTACTTGGTTTACATGATTCTTAAGATGTGTTACCATCTCGAGAATGTCCATGTTTTTCATGCCACTCATGCAACTCAATAGTTCATACAACATAACACAAGGTATTCAATTTATATGACATCATTGGCATGCTTCAAGTAAGCATCCATTTCTGCCTTAGACTCATTTCGAGCGGGTTCCTCTGGTTTTGGTCTTTCAAGGACATATAGATTTCACTCATTGATGAGAAAATTTCTCAAATTACTTAACCAGTTGTGGAACTTTATCCCACTTTGTCCTTCTCAAGGACTGATCATGATGAGAACATGTTTGTGTTTGACATTAGATTCTACAAATAAATATTGCAACTTTTCAAAACATTTTTATTTGTTTGATTTGATAAGTTAACGATATTAATTAGGTCTTTAATTAATTATTGCTCCCACTATTTTTTGTTCAAATTGATAACCCTCATGTATCAATTCATAAGATTGCATCGGGACAATATTCTAGTGAGACAAGATCCAAAACAATTCAACTACTACCTGACCAACACCAACGTCCATAGTCAATTATTAAGGTAGGAAACTTTTGCCAATTGCATCATATGCAATTCTTGGATAGATGATATACACAATTCCTTGCCATAGTCATCTGCATGCCTCTGGTGCTTAATCCATTATGTACACTCAATTAAGCCTAACCCAAAAGCTAACATGAAAACAATGCACCCCGCTTAGCAGGCCCACACTATTTCCACAAGATAGACAGTGCACCACCCTTAGAATGCCCACACTTAGCCAATCAAAATTTTCAAGTGTGCTGCTTATGGAAAGACTCTAAGACTTAATAGTATATTTAGGGATTTTCTATATGAATACATATACATATCCAATCACCACATACTTAGTACGTATCATATACATGCTACAACCACAAATGAGAACATGAAATAATTAAAACACACAAGCGATGGTTATGACCAAGCTATTGTAATTCCTTAGAGCCACAAGGAATTAGTACGACCTAGGGTCTACATCACACACAACAACTGGTTGTTGGTGAAGATTTATGCTCGAACCAATCTGGTTTGATGGGTTCAACTCTGAACCGGTCAGATCACTTCTTGGTTGCTCGATTGGGCTCTTGAAATGATCGTCTAGTCTTCAGGTTCAAGAGATGATTGGATTCCTCCAATTGTTCGGTTGGGCCACCAGTCAATTGGGTCATTCTCCTATTATCTGGCCTCCTTGGTCCTACAAATAATCTATTCGTCTGGCGAGTCAATCAATCCATATGATGTAGAACATCTTCTCACAATGAAATATAAATTAAAACTATCCTATTTCTTATTACATTGTATAAGGGAAAACCTCAAGTTACATTTGAGAGGAAATATGAAGAAGTGCATTAATTTACATTTGGAGAGGAGAGAGAGGGTCAGCTTGCAAACTGAGATATAAATAGGAATAAACAACCACAACCATGCACACACAAATCTAGGGTTATTGGCCATAACCATGCTAAACATCCACCATCAAAACCAATTTTAGGGTGACACATGTAAATTGCATATATATAATTTATTCATATATATATATATATATATATATATATATATATATATATATATATATATATATATATATATATATATATATATTAGTTTGTGGAGTCATATGTGGAATTTAATCGGATATGCACATTAACCAGTTTAATATTTGCATTGTATGCAATAAAATTAAATCCTATCATATCGATTGAAATCCAGATGCACCGTAAATTGATGTGGTTCTAATACCAATGTATGGAAATTAGTGCGGTAGATAAGGCAACACAAACAAAAGTTTAAATCCTGATTCCCCTTAACAACAAGATTGCATCAAAAACAATGAATCTAGGAAGGAAAGGTTGCAAGAATACACTTGGTCCTGGAGCAAGTCCAATGACATTACCCTTGCAGTAGCATCATGCTTCTTCTTTAGGAAGCAACTCACTCTTTCTTTTGTAGTAGCACTCGAACCATCATTTCCACCGAGCTCCTAGTGCAACACCACAGATAGTGGTTGATGGTGTCCTCCTAGAGGCAAAAATCTCTCACCTCTAGAGTAGTCCATGTAGATAATTAGGAATTCCACGTTGTGCTACCAGAGCCAATGGGAGGGAGTTTTCCCTCTCAAACGTCAACTTGCTAGAGTTTATACGCTCTCCCACAATTGTCTCTCCCTTGTTATCCCTCCCTTTATTGGGTAGGACTTGCTCAAACTCTCTATTGGTTACCACAACTAAAGAGGACAACAATTGTCAATGAAATTATGATATTCTGAGAAGCCCCTAGTACCTCTCTATTATAGGAGAGGTCAGGGTCAGGATTTCCAGTCAGTGAGGGAGTCAAAGGGGACATATTCATGAATTTTTTGGAACCTGCAAATGGTGAACCTATTGGTTTTCATGCCCAACCAGTCAGTTCATGCCCCACCCTATGAGTTTGTGCAATTTCCTATTCTAAATCACATTGGTATTCAATCTACAATTAATGCACTACATGACACCTACACCAATCCTTGATCTAGTCGAATTGACAATTGAATCAGGTGGTTCATCTAATGAACTGGTCAGTTGGGCCCTGCGTACTTTTTCACTCCTTGGTTCATCAATTGACCCACCAATGTTGATTCCAATTGACCTAACGCTCCAACTGACAAGTTTAACACTTGAACCGGTTGGTTCAGAGTCGAATTAGTCAATTTGAACCTCATTTGTTTAATTGAATACCAAAACACCTTTAGTTATCAATTTAAACATCATTCATGAATAAACTCCTTTAATCTAAGTGTATCTTATGCGTGTGAACCTATAGGTATAGAATTACTGTTACAACCCCACCTCCCAATAACCCCCAATTAAGGGAGATCGAGAGGTCGAAGCCGCACCCATAATCTCCGGATAAAAGGTTCGACAATTAACCAAGAATAATTATTAAATTTTAACATACTAAACTGAAAATCTGTAAGAAAATAAACTTTTTCATACCTTTTTGAAAACTTGGATCTCTAGACTTCTATCCACTTATGGATTCTATTCTAACTAATCCTCCTTGTATTTTACTTCATGTATTTCACAATATGACGGTTTACTGTTTGTCCTTTTGGCTTGTACCTAAAACGCCAACAAACAAAATGTCGGTCAAACGAAGCTGGTATGTGGGGGAAACAATAATCGTGCAACTATGATAACTACGTAATCATTCAATTAATAATTTAACAACCAAGATTACGTTTTAAATATAACTCCACAATCCATGAGTACCCTATCCTATGTGCTATCCCTGCAGTGGACCTGGATACTACCTTCCTTATGGTAGATCCCCATTAAACCCCTCATGGTCCCACCTATAGGTGAACCAGTTTCTAGGGTTGAGTCACATGGCACTACTCGTAAGTACCCCACTCCTTAACTCATGGCAGGATAATGAGTCTCATGGCACTACACGTAGGTAGCCCAGTTTCTAACTCTCGGTAACCTAGACCTTGCTCTAGGATTACCCTTTTTTTAGCATTTTCAAAGCAATAGAGGTGGACTCGGATCTAGCCAGTTATATACGCACATTTATAGTGATAATCATAGTCACTTTATAGTTGCATGAAATAAATAGACATTCAACTGTTATTTTCAAGCAACCGATTAAAACTTCAGGAATCACCGTGAAACTAGAGAGATTATTCATAAGCGTAACCACATACCTTTTCCATGCAGAATATATAGTTATTCTTCAAGTAGATTCAATCAACCAGTCAATAGATCCGAGCAAGAAAATCAAGCAATTGATCGTTTAATCTGCATGTATGCAAATCCTAAATTGTCACCATCACATATTATTCCAAGTAAACCTTACTCGGTCCTAATCTAGGGTATTAGGGTTTGGTTAAGGAATAGAGGTGCAAACCCTAATCCCATCACATAATTGTTTATTAGAGTTATTAGTCCAAATTAGACATCATGTGTAACCCTAATTACATATCCAAAAAACTGTCAATTATGATCACTTTGATCCAATTTACGTTCTCTATCTATATCTTAGTTTCAAAACCCTAAATCATGAAAGAAACTTCTAGATCAGGTTCAAGTTTGTTATTCACTACTCAACAGGTTGAAATTACCTAATTTCATTAATTAAGTAACATGAACTTACCAAAAATGCTCAATTAGGGTTTCTTAATCCAATACATAAGCACTTTCCCTTAGATTAACATAATTTTGCAATTAGGCATAGATTCATATTGTCAAACCATTTTTAACGTGTTCCTCGTATCTTTCTAAGCAACTTTCATATATTATATGTCCCCATTAGAGTCACGAATAATCAACTATAATTATTTCAAGGTTATCTGATTCTGACCAATAGTTAGTCGCCACGTCAGCATCTAAGGTCCCTTGTAATTTAATTCGCAAAACAGTTAAGTTTATAACGAAAAGACTATATTACCCTTACCATGGTGGCTCAAGCTTTTTATGCGCTCAGGGGTATCCTGGGTATTTAACCCGGGATCATCCCCTTCCTTGCGACATAGTGAACCCGCGCCCAACGCTTGTCGGCGTAGGGGCAGTTTCCCCACTCCCTGCTTCTGAGGGTACATGCTGCCGGCCTCAGGCGACACACCTGACCTTGCCGGACTTGGTCCAAGGTCTGTAGGTGTTCGTAGATATCCTGAGAGGGAGGTAAAGGTCACGGATCGCTTTAGGTTTAGCAAGTCTAAAACAGAAAAGGAGATCAAGGATGTTACCCAGGAACCCCTTGTGGAAGTCAGAGATGATGGAGCACCTTGGTGGGAGACCTTAGCTGGCGCTCCTATCTCTTACTCACCTCCACGTCGCACACGACTTCGACCCTTCTCCGCCGACTGCTGCACAACCCGCACGATGTGATCACCGGCGCCATCGTCCCTGAGCTCTTTACTGGGAAGACAACGGCCAAGATCGCCTGCCCTTCATCCCCATGACATGATGGACCTCGTATAAGAGGGTCGACATAGGGGAGCGTCCCTGCCTCACACCTCCAGGAGACCCGACGGTAGCCTCGACCAAAACGCACGACCTCGTCGGCCATGAACAAGGTCCCTTCGCCTCGCTTCCTTACGCCCCCTCTTCTCCCTACCTAGACGCAAGATGTTGTGCCCCATGACACCGTCTCGTTGCCCATCTAGCCACACTACTGTCATACTCCATGGCTAGGCCTTGAGAGAGAGAGAAGAGAGAGTTCCCTCCTCCCATGAAGTTGAGAGAGGGTGTAGTACAAGGCCAGGTGACGGGTGAAGGCAACAACTCTACCGTTAGGGTTCCTCCGTGGGGAGAGACTACCCAAACCACTAGGGTAGATCATATATATAGTCTGTATCCACTAGGACTTGTGAGTCCGTGGGGTTCTAGTTTCATTAGATGTTTATACCTAATTGGGTAATCCCCACGTCAAACAAGGAAGGATAGAATATTATACCCTCCCACTTTCCTTAATGGATAATAAATTCTCTCTCTAAATTAAAAGATGTCCTTTCTATTCATGATCCTTGGTTATTAAGGAGTCCTAGTTTTTCCTCCTTTATGTTCTTTGTACTTGGATTTTAATTCATTGGCCCTGAAATAATACATCTTTTGATAATATCAAAAATTCATCAATTATGTATCATATTATCCTCTTATTTTGCAAATTTGGTATTTTCTCTTTCTTTCCTCTTTATTGGGGCTCATTGGACCCCAAGAAACTCTATTATTTCGAAATCCTTTTTATTGGATACTCCTTATCCTTCTAGATGCATCTAAATGCATTATTTCTCATTATCATGTGTATTTCTTATTAAAATATCTCTTTTTGAGGATTTCTCTTTATTTCTCTTTTATTTTCCTCATTGGTATTCCTTTTACCATTAGGAGTCCTTGGAATATGAAATTCCACTAAGGATTACCCAATTGTACCTCTTTTTACTTATTTTCCACATTTTACCATTGTTTTCAATTTCTTTCTTAATAAAGAAAAACTCAATCGATCTTTTCTTTTCTTATTGCACTCTTTATGCAACTTTGGACTCCTTGGAACCCAAGGAACATAAGAGGCACGAAATCCATCCTTGAATTACATCATTTTTCCTTCTATAGGTTTCTATTTCATTCTTTTCTCAAATATTCAATTATTCATTTACTAATTGAATTTTCTTATTATTTGGGCCCAATAGCCAATAAAGCCCACAATACAATCATCAAGGCTATTGTAAAAAAAATCCATTTATTCCAAATACATTATATCATTATTTGTTCAAATATCCTTAATATGAGAAATTACATTTCTCACCAAAAGAACCCAAAATCAGGGTTGTAACATCCTTCCCCTCTTATAGGAATTTTGTCCTCAAAATTTTATCAAGCAAACAAACAATTTAGGATAAGATTTTTCCATGTCCATCATTGGCCCCTATGTGGCTTTACCGTACTCATGGTGCTTCCAAGGAACCTTTATCATCACATATTCTTTCCTCTGAGTTCTTTCATCCTGGCATCTATAAACTGCACAGGTGACTCAGGCCATTTCAGCCTCCCTTGGGGCTCACTAGGTTCATTGCTCAGCACATGGTCGGGTACCTCACATAGTACTTTAAATTGGACACATGGAACTCATCACACATTACTTTATCCTAAGGGGCAAGGTCAAACTCAACCTTCTCCACCAGTCCATCTCAATGGACCCATGTATCGGGGACTCATCTTTCTTAGCTATAGCTCATAGGGGTCGGATTTTCATGTCACATATTTCCCACAGTGAACTGCATGTCAGTCTACTTTGCATCCGCTCATGACTCTCATCGTCTCTAGGCTCCTTTCAGCCTTTGCACGATCAAAGCGAATTCATCTACACACACTATGTCCCTTTTCTAACCATCACATGGTCCTTTCACCAACATCACCTTACTGAAGTGGTGATCGACGCAACCTCTCTTACAGAGCTTCTTTAAATCCCGATACTGGCTATGGTGGTTATCTTCACATCTTTCATAGGACAAGAACTATCTCTAGCTATCACCCTAAATGAGTACACATGCTCTCATCAGACCCTTTAGTCTGGATCATAGTAACCATTAGTTAGGGGGTGATAAACTGTACTAGCATAGAGTTCTTCATGTACCTTCTTCCATCTTATGGAATGGAACCTTTAGGTCATACTCATGAACTTTTGAACTCGCCTCATAGTGTAGTTGAACCATCTTTCTCATATGTGGTTCAACCCGATCTTTCCCTTGATAGTACTCTTTCTTTCTCATGTCATCTAGGTAAGGCAGTCTACCATAACCCATATTGCATCTTGACCTTCCTTGGTCTAGGGGAGACTTATCACAACATCCATAGTGATGAACTCCCATTCCCTCTCAGGAACTCTTTATCCTCTATATCAAGGTATTGGGTTACCGATGCTCATCCTTCATCTTTTGTCATGCATGGCAACCTACCACATGCAACCTCATCTCCAGCATCCATAGTACTGCTACCACTCATTATTTCAGTAGTACCATGGTATATGGTGACCTTAAAATCACAATTTCCTATATGTCATGATTCCTCAAGATCGATTTATTCAAAAACCTTAAACCACTCTCATCAGGGTTGCATCACCTTCCTATCCAAAGAAGTGTATTTGAGTTCTATCACCATCCTTTCATTATATCAAGGACTAGACTGACTAACCAAACAACCATTAACTTTTCCACATATCTCGTTACATCTGTGTGTTAGCCAAACACATCTTCTTTTCCAAACTTAGGGTTAGTCTAACAACCTCTTCTAGCCAAACTAGACAGATATATTTCAACCAGAGCATCCATTAGTACTTCACATCCATACGTATTAGGTAACATTGAAGACATACACTTACATGTATTTCACTTATCATCTTAACTCTTAACTCTAAGTCTATGTTCATTGAGAACACTTTTGAGCTCATTTTCTTGGTAATCAAACTCAACCTTGTATAATTTCATATCTCATGATAACATCATCCTCATAAGGTGACTACCTCATTCCTCTTAGTGTTTGCAAACCATCCATGTATCATTCACTTTACCAGGGTATGTTATCATCTTTGTCCTCATACCTCGTAGCAGCGTTCCAACTCACATCATCTTTTATCCTTGGTGTATGGCATGCGTAATGTCCTATCTCTGTGATGGAGCCTCCACTTTCATGGAATTACGTGCACCAACTAAAAATCCTAAAGATAGTAAACCTTTAGGTTTAGCCTTGCTTATACTAGATAGAGAACTCCACCCACATATGCTAAGATACGTGGAAGTCTTATCGTGTATAGTTAACGGTCGGATCCATGGGACAACGGTCTTGTTGGTTACAACAAGATAGAAAACATTGGAATTTCACTTAATCTCTTATTAGTTGGTATTTAGATCGAAAGGTTGGTTTTGTTGTTTATAAACTAAGAACATGCAAAATAAAGCAACCAAGTAAATTTAAAGAAGTTAAACAATGATAAAAGTCACTAGGGTGTGATCGGTTTTCACCGCCACTACACATGGATCAAGACATGCAAAGTAAAACATAACCTGCAATAGGAGTTTAGTCAGTTAGTATCTTTGTAGACTTAGTTTCCTTTCGGAGAACTAACTACAAGAAGTGTGGGAATGATGCAATGCCAGCCATCCCCAAACGAATGGTCAACTGCTTTGCATCATTCCCTTCTCAAAGTGTGTTCCTCAACTTACCAAGGTTGTACTTTTATACGTCAACTAATTCCATTTCATAGTATGAAAATACAACATTTGGAAGTGAGTTTACTTCACTTATTGAAAGCACTCCTAGATACTGAACCAAGCACATGGTGGATACATGCACCAAGAACCAACATACAAATGAGTTTCAAATCTAATAGTACAAACTTAGACAATTCATACTAAAAGATAAAAGATAACACAAGTTGGTGATCAAGCAACAAGCATTCATTAAACGTTTGATGTTGAACTGAAAAGATATAAACTCTATATTACAAACTATGGATTACATTTACATGATACGAAAACATGGGTAGTGGGGCTACTCCCCACACCCTAGTGAGAAAGACTACTTGCTCATAACTAGGACAAAGAAGGAGGCAAGAAGAGAGAGAGAGAGCATCATCCCCACAAAGGAGAGAGGAAAGTCAACCCCTTGGAGAGAGAGAGAGAAATGATCCACCAGCTTCACAGGTTGCGCGATGACGAAATCTCCCTCTTCCCACCTTCTTTGGCAGAGAG